>CM026414.1:41452187-41464913 GCA_014858505.1 Corymbia citriodora subsp. variegata
CCCTTTCTTATCCTTTTATATACTTCTCTTTTTCTTTTTCTTTCTTTTCTTTTCCTCTCTCTCCCTCTCTCTCTCTCTCTCTCTCCCGAAATATCTCGATCACTCTCGGCTGAAGCTTCCCCCTTTTTCCCTTTTGTCCTTTCTTCCCTTCTCTCTCTCTCCCTTTCTTTTCTCTCTCCCGAAGACTCTCAGTTTCTCTCTTTTCTTTTCCTTTTTTGACTTTTCAACTCTTCTTCCTCTCTCTCTCTTTTTCTTTTGATTGGGTCAAAACCCAGATATTACATTGAATGCAGGACTCTCCTCAGGAGCTTTCCCACGACAATGGACGGAGAACATAGTCAGAGAAGCACATCAATGTGCTGATTTCGTGACAAAGAAAGGACGCCTTCTATGAGGAAATCTACAAGTTATGGACAGAACTTGCACCACCATTTTAGAATTAGTTGCTATCTAAGACATGCTCGAATTACCTAGTACGTTTCTCTGTTACTAGTACTGTTTCCTCCTTTATTGCGCTGACCAAAATTTCACTTTGCATACTTTTGCATCTAAACACAAAGCAGCATAATCAAACAAACATAACTGCTATCGTAATTAAAAAGGAAACTTCAATGCCAAACAAATCAATCAAAAGACCCTGAAAGGAATTAGGAAAATTCAAGGAAGACAAGGAAATATTGACGCGAGAGAAGAGAAATAGAAGAGAAATTGTAGAAAGGTTTTCTGTATTTTCTATGTATTGAACAATGTACAGAGGCACCAATATATAGTGAAAGAAAGGGCAATAAAGAAGGAAAGATTATATACTCTATTCTACGTGTATCAAATCTAATCCTAACTTGACTTAATTAATATTCTCAATATTCTCGATATCTTCAGACATATCTTCCAACACTCCCCCTCAAGCTGGTGGCTTATATATATCTAAGACACCAAGCTTGCTCAGGAGATATGTATGCTGCCTTTGACATAAAGGTTTGGTGAATATATCTGCTGGTTGTTCAGTAGTCCTGATTCCTCTTGCTTCAATTATGCCTTCTTGGATCTTCTCTCTGGTGAAATGACAATCAACTTCTATGTGCTTCATTCTTTCATGCAATACAGGATTCGCCGCAAGCTTGAGTGCAGAATCATTGTCACAAAACAACAAGGTTGATCCCTTGACTTGTACTCCAAGGTCCGAGAGTAATCCTCGTAGCCAGATCACTTCACAAACAGTTTTGGCCATGGATCGATATTCAGCTCTGGCAGATGATAAGGACACAGTGGACTGTTTTTTCGTCTTCCATGAAAGTAATGAATCTCCAAGTTTAATGCAGAAACCAGAGATAGATCATCGACTCATAGGGCAAGTTGCATAATCAGAGTCACAATAAGCTGTCATTTCCATATTGCACTTGCGAGAAAGTAGAATCCCTAGTCCTGGACATTTCTTCAAATATTTTACCACCTTTAAAGCAGCATTCATATGAGATTGCTTGGGATTATGCATGAATTGACTCAGAGTCTGAACCGCATAACAAATGTCTGGTCTGGTCATGGTGAGATAAATGAGTTTACCAACCAATCGCTGATAAATTGATGGGTCCTCAAGCAATGGATCATCAATTCCAGATTGGAGTCCCACATCATATTCAGCTGTAGTCAACTTCACATTTTGCTCAATGGGAATAACAGCCAGTTTGCATCCTGATAAACCTGCTTCTGATATAATTTCCAGTACATATTTTCGTTGGCTAAGAGAAATCCCTTGGTCTAAACGAGCTATCTCAATTCCAAGAAAATATTTTGGTGGCCTTAAATCTTTAATATGGAAAACAGAATGCAAATATTCCTTGAGCTTTCTTATGGCAGGTTCATCATTTCCCATAATAAGTATGTCATCAACATATATCATCAAGTAAATGGATGACATACCTTTTGTTCGTGTGAAGAGGGCATAATCATGTTTGGACTGTTTGAATCCTGCAGCAGTGAGTGCATTGGTGAATTTGGCGTACCATTGGTGTGACGCTTGTTTGAGACCATATAAGGATTTACGGAGGCGACATACTTTAGACTCCCCCTGTCTCCGTAAACCCAGTGGAAGCTCCATATAGATTCCCTCATCTAAGTCACCATGAAGGAATGCGTTGTTGACATCCATTTGGTGTAGAGACCAATCACGACATGCTGCAATTGACAAAAAAGTGCGGACCGTAACATCCTTTGCTACCGGAGAAAAGGTTTCATGGTAATCGAAGCCTTCTCGTTGAGTAAAACCTTTGGCCACTAACCGAGCTTTATATCTCTCGATAGAGCCATCTGCCTTGTACTTGATCTTGTACACCCACTTGCAACCAATCGGTTTACGATAAGGAGGTAAGGAAACAATGTCCCATGTATTATTTTCCATCAAAGCCTGGAGTTCATTCTCCATAGCCTTCTACCATCTCGGATCTTTTACTGCTTCATAATAATGGGATGGTTCCTGCTCCTCAGATACCCGACTCATGCAGCACATGTGGTATGACGACAACAGATGAAAAGATACATATGAAGAAATAGGGTAACGAGTACCTGATGAGTTTGAGGAGGCACAAACATAATCTTTCGTCCATGTAGGTGGACGGCTAATACGCCCGGATCGTCGAGGCGCATGCTGTTGTGCATCCTCATTCCTGTGTGCATCCTCAGTGGTTGGAGGAGCTGTCTCTGGAGAAGAATTGGATTCTGCATATTCTTGCATGTTTGATTAATCCATAGCTGTTGTTGGCGCAGAAGTCACATTAGGTGATGGTGTAGCAGCTTCTGATCGATGCTCGGCAGGTGCAATAACGTAGGGTTGTCCAAGGGATAAGTCCTCTTCAGAAAGGAAACAATGAATATTTGTATTCTGGTCCAATTCTTGAGAAGAGGATAATTCTTCACGAAAAGGGAATATGTCTTCATGGAAAGTAACATCCCTACTTATAAAGAAATCCCCAGTGGATGATTCATAAATCTGATATCCTTTCTTTAGATTCGAATACCCCATAAAAATACATCTACGAGCTCGAGGACTCATCTTATCCCGAGTCCCCACTGTAGTCATGTAGCATAAGCAACCGAAAACCCTCAAATGTTGAAGTTCCGGTTTCTTTCCATAAAGCATTTCAAATGGTGTCTTCCCATCAAGAATACGACTTGGCATGCGATTAATTAGATAAGCAGCTGTGACCACACAATCTCCCCAAAAAATTTCAGGAATAGAAGCTTGAAATTTAAGGGCACATGCTACCTCTAATGAATGACGATGCTTACGTTCTACAATTCCATTCTGTTGTGGGGTATAGACACATGAGCTCTCATGTAGAATCCCATTGGAAGAAAACAAGGACATGCATTCACTACTGAAAAATTCTTTGCCATTATCAGTACGAATGCATTGCACAGATTTTCCAAATTGATTTTGGGATAGAGTAAAAAAATGTTCTCAAATGGGATAGAACTTGACTTTTAGATTGTATGAGGAATACCCAAGTAGCACGTGAGAAGTCATCTACTATTGTGAGAAAAAAGCGTGAGCCATCACGATGTGGTGTGTGATATGGCCCCCAAATATCGACATGAATCAAGGAAAAAGAGCTTGTAGTGCGAGAAGTACTATTTGGAAAGGGCGCACGAGTTTGCTTTGCTAAGGGGCAAATGGGGCATTGAGGATAAGGAAATGATGCAGTATGACCCAATCTTTGATGACTAAGAAAAAATTTATCATTGGTAGCAGTGTTACACAATGACTTTTTATTCAATTCATCAAAAAACAATCTAAAATCACTAGAAAAATTGATCCAGAAATATAGTCCTTGCGAGACACTACCCAAGCCCATCAGTTTCCCAGTCGAAAGGGCCTAAAAGAAACAATTATCAGAATTGAATAAAACTCGACAAGAATTTTCCTCACAAGCTCGAGAAACTGATATTAGATTGAAATGGAATTCTGGAACATAGAGCACATTTCGAAGTGTAATGAGTGGATTAAGATCAACGGTGCCAGTCATCATGACATGTGTGGTATTTCCATTTGGGAGTTGCACTGAAATTGGTAAGTGCAATTTTTTGACTTTTCAAAAGAAATTTTTATTGCAGACAATGTGGTCACTAGCTCCGGAATCTATTATCCATGCATCCTTGGAAATCGAATTCATTAGGCAATATGAAGTACCTGTAAAACTCCTGCTTTTATCAGAAGTGTCCAACCTTTTTAAGGTCTTCAGAAGTTCTTAATACTGGTCATCATTAATTGTTGGACGCAATCTGTCCGGATGTTGACCTGTGACCTGCAAAATTGTTGAAGGATCCTTTTTCCCTTTTTCTCCGGGTTTGTCGTGCAATTTCCAGCAATTTTCGATCGTATGGTGCGGACGTCGACAATAATCGCAGTATAATTTTCTTTTAAAATTACCCCTTGATGACGTGGCAAAAAGAGGGCCGTTGGATGACTTAAAATTCGGTGCCATCGTGGCTCCATGCGGGCCGTCCGATCCTGCGGACGATCGGACACCACGAGCGCCGTCCGATCCAGATGAGGTGATCACATATGAGCCGTCCGTTCCAGATCCAAAGGGCAAATATGGACCGTTCGATCTAGTTAGTGGATGAAGTTGCCGCGAGCTGTCAAATCTCCTCGTTAGATCTGCGCCGTCCATCCTCCCTTTTCTCTCTTCGACGGAGAGAAACCCTAGGGTTTCACTTTGTCTCTCCCCCCGTCCCTTTGTCACAGCTCCTCTGTTTCCGCCCGTGTAGGCGGAGAGGGCCATCCCTTCTCCGGCGTTCAGGCGGTCGGAGGTGGCGAGGCGCTGGTTCTCCTCTTGGACGGCAAGCTGGTAAATCCATCCGAGTGGTGGCATGGGCTCCATCGTCAGAATCTGTGAGCGAAAACCTTGGTAAGATTCATTCAGTATCAAGAGGAATCCACCTTTTCTCGATCTTTTATCTCTCTGTACTGCTGCAATGTTGAGTCTGGCCCCTCTAGCTTTTCCTTGACGGCTTCCAGTTCGCTCCACAAAGCCGAGAGTTTGTTGAATGTTGCTGTTATACTCATGTTTCTTGCTTCAGATCTAAAAGTTGCTGGGTTAATGAGAAAATCTTGACCCGATCCAGTTTCCCGTACATTTCTTTGATATTTTCCCACATTTTTTTCGAATCCTCCGTCAGGGGTAGCCCGGCCGCGACTTCGGGGGCGATGCAGTTTCCGATCCACGTTCGGACGAGTTGATTGCATTTCCTCCATAGTCGTGCCTCTCGCTCGTCGGACGGAAATGGGACTGTTCCGTCGATAAAACTATCCTTGTCCTTGGTGACCAGTGCTCGCCGGAACTCCCGCGACCAGTTTGAGTAGTTGTCGGCTCCGGATAGTTGCTGTGTGATGATTCGCAATTCCGGTCCGTCGGCCGTCGACGTGTAGAGCGGGTCGCCGGGCTCCGGGCGGCTGTTGGTCCCGGCAAACGGGTATGGAAAGAAACCGGGTAGGGATTCAGACCCGAGCCCGAATTACCCGACTCGCCCATATGACCCACATATGAAAAACCGGACCCGATGGATGGGCTTGCCCCGCTTGCGGCTGGTGGGCCTCCATCGGGCTGGACGTTGTATCCTTGAACCCCTGGCAATGATGCATTTGGGCTTGGCCCAAAAAATAATGGGTAAGGCTGCATCTGAAATGGCAGCCATTGGTAAGGTTGGCCCGCCGTGGGCTGGCCTGTGGTGGGCTGGCCCATAGTGAGTTGCCCTAGATTAGACTGAGCCTAGGGAAATTGCCACTGAACATGTTGGGCCGTATTAACTTCTTCTTGGGCCCGAACATCTGAAATTGGATTCTGATCTTCTGGAGCTCGCGTGTTTTGATCACCGGATGCAGTGGGAAGGTTCTGCTGATTCTGCTCCATGGTGAGAAGTTCCTTTCTTCAATTGTTTTCCTTTGACAGATTTGATTTCTGCACCAATAATAACCTTGCTTTGCAGGTTAAATTTTCTTGTTGTAACAAGAAAATGGTGCAAGTAACCACAAGGCGGAAGCTGTATAAAGAGCTAACAGGGCTCTGATACCATGAAAGGAATTAGGAAAATTCAAGGAAGACAAGGAAATATTGACGCGAGAGAAGAGAAATAGAAGAGAAATTGTAGAAAGGTTTTTTGTATTTTCTATGTATTGAACAATGTACGGAGGCACCAATATATAGTGAAAGAAAGGGCAATAAAGAAGGAAAGATTATATACTCTATTCTACGTGTATCAAATCTAATCCTAACTTGACTTAATTAATATTCTCGATATTTTCGATATTCTCGATATCTTCAGACATATCTTCCAACAGACCCTAATCATTTCAGATACCCAAACTCTAATATCAAACCCCTCGACCAACATTTGGCAGCTAGGGTGACATAGAACATAAACCTGAGTGATAGAACACATAACATTAGCACCTTACTTGGGGAACTAGCGAGTTGTACCTAGGACCTCGAGACTGTACTCGGCATTGCAAGCTATGAGCAGCGTACCTTAGTGCTTAAGCTCAAAAACTTGAGAGCCGGACTTAGAATCCCTAGTGTCAGACCTTGGACCTGAAACATGGTACCTTGACCCCTTGAAACCAAACAGTGTAAATGGCGTTACATTGTTCAAGCCAAACCATGCGATTGCTATCAAAAGTTTATTACATTGACAGTCTCATTATTCTATTAATCGAACCAAATAAGCCGGTAACTCTTAGTCCTTTCTTTTGATATATCTTGTCATTGAATAGGTTTCGGTAATCGAAGTTGCTTTTGAGTCAAGTTGTCAACTGTAAACCATGGAAACGAAGACAGGAGTCCCCCGCGTCGTGAAACTATTAATATATTTGGAGAACGCCAGATCTGACTTGGAAAAAAGATTCCCACGTTGTCGAGCTGGAGAACAAACGCATGTTCAATTCATACTGGAATTCGAGAAAGATACAAATGCTGAACCAGTGCTGAGAATAAAGACTTTACTTTTAAAGTTCCTCTAGTAAGCAAGTAGGTAAAGATCAAGGCTTCAATAATTCGCCAATAAATTATATGGTAATTAAGATCTTACTAAGCTTCATCTGTATTATTGCGGCCATGTGATACGAGGGACTTAATTATGCATACGAGGTTAAGGTGGTTACTTGCTTGATGAAGTCAAATGGTTTGCCATCAAGTGATTCTCAAGAGGGTTGCATCAAAACATAATGCTTGAGGTGCAAGTTCAACTTGTTTTGCTAATTTTGTGGTCCATCGTGGGAAGGAGAAAGAATGAGCTGCCAAGATTTGTCCAAGAAGCTTGCCAACTTATTCTCCAAGACTCAATGACAACCAAGTAAAAACAAACCAATGAAGACCACAGAAAGCAAGCTTCTCGAAGAGAAGGCCCGTGGACTGAAGAGAAAAAGGAAAAAGAGCCAAATGGGTGCAAGGCCTATTGGGCCGCCAGTCTTGGGCCGGCCCACTTATTGGCCCAAATTCCTAGTTCAAATTTTCCTTTTCCAACACTTTGTAACTCTCCGAAAAACTCGAGAATAAATATGGCGACGTCCAAATATTAAGTCATGAAGTCTCTAAAAAGTCAGTACTCGAAATTGAATTAAAATTTGGAGCTAAATTGAATTAATTGCGACCGTAGTACAATTTAAACTATTGAGTGCCCTTTTAGGGTTTTTCCTCACATTTAACCCATGGCTAATAGCTCTTCAATCCATGTTTAAGTAAATCCTCGAACCAAGGACGACCCTCGATTGTCATGTGATTTCAGGAGTTCAATTGATAATCCCAAGTACAAGATAAAAGGAATCAATTTAACACTGTTCGTAACTCATAATGAAGTCGTGCGGAGTCACCCACAATCCAACTTCATACTCTACCAAACTGATTTATTCTCGTTTGCTAATCATCTAATATAGGACAGTATCGTTTCCACTTGGGTCCTTATGGTTGAACGATTTGCTCCTGATTGAAACTACTGGTTGTGCGCGTATCGTTCCCTAATGGCATTTCCGAAAAGTCTGTTATCTCACGAATGATTAATTCAAAATATTTGTACTAATAGGGCATTTGATCAATACTGCCATTTTATATAATCCCAAAATAAGATCAAAATTCAGAACGTCACAATCAAGTTGCATGCTTAAGCTTTGTGCTATGGACGGCTTTAAGTAATTGTTTTGGATGAGTGATTTGTTGGCACATGATAGTCGTTTTGTAAGCATTTTACTTTAGTCAAGTCATAGTTAAGGTAGTGTTTTACTTGATTTTAACATTGTTTCTCACTTATTTGATAAGATTGTGAGTTCTACGATTCGAGTAATTATTATTGTTTGAACATAGGCATTTCGAAGTAAGTGGTATTATCTCTTTTAAGAATTTGTAAACTTATACCTTAAAAATGTAAAGATTTGAGATATTATGAGTTATAAATAAGCATATTTGTTACATAATACTTGGATCGAGCATTTTCTACAATTTGGTATTTGTGAATGGTGTGAAAATTATTTGGGAGAAATATATATTTTGTTTAATGAACAAAGTTGAGAAATATTATATATTTTGGGTTTACATAACCTTTTTTTAAAAAAGCTTTTTTGAGCATGGGTTATGGAATGTTATGGAATGATATATTTATCGATTTGTGAAATTCTTTATGACATACAATTGGTTTGATTCGGTTTGTAAAAATCGATATATGAGATGAGTCTTGAAGTGATTTGAGAATATTTTACAAAAAATATTTTTGCAAATGAGTTGATTTACTAAAGGTTATGTGGTTAAATTGTGAAATGTATTGTGATATATAAAATGATTTCTGAATTTAGTTTTGTGGATTATGGAGGATGTTGTGAATTGGTATTGATGCTCAATATCTTTGTAAGCCCAATGAGGGACTTGTGGTTATGCACATGCTGTCTAGTATATTCTTGTGGGCCGAGCCATCGACTAATAATAGGTGGAGATTTAACCAACGGGAGAATCTTGGTCACCTTGTCACGTGGCATTTTTCATGACCATGGCTAGATATTTGAGTTGAGTTAGGTTGTCGAAGTGGACCGTTGATATTAGCTTTGAGTTTGGCAAATAGAATGGACCATTAATATGCTATTTGAGATTAATCAATGGAATTTACCGTCCATTGTTGACACCCAAAATTTTGTTTATTTTGTCTTAAATGCTAATTTACTTTGCTTATATAAATACATATTAATTTCTTAAAAAAATTAAAAACAAATTAAAAATTAAAAACAAATTAATTAAACAAAATTTAAAAAAAAAATGGGTCCAGGCCAGGGCTGGGCCTGCCCGGCCCCTTCTCTTCTTCTTTCCCTTCCCCGCGTGGGCTTGGCCCACTTTTTCTTTTTCTCCTTCCCCGGCCCAGCCCGGCCATTTGTCTTCTTTTCCCTTCCTTCTCTCGCGTGTGGGAACAGCAGGCTGGCAGGAGCAGAAGATTGAAGCAAGTTGCAGCATGGCAACCTGCAGAAGAGGAGTAAAAAAAACGGAAGTGCAGGTCAGTTGCAGGGATCAGAGACGGCAGCAGCGTGCGGCAAGGGATAAGGGGTCGAAACGGAAACATAAAAAAAAGGGAGAAAGGGAGGAAAAGGGGGGAGACAGACCGAGAGAGGGGGAGGACTGAAAGAGAGAGAGCAAGAGAGAGCCGAGGGGGGTTCTGAAAAAAGAAACCAGATCTGGAGAAGAACCGAAAGGAGCTCGAGAGGGAGAGTGAATTGAACGAAAGGACTGAGAGAGGGAGAGCCAGAAAGAAGGAGGGCAGAGATGGAGGCTGATTTCTGGGTTTTCTGGGGACGATTTTGAGAGAGAGCAGAAGAGAGAATCGGATGGGGGACGGTGGTGAGAACGAGAGGAATGGAGGCCTGTTTTCTGGTTTTGGACAGGGACTGAGCAAAGAGAAGGTGCTGGCGAGAGAGAGCTCGAGGGATTCTTCTGGGTTTTCAAAAAAAAACCCAGCAAGAAAACCAGAGGAGGTTTTAGAGGATCCGGTTCTGTTTTTTTGGTAGGAGAGACAGAAAACGTAGAAGAAAAAAAACGCAGAGGGAGAGAGCTGGGGAGACAGAGCAGCGAACGGAGGAGGAGCGGTTTTCTGGTTTTGGGGAGGCAAGGGAGAGCTGAAGAACGAAAAAGAAAAGAAAGAAAAAGGGCTGAACAGAAGAGAAAAGAGAGGCCGGTTTTGCTGGTTTGAGGGAGAGATCCGAAAGAGAGTAGAAGAGCAGCAAAGCAGAAGCAGAAAGAGCAGAATAGGCGGCAGCAGGAAGGGCAGAGCCGAAAGAGCGTGGCAGAACAGAAGAAAAACAGGAAGAAAGAAAAAAGAAGACGATAACCGAAGAGGAAAAGCGAGCTCAGTACGGTGGTTCGTCGTCGCCGGAGGTTCGTCCATCTGCTGCCTCCTCGTCCGCTGCGGCCCTTTAGTCAAACCAGGTAAGCTTCCCCCCGCATGTTTTTATTCCGTTTTGCTGAGGTGGCAAGCCGGAGCTCGCGCTGACCAACTCGCGCGAGCCCCGACCCTTGTTGCCCTTCCATTTTGCTCCTGCTTTCCCCACATGTATGTCTGAAGGCCCCCTAGAGCGTGTTCGAAGCTCGGCTGTGGCCGAAATCCCTCATTTCGCTAGTGCCCTCTAGATGTTCGATAAAATGCCTTAATGAAATCGCGGAATCCAGCCCTCGACCGGAGCTCGACTTCGGTCTTTCTGCGTCACACGGGGTTATGCCCTTGTTATCCACTGTTTCAGTGGTTGTCCTAGATTTTCGGTAGGTTACTCCACGCCGTTTGGGTGAGACGAGGCGCGCGTGTCTCGCCGGAGATTCTCGGAATGTACGCCAACCGATGGCCGGCGGCGCTCGGCGTCAGTCTGATGGAACGACCGACGCCCGGCGACGACACGGCGACCCCTTTTGGACCGGTGAGGGCCCGTGACGGCGTCGGCGTCGGCTCGGTGGAATGGAGTTGCAGGGTCTTCGTGCATGAAGGAGACGTCGGGCGTGCATGCAGGAGCAGGAGGAAGAAACCTGCAGGGAAGAAGACCAAAATTAAAAAAAAAAAAAAAAAAGAGAAGATTAAAGAAAAAACAAAATGGCCAAAAATAAGATGGGGCCAAGGAGATGGGCTTCACCGTGGGCCCGCTTCGGTTGGGTCGAATTTGTCACGGGCCGGGTTTTTTAGCTGGGCTAGAAAATGGAAATAAATGGGCTATTTTAATTTATTTTGTTAATGGGCCATTTTAAAAGAATTTTCGACCGGGCCATTCGGCCAGCCCGGTCGCTAGCCCAACCCGGACCAATAGGGTCCGGGTCAGTTTAGTAGGGCCGGGTCTCCCGACCCGATCCGAATCACCTTTTTTTTAATAAAAAAATGAAAAATCAAATTAAAAAAATTTTGAAAAAATTATTAAAAATCTTCAAAAATTTTCGAAAATCCTTAAAAATGAAAAAATATTTTTTTATTTCAGAAAGGTTCTTTTGAAATTTTATTTAAATTTTATTTTAGTTTATTTTATTTTTCTTTCTTTTTTCGAATATTCAAAAATTCCAAAAAATTAGAAAAAATTAGAAAATTCAAAAAAAACATTAATAAATGTATTTAAAAAAATCAGAAAAACCAAAAAAATTTTAAAATCTTAAAAGCCTTTTTTTAAATTTAATTTCGGAAAATTCGAAAATATTAAAAAATATTAAAATTAAAAAATTAAAAAAATTCAGAAAAATCAGAAAATTGCAAAAATTCCTAAAAAGAAAACATCTAATTGAATAAGTCTTCAGAACTCTATAATAGGGCTTTTCTCCTATGCCTTGTTTTGTCATGATTTTTGGATGTTATTTCCTTACTGTAGAACGGTTAGGAAAAATTTTAGTTTTCTCGAATGTATTTCCACGACATTAGTGAATACACAATCAAGTTAGGTACCGAAAGGACGTTAACATAATCAAGTCCCCGACTCTAGATTCTCTAGTTGCGTAGAAAGTGAGGCACGCTCCCATGCCTCGCTTGGTTTCTAGCCGACCCCAATAGGCTAGTGAAGACCCGTCGGCCCGAAATTAGCAATACCCCTAAACCTATTATTATTTTCGAAAAATTTTAGGTCGCGACATCCATGTATGGTTATATGAAATTAATCAATAAAATAAACCATTGATAGTTGATTTGTTATTGTGAATTAATATTATTATTGATTTATACATAAAAAAAGGTTTGTTGGAAAAATATCATATGCTTTTGTTATGTTACATATATGGTACTCTAGCTTTGAAATTGATAAGTGGTGATATTGTATTTGTAAATGAGCATAGTGAACATCGGATCCGATGGACAATTCACTAAATTGTGATTGCACACCCCTTTATTTTCCCAATCTTTTTAGGTTTTGTAGCTAACGATGAGTAGTACAAGAGTGATAATGATGAGGAGACTTTTGAGAGTTGGATTTCGGTAGTTTGAGGCTACGTTCTTTAGATAAAAAGATGGCCATGTCATCTCCATTTGTGATGATTTCGGGGTGTGACATGGCCGAACCACTTTTAAGTCTAATGTAAGCAGCCTTACCTTGCAATATTTGCAAGAGGCTGTTTCTGCACTCAAACCCGAGGTCAGACAGGAACAACTTTTACCTGAAATGCCAGTCATAAGTGCAATCAAACACGATACACTAGTTTAAAAAGCAATGAGGACACTTTCATATCAAGACTAGGGAATCAAGTTGTGGCT
>CM026414.1:41468838-41483991 GCA_014858505.1 Corymbia citriodora subsp. variegata
AATTCTTAGAAGAAGAAATCAGAGTCTCGCCATCTCTGACAAACTGCCCTCGCGAGATAGAATTTGCTGCACAAGAATACGAGAACAGGGATGGCGACATGAAAAACAAGGAGAGAAGGAAGAAACTTGCTCTGTCTTTGCCGGTGAAGGGCATTCCACTATTGACAAATGCGGTGAGCATTGCTTCGGAGAGAGGAAGAATCAAGGACACAAGTGGAAACTTTTCAGGTTGAGAGAGGGAGTTTCAATGGCGACCCATGTTAGGTGTTGCATTTAACTACACGAGGTTGACGACTTTTTGGAGTCAGAATGAACGCAAATAACGTGCATTGAATCGAAAGTTGAAACCTCTCTTCTTCTTCTTTCCGGGTTTTTGAGTTGACCCAGCGTGCGGAGGGCCATCGCCATCAGGACTCCAGACGGGATCCCTGAACCCCATGGCGGAGGAGGCGTTGAGTTTCAATTTGTTTGATACCAAGAAGTCGAAGGTGAGGGACAAAGAAGAAGGTTGGGAGAGATTCGTCGTCTATGACAATTCAAAGAAAGGCTGGTTTCAATTTGTTTAATACCAAATTGGTTTTCCCCGCAGCAGGCAACGCGTGGAACCCACGAAATGGAAGTTCCATCCTCTTCTAGATGCCTTGTTTTTTCAATCGTAAAAAACGAATACCGGTCCAACTGTTCGTCTCATACTTTCAGTGATGTCAACGTACGACCTCTGTTCCTCGAATGCTGAACTTTCCTTAGGAGCTTTCCTCAACATAGACCGGAGCACGTATTCAGAGAAGCAAATCAATGTGTTGATTTCACGACGGAGAAAGGACCCCTTCGTCTACAAGTTATTGAATACCCACCTACAGCCATATGTTGCAGAACTTGCATCTGCATTATGGGAGTTGTTGCCATCTAAGACATTTTGGAATTACCTAGTATGGTTCTGTTATTAGGACTGTTTCCTCCTATGTTGCACCGACAAAATATTCACTTTACATGTACTTCTGGATCTAAACACAAACTCTAATATCAAACCCCTCCGCAGTTACTACCACCACAGGCCATCATATTTGCTACCTAAGGTGATAAAGACTATAAACTCTATGTACCAACTGTAGGAGCCTGAAAAGATTTGAAGTCAAGACCTCATGTTCTAATACCATGTGAAATTTTATGAAACTATTATTAAAAGCTTAAGTTCTTAAATGAATGCATAGTTTTTTATTTAAATTTCCTACCTCTAGTAACAGAAGTTGTAATGTTAGCGCCCTGCTTGGGGACGCAGGGAGTCGTACCAATGACCTAGACCATAGTGAGGATCATAAGCTATGACCCTCATACCCCGGTGCTCAACCTCAAGACCTTGAGGGCTGGACTTGGCGGATCTTGGACCCCAAAACACATTACCTAGACCCCTGAAACCGAACGGCTACTGGCATTATATTGCTTAAGTCAAACCACGTGATAGCTATTAAAGCTTTGTTACATTAAAGTATTGTTTTTTCTACTACTGAACCAAACAAGATGTTAGGTCGTGGACTTTTCTTTTGATACATCTTTTGGGCTTCGAACCATTGGTATTTCTGAGGTCAACTTTCTGTAATATTTTTTTGTGGTTAAAGTTTCTTTTTCAGCCAAGGTCTCACCTGTAACCAATCCATGCTGGAGTTCAAGAAAGACCGAAATATTGAACCAGTGCTGAGACTATTGAAATCACTTAAAGTTTCTCTGCTAAGCAATTCGGTAGGTGAAGATGACGGCTTCATTAATTCGCTAATAGATTATGCACCACATTATATGGTAAATAAGATCTTCCTACGCTTTATCTCTTCTATTGCGGTCACATGATATGAGGGACTAAGTTCTGTGTATTAATATTAGGTTAAAGTTACTTCCTTGATGAAGTCAAATGGTAGGGCATTGAGTGATTCTCGAGGTGCAAGTTCAAGTAAGTTTACTAACTTGGCCAACTCAATAGGATTAATGAAGGGGCTAATCAAAATTGGAATAAGTATTGTATGTATGAGCCCACTCTTTCTCAATCATTAGATCATGCAATATTTAAGTAAAGCTCATATTATTAAATGACTGAGATGAAGTGGACTCAAATATCCCAAGGGTATACAAGAATTTTTCCTAAACGTCATCAAAGATTCTAAACTATACTCCAGGATATCAATATAAACTTTTTTATTATCACTTAAAATCATAAACTATGCCTATTGGGATACTAACATCCAAAAAATCTTTGTGTCTCAAATAAAGGTGATTGGTTCCAACGTGGGTAAATCCTAGACTAGAAACCTAGAACCTACTTTGCTAGGTTGAGTTTCTAATTTTTGGAATTGAGAACCGAACTTGTTAAATCCAGAATCAGGCTTATTTTCTTTTTATTATATAACCAAGACATTATCAATTGCCACAATTAGATATGATCAAGAATACTCAAAGTGAGCAAATATGGTAAATCTAGTGAAGTTGTGAAACAATCACGATAGAATACCAGCTTCTCCATTTCACAATTGAATTTTGAATAAAATAGTAGGTAAACAAGAAAGGACAACATGCCTTCATAATATGTCAACCCAAGGTACAAATTCACATTATATAAAGAAAGGCCGGTATATCGACATTGATTTTCACCATCACCATTGAAAGATGCTTGTTTATTGTCAATAATTTTTAATTAGCAATGAAATAGAGTGGTCATTATGAAGGCATTCATTACTCAACAAAACCGGCAAGGCCACCATATAAGCTTGGTTCGGTCTCGGTCCTACCCTGTTTAAGGCCCTAAACTGATGACCGAACCTATCAAGGCTGATTTCCACATTTGGGAGCTGGGAACCGAACCAGTCCACGTGTGAAGTGTGAACCAGCCACGTAAGGCTGGTTCCTACATTAAACTAGTCTGGTTGCTCGTCCTTAGTCACAAGTACCCCAACTTAGTACCAATATTACAAACTGGGGTACTTGCAAACATGGCTGGAGTGGCAATGGTCAGCACGACTCTCACTTTGGTTGGCATGGAGTCTCGCGGCAATGGTTGACAGATGTAGGGGGAGAAGGGTTTCGGAAACATTGCTAAGTGCACATATAGGTGAACAGACACTCAACGAATGCATGACAAGTGTCTTCGAAGCGACATTAAGACCTCCAACCCTATAAATTTTTGTAGGTATCGATTTGTTATAAAAGTCTGAACCATTTGACAGATACACAAATTTGATATTTCCCTAGTTAAGATAGACTAACTTTGTCTCCAAAAATTGTAAACAAGCCCTCAGCTAATATAGATTGAGCATATCCGTCATGCCCCGACTCTCGAGCACGTAACAATCCCTATTCTCTTGCTATCATTTAAATGTGACATCTCAGGACGCATTACCGACCCTTATTTTTATTTTTTATTTAAACTCATGCAGAAGCGAATCATAACCACCGAGTCAAATAACATAGCATGGATAGCAACAAAACCCAACCAGAAACACATTTGAAAATGTCGTTTTATTTATATACTAATAACACTAGAAAGTTTACAAGTACATGTTAGGATACACGTGTGAGTTGTGTTAGAGAAGTAGTCTCACATCGGATAATTGATGTGGTGTAGAGCAATTAATATATCATAGTTAGCCCATAACTCACTAGCTTAAGCTTTTGAGTTAAAGTGGGTCTAATTGGATATATTGATGGGTTCGGACTTGGACTTCCCCCTTAGATATCTCTCCAGGTAAAGATATCTAGACTTCTGCTGCACACTCCCAACAACTGGTATCAGAGCCGATGGTTACGGTTCCCGGGCAAGTAGACGTTGTGGTGTAACAACGTGGGCCAGGATGATGTTGGGCCAGAAGGATACGTGGGCCAGGATGATGTTGGGCCAGAAGGATATCTGATTTAAGGGGGAGTGGACCTAACACTGGAGCTCACACGTAAGAGGGAGATTGTTATGATACGCGTGTGAATTGTGTTAGAGAAGTAGTCCCACATCGGATAATTGATGTGGTGTAGAACAATTAATATATCCTAGTTGGCCCATAACTCACTAGCTTAAGCTTTTGAGTTAAGGTGGGTCCAATTGGATATATTGATGGGCTCGGACTTGGACTTACCCCTTAGAGATCTCCCCAGGTAAAGATATCTAGATTTCTGCTACGCACTCCCAATAGTACAAACCCTTATAATAGGCATCTTCCTATTGAGCCAGAGAAGTAGTCTCACATCGGATAATTGATATGGTGTAGAACAATTAATATATCCTAGTTGGCCCATAACTCACTAGCTTAAGCTTTTGAGTTAAGGTGGGTCCAATTGGATATATTGATGGGCTCGGACTTGGACTTCCCCCGTAGAGATCTCCCCAGGTAAAGATATCTAGATTTCTGCTACGCACTCCCAACAGTACAAACCCTTATAATAGGCATCTTCCTATTGAGCTAACAAAACCAATAGGATTAGGGTTAATCTACTTCCTTCAAATATAGCCATGAATTGCAACATGTGACGATTCTCCACCTTTGGGATCTAAAAATGGTTAAATAATAACCAGTGAGATAAAATCTCAGTAAATTAAAGTCCTAAGCCTCAGTTAGGAAATTTGCTTGCCTCAGGTGTAGTCTAACCATGTAACCTATTATTGATGGCAAATCGATTGCGAAGTAACCATCGCTTTGCTCTATTTATAGAATGCAAAGAAATCTCAACCACAGCATAATTCATTAGCCATCAAATGCAATCACAGGCAATTTCACCTTGCATTGGCACACGTACCCTACATGATATCATACAATTCATGTCATAGCAACTTCAACAAGCAATTCACACAATCAAAACACACATTAAACTTTTCCATGCATCAACATTCGCGCGTGTTCCGATTATTACGACTTATCAGACCACGGCACAACCTTATGGCTGGCAGTGTATTGGTTCAAAAACTAGACATCGTCCACCCCCCCCCCCCCCATGAACATGGCTACGTCGTGCCTCCCCCCAAACAACATTCCCGAAGGGGCGTTGGTTTGACCACTACTACGATTCAACATTCGACCATTACTAGGCAACCGATAAAAATCAAGCGACCTCAACGGTCACATCATAATCTAAAGGTTGGCGATCTTCCAGTAGCACCACGTATCTCTTTATGTGACCATACAACACAACGATAAACCATATAATTTCTTTCTTTTCTCTATCGCCAATGCATCCATGGTTTGTGCTCACACAACATGCTATTGCAATTATCACAAATATAATGCAATGCAATGATTAACAATGGTCATGTGAATTTGCATAATTCAATAGTTCCAGATACAATCAATGAATAGCAATTCAAGTCATAATCTAACAATCAGTCTCAACCAATTAACATCACGATATTCACATGATACCCAAGATAGTAATCACCATTAATTATCCCCATAATAATCAACAATTACCGATAACCGGTCCATAAGTATCTACTTCAATAAACGATTGCGTACCTCAATTATTTAATTATAACCAATTATCCCATAAATAATTGACTATAACCCAATAATTATAAACTTCCATTACTCCCATAATACCTATTAATATTTAGGAAAGTACCTTTGTTAATTAACCCAATAAATAACTAAATCTCACAAAATAGTCATAATTATTCACCATTCTCATAAATAATTACTTAACAATCAGTAATTCACTTTCATAAAATACATCCTTAAATAATTAAAGGCCGTAAAACATTATCACATATAATTATCAACCTTTAATAAATAAGAAATAATTAAATAAGTATAAATATTGCTCAATTTAATCAATTATAAAAAAAAATAATCATTAATTATTTCTCCAAAATAATTAATTATCCATAAATAATTAATAATTCGAAATTAATTAATATTATGATTAATTAATTAATTAATTTCCACAAAATAATTTAATACTTTCATAGAAAAATAATTTCCATAAAATAATATAATTATAATTAATTTTTCCCATAAATAAATAATCATAATTAACTAATACTAATCCTTCATTAGCCAAATGAATTAACCATAAGCAAGATTAGTCTAATAAAACAATGCTAATTAACCATAATCCAATTTAATTAGCAATAAACCTACTTAAGCTACCATTAACTTATCTTAATCCCACTAAAGGCATATAAATCACACTTAAGCATAAATAGTCCTCATTAGTCACTAAACACACTTAGAACTAATTAAACTACCCTGTAAAGCAAGATTATCCCCTAAATAAAGGATTAGGAAAATAACTCACTCATTTACAATTCTGGCAATACAAAGTGACGGCGGTAGCGAGGGAAACACTTGGGTACCTCTGGCACATCAAGGCGAGACCACACAAGAAGCGGATCTCAATTGAGAGCAGCTGACCGCTCAATGAAGGGCCGAGAAAGAGAGGGAGTCAGCGGCTGAGGGGGGCTTGGGGCTAGCTAATGGGTGGTTCGATGACTCTAGATGGTAGCTAGCAGTTTCGGCAACCAAGTGGGATGGCTCCAGGCAAAAGAAAACAAAGTTGAGAAGGAGAGAGATGGTGCAACTAGCTTCGCAATAGTGGGTGTAACTAGGTGACTTGCTCGTAGCTCATCGCGAAGGACAGCGGCAACCCGAACTCGAGAGGACGAGAGGCGGAGTAGCTATCAACGGTGGCAGGCGGCAGTTTGGTCAAGAACAACAGCCCATATCCAAAGCTAGAGAGAGAAGGGAGAGAGAGCAGCTGGTTTGGCTATGGGTTGACCCGTAGATGGCGGATGGATGGCAGCTCACTAGCAGTTTGGTGCGCGACCAATGGTTAGGCGAAGTTGTGGTTTTGGTGGTGCCTATTGGCTTGGTTAGAGCAGAGGAAAAGTAGTAGCAACGGCGGTCGTCAATTGAAAGGAAATGAAGAAGAAGAAGAATGGAAGGAAGAAGAGGGAGAAGGAAATGTGCAGGGAAAGAGAAGAGAAAGGGAGAAAGAAAAGTCAAAGATGGAGGCTAATGGGACAAGCTGCAAAGAGGGGAAACATGGGGAAGAGGGATGGCCAATGTGGCTAAGAAGCAATGAGGGAGTCGAGAAAAGAAAACAGAAAAGAATATAAAACAAAGCCACAACTTTCTATACAAGCTTCTATAAAAGGGCAATTCAGTCCGTTTACCATTGAAACTCAAATTCCAAATATTTAACTCCAATTCTTGGCCCGTTAATCCATTTCCGACAATTTTCGAGCTTACTGATAAATTTGAGTATTAATGAGGCATTGTCCAATATTTTAGTGTCATATTCTTGAAAGTTCGATACCGGAAATCGAATTGAAATTTGTAGTTAAAATTGATTAATCACAATCTTAGTACGGCCTAACTATTGGGTGGCATTTAGAGGTTTCCACACATTTGACCCATGATTGATAACTTTTCAATCCACAATCATGCCTATTTAAATCAGGGTGATTCTCGATTGTTATGTAATCATGAAAAGTTGATTACTCACCCTGAATATAGGGCCAAGAAAAAATCGATTTAATGTCGTTCGCAGTTAATACCAAAGTCATGTAGAATCACCCGCAATCTAACCTCATACTTTTGTCAAATCGATTTATTTTCATTCGTTAATTGGCTTGCAACAATATGATATCATCTCTCTTTGATCTTTATGGTCGAGTGGCCTATCCCTATTGAATTACTAGTCGTACGCATATTGCTCATTAATTGTCTTTCCAAATAGTTAGTTATTTATAATAAATGTAACTAATAGTGCATTAATAAAATATTCATTTCTTATATCTCAAAATGAGTTGAAATTTAGGACGTCACAATATCCATCACAATCGTGCAAAATGAGCTTCACATGTGAAAGACAAGATGTGAATATGATCATAGACTAGACAAGCAGGGCAATATCTTGGTGCCAAAAAGATGAATTCTCACCTCACAGTGTTCTATAAAAGATCATAACATAAGTTCCGATACCACAAGATGCCACACTTCAATTCCTAGCAGAAAAGGAGAATGAGATGCAAGATGAGCAATTAGTTTTGAGGGCAAACCAAAATAAAGTGTGAATTTCAAGGGAAATAGCTAGTTAGGGTTTGAAATTGAGGTTCTCTATCAATTGGGTGGTTTAGGGTTCTTATATGGAGGAAGTTACTACATGACGTAGTTTATGCTTTCAATATTGACTGGAGCCTCCAACAAGCCACATCAACTTAAGAAATTAATAAAAAGGGCCACGTTGATCGAAGTTGGCATTGAAAGATCGTTGGAAGAAGTGAACTATCAGTGTTTTTTTAACTAAGGTGGCACTTAAGTTTAGTGTCAACAAAAACTTGGCACTGAAAAAATTGTGGCTCTTAAGTGATCCCTTTTCAAAAATCTTGGCACTGAAAAAATCATTTTTCAAAAAATTTAGTACATAAGTGATCCACGAAAAATTGGTTGAACGACATTATTCAGTATCCCCATGTTCTGACAAGCTAAGTCAGCTAAAAGTTGATAAATAAATAAAAAAACCGCGTAGGATTTCCGGCTAAGCATATTAGCAATAACACTTAAGTAATCATTTTTCTCTAATTTTGGCACTTAAATGTGTCGCCGAAAAGTTATGACACTAAAGTGATCGCCGTACACAAGTTAAAGCACTGATAGTTCACTTCTCCCAAAGATCATTTTTCAAAAAAGATTGACACTAAAATTATCCAAAACAAATTTTTTGCACTAAATTGAGCATAATACACAATTTTTGGCACTTCTACTATTCTTTTCCCCGTTACGGTTCATCCGCCAGAAATAACTTTTTGCAAAAGCAATTTAAATATCATTCGGAAATCATTTCATAGACTTGTTCACAAAGTTATACATATACATAAGATTCCGCACATCCTTGCAAAATATGTTCTCCAAAACATTCGCAATGCGGAGCTTGAGCACAAAACTCAACCACATCATAATTATCTTCACCAAATCTCATTTCAAGTGAGCTTACAATTAAAAGGAAAGACCTTTTGAAGTACTAGAAGACCCACAACTGGATTGAACCAAAATCAAGTTGAAACCGGTTGAATTTTGGTTTGAAAATCACCGGTCGTGTGTTGTTCACCACTTGGGTCCAACTTAAAAAAAATCCGGGCAAACCTAAATTATTATTTCTATATGTATACATAGCTGACAAGTCCTCAATCAACATAACCTTGAATTCGTGCCCTAACTTTGAATATTACTTCAATTAGATGAATGAAGAGCATGGTATCTTACTGGGTGTTGCAAATCAAAATTGAATAGGCTTGGCGAGGTCCCCATGGCACAAAACCTTTTTCTTTCTTCTAGCTTCTTCTTTCTTTCCTTTCCTTTCTTTTCTCTATTTTTTGGTGCATTTCTCAGCCACTCTCTCTCCTTGCTACTTTTCCTTTGGTGAGACTAAATGTCCACTTCCTTTTCTTTTTTTTCTTTCTTTCTTTTCACCTCTTTGACTATTTGACCTTTGACTTGGTGAAAAAATCCAAATGTTAGATTATACCCTCGTTAAAAAAAATTTCATCCTCAAAATTTGAACTCATCTCAATTTTCAAAACAAGTTAGGGCATTTACGGGTTACCTCTTCTTCAAGCTCCTAAGTGACCTCTCTTTTAGTGCAATTCTATCATTAAATTTTCACATATGGAATAGTTTAATGTCATAACACTTAATTCTTCCTATCAATAATGCCAATAGATTTCTCCTCATATGTTAACTTCTCTCTTAACCTCAAAGGTGTAAGATCCAACGGAAGATCATAATTTGTCACATGTTTGCACAATAAAGATATATGGAACACATTATGTACACTGTACAACCCAAGTGGCAAAGCTAGTTTATAAGAAACTTCACAAACCTTCTTTGTAATAAAAAATGGTCTCACTTATCTAGGACACAACTTGTTACGTACGTCAAATCTCATAACACCCTTTTTATGAAAAATTTAATGAATACATGATCTTCCACACTAAACTCTACCTTGTGCTTTCAAGGTCCATGTAACTTTTCTGATGACTTTAAGCCATTTTGAGATGCTTTCAAACCAACATAATTTTCTCTTTTGATTGCCAAAAGAATTTTGACTAGCTAATCTCTTTCCGCCAACATCATCCTATGTAGTATTCTTACCACTTGGCATCATTGGTAGACTAGCTATGAAGTCCATGGTAATATGCTCCTACTTTCATTTAGGTACTTCCAAATTATCATCAATTAACATAATACCTTTACAATAGTTTCTTTGGTACCATAAAGTTTGTTATCATTTGTCCAAACTTAAAATATAATTCATTGAATATCCGTTGAATCAAAATATATTGCATCTTCTATTGTCATCACAGCTTGAGCTTTCAAAAGCCATTACTCTCCTTTCAACATTCCCTTCACTTCAATTACGTAGAAAGCCTAAGAATATCACATCTCCACTTGAAGACTTGTGCAAATCAAATTTTTATTTATTACACAATAACTTTCAAATACTTTTCATGTCCCTACTAACACCTCGAGAAGGGATTATCAATAACATTATTCAAAGATTTGTCCATCTTGCAACACAAGATAATTAACTCTTAATACACCAAAGACAAGATCCATAATATCATTATATTGAAATAATAACCACGTACTTCCAATTCCACGTTACTATCCTCGAATCAATCTAACAAGATTTATTGTATCAAGATCTTCAAATACATTTCATGTTCTTATCAACACCTTGAGTATAGATCATAATCGGTAACTCAAAAGTTAGCAAACTAGGATTATGTACATCACACCTATTAATTCAATATATAAAATACAAGTATATTTATGTCACACCAGACAATTCTAGCTTATAACATCTAGAATGAATTCTTATCATACCAAATATCACCCGTTGAGAAGCTTCAGATTTGCATCGCTCCCTATTGTCAAGCTTACGGACCAATTAGAGCGAGCGAGGCGCCAGTCCCTGTATGCTACCTAAAAAATATTGGAGAGAGCCATGCTCTTAGACCATAGTCCTGTGTTGAAATTTCACGCAAATATTGATCGAGGGAATCGGATAAAATTAGTCGGAAGGAATGAAAGGAAATCGGACACCGAATTTACGTGATTCGGTCCGAATATCGGAACTAACGTCCACGGGGAGAGCAGCACGTAATTCCATTATAGAACCAAGCGATACAATGGAAATTACACTCACTCGAATACTCAAATACTCACTCAGTATTTCTCAGTCTCCAATTACACCTAATAATTCATACAGTATTTAGCCCCTCACAATTTTCAATGAAATTTTCACTCAAGGAATTAAACAAATTTTACTAACAAGAATTTAACTGACTAAAACACCCAGATGTAATTATAACGAGAAAATCTCCCTTCTACTTAGAACTCCCACGCATTCAGTCTCGCGCTCTTCTTGCTCACTTTTTCTAGAGCTCTCACCACACGGCCTCTTTTCTTCGGCCTCGGACGTCCTCCTTCTATAGGAGCATGGGAAGAGAAAGGAACAAATGTGAACTCCTCAATTTGTCAAAGGCTGCCATCTCCTGAAGCCACTCACCAATTTCCATAAAGCACTCATGCATGCATTTAATGAGCGGAGAAGACTTGCACGTTTCTTTGACCATTGTTCCTGCAGCTTTCCTCCTTTTTTTTTTTTTTATAATTGTTGTCAAAGATGGGCAATATTTTATTGCTCATCTTTCTTCATGCAGCAAGAGTCAACAAGAGAACATGTGCAACAAATTAAATGCACGTACTACTTCTTCCTTCTATCTTCTTTGTCTCTTATGCATGCTGGGAATTTCATGCAAACAAAATCCATGCGTAATCTTCATCTTTTGACAATCAACGCCGATATTTGATCCGCACGTGATCAAGTTCACATATTCTCGTCAGTTGGTTTTATTCACCGGGCTCAAACTCGAGACATATTTTTTTAACAGTCCTTCATGCGAGAAGAAACCAAGCTTGAAGATTTCATCAGTGTTCAGTTCTGAAGAAGAGGCTCCGATGCGGTTATGTTGTAAACCACGCTGCTTTCAAGCACTCAAACCAGGAAGCAGATGACCAGAGTAAAATGTCCTGAGAACAAATGACAAGGAGATTTCGGATGCGCTTGCTCATTCAAAGATAGTCCACTTCACACGACCCACAAAAATTGCACCATTTCTCGGACGTCAGAATGGATTAATGCAGGATCAACCATGAAGCAACGTCTGTCAAACCAAGGTATAGTGCATAAATTCTCATTGAGACTACTGCTAATTAATCCATTTTATTTCATGCATGAAAGTCCTTGTGTACTGGACCCTGATAATGGCTGACTTGGTTCGAGCACCGTCACAGAATGCCAACATTCCACTGGTATATACATGTTGAATATTTGTTTGACAGCTTTGTGTATTATTTGGCAATTGCTCTCAAAAGCAATCACTTTTAAAGGGCTATAGACTGCGTGACATATATAGCTTGATCTTTAGTAATCTATGTCCTCTTTTGTTTAGATCTAGTTCAATGAAAGTAAACTTTGTGTCGAATCAGGTTCTGTCAAGCTATTTTTGGGCAGTTATCGGTGGGATTTCTTGGTCATGTCAACTTTTCGTGTCGAGAGTTCCTGATTTTTAGGCGCAAGGCTCAGTGCAATTCTCCTGAACCAAGCAATCTCTTCATGTTGAAAAAAAGAGCGAAAAGTTATGAAAATCCAGTTTTAGGCCACATCCGACATTCACCTTAGAGAATTAATATGCTAAGCATAACCCTGTTTCTCTATGGCCCTGGCTCCAAATTCTTATGAAAGATTTCAAAAACCATTTTCAGTTTTGCCATCTATATCAATCTGCATCCTCATTTTTCAAAACTTGCAATTTGCAAAATCCAAACCGTAGAAGACTCATTTGACCGCAGAAAACATACCCACTACCACCTTAACTATCCAAGGTACACAGTGACCCTAACCAAAGCCAGCTGGCATGTTTGCTGCCACCCAACACCGTCGACACACCAGCTGCCATAGCCACATTGGCCATCACCATTTTCCCCTTGTCTCGCACGTGAGCTTTGATAGAGCACGGCCATTGGGCTCAGGCTCGAGCTCTCTGCACTGAACTGTGAGCTCGTGGCCGGGGCACTCAGGCTCGAGCTATGCATGGTGAAGATGGTAATTGAAATTTTCATTATTCTTCCTAATGTTAAATTTGACGTTTATCAATGATGAGAGCATTGTACTCTCACTCAGGAACCATATGTGAGTGCACATATCCTTGTGAAGTAAGATTGACTTTTGTTCCAAAAATTGAAAACAAGCCCTCAGCTTATAGATTGAGCATATCCATTAACACTCCCTCTCCCGTGCAAAACAAGCTTCACATGTGAAATACAAGACATGTAACAATCACATCAACTAGACAGACGAGGTAATTTGTAATCCCAAAAGATGAATTCCCACTTCAGGCACAGAACCTGCAAAAAGCTGAAATATAAGGGCAGTTGTTGCATGGAGCTCCCGTTATGCACGGGATACTGGGACAGCAGAACCACTTTGGGTCTAATGTACACAGTCTTATCTTGCAATTTTTGCAAGAGAATGTTTCCATGACTCAAACCCGAGGTCACAGAGCGACAACTATTACCTGAAACGCCAGTCCTAAATGCAATCGAATGTGACACGACAGAATAAAAAGCAATCAAGACACTTTCATGTCAAGACCAAGGAATCAAGTTGTGATTTTTATATTTCATGAGCGTCATTTTAACAAAAGTACATGCGAACAATTTCAAAAACACTTTCCTTGTCGTAAAGATCACAGAAGCAAAGAGAAGAGACAACGTGAAGGAATCGCATTGGCCCTATCTACCATGCACGGAGCTAACTGTTACACCATTCAATGACTCAATTCCATGCCTTTCAAACAAAGGATAAGTATCTATGGAGCCCGTGATTGAGGTTGACCCAGGTAGTTTTGGGAAGGGAAGATCCGCTGTTTCACTTTTTAATAGTAGCATAACGGAAGGTATGGCAGGCCTATCTACAGCGGAGTCCTGCACACACAACAGTCCAACTTGTACGCATCGCGATACCTCATCTGTGGAGCACGTATCCCTGATACAGGGATCAATAAGCTCCATCTCCTTTAATTCATTCCAGTGATGCCAAGCCTGAAATTGTTGTGCACTTGTGTGAAAAGCAGTTTGAAAAACCCCTTCAACGTAAACAAACGTATAGCGAGTTCAAATGTACATTGTCGATAAAATCTGTTGCTAGCACTATGCCTCTAAATATGACTGATAATTTCTAAGCTACAGACAGCGGGGAAGTCAAAACCAGACTGAAACAACCCTAATCAAAGGCAGTTTTAACCTAAACAATTGGAGCAGACGTGAAAATCTCCTAAAATGAGAGTTTTGGTGCCTAGTAGCTTGAATACAGATAAGGATGAACTCACATGGGTGATAAGATTAGAATGTTCTAGGGTGCAAAAGCCAAAGTTTTTCTTGCCGGTTATGATCTCCAGTAATAATATCCCGAAGCTGTACACATCGGATTTGACCGAAAACAAACCTTTCATCGCATACTCTGGAGACATGTAGCCACTGCAATTAAATGGCAGATGAGTCAGTCCACTCTACACTTATCAAACATTTGGAGTCGGATATGCACTATTGTTTTCTCACTAGGAAGAAATTCAGCTTACAATGTGCCAACCACTCGATTGGTACTCGCTTCATTTTCGTTAGAACCGAAAATTCTAGCCGTGCCAAAGTCTGATATTTTTGGGTTCATTTCTTCGTCCAACAAAATGTTACTAGCTTTCAGGTCACGATGGATAATCCTTAGTCTAGAGTCTCGATGGAGATAGAGTAGGCCTCGTGCTATCCCTTCAATAATTGCAAAACGTTTCTTCCAATCCAAATGCACTCGCTTCACTGGATCTGAATTAAATTTTGAAAAGCGAAGAAAAACACATGAATAAATTTCATGACAATTCTTTCATGGAAAGCAAAAGACCAAATTCAGATGTTTGACTCAATTTACCGAAAATAAAACAATCCAAGCTCCTATTGGGCATGTACTCATAAATGAGCAACTTATCTTCCCCTTGCACGCAAGATCCAAGGAGTCTCACGAGATTTCTGTGTTGTAATTTTGCAATCAACATAACCTCATTGTTAAATT
>CM026414.1:41484091-41497384 GCA_014858505.1 Corymbia citriodora subsp. variegata
GAGAGAGAGAGAGAGAGAGAGAGAGAGAGACGCACGTTGTGGCGAGTCCCGCTGTAATTCTTGCCGGGGTTTCCGAGCCCGACGATGAGCCACGGATGCTGCTTCTTCGGCGGCTTCTCGGCTTCGGCGTCGCCGTCGACGGCCCCGGCCAACGAAGCAACCGGCGCTGAAGAAGACGACGGCGACGACGAGAACTGCTCGGACATCGTTCTCCGACCGGTTCGGCAAGGTGCGCGACGGAGGGACAGTGAACCGGCGAGGTGAGGGTGGTCGGAGAAGGGGAGGAGGAAGAGGCGGCGGCGAATCGGGGAACGGAGGGCGGAGACGGAGGAAGCGATGGCGCCGACTCTCATAGTTGCTGTCGCGGAACGGGAGATCCCCAAAGGCTCTATCGCAGGTGGAGGATTGGCAGGGTGAAAAACCCTAACACGGATGTGAACGAAGACGAAGAAGAGGGAAAATCCGTCGGAGTAAATGTCGGACAAAATTTCAAATGAACAGCTCAAGTGCCGTCATTTTTATTAAAACAAATTTTAAAATTTATTACAAAAGTGCAGTTGAATTCTAAAATTTATAAGAATATAATTGAGTCTTAAATCTTAAAAAAAATACAATCAAAACTTAAAATTTTTCAAAATGATTTAATTAGTTCTTCAAGTTGATCACAGTTTTTTGAAAGTTTTATAATTCGAACCTTCGTAATAAGTTTTAATAATCGATTACACTTTTTGAAAATTTTTAGAATTCAATTACACTTTCATAATAGATTTTAGCATTTAATTACATTTGTTGAAAGTGTTAAGAATTAATTGCAATCTCCTTATAAGTTTTACGATTTTTAGTGCACTTATCCATAAATGTACGACTTTATTTCAAATGAGGGCTTGAGCTCACCAGTCGGTTAGATATGTGTCGAATGGCAAGCATGTGATATTTATGACGATTGAAATAAAGGACATTTTTGTTCAAAAAATTATAAATAAAAAGGCTAAAACTCTAAAATTAAAACAATCAGGCGATGACAACACTGGGAGCGCATGATGAGGCGATGGTGACCTTGAAAGAAACTACAAGATTACTCCTCTTAGGGCTCATACAATGCCCTCGCTCTCAATTCATAAATTATTTCGCTTTTGTCTTCAATGGTTCGGCAGAGGTTTGATGGTGCTGGCAATGTGTGACTGGACGGTGGCTTTGCAATCAAGAAGAAAGGCCGACTTGAAGGTGGAGAAACTATGTGACTTGCTTGATGGAGGATTAATAGTTTGGATCCTTGTCTTACAAAAAAGTCGAGCCTTTCAAATGGGTAATGAAAATTGGTTGATATTTGATTGAGCGGTTAAATTTTGCTCTCTCTATGCTTTTCTTTTTGGGAGGAGATGTACCTTTCAGGAAGTCAAGTGAAATCCTATTCCAGCACATATGACTAACTATGATCAAATGAAGATATGGTGCTAAATTTATGATAATTACTCTTTCATTGACCAATAGCTCATCTTGCTACAACTGACTTTATTGGAGATTTCTTTATAGGAAAATGCTTGGAATGATCTCTCTTCTAAGCTTAGCAAAAATGTGACGTGTCTATCTATTTACGTTTAGTGTGAAATTCGGGAAGATGCTTTTGAGTTCTTGGTGGAGACTTGCCTAAAACTGCATTTGTAACACAAATTTCTAGATTTTTCCAGAAAGGATCTAGAATAAATTGAACTACCTAAGGATTGCAAGTGAAATCAATATATAGTACGAGGCAATGAGCTTGTTTCTTTATAGTCATATATACTTAGAAAATTTGTCATCATAATTATATATTGCATAGATGGATTCAAATGTCAACGCGACTTTTGCTGCTATGACTAAATTATTGAATGCCCATTGTTTGCATCTAAATAATTATAGTTGGCACAGTCAAGAATCACACTCAGTCTGACTATCGTGTGATTAAAACTTTTTTAAGTTGCTACTGCTTGGAAAATGAAGTGTAATTGTTAAATTGTTGATTGATGTGTGATTAAATTATTACTTTAATTTAGTTTATATTTTTCAATATTTTCCTCATATGGCACCTAGTGGGTGCTACATCATCATCACGTGTCTTAATAAAGTAATAAAACAAGACATGTTGGTATTTCCATTAGCTAAATTAAATGTAGTTAATGGAAAAGCTTGATTGAACCAATTTAACAAGTTTTAGAATTTGATTGAACTTTTTGCAAGTTTATAAATTAATTGCACATTTGTAATAAGTTTTATAACTTTTAATGCACGTATCTTGAGAAAGAGATGAAAAAATGCAAAAGAAAATAAAGAATCATAGGCATCTCAAAGAAGCAATGTATTGATTAAATGTGGGTAAATCATGATAAGCTTGAACTGATTTTAGTTCAAAACTTGATTATCATTTCAAAGGTGGAAGAATGGTTAGTATATCTTCTATATCACTTACTTTTTATCATTTGTGAAATCTCTTACCGATGTTGATGGTCATAAAGTTACAATATTGAGATGAGTGCTCTTGATATTCATGGATAACGATTATATTATTTGCCTATTGATGATAATGATCTTAAAAGATGATAGCACTTACATAAGGGGACCAATATTAGTTAATATGATAAATGTTCATTTCTTCATCATTCATTCCTATCTGAAACTTATGTGATTAAGTAATTTGTGTAAAAGCATGAGTCGTTGATATTTTTATTTTTTGCTCATAATGTTTCTACTTGTTATCTCTTGATTATATTTAGTGAATATCATAATATTTGGAGATTGTTTTTTTGGTCAAATTGTATTTGGAGATTACATTATATGCTTATTATGCCATAATCAGAATTCTTATTTTTGGGAAGATAAGCAAACGAGTCTTATTTTATGCACAGAATATTAAATATCTTTTATTGCACGGTAACACATCTGCATATTCAAAAATTATTTAGTCATCATGAAAATTGGGAGATTATTGGGAAAATCAACTATGTGGTGAATGTTGGAAAATCTCCTATGTTGTTTTGACAATGATAAAGACAATATATGATATTAATATATGCATTGATTGAATGGTATTAAGTGATATATGCATAACCTAACATACAAATATTGTTATTATCATCACCATGTTATTTTAATATGAGGAGTGATCTACCACTCTTTAGAGTGCTCAAAATTTTGGGTGTTGAATATATCTATAAGAATGATGGATCTTTAAATAAGGTGAGTATTTAGAATGAACTTGATCGAGAGTGGACAAATTGAGAGAATTGAACTGTTCGTAGTGACTTGGAAATACAAAAATTGGGTGAACAATTAGATCGATCTTGATGATAGTTAACAAATCTAGGATGAGGATGTTGGACAAAACTTGGAAGGATCATAAAGATAAACAACTTGATAGAGTTATAATCGCCAATATGTTTGAAAGAACTAGAATAAATATCAATAGGATCTTTATTAGGAGTAATAAATTGTTGGCATAAGAGCAATTGCCAATATCAAAGAGGGGGAAGAAGTGCGAAATTCTCCTTTCAATCTTAATTTAATTCAAATAATTATCTTTAAGGTTTGGAATCAAAAAAAAAAATCACTAGAGTTGATTAGGAGTAATTATGGAACTAATGACAAAAGTGTACTAACACTATTTTGGGAGACTGCCATTGTTAGAGAGATGTTGATGTTAGAGAGTCGTTTTAACAATTTTTAACAACATTTTGCTATTGGCAATATTTAAGGAATTTTATGAGGAACAGACACTTGAAAATGTATGACTTTATATTGAGTCCAATAAAAGTAATTGGGTTGGTTGAAAATGAATAAAACATGTCAATTGCTTTGAGTGTTTTTCTTTGTTATGTTTTTATTGTTAGTTACTATGTATTCCTAGTGTCAATGTCTCGGTGGTGATGATATTTGTAATAAATAATAAGAGTAAGTATGCAATAGTGATAGTGTGATCTACTGGAAAAGTCATACTTACTAATAATAATTTGTTTTGAAGATTATGAGTGAATTCCAACTTTGTTGTGACTGTTAGTATTGTAAGTGGAAGTAGGTCTGGGGATAAAGTCGAATTACCATATATCTATTTGCAACATTTTCTTTCTCTTTAATATTTACATTACATGTCAAATATCACCACTATTAGTTAAATAATAGTACACTCACTTGATTTCTAAAATATATTTCCACCAATGTTTGTAGTTTAATTTGTTATATTCCGTAAAAGTTTTTCATGATTTTTAAATAACCTATTTATCTCTCTAAATTGTATTCTTAGCCCCCACAATATAAAAATTAAGAAATGGTTGCAAGAATTATTGATTTTGAAAAAAAGAAAGAAATCTTTGATGAAAGTAACAACAAAAACTACCTCATCAATTAATATGGCTATGTTTAATGGTTGGACATGACTCGGACTACACTTATCCTATTTAGTTTTTGGATTAATCCTATTTAGAATTTGAGGCAACACAAGATTTGGATCAAATGTTCTTAAAAAGAAAATCCTATATAACGGGTGGGATACACCTGATAGAATGTTTGCTACTATTTGGTAAAAAAATTTCAAGAAATAAAATGTGAGCTAAAGACAATGGTAGAGGATTCAATGAGAGACAAAAATGGGACATCAAATGTTTATCCTTATCCTATTTAACCTTATTCTATTTGACAAATATGTTTAATTAACTAAACTTAGCCTATGTTCCTCTAATAAAAAAGGCGATTAATCCCCGATCACATCATTACAACTCTAAGACTAGGACCAAAAGGATATGATAGATTTCTACAAAGGGAAGATGACTCAAATAGTCTTTAAATTTTCGCTCAAAGTGTACTATCATCCATAAGCTTTTACTTTATTATTGTTTTTTTAATGAACTTTACTTTATATAATGAAGTACTCTAAGGGTCTGTTTGTCAAGTTGCTAAATAATGAAAATTTCTATTCTTTTATTAGTAGGAGTAGATTTCGAACAGAAATTCGTTTGTTAAAATTTTTGTTTCCGGGAACAAATTTGTTTCCGAGAACAAATTTGTTCCCGAAAGTAGATTTGGAATAGTATCAAGAATAAAAAAAAATTGCTTCTTGTTCACAGAAAAAAAAAAGAATCTGAAAAGAATAAAAAAGAAATAGAAATGCATGTGCTCTCCCTCTTTTTGATGCCATTTTTCTCTCACGACTAGGGGTGAGCACGGTTCATGGGTAAAACCGGGAACTGGGAACCGAACCAGAGGAGGGTCCGATTCAGTTCCCGGTTCCTCATTTTCCGGAACCGGAACCGGTTTACTTTAGCCACCTCCCCCTTAGTTCTTCCCAAAAAATCCCCAATTCTAACCTAATTTTTCCCCCTTTCTAATTCTCAGGTCAGGTCTCTCTTCCCTCTCTTCCCAGTCCCCATGCCTGACTTCTTCTTACTGCCTTGAGCCCTTGATTGTCGCTCGCTACTCATGGCCGCTTATCTGCCGCTCTGCTTGCCCGCGACTTTGCTCATTTGCTCGTCGCTCACTCACGGCTCCGCTCGTCCACGGTTCCGCTCGCCCGCGGCTCTGCTCGTTTGCTCGTCGCTCGCTCGCAGTTCTGCTCGCCCATTGCTGATGCAACGACTCATTGCTCACCCGCGGCTTTTGGAGTAAATGTTCAGCACAGGTAGGCAGAGTTCCCCATCTTTTGCAATTAGAGTTGTTCTGAGTGAAACATGTGTTTCCTTGGCTCATAACTCATGCTTAAGATTTTAAGTGGAATTATCAAACTAGGTATGGTAATAAGCTTGGACATTTGGCTCCCTCTTTTGATATCTCATTATGAGGTATTTTGACTTTAATTATGTCCTATGCTGTTCACCACCATATTAAATTGTTGAAGCAATGAGTAGAATATTTAATGCATCAGAGTGGGAGAGTTAAATTATGAGATGCGGTCTTCATGTGAAGTTGAAGGGCCCCATTTACAAAAATCTCACTTGATATTACTCTCTTTCATCATTTCAATGATTGTCGATGTTCTCCTCTTCCTTCCAAATGGTGCTCCTGCGAAGTCTTATGACATGTGCTTGTAATGGAGAGATATTGCGTGGTAGCCACGCTGAATTTTGGTTTTTAGGTGTAGATTGCATGCTTGAGCGAGTTAGCCATTAGATCTCTAGTATCTATGTTATACATGGATTCTAACCATGGTTGAAATGGCGGTGGTGTTACTAAGAGATTCCTAGTTATGATGATTATGTGAAGACTAGAAGGGAAGGGTTCTTGATTATAGTGCACACTCAGCACTTTTGTTCTTTGTTTGTCTTCTCACTGGTCATCTATTCAACACCGAATTCATGAAGTGATGATGATATCATTGATGAAATTGTTTCATGCTTCTCTTGTTTGAGATGTCTTTATTTTTACATATTTCTTTGAAAAACTTTTTCTAGTTTTGTATTCTTAAACCCTTGGTTAGGTTTTATTTTGGATAGATATTTTTATTTGTATAGTTGGAAAACCTTGCTTTAAGCATTGATTTATTCTACTCAACTCAAATTTAGTTACTGAAGTATGCTAACTAAAATTTTTTTGAGGATGCTGACCCTTGTTGTACTTTCTTCGAAGAGAGGCTTACACTTGGGAAATTATGAAATATCTATTACCAGCACCCCTTCCCTGGAAATCCATTCTATTCATGTGGATTGGAGGGATTTAAGAACCACATATTTGCTACTAAGGCAAAGATATATACCTCATCATTCTTTTCTTACTTCTCCCTCAGTCTTTCTAAACAAGTTACTAAATTGAAACCTTTCTCGTTTTTCTTGATCTTTTGAACCAGACAAGCTGAATTTTGGGATCCTGCTGATGTTGTCAAGAGTTATTTAAATAATAGATTCATTTTTGTCTCTTTCCACAAATACCACATCTTTATAAGGCTTCTATAGTTTTTACTTGGTCTGTTTTGTATTGTATTTACTTCGATTCCTGATGTGGTGACTATTATCTTTGCTATTCAGAGAAATAGAAACTGAATTCTTTGTTGAGCGGAACAAAGGCCTCGCGAGGGGGTGGATTTGACCAGATTGCAGCACAGACTTTTAGTTTCAATCAAGTTAATTGGAACCAATACTAAAGAAATTGTGATTGCATAAATTGTTGCTGTTGGTTGAATTTTGGTCTTGTAGAACCTAAAATTGATCTATAAAGGGACTAGAGAACGGTTTTTGCTTACTAGGTAAATTTTGTTTAATATGTTTTTCTTTAACCAGCTTAGATTATGTAAAATTGTCATCATGTGACCTTATTTCTGATTATTGAGATGATTAAATGGTTGCTTGGTAGTGTTATTTGTTAGACTTATCAAGTTAATATGTCAATGGAAGAGGAGGGATATGACTATGAGGAGATGATTCCTATTACATAATTGGAAATGTCAGGCGATGAAAATGAACAAGAACAAGATCCATCCCTAAACATGAGTGAGACAAACAAGGTACTTGGTTCTTCTCTTCCTCCTCGTGATAAGAAATATACATCTAAGTGCTAGAATCATTATACGAAAATCAAAGATAAGGATGAAAACACATATCAGGTGAAATGCATTTATTGTGGGTCTTTGTTAAAGTACCGTGTTTCTAGTGTGGTACTTCCGCCATGAGGAAGCACTTAACAACATGCAAGAAGTTTCCTTGTAACATAGAGAAAAGACATAAATTATTTGTACCACGTAATGTAAGTGGGGCTAGCAAGGCAGGAGGAGAATCCAGTACCGGTAATGTCTTATCGACATGGTCATTTAATCAAGAACGTTGCAGGGAAATGCTCGCTCAGTTCATCATTATTGATGAACAACCTTTTTCTTTGGTAGAGCGTGTCGGATTTTGTGAGTTTGTCTCTGAGTTACAACATCTCTTCAAGCATTTATCACGTTTTACAGTGGTTAAAGATTGCATGAACTTATATTTTCACGAAAAAGCTTGTTTGAAGACTTACTTTGGTAAGATTAAGTATATGATTGCACTTACAATTGATACCTGGACTTCTTTTCAAAACATAAATTATTTGTATCTTACCGCACATTTTATTGATGATAATTGAAAGCTGCATTAAAGAATCATCAATTTTGTGGTGATGCATACTCATAGAGGCAGGGAGATTGGAAAAATGGTAGAAAAGTGCATTACCGAGTAGGGAATAGAAAAAAAAGTGTTAACAATTACTGTTGACAATGCTAGCTCCAATGCTGTTGCAATTGGTTATTTGAGGGAAAAACTTTTAAGAGAAATGGTGGCGATATTAGATGGTAGTGTTTTGCGTATGAGATGCATGGTTCATATATTGAACTTGATTGTGAGAGATGGCTTGAGCATGGTACGTGACTCTATTGCACATATTTGTAACGTAGTTAAATATGTGAAAAGTTCTTCTTTAAGAGCCAAAGCATTTCAGTATTGTATTGAGATTGAAAATATCACTTAAAAGGGTTTAATTATTTTTGACGTAGCTACTAGATGGAATTCTACTTATCTTATGTTAGACACTACTGTAAAGTTCAAAATTTTTTTCGAAGGATTGGAAGAAGATAATTTATTTTTTGTAAGTGAGTTTAACCACGAGATTCCTCAAGATGATGATTGGGAAAATGCTGTTATTCTTTCAGAGTTTCTAAAGGTGTTCTATGATACTACCAATCAAATGTCGAGGAGTTCATATATAACTTCTAATGATTATTTTGAGGGGATAGCTCTTTTGTATAAATATTTGAAAGATACGGCGGATGATTCGGATCCTAAACTTCAAACTATGGGTTTGAAAATGAAAGAAAAATTCAACAAATATTATGGGAGCTTAAACAAAGTGAATATGATGATGTTGATTGCAGTTGTATTAGATCCTAGAGCCAAATTGAATTATGTGAAATTTTTGTATGGACAAATTTATGACGATAAATCAAAAGTTAATGACATGCATCATAAGGTGAAGAATGCATTAAAGCGTTTGCTTGAATTTTATAAGCAATCTTCTTCTGATTCAAGTGATCAGAATTTTGGTGTCCAAAATTGGAGTGCTAGTAGCAGTGGTTCCAACGCCGATGCTAGTGGCAATAGAGCTAACAAAATGAAGTATGACGCCTAAGCATGGCAGAAAACCTTTATGAACTTGAGTCAACAATTGTGTGATGTCAATAAATCTGAGCTTGATGAATATCTTGAAGATAAATTGAAAAAGTTATCGATCTTGACATTTTGATGTGATGGAAAACTAGTGGCTCAAAATATAAAATCTTATCTTTGATGGCTCAAGATGTTTTGTCTATTCCCGTAACTACCATTGCTTCGGAGTCGACTTTCAGTACTTCGGGTCGTGTGCTTAATGGCTTTTGAAGTTCTTTGACTCCTAAAGTAGTGGAAGCTTTGATTTGCATTCAAGATTGGTGAGAGCCGTTCATGTGTCTATTAATATTGAAGAGTGCATTGAGAATACAGAAAAATTTGAGTTGGGCAACTGACATTTCTAGTTTTATATGTTGTAAATCTTTATATATGTCTAATCAGTGAATGCTTTATTTAATCTTTTTTTTTTTTAAAGATATGGATGGTCTTAGTAAGGAGATCACTAGTAAATAGAGTTTACCAATTAAAGCGAAATGAATATATGTGGTAAGGCTTTCTAATAATTATTTTAGTTCAGTATATAGTAATTTAAATTTTAAACTAGGTGATCATTGTTTTTTTCATCCACAGTTTGTTTAGCATGGATGGAGACTTTGCATTAAATGGATGAGCTTGTGAGATTTAAGAGAAAGCATGATTTTCTCTTAGTCATTGATAATGTAAGTACCTCATTTTGTAGATAATCTTGTTCTTTAATTTGTGAGATTTGTGTTGTACCTTCTACTTTGCAATATGATCAATATCCAAAAAAACAAATCATGGATGATGACATGATTGTTTTATGACTTAGAGAGATCTTCATAGAAATTATGTCGTTATCATTATAACAATTATGTTGAAAGGGATGGTCATGGTTCTCGGTTCTAGGGAGAGAGGTTCCGATTCCCGGTTCTTCTTTTTTGGGAATCGGAACCGGTTCCACTTAAATGAAAAGAAGAAGAAGAAAAGAATCTGTTGGACCCTATAACCGGAACCCTAAGAGAGTAGGTTCTAGGTTCCAAATTTCGATGGGTAGATCCCAAGTTCCAAAAACTTAGGAACCTGTATCCGAGGGTAGGTTCCAAGTTTCAAGCGGAACCTATAAGGAACCTGGAACCGCTCACCCCTACTCATGACTCTACTAAAACTCAAAACTCCCATTAATCTTCTCTCTGAGAGTTCCATTTGCAGGTGTGCAAGCTCAATTCACACGATCTTCACGAATTGCTACTCTTTCACCAAGGGTTGCCATTACCAATCTTCATGAACTGTTGCTCCTTCACCAATGGTTGCCGTTGTCGATTTTCATGAACTGTTGTTTGTTCAAGGTGAGTATTCATATTGCTTGCCTCGCAACTATGAGGGGACGCCCTTTAGGCCGTTGAGTGGGGGGTGCCATCATCGATTTGGGCGAGCGCTTGCTTGAGCAAGCATGGCTGTGAGGTCATAGTAGATCTGGGTAACCGTGACCGCAATGGTCCCTGTTGCCGATTGGACAAGAGCTCGCTTGAGTGAGTGCGGATTTCACCAATTTGGGTTATGGTCCTTGTTGATCTGGGTGAGGGCTTGCTCGAGTGAGTGTGACTATGAGGGGCGGCATCACTGATCTAGGTGAGCGTGGTTGTGAGGGTCTCTCTCGCATATTTGAATGAGCTTGGATTTTGCCAATTTGCATGAGGGTTCCTATTGTCGATCTAGGCGAGGGCTCGCTCAAGCAAGCACAGTTGCGCGAGATGCCATCGCCAATTTGGGCAAGATTATGTGTATGGTCATCTTCATGGTTTTCATGGTTGTCCTGTATATGATAAATTCCAGATCTGTTGTTGACAGCTCATGTTGAATAATTGAAGCTAAAGCTTAGGTCTCTAGTCCCTCGTCCTCCGTTTTGGTTCTACTCGATTTGAAATGTTTGGGTGGAAATAATTTTTTTTTGATGCTCTATGTATGGCTCATTGATTTGAAATACCTTGAATTTTTCTCAAAGTATTCTATGTTTGGATTGAAAAGGAGGAGTTTGGTGCTTTCAATTATTTTGGCATGATATTTGGTCCATTGTCCAAGTTGACATTGATCGTCAATGGGCTGAGGAGATATTTGGTCCGTTGTTCACTTTCAATTATTCCGGGAAGCACTTTCTTTTGGCATTGATATTTGCTATGATCCTAATTCTCCCTACCGAAATTCCTAGCAATGTCCTTAACAGACTTTTGCGTGCCTTGTTGATCGCATATTGTTTATTGTAGTTTTTTGATCATGGGTATTATTTGCTAATAAAATCCATTCAAGAACTTTGGGAGGAAAATGAAGGTTTTGTTACTATGGGGATTTGAGGACCTAATGATTTGGGTAAATCAAGGTACTTGTGCTATCAAACTTTGCTCTATAGATGCTTAGATGCTTAAATGGATTCACTATAATATAGCCATACTTGATTATGTGTATAGTCATTTTCATGGTTGTCCAGTATATAATGAATTCCAGATCCATTTTTTGACAACTCATATTGAATAATTGAAGTTGAAACTAGGGTCCCCAATCCCCTATCATCTATTTTGGTTTTACTTGATCAATGTTTCGCCATTTGAGTCTTCTATGCTTGCTTTTTAATTATGTTTTCTTGAAGGTTTCTTATGGTTCTGTGTATTGCTTATCTTTCTACATTATTATGTTACCGAGTTAATGCATAATTCATATGATGCTTAACTGATTAAGGTTAAATGGCATCCCAGAAAAAGATATTCTATGCAAAGTGAATTGAACCTTTAACCAACTTGTTTGTAAGTTTGTTGGTAGAGAAGGTCAAAAAGGGAAATCGCACATCTTTTATTTACAGCAAAATAAGATGGAATAACATATGGGATGAATTTATTAAACAAACAGGACACCAATATAGCCTACTATAATTGAAGAACAATATGAACAAATTGAGAAAACAGTATGGTAATTTTAAGAAACTTCTTTCACAATATGGATTTGGCTAGAATGATATAAATAAAACAATTGTTTTAGACAATCCAAGTGTTTGGGATTCTTATATCAAGGTATTTTTTTAACTTTTGATCAATTTGATATTATTATAGATGTAAGTTTTAAAAGGCTTGATTATGTTGCTAACATATGTCATTATTGTGAAAATTACAGGATAATATTGGGTGGGCAAGATTCAAGAAGGAGAGATTTTCTTAGTATCCTGATTTGTGTATTATATTTGGTGGTGCATATGTTATTGGGGATCATGTCACAGGAATTGTCGAGGATTTGACGATGTTAGGGGACAATTGTGGTAGCGATGTAGATGGTGATCCAGAGGACTTAAGTGTAGGGGTGAGCGGTTCCAGGTTCCTTACAGGTTCCGCTTGGAACTTGGAACCTACCCTCGGGTACAGGTTCCTCAGTTTTTGGAACCTGGAACCTACTCGTCGAAATCTGGAACCTAGAACCTACCCTCTTACAGGTTCCGGTTCCGGTTCCAGGGTCTAACAGGTTCTTTTTTTTTTTTCATTTAAGTGGAGCCGGTTCCGATTCTGAAAAAAGAAGAACCGGGAACCAGAACCTCCCTCTCTAGAATCGGGAACCGTGATCATCCCTTTCAACATAGTTTTTATAATGATAACGACGCAATTTCTATGAAGATCTCCCTAAGTCATAAAACAATCATGTCATCATATTGCAAAGCAAGAGGTACAGCACAAGTTTCACAAATTAAAGAACAAGATTATCTACAAAATGAGGGACTTACATCATTAATGACTAAGAGAAAATCATGCTTTCTCTTAATGTTTTAATTGTTTAATATTTTTTTTGTCTTTTTCTTGTTTTATCTTTTCTGCTGCAACTTTCTTCCTCCCCCATGCAGCGTCTTCAACCTCCCGACGTCCCTCACCCGCGTTTCTTCTTCTTCCTCTATTTCTTTTCTTCTTCTTCTTTTTTTTTTTTATCCGAAATACCTTCGACTCCAACCGAAAACCCCATGGTTCCTCTCTCCTTACCGAGACACCACCCTTTTATCAGCCACTCATCCCCGTCGACATCGGCCACTGCCGGCCATAAACTCCGGTGGCTGCAAAACCCTCACCGATTCGACGATACACGGGTTTTTCATACGAATCATCATGGAACCTCGAATATGAATGAATACATAGAGATTCTATTGATAAAAGAGCATGTAAACAGA
>CM026414.1:41497484-41538470 GCA_014858505.1 Corymbia citriodora subsp. variegata
CGAAGGGTTTCAACTCGAACCGAACTTATACCGGGACTAGGCTTCCAACTAAACATAGCAGCATGCAAAGGAAATTCAGTGGAGGGACGACAAGGGCCGGGGCTCACGCGAACTGCTCCGCGCGAGCTCCGGCCCGACGCCTTACAAAAACCAGGTATTCCGGTGAAAAAGTAAATAAATAAACAAACTAACTTGGTTCGTTCGGTGGTTGCGACGGGCGGCGGTTACTAGGTGGTCCTCCGGCAACAATAGAAGACCCTCTCGAGCCTCCCTCTCGCACTCAGATTCCCAGATCTTTCCCTTCTCTCGGTCGCTCTCCTCTCTTGAAGCTTTTTCACTTGTTTTCTCCCTGTCTTTTTTCAGTCAACACACGTCTCTCTCTCACTTTTATCTCTCACTTTTTTTTTCGTTCTCTCCTTTCTCCTTCCTTTTCTCTCTCGGGCTCTCTCCGATCTCCGCCCCTCGGTCTCTCTCCTTCTCTAGCTCGTTTTTTTTTAGCTTTTCTCCGGTCTCCCCCCTTCTTTCTTCTCTCGGTTCTCGGTTTCTTTTTCTCCCCCCTCCTCCTCCCGATTTTTCTCTAAAGAACCTCTCTCGAGCAACTCCTCCGAAACCGGCCCTTATCCTCGGCAACATGCTGCTGCCATCTGACTTCCCTCTGCCATCTGACTTCGCCGACCTAACCCCTACCATGTGACCTTCTCCTGCTTTGCTTCCTGCTGACTTCTGCTGCTGCTTGCTTTCCATTTTTTTTATTTCCCTTCCGGTTCCGGGAAATGAGGAACCGGAACCGGTCTCCCTAGAACCAGGAACCGAACCGGACCCTCCAGTTCGGTTCTCCGGTTCCCGGTTCTACCCGGGAACCGCGCGCACCCCTAGCCGGACCGTCAGTATTCCGCCTGCAGCAGCTTTGTTCCGCATTTTCACCTGTTTTTCTCCCATTCCGACCAAACCACCGCCCATCCTAGCCACTAGCGGTTCCCCCTTGACCCCTAGGTGCCGCCGGTCACTGGCCCGCCGCTCGCCGGCCCGCCGCTCGCCGGCCCGCCGCTCTCCGGAGCTCCAGCCAACCCGTTTTCCTCTGGTTAGCGACTTTCCTCTTGTGCAGTCAGTTTTTCCAGCTTACAGTGGGGATTCCGAGTTTGTTGCTGCTATGTTGAGCCCGGACCGTCTTGGATCGTCGTAAGTGAGGTCCTCAGGTGTCGGGTTCGTCTCTACCGCCACGTCCGTGTCACCAGCCCGCTTAACGAGTGAGTTTAGCCCATAATCCCTATTTAGTGCCTAAACTTGCTTAGGGTTGGTTAGTTAGTGTTAATTTTTGTTTAGGAAGTTTAATTAAGTTGTATTAGCCCTAAGATAGGTGGTTAGATAGATGGTTAATATTAGATTAGCTTAATTTTGCTTATTAAGCTTAATTGTGCTTAATTTGGGATTAATTGTGTTTATGTGATTAATTAAGCATGATTTGATTTAATTGAATTGATTAATTATTTTAATTAATTTTTTGTTTAAATTCTGGATTAAATGTTTTAATTAATTGAATTTCGGAAAAATCATTGTTCATAATTACTGTTCACAGTTACTGTTCACGGCACTGTTCATACAGAAGCTAAATTTAGTCTTATTTTGATGTGCTCTTGATTGTTATGATTTATTAAAGTGTTGATTGTTAATTATACTCATGAATATTGATGAATTGCGTGATTGAGTGTTGGTTGAATTGAATTTTGGAAATTATCGAGTGAGATCGCATGACATATTGCGTGGGTTATTTGAAATGGCATGTCGCATGAGCATGAGCGCATGAGCGATGTTGCATTCACGACCAAGCAAAAGCAAAGACAAGAATGAACTGTTTGCTGATGTGTTGCACGGTCAGATTAAATTTGATAGCTCAGTTGAGCCGAATGACCGCCAATCCCCATTGGGGTTATGCCGTGACCGTTGGGTCGCCTGATAATGGTCAGATACGGAGCTGCGGCAGTGAGCGGGCCCCATGCTCCATAGGGAATGCCATCGATGGGAGAGAGCCCGTGATGTCGCTGTGCCTCATGGGGGAGAACGATGCTTGGTCTTTGACCGGTAGACCGCCAACCAAAAGGTTGTGCCATGGCCCTAGTGGTCGTAATAATTGGAGCATGTGTAAGAGTGAGACATGAGAAAGTTGTGTGAGATGCTCTGATTATTCGCATGCTCTTAATGTCGTGATGATTTATGGCAAGCACGCATGAGTTGACAGTCGTGCAGGGTATGGCAATGGCCAGGTGAGATCACTTGTGATGCGATTCGCATGTGATTGATGAACTGTATCATCTAACGGCCATGTGTCTTGCTTACATTGTATGAGATTGAACATGCAGGGTATGGCATACCGAGTAAGGTTGCATGCGAACCGAATATTGATTGTTGGTTGTCCTTGTCTAATGTTTCGTCTGCTGTTTGCTGGTTGTGGGTTGTTGGGTTGAGTGAGGGGTGATTCTGGAGAGATACCTCGGGTTGAGTTGGCGTACTAACCGGGGCTTAGGGGAAGAACTCACTGAGATTTTATCTCAACCCGACGTGGTTAACCATTTTCAGGCCCCCAAAATGGCGTACCTGCAGTGGAGGATCCTACCCCCGCTCCTCCAATGATCGACCCGACGGAGCTTGAGTCCGATGGGTCCGAGTGATCGTGGTGTTAAACTTGAGGGTTCTTTGTGTACTGTTGGATTAGCCTAGTTTCTTTTTGGTTTGGCTTAGAGGATGGATTGGCCTTTTTGTCGGGCTTTTAATTCGGAAACGATCCTCCGTTGGTTTATCCAATGAAGATGTATAAATGAGTAGTTGCTGTTGTTCTTGTTGTTCATCCCTCTATCCCTGTTTGATTGTATGTTTGTCTGGGGATGGTTTGTCTTCCGTTTGCGCATAATCAAAGATAAAATGAATGGTCGTCGATGGGTCCTGGGACGTCGCTTTCTATCGACCAAGGTAATGGGGTTGCCGCGAGCTCGAGAGTCGGGGCGTGACACTAATATTCCTCTTGAGTGTAAGTTGGACTTTGGCCTAAGATTAAAGTGTGTGTGTACACACACTTCACATATCAAATGAAGCTAATAACTTACTTTAAGATGACTGGTGGGCAAGTAGCCTCAGGTTCTAGTGCTACATACCATTAGCTTCAGTCCTTAGTAATGAAACTATTCCTTTAACATGACTCTATCTTGCTTTCTTCCTATAGAGTTCATTCCATCCATTGACAATTGACACCAAGATCAAGTTGAGTCTTTATCAAATTAAGTTGTTTCTTGGGCTTCAGAAAGTTATTCAGGCAGCTTAATTTGCAAGCCTTTAGCTGTATAATTCATTAGCAAAATAAGTACCTCACTTTTGTCAAGCCTAGAGGCAAAAGTAAAGAAGTTCAAATTGATGACTTTGTCCATCTTTTTTACTATAGAATTCATTCCATCCCTTGACATCATGATCAAGTTGACTCTTTACCAAGTTCAGTTGCTTTTTGGGCTTGGAAAAGCTATTGGAGCAGCTTAATTTGCAAGCCTTTAGTTGTATGATTCATCAGCAAAATAAGCACCTCACTTTTGTCAAGCCCAAAAGCAAAAGTAAAGAACTTCAATTTGAAGATTGTCTTTCTTTCTTACTATAGAATTTGTTCCATCCCTTGACAGTTGACACCATGATCAAGTTGAGTTTTTACCAAGTTAAGTTGCTTCTTGGGCTTGGAAAAGCTATTCAGGCAACTTAATTTGCAAGCCTTTAGTTATATAATTCATAAGCAAAATGAGCACCTCACTTTTGTCAAGCCCAAAAGCAAAAGTAAAGAATTTCAATTTAATGACTCTATCCCTCTTTCTTACTATAGAGCTCATTCCATCCCTCAATAGTTGACACCGTGATTAAGTTGAGTGTTTACCAAGTTAAGTTGCTTCTTGGGATCGGAAAGGCTATTTGTTCAACTTAATTTGCAAGCCTTTGGTCGTATAATTCATTAGCAAAATGAGCACCTAACTTTTGTTATGCCTAAAAGCAAAAGTAAAGAGCTTCAATTTGATTATAGGTAGAATCTTTATAAAGAGATAGCTTTCATGCAAAATATAGTTATACATTGAAAATTCTCCAGTTTGTTGTCTTGATGTCTAAAATTCTCAATGAAATACGTTTAGTGGATATTTTGGCTGTTGTGTTTTTTAAACTTTGAACCTTGAAATTGAAAACGACCAAAATTTCCCTTATTTTGTAATGGACACCAAAAATGTTTTTATAATTTTCATTCCCATTGAAAATTCCTATTTTTTTTCACTCGCCAAACATATTATCGAGAAAGTGGAAGATGAAAACAAAAGACAACTTTTATTAGAGCATTTTTGCGAACCAAAGGCACGCTAATATCTTGGGGGAAATTGTCCAATCAATTTTAGACATATTGTATGTATACTAATTTAATTCTAAATTTTTTAATTTTATCAATTTAGTTTCAAACAGTTACTCGAAATTCCAATTGTAATCATTTTGGCCAATTTTCACCGGAAATCACTAATGTGATAGCGTGCCATGTAGGAGGCAGGTGATTACTGGACTGCCATGTTAAAGATTTCCGATGAAGATTAATTGGAATAATTACATTGAAATTTTGGACAAAGATTTATTACTAAATTTGTAAAATTGAAAAGTTTATAACTAAATTGGTATTTGTAAAATATGTCTATGACTAATTGGGTACTTTCCAAATACCTTGAGAGATTTGATGGTGATTTGGTTTTCATAAAACTAGTGTCATGATATATGAGGTTACTCTAGAGGCGGAAATGTTGATTCGACTTAGTTGGCACTCGTGCAATTACTGTTTTTCTCTCAACCCGAGTCTAGGATACTTGAAATCATGTGTCATACTCAACTATATTTCCTATTCCTAAAAATGCATTGTTTAAAGTTTTTCGGTATAACAAACGATATAATGACTTTTAAATAATGTAAAAAGTCTGACTAATTCATAAGATATTAAATATATAATTTTTTAAAGAACTTACTATAAAATTATTCGTTCCCCTAGGACGATATGCCGAATATGGCTGACACTTAATTGTAGTCAGCAAGTCGCACATTGCTTTTACTATATATATATATATATATTTAGTGTGTATAAATCCGCATTCATTACATCACTTTTGACTTTCCAGCCCATCAGATCCAGCGTAGCCCACAATTCGTCAGAAAACTCTGTTTCTCTCTTTGGACGCTCAAAAAACCAACGTCATACCCTTTGCAGAGGGGAGGGACTCTCTGGAATTTTGTGGAGAAGACGCGCACTCAGGAGTTCCTTCCTCCTCTGCGGCTGCATTCAATCTGCCTACCCCCTCTCCATTTATTCTCTCGGATTTGGAATCAATCATGGGGTCCGGTTCTCTTCCTCTCCTGAGCTCTGCCTTCGTCGGGCTTGGATTCCTCTACACACGCCAACAGGACCGAAGGGTCTTCTCTCCGGCTTTTTATCTCACGAGCTCTCCTGCCGGCATCAGGGAGCTATCTTGATTCTCCTCCTTCACCTCACCATTCCGCCGAGCTCACTATAACGCCAGCTGAGCTTCCGGAACAACATCGCCACCATTGCCTACTCTAATTCGACTTCACGCAATCGCCGGCATCAGCTCTGTTGTCAGTTCCTCTATTTTCACCGTTCAAGAGCTTGCTGTTCTCGTTCCAACCTTTATTCATCCATTCCTGAAATTCTTGACGCTCGTCCCGCACCTCAGTGACTGCCATGGAAGCGCGGGTTTCGCCTAAAACTGCCCTTGCAGAGACGGACTTGATAACTCCCAGTATTGGCATTTTTCCTTGGTTCGAGTCTTCTGCTGGCAGCTCGCTTCAAGGCGGTGCTTCATTATCGCGCCTTCTGTATATGTTCGGGATCATTCTTATCACTGAAATTTTGTTTATGTTTCTCCTATATATAATTGTTCCCATTATGAAAGCTATAGTACATGATCGCGCGTATTTTTTGGTAATAAACCTGGAAGATAATTGTTTATATAGATTATGTTTTGAAATACCTGGATGCTGAATGTGTAAGCTGATGGAGAAAATTTCTACATCTAAATTATAAAACATTAAGGCCAAAAAGAACTAATTTTCAAGAAGTTATATTCCAAGATTGAGCATATTTTGGTACTGGATGCTAAAAAAAAATTGTTCATGCATGTGTGGAATCAATTTTGAGGTGTCTATAGCCTGAAATTTTAAATTGATCAAATCATTGCTTACAACAAGGCAGGGAAACATAATGTATAGTAATTGTTCAAATGCTTTGAGGAAATACAACCAGTATCACATTGGTCCTGCTACAAACAACAACTATAATGAAGACATACACCCCTCAAATCAAATTCATCAATCATTGATCTTGTTCAGTATAATCGACTCCATCCCAAATGCCCTCGGGACGAAAGATGCTATGTCCATAAGTGGATTTAACCATTTGGTATAGCAAGGGAAGCTGTAGTACCACGAATAGAACCACGGGACAGAGGCCAACAGAGTGATGGGAATGAGAACCCACCCTAGTCTCTTATCCAACACAATCGTGAGAGTTGCAGCGAAAGCCACCAGCATGAAAGCCAAGGAGAGGAAGAGTAAAGAGAGGCCCATTATGATCTTCTTAGGCAATGAGTGAAGAAAATCTTGCGCCTCAAACTGCGAAGTTAAGATAGCTAGGAATAGCAAAATGGCTGTCACAGAGAAGAACAAACCTAACGCATCCGAAATTGTGAAAACCAGGAGAGAGTTTTGTCCCAACAACAATGGTACCCCGGTATTGTTGTCATTACCTCCAGGGACAGTGAAAGCAGCAGCGAATAATACTATAGCAATTAAAGTGGAGACAAGCATACATGAATTTGATGTGTCCTTCACCCACTTCTCTCGATTCTTAAGCAACTCTTTGTGATTCTCCACAAATATTTGCCAACATGATCTGTTTTCAAGACGGTATGTTCTCGCAGAGGGGATAACCAACTCTTCCACAACCTATGCATAAGAGTCACAAACATGAGTTACAATAAGTGGATAATTAGTGGATCAGTTATTGAAAATTTTCAGAAAAAAGTTCACAAAAGGACACCTCAAGGAAATAAGACTTATTCAACACTTAATGCCAAAATTACTTCCGGGTTAAGTCCATCTTCGCTGGAAAAATTCCAGGGGTCACCTTCTAAGGTTCAATGGTAATTTCGTGCTTCAATATAGTCACATGATATATGTATGGAAAGCACTACGTTTCTCCTTTCAATTGGAATCAAGTTTCATACAATTTGGAGTCTTCTAGAGCCATTTATGGAAAAAATTAATTAAGAGCTAGTCAAGAAATCCAAGAATGAGTCTTTTTAGTACTTTTATGTGCTTCGTTGAGTCCTATGCATCGTATTTTGTTTCTAGAGTCATTCGTGCGAGGGCGGCCAACCATTAAGCAAGGAGCAGCCCCGATGAGGGTCCCAAACCGTGCTTGGAGTATCGTTATATATGAACTACACTATATGATACAAAACATGATACGACGGAAGGAGCAAAGCTATCGTGAAATTTTAAGCAAAACTGATTTAAATGTTTTATGGGCTCGACGTTAATATATATATGGGTTATACATGAAACGGTTTCAATAATAATCCCCTAATTGCATCGTGGCTGACGCCTATATAAAGAGCCAGTCGAATTCAAGAAAAAGTCACTTGGATTAGATTAAGTGGTGGATCATACTTATATTAGTGAAATTGAAATGCAATTTAATTGTGATAAGTCTCAATTAGTTTTCAATGCCCCAATTTCTCTAATCAATATCCCTTATTTGCTGCAAATTGTTTTAAGGACGTAGAGTTGTTCCTCAACTTACCCGATTAATCTATGTTTAGCATGTGGAATTTAAAAGTTCTATGTATCAACAAAGTATTGGCTTAGATGACGAGAGTCTCTTCTTCTCATTATGGTTTTAAATTCAAGTCTTATTGAAAGCGTTTTAGGAGTAAAGTCTTGAATGTACCAAACCAATATAGAGTAGCCCGCCCTTAAAACCACCAAGAAAGGTAGACCTTGTGGTGTGCAAAAGCTTGGCAGAATATCGCATAACCGCTATAAAAAAATGTTCAATGTATATTCTCAAGACTATCTAAATAAAGGTCTAGCTATCATAATTCCAGAAACTTGTCAAGAAGATATAATATTTATCATTCAGTGTGGTTACTATATGAAAAGAAAGATACTTACCTTGTACCATTGGAGTTCTCTTTGCATTTTAAAAGCTGCTCCGGCGACATTAGTTAACCGATTGACCGTAGGGGTGTACTGTGTTACTGCGAACATCATTTCAAACGATTCTTGCCATGTAGGCATGGTTAATAATGACAACTTATTGGTTGAGCTTACCTTCAAAAAGAGTCCAAAAGTCCTTTCTTGGCGAAAGTTCACTGCATGCGTTATTAACCTCTTACGAAAAGGCGAAATCCAAATAAGCTCTGGGAAAAACTGAATACAACACTTTACGAATTCATTGATTCCGTTGCTTGTAGCTTGAAACGGCAGTTCCTCCATGTTAAAAAAATGGGTGATCTTGATAATGTTCATATCAGAGATCGCAATGCAAACTTGTTTTGCCAACTTGATTGCTGCCGTGTGTCTCACCTTCACCTCATGAACTCTCTTGATTATAGGAACTACAAAATGTCATAAAAAAAGGAAAATTGGAAAACGAAGGGACGGGCAATTGGATTAAGCAAAAAGTTCTCCAGCTTTAGACACCTAATTGCATCTAACAACAGTTTACTAATTGTCATAATGTCCCACATGTAGAGCTTGGGTAGGCGGGTGATTGGGAAAACGGTCTCATTCCTTTTTCTTTCTTTATTTTTTTTTAATCTTTTAGGAAGGCTATTTTGAATTTTTATTTTCCTCTGGTATTTGGTCCTCAAATGCAAACAATGAGTTTTAGCAAGATGCAAAGTACCAAAAAAAGGTACATAATCATTTTTTCCATTTGCCAAGAAAAGGTTTATATCATGTTTGGATGAAAAAAAAACAATCGGATGTGAAGAAAGTAGAAGCGATTAGAGGATAGCAGAAGAAAGTGATCTTCCTTGAAGTTTTTTCTAGGGTCCAAATCTTCCTTGAAGTTCCAACAAGGCTTTATATTGTTAATCATAATTAAGAGAACATAATTATAATACTTAACCTAATAGAACAACTCTGAAAATTACCACGCTCGTGATGCCTGTCTAGCTGGAATAAATCTTAGTAATCTTTGCATAGATAAAGATTATTTTGGACAAATATCATTCAAATGTGCATAGCAACTAGTAACAAAAAAAAAAAAACATATTAATCATACAAACTGTTGTATTGTCACAAGAGCAAATTTTTTTTCTTTCTCCATTCTATCTGTCTCTAACAAAATCAAAACTTCCACATGAGATCACATTAATATGTGACGTTCAATTAGAGTTTGTCGTGACCTATCTATTTCGTCCAAAGGGGAAAAGATATAAGTTTAAGCATATTGCCTAAATCTGGGCCTACTACCTACGCAACCAACCATTAAAATAACAATTGGCAAGTAAGGAAATATAAAATAAAGTGTAAGTAAAAATAAGAATCCAATGGTAAGAAATAAGAAAAATGCCATTTGTAACTAGGCTAAAGGCACAATCAACATATTGAAAGTGCACAATTGGAAAGCCCTCAAGAGTTTGTCTAATTTTGAGCTTGATTTTTTATCAATGATTTTCCCACACTTTAAGAGAAAACTCCCAAAAACTATTTTTTTTAGCTTTTTCTGATTTTACTGACCAAATAAAAAAATATAATTTAATAAATTTTAAAAAAATATTTTTTATAATAAAATATTTCTAAATTTTTTTAATTCGAAGCCCGAAATGGGTTTGCGATTAGTCTCGCCAAAGTGGCCTCATAAGCGCAATTGGGCTTTCAAAATGAGCCTTCCCTTCAAACAATCTATACCCAGCTAATAACTAACTCAGCCCAGACCAAATCATACTAACCCAAGCCCAAGCTCACCAAGGGCCACCACGAACCCAAATTCGTAACCATTTTAAGCCCAAATTTCTAAAGAAAAACAAATCAAGTCTTAAGCCCAACCGATCAAGACCAAGATAAAGAAATCAAAGCCTAAATCTTATTAAACTAATTAAGCCCATGCTAATTCGACCTAATTAAGCCCTCTATTCTCATTGCTCCCATCCTCCTTACGCTGCCACCGACCTCTCCAAACTGGCCGTGAGCGAACGACGTTGCCGCCTTCGGCCTGACCACGACCAACCGATGGCTCTGGACTCTCAGCAATGGCTAGCATCGCCGAACCATGGTTACGAGCCTCCATTACTGTTGGCCACAAAGCATGAAACCTGAAACAAAGAGCGATAGCAATGGCAATGGCGATGGCGATAGCGATGGTGGGGATTGGGAATCGACCGAACGACCGTGCCCGTAACCCAAACATCACAGGAACGACTCGACTCCGGCCAAGACAACGAAACAAAACCACATCTCACTATGGCATTACATCGAACACCTGGTATACGCCATGGAAAAGAGTGATTTTCGGCTCAACCGAGAATCAAACCCAAGCCGGGACTCTCAAAAAAGGAACCAAGACATGCACAGAAACCCAAAAAGGAACCGGCGGGGCCGAAGTTCGCGTGAGCCAGACGGCCACGAGCTCCGGCCCGGCGCGCCCGAAAACAGGGCAAAAAAACAAAGAGTTACCTGCCGGCTTGATGACGCCTGCCGGGCGTGGTCGTCGGACGGGGTTCGCGCGCGGCCGAGGTGGTGGTCGAGGCGCCCTGGCTCTCTCTCTTGGTCGCTCCCTCTCCGGTCACTCACCCTCTCCCTCTCTCGGTCCTCTCCAAACCGAGCCCCCTAAAAGATCCCCCACAACAGCTCGCTCCTCTCGCACTTTCAAACTCCGGCGCGCATGCCTCCTGCCGTTCCAGCTGCCGCTGCCGGCCTGGCCCCGACCACCAACTCCCGGTCGACGCTTTGCCCTCTGCCCCGCGTGCCGTCCTTGCCCTCTTCTGTCGCGAGCATGAAGAGGAAGAGGCAAAAAAAGAACGGGCTGGGCTGTAAAGGGCAAAAAGAAAGGGCTGGGCCGGGCCCAGGCGAGAGAGTAAAAGGAAAAGGAAGGAGGTTGGGCTAACCCAGCCCCCAAGCCCGATTAAGCATCTTTTCTTCTTTTTTACAATTTAGTTATTTTTTATATAAATTTTAATAAACCATGTTACTATTAATGTAAATGATCTTAAAATCTCTATGTTATGCAATTTAATGAAAATTATTTTTGTTTAGGAATTATAAATTAATCTCTACTTTTCTATGCAATTAGTGAATAATTAATCAAGTCACAAAAATTTAGGTCTCAATAGAACTTGACTCTATTCTAAGATAATTTTTAAATTCGATAAAAATATGCAACAACACTATTTTGTTTCCTTTTAGGTTCTTTGACAAAAATTAGAAGAATTAGGGACAAGGCTATAGGGTATTTTAGGGGCATACAAAAGTTGGGTGAAGATGACAAGTGCAACTACATGCAAGAGTTGTGAATTTGGGAACTATAGGATCCTTTATAGCGGTTACAGGGTGTTTGGGCTAATTTCATGCCTTCAAATGGCCCACCTTCTCGGATAATCTTAAGAGCACATTTTTTCAAATTGGCCTATGTATTTGGGATTTTATTTTTTGGAGTGCTTTCAACAAATCTAAAATATTGGATTATAAGAAGAGAAGAAAACTCCTTTATTATCTAACTAACAACTTGCTGGTATAGGATATTTAACTTTGAGTGGAATTCCAGGACGCACGTTTTTGTTAAGACCCACGGAATCTGCCTATTCTAAGCCCTCCCAAACCAATTATTTTTATTTTTCCTACCTACTCCTATATTCTTCATGCCTTTTTAAAGTAGCCAAATAAAAGTGTAAATTTACTATGTTAAATATGATCAAATGATAAACCCATGCCATAATCTATTGCAACCATATTTCATAGTCAATGACACTAGGGGCTTGCCCCCGGTGCCATGCCCAATTCTTGCACCCTCAAGATTGAAGGAGAAGTGCTAGGATTTCGTCTCTTATCCAATATCTTCTACTTAGATCATTTGGCCATAAGCAAGACATTCCAAGGTTAACATCAAATCTCACCTCAATTTTCAGTTTCAAGTATTATTTCTATACTTTTTTTTTTTTGCGATTTCGCGACTCTTGCAATTAGAATTTGGTGAATATCTGAAATAATTCAAAATATAAAAATATTAACACAGAAAATCATATTGAGTTTGAATAATTTTTTGAAGGATTTTTTGGGTCCATTGACTGTGTAAAGAATAAGTTACATATTAACTAGTGGATGGTTTATTTGTGGAAAAATATAATTGCAAAACTACAAACACATTTATAGTTATCACTCATCCAATGATAAATGTGTAACGGTATTTTCATGCATGTAGTGGACCTAACACAAATTCTTTTCAAAATTATGGCAAAGAATTAAATAGGAGCTCTTTTTAACTTATAAAAGAAGTCAAAAACAAACAAGCCATAAACTTTCAATGAGAGAGAGATGGTATCTTTGATAAAATGGACACGTACCTCTAATTTTGGCAACATTCCAAAGTGACCTTCTAAGAATTTGAAGCACTACAATCAAGTTATAGAGAAAATACGATCATTAGATAAAAAATCATTGTAAGACGTTGTAATTGGTCCATTACATTGTCCAATATTAAGTTATACACTACTTATGCACTTGGTCAAGGAACTAGAATATATCCTAAAAAAAAAAAAAATCATTTCTGGTTTCTTTTGCTAGTACGGAGGGAATCAATTTAAGAAAATTGACTAAAAGTTGAAAATCAATGCAAGACTGTGGAGATAATGCCCAAACAACAAAAATGCATACCCACCCGGATCCGAAATTATATCTGTTGGTTTGTCTCTCAAGTCCACCGGCATACCTTTAGTTCAAAAACAAAAGAGTAGGCGATGAGCCAGGCATGATCTTATTGAAGGGAATCAGTAGTGAGGGGATGAAAGTACGGACATTTGTATATCAATGCTTCCAAAACACTGAGCTTGGTTCCGCTGGGCCAGTAAGACTCCATCGACGCCAACGCGTGCAGTAGAGTTTGTCCGGGATACTTTGTGCTTCTTTCGGTAAGTAAGTTCGAGTACCGCCCAACTAGATTAAGGGTGAGATCTATCCGAATTGACCAGCAATGTTGACCAGGAAAATAAGCCAAGTCTAGAATGAAGTGAAAAAACAGATGGAATTGAGATACAGAGCAATGAAGATCTTACCAGGATGATCACCATAGATGAGATCCAATATGGTGTCAATCGCAGAGGGACTGCTAAAGTAATGACTCGGCCCGTTGTCCTTTGTATTTTCCACCAGGAACCAAGCAATCTCCTTATGCATAGGAGCTTCCAGAGCAGATATATCCAAAGGAACACGTCCTTCGTTATCTGCAAGTTGCGTCAACTTACGATCACGGCTAACTAATGCCTTGACCGTCCTCATACTTCCACACAGGACAGCATTGTGGAGGGCTGTGCGGCCATGACGATCAACCATGTCAAGTGCTTCCCGATCCAGAGTCAAGAGATCAACCAGGTTCTCAAAAAATTGAGCTTGTGCGCTCAAAGCGGCCACGTGAAGCAATGTTTCTAATCTGTTTGTTATTTTCGCCGTCTTTGAAGTAGAATCTCGTTTGAAAAATCTTGTAGCAAATTCCCAATCTCCCTTGAATGCTGCTCGCACCAATGATCGGTAATAGAGTTCATTTACTTCCTCTTCAGAAGTTTCTACAATAGATGCAAACTTTTCAGATCATTCAATTAATACTTTTTTTCCTTGCTGACATTGAGAAGAGTCCCAGAAAAGAACAATTTCATGAAGATCTGCTCTTATATTAATTTCACACTGAAAATAACTCTTTTCAGGCATAACGCACCTGAATTACCTCCGGATTGAGAAGGAGCTGACCCAACGGTTACACCAGCATTTTCAATTTCTGCAGAAGAAAGAGTGAGCACTAAGTCCTTCGCATGCTTTTCTTTTCCCTTTTTCTAGCCAAAGTCAGCCCTATGTTTGTTTGATGGTAAAGAAAATAAAAAGAACCATGAGAAAAATACAATTTCCAGCATATTTGGGACTCCGTCGATTAAACATATTTTTTCTCGGTTAGAACTTGAACATGTACCTGTTGCTGGTTCTGCATGACTCGAGTTTCCTTGTTCTTCACTTGGTTGCGTCGCCATTGGGTTGCTCTCCTGGTTACAGTCTTTCAACAACAAAGTGAAACTTTTCAGACCATTCAATTAATACTTTTTTCCTTGCTGACATTGAGAAGAGTCCCAGAAAAGAACAATATACATCAAGATCCGCCCTAGACATTAATTTCACACTGAAAATAACTCTTTTGAGGGATAACGCACCTGAAACACCTCCAGATTGAGAAGAAGCTGATCCAACGCTTACACAAACATGTTCTTGCGTTGCCATTGGGTTGCTCTCCTGGTTAGTCTTTCAACAACAAAGTGAAAGAATGCAAAAGAGGCTTTCGACTTTCCGAGAAAGTTGGAGCTCCGATGTCAATCGGCTTAAGTTGCAGTTGTCTGAGTTCTTTTGAGCTAGCCCCTTTCTCCTCCCTCCGTTTCCACCGCCGACTGGACTCGACTGTGGTCAGCAACGATTCTCTCACGATGGATGGCACCCACATAAAATGAATAGTACCCATATATTTTAAACGATAGTTCAAATAGTAATTCAAAAGATCCACATAAAAGTTATGTTACTACAAAAATTTCTCCCGTTAATTATAAATTTAAATTGAATCTTTTCCATCCTCTGACAATTTAAATAAATTTCTATACTAACTTCTATCACTCTTCTTCCTTCGTTAACATTTCCTTCTTCAATTTTCGCGCACTCATGTGAATGCGACTCTTTTTTGGCTGGTGTTCTCACAATGCATGTATCACTCATACTTCTAACCAACAATATTGAGTTACCTTGTGCAATTTTGATAATCAAATTTGCCGACACAATTCTTCTCTCCTCATTTGTGGTCATGCTCAACACGTCAGTGGTTCCAGATAACACTCTGGAATGCTCCATAAAATTGGGTACTCAAGACTCGGACCTTAATTCAATGAAGGGAAGGGTTGTCTTAATTTAAGGTGGAAACAAAAATCTTCAATAAATATCCAATTTAAGCTTTGAATATATATATATATCGAATTTGAATGTGTATCTTCTTGAGATGATGCCCAATGCCACCAAGACATTATATCAAATTTGGAAGGCTCACATTGACATGAAACTTAACAAGATAATGCCTAGACATAGAAGGAAAAAACTACCTGATCCGAATTCGGCGGACTAAAAATGATCCGACTTTTTAGATGCATTCATTTCACGAAAAATAAGTAATTTGGAAAACCTCGTGCAATTATCTTTTTAAAATCTAACAAAATAACTAATGATGTTATATATTGGCTGATTTTTTTTTGTCGCAAAAAATCTGATTACCCCAGCCACTTCGAACCTTAATTTTATGTTGGGATTGCCTTGAGCACATCACAAATCTCTTCAGGCATGTCTGCATAGATTTTTATTTTTCTCTTTTTCTCAATTTAAATCTTGTGATAACGCATTTTGGCCCTTTTTAGCTTGTAATACCTGATATTTTGAAAAAAATATAGACATTAACACATAGATTATATGTAAAACTTTTCATATCCTTTTATAAGTTGGATAATATTTAACTTTTGGTGGAAAAGTATGCATTCTTTTTTACTTTTTGAAAAACGTGAACAGAATAGCCCTTGAAAAGTTTGGGTCAATTCGTACTATAGGGCTTCAAACGTTACATTTGGCAGAGGCTTACAAAAACATGATAAAAGAAATTAATTGCTAAGACTTAAATGGAAAATCGCATATATTCATTATAACATTGGTAATTTACTAGCTGTACTAGTAAAATTTCGAAGTAGTTGGTGATTTGCTGATTTGATTTAAAATGCGGGAAGCGAAGAGAAGTGTGGAGCGAGGGCCATTTCTGCAATCTCGTGCTTTTGAGCGTGACAACTTTGTCATGTTTCCCCTCAGCCATTAGATTCAAGTGGTTTAATATCAGTTGTTCGATTAATGCGTATCGTCAGCATTTCTGGATCAATCTCGTTGGTGGAGAACTCGTGGAATCCGCCACTCAAAAGTGCCAAAATCACAGCATTGCCTTACTTCAATTTTTCTTCCATCATCCCCTTCTTTCCAAACAACATATGTTAATAACATTTTTGATAGTGCGCTAACATTGTCACAATTTCTTTACATAAGCTGGTTTTTACAGAATGACACATATTCAATTTTTATTTTTAGCAATATCTACATTAATAGTTTAAGCTCCTCTTTTGAGATTATTTGTGTAGAAAAGACTTGCACTCACCCTATCCGTAATATTTATCCCTCTTCAAAGGGCTTTTATTTTGTACAATGGTAAAATAATTTTTTTTGGCACAAATAGGTTTTAGATAATTTTTTTGGCACAAATAATTAAGATTTATTTTCTATCTTGTTTTATTTTGTACGATGGCAATATAATCTTTTTTTTTGGCGATGTTTATTGACTTGTGCATTGACTCCGCCTTTCATGATTTTAAGCAGCCATCCCATCTTTCATTTACGAATGGTCCCGGGAGCATGTGCTTATTATTTTTTAATAAAAAATATTTGATGTTTCCAGCCATTCGTGACTCGGGCTGCATTGGTCAAGCGCATTCACATGCTAGAGTTGTAAATTTCCTTCTCTCTTTTTGCTTTATAATTTTTTTTAATGAAAAAGGGATATACCTAAAGTGGCCGACCATCTGTACGTTTTTCAATTTTTCAGCACCGCCCACGTCTTTGCTTTTACATCATAAAAAAGAAGGAAAGAGACCCCTTCAATTGGCTGGTTGTTATGATTATAAGTCGCCCATCTTTTGCCTTAAGCCAAAAAAAAATTATTCAAGAATGATATTTGGGAGCATGCGCATGTTTCCGTTGTTTTGTCAAAGATGTGAACAAGAGTTCATTGATAGTGAATGGTGTTTTTTCTTTAGCCCGTTTCAGACTTTATTAAGTGCATTCACACTCCAAGTTCGAAAATTTTCTTCTCTCATTTTGTTTTATTATTTTTTAACAAAAAATATTTCTAAAGCAGCTGATCATTTACGCCTTGTCTATGATTTTCACGGGATATACATGGAATATCCCAGCCCAAAAGCTGGCTAATACAAGTAGTGTTATATTAAAGTGACGAAAAGCATAACAACACTTCGTATATGATTGATTCTCCATTGGCTAATATTTTTTAGTAATCCTAAATTACATTCAAAGTTTATAAATGAAAGATGCAATCCCTATTATTTGGTGGATAATTCAAACCACGTGTTTAAATGATAAGCTGACTATTACCTACTAAACAAAAGCCATACTCTCCCACCACAATGAGCGAACACAATGAAGATGGAGTCGACAAAGAAAGAGAATCCCAATTTGAGGGGACTTAAAGGCTTAATAACTTCAATTAAAGAGAATTAATAGAAATTTGAGGTTTTGCAAAGAAATAGCGACAAGCAATCAATTCTAAAAGCTGTAGGAATCATAGGCAATCAAGACTCAGATGCCAACGAGAGATGGTGTGGATATATGTACATTTTTGTCTTGCATTTTCATCCAAAAAGAGAGGTTTGACTAAAACATATTCTTGCCAAAAGCGAATTTACGTTTGGGTGATTTGAGTAGTGACGCATTTTCCCTTCTGATTGCAGACAAAAAACATTACTTATTAAACTTAAACTAAAGGATGATTCCATTTCATTAAACTTAAAGTGAATGATGATTCCATTTCATTTCTTTATGGTTCAATGTGAACATGACTTTAGTGTCGATGAAAAAAACAAAAGCATTGTCGGGTCTAATTAAGACCATTTCATAGCAAGGATTTCTATTGAACTTTTACTCTCTAATTTTAGCGGGTAAAAGTCACGAAAAAGATAAAGGAGATGTGCTATGCAATTCTGTCTTAACGGCTTTTTGTGATCATTTGGAAGGTCATTTCCTGCTGCTTTACTTTTGCTTTCCTAAACTTTCTTTACTTTTGACAAAGCTAGATTTCAATCCCATTTATGTAGGAAAGCCATTTCCTGCTTTCCTAAACTTTCTTGACTTTTGACGGGTAGCCTTCGGTGAAAGCACTCGGAAATATAATATATGTTTATGTAGGTCTTTGATAAGTGCAGATTGAGGTGGCATCAGGTCCTCGGCCTCTCAAGCAATTATGCAGAATGAGGTACGAAAAACATTCTCAGAGTGAATGTTTATCGCATCTGCCTACAAACTTGCGTATTAAATGATGTGATGTTAATTCCTACATGCAAATGTGATTATGTAATGCAACAATGATGGCCTGAAGATTTGCTTGAAAATTGTTTGATCACCCACTTTGGTGGGATATTACGAAAGGAGTGATGTTATATATTTTGAGTGCATCTCTCCGTTGATTGCTACACCAGTAATAACAATATATCTTTTCTTCGCATTAATGTGACATAGATCTTTTAAGATTGCTAATGGATTTTTTTACATTGAAAGTGCAATTATCAAGCCGAAATGTATTGTCAAAATCATCACAAAGAAACGTAAAGGAGTTCTTTTTATCATGACCTTCAAAATTTTGGCCCCACTTTGGCATGTCCTTCCCATTAGTAATGAGATCCATACAATTCTCTTTGTTAGTGACACTTATCAATACAAATATGGACATTATCTTGCGTTTTCAACCAAAAAGAGAGGTTTGATTCAGACATAGTCTTGCTAAAAGGGAATATATTTTTGGGTGATTTGAATGGAGATACCCTCTTCCCTTTTGATTGTGGACAATAGACATCACTCATTGAACTGAATTCATTTATGTTCTTTTTGGCTCATCCGTAAAAGTTACTTTATTGTCGATGAAAAAAATAACAAAAGTACGCAGAAGCATGGTCCAGTCTAATTAGGACCATTTCATGGCAAGGTTTTCTGTTGAACTTTTGTTTTCTAATTTTAGCGGGTAAAAATCACTGAAAAGACAAAAGTGATATTCAATTCTGTCTTGATGTCCTTAGTTGGTCATTTGGAAAGCCATTTCGGCTGAGGCTTACAAAGGCATGATTAAAAAATAAATTGCTAAGCCTTAAATGGAAAATTGAATATATTCATTATAACGTTGGTAATTCACTAGCTATACTTGTAAAATTTCGAAGAAGTTGGTGATTTACTGATTTGATTTAAAATGCGGGAAGCCAAGAAAAACATGGAGCGAGGGCCATTTCTGCAATCCCGTGCTTTTGCGCGTGACAGCTTTGTCATGTTTCTCCTCAGCCGTTAGATTCAAGTGGTTTAATATCAACCGTTTGATTAATGCGTGTTGTCAGCGTTTCTGGATCACTCCCATTGGTGGATAACTTGTGGAATCGGCCACTCAGAAGTGCAAAAATCACAGCATTGCCCTGCTTCAATTTTTCTTCAATCATCCCCTTCTTTCCAAACAACATATTTTAATAAAAATTTTAATCAGTGCCCTAACATTGTCACAATTTCTTTACATAATCTGGTTTCTATAGAATGACACCTTCAATTTTTATCTTTAGCATGTAGATATATTTCCCAATTAGGTTATGCTCCCATTTTGAGATTGCTTATTTAAAAAAGACTTGCACTAATTGTGTATGTAATATATATATATCCTCTTCAAAATGCTTTTATTTTATACATTGGCGAAAGAAAACTTTCTTCACACAAATAGGTTTTACATAATGATACATAGTCAATTTTTTTTTTTGCAGGTAACTTTATTTTATAAATAGGTTGTATTTACATTTTGAGGTTATTTGTTTAAAAAACCTTTTATGACGGTGACGTATGCCAGGGGAAAATCTCTCTCTTCACCCATGTCAAGCTAATTCCCTATTTTTTAAATATGAGCTGATTTCATTGATTAATTTTCCGTCTGAATACTTATCCTCTCCATTTACCTAGCTTTTTCAAAGATAACATAAATTCCACATTCGGTCACTTATTTTTTCTTAGAAAAAATGTTTGATGTTTAGCTTTTGACAATACCCATGTCAAGCTAAATTTGTACAGTAATTTTATTGATTGAGGATGCCAATGTTCAAATTTAATGGGTAAAATTAAAGGTGTTAATATATCTTTTTTAATGAGAAGGGCGTGCCAACACAATTCAAATTCAAATTATTGAATAAAGATGTTGTACAAAGGACGTCGTTTCTTAACGGGAAGGGCACACCAACACAATTCAAATTCAAATAAAGATGTTGTGCAAATGACATTCTTTTTTAGCGGGTAGAATACGCTAACACAATTCAAATTCAAAATGAGAAAGCTGCATCAACACAATTCAAATTCAAATTAAGATATAGTACAAAGATGTCCTTTTTTGAACGGGAAGTGCGCCCCATTCAAATTCAAATGCATCGCATTGGGCGACATAAAGATGTCATTGAAGGGAAATGATGCCTCCCCCCTACGATGACGCGACATTCTTGCATCTACTCCCAAGTTCGTATGACCTCATTGCTTACGTACTCAGTAGGAAAGTTTGGGTCTGCATCCTGACATGGACTATGACGCTTGCTAGGCATTGCAGTATGAAAAGATGGAAGAGATGGAGACAGGGCATCTGCACGGAAGGGATAAGAAAGTGACTGAAAACCTGTTGACTAGCTGCATGTGGATTTGGCATCATCTCGAGAAGATTTTTTGTTTTGTCAAAAAGTAAATTGGATATAAATTGAAAAAATTAGTTTACGCCCTTTCCTCTATTTATACCCTGCTTCAATTTTTGCTTGGTATCAAAGGAAGGCTCTCACATGCCTCATGGGCCCCGTTTGGTTCAGCTTTCCCAAGGGGCTTTCAGCCCTGAAAGCCCCTTGGGAAAAATTTTTTGTGTTTGGTTCAGCATTTGGCTCAGCATTGGCCAAATGCTGGCATTCCAAATGCTAAATGCTCAATGCTGGTCCCCCCCGGCATTGAGCATTCAGCATTTGGAGAAGGCAAGTCAAACCTCATTTGATATTTTTTTTTTTTTTTATAGAAATCAGGTGGAGCCGGCCACGCCACTGGGCGCGACCTCCGGCGACCACCGTCGGGCGGCGGGCGTCGCCGGAGGTCGCGCGACCTCCGGCGGGCGACGCCCTGGGTCGCGCGACCTCGGGCGACCTCCCCTGGGTCGCGCGACCTCCGGCGGGCGACGCCCTGGGTCGCGCGACCCAGGGCGTCGCCGGAGGTTGCGCGACCTCGGGCGGCCTCCCCTGGGTCGCGCGACCTCGGGCGGCCCCCCTGGGTCGCTCGACCACCGGCGGGCGACGCCCTGGGTCGCGCGACCCAGGGTGTCGCCGGAGGTCGCGCGACCTCGGGCGGCCTCCCCTGGGTCGCGCGACCCAGGGCGTCGCCGGAGGTTGCGCGACCTTGGGCGGCCCCCCTGGGTCGCGCGACCCAGGGCGTCGCCGGAGGTCACGCGACCTCGGGCGGCCTCCCCTGGGTCGCGCGACCCAGGGCGTCGCCGGAGGTCACGCGACCTCGGGCGGCCTCCCCTGGGTCGCGCGACCCAGGGCGTGGCCCCCCTAGGTCGTGCGACGGCGGGCGGCGGCCAGATCTGGCCGCCGCAACTGGGTCGCGCGACCCAGGGGAGGCTGCAGCCGCCGGCCTGGCGGTGCGGACTCCAACAGGCTGGAGTCCGCTCGAGGGTGTACTGGTCTAGACCGGCGGCCGTCAACCGGCTGCCACCGGCCGCCACCGGGCTGCCACCGGCCGCCACCTCGAGGTGGTCTAAATTTTTTTTTTTTCGAAAGGTTTACGCTATAATGGTTTGCCGTAAAAATTCGGTTCAGAGAAAAAGTTACGTTCAAACCCAAACACGATAGCATTTTAAAAAGTCTCTTTAGGCTAAAGGCATTTGCATTTTCTCTAAGTCCTTTTCCCAAAAGCGAACCAAACGGGGCCATGGTCATGTTAACGATGAATTTTTCGATCCACTTGAAGTGGGACACCATTATCATTCAACATTCTAAAACCTATAACGATGTGAAGGTAGCGCTTCAAAGAAGTAGATAAATTAATAGATTACTGAAATGTTGACATATTTTCTATGGTGATGATTATCTACTTACTATACTTGCAAATTTTTTCAGAAGATTTGATAATACAGCAATTTATTTGGAAGTTAGTAAATTCTTAATAGTGTTGGTTAGTTACTATTGTAGTAAAAAATAGTTGGAGAATATGAAAATTCTACTGTTTGAGACGTGAAAACATCATCCTTCAGGATAATTCCGTATCTTAAAATATAAAATTCGATTCAATCAACTCTAACGATTATCCTCTCGGGATAAATGTTGACACCTAAATTTTTAAATTTTAATTAAAAATTTAGACTTGAATTGCCTAGAAAATTAAGGATAAATTTGGTCCTAACAAAAATGATTTTCGCATTACTTAGGTACTAATATTATTTGCATCTATTAAATTTATTTTCCATCTTTATTTTACCATATTTTTACCCTATTTTCAGGTTATTATTATTATTATTGAAAAAAAAAAGAAAGATAAAGAGGCCTATGGAGGGGCTGAGCTTTCGTTATCAATATGTGATCGACAATGTGAAGAAATTGACGAATGTGGACTTGATAACTTCATATGCAACTATCAAAGAATAACAATGAAAAGGGCAAAGAGTAGAAAATATACTATTCGGACATGTTTGGAGGGAGACAATTTGTTTTTTTTTGGGTCGAAAAATAGATACCTTCTTTACTAATTAAGAGTTTGCAACAACAAAATAGAAGACTCGGAGCAAAGTAAATTCCAAAGTGGTTCAGGGGGATTGGTCAGCTAGTCACGGCCTAGGCTCTTGCTCTGCTGGTTCTTAGCTAGCTAGTCAATGGCACGATTTGCGGATCTATTGCAGTGGGCCACAAAGAGATCAACAAAGCCCAGCAACTTTGATTTGGCCTCAGATAAAAGAATGAATTGAAGATTGGTCGGGTATTTAGGTATAAATATTGGCACATATCAACAAGCAATAAATGATTGCAGATTATTTTACCAAAGTTATTTATGAGCATGTTAAATAAGGAGCAAGATCGATACAAAGGATTTTATTAAGACTCAAGCATGTGTAGATAAGGGAAATCATGAAGATAATTGGGATTTTATCAAGGTTCGAGCACTTGTAGATTTAGAGAGATCATGGAGAATAGAGATTGAGGTGCTATTTTGAAAAACAACTCCTTGAAGAAGAGAATTGATGTGGGAATATGGGACCATTATTTTCGGAAGTGTGGAACTACAGTTACAACCACGAAGAAACTACTTTCAAACTGTTATGATAGAATGTTTATAAATATCAAGTTCTTATCAATTGGAAAAGGCCCTATTGACAATTAAAATGTAATCTTTTATTATTTTTACTTTCCTGCACTTTATTTTTCCTTGGTTATAGTTTTCCGATTTGAGTCATCAATTAAATTCCAACGCATATCTTTATCCTGATGCTTCGTTTGATTAAATTCTAGCGTGCATCTCTAGTATGAGTGCCGCATTGTAGATTAAATTCTGATGTTACCCCTTTGCATATATTCAAGCTTTGTTGTCGATTGAATTTCGACACAGTTCGTGTACATGTATTATTGTGGAAGTGGGTATATTTTTAAGCTTTATCGTTGATTGAATTCCAGCATGGTTTGTACGTACAGTTTGGTTTGAAGTTCAAAATAAAGGTTTGTTGTTATTTTTCATTCGCTTGGATATTTTCTGTTCGAAATCGCCATAAAGCCCATCTCCTTTTATCAAAAACCAAATAATGACTTTTGGAATAGATGTGTTGTTGTCGACTAAATTCGGGCGAAACAATATGAAATTTCGGTTTGGTTCAATTATTTAGTTCAGTTCCCACAACCATACCAAGAACTATTTTAATGACGAATGGTATACATCATTCACAGCTGGACATTTGGCTCCATCCACAAGTCGATGTATAAAAAGAGAAGACCCGTGAGAACAGAACACACCTTCCACTTCAACCATGGCGAACAGAAAATACTCATTTGCTTCAGATTTTTACATGCTCGCGAGACGGCACAGCAAAGAATCCTCCATGGATAGCCAAGACAGTTTGATTTTGGAACCACTGGCGGGTATCTTCTGTTTTTTCCTTTGTTGTTCTGATTTGATCCCATAAGGCAATGGGAAAATGGGAAAAGTTTCGGTTTCTGGGTGTTAATATGGAAGTAATATACGCAACCCCATGGATAAATAAGGCATCAGAAATTGCGCATTTCTTACAAAACCCTTACATAAAAAGAAAAAGGAGAGAGGGTGATGGAAGAATAATATGCGCATAATCTGATGGCACGTTTGGTACGAGGAAATTTCGAAATTCCAGTTTTGCTTTCCAATAATTCTGAATGATAACACGGTTGGTACATAATTTGGTAGTCATGTCTTCAAAATTTGAAACTTAAAACTAAAATGATCAAAATCAACATTATTTAATATAAGGATTGCTTAAAAAAAACACACCAACGGAAGATACTTATAAATAATTTGGAAAGTCCAAATAAATCATCAGATTTAAAGTTATTCTTTTTGAAAAAACTTACTTTGAAATTATTTGGGGAATAACACCTTTTTGTCCCGGTAGTTTCGACGAGGTGACTTAAATTATAATCAGAAAATAGTATAAGGACTGGAATTATAACCAAACAAAGCATGGGGATTAAAAGTGAGATTTCCCAACCTGCAGGGACCAAAGAAATTTTATTTCCCCGAAATGAAAATGTAAAAGCAATGTGTGGCCCCAAAATACAGCTAATTGATTCATTTTCTCGGGCCATGGGCATGCCTATTCCATTCAAGTAAACAGTAAACACGTCGAATGTACGCAAAAGTCAAATCTCCAAATTTGGCATTGACTTGGCTCCACGAGTTCCCTTATAGTAGTTGTTCATGACGATACGACCGCTTTTTGTCAATCCTAGTTTCATTTGCAAGCCCTCAATGACTAATTCATTGAACTCAATTACCTGGTGAGGACTAATTATTTTCTATTTTTACTTAATATTCAAATTGAATTTGCAGCTAATTGTCCTACAAAGCATCTCATCGAGAGCAGGGGGCAAAAAATATGTTCTAAATAGTTAATTACTTATCATTAAGAGACTACATGAGACTAATCCTTTGAAGACATGATGCTTCAACTAGTCAATTCACTATAGTCATCCCTAAAATGAAATTATGTAATGTTGTTCTGAGCAAAAATAACTTGTCAATAGAAAATGTATGTCGCCACTTGACGAAGTCTAAAGATGACAGTAAAGAAGAAAAGCCACCAACGAACACGTTGTCCAAGATATATTGATGGTGGGAAGTCCTATCCACAAAAAGAAGAAACAGCAATATGGACTTTGTAAGAAAAATTAGACCAACTATTTTTCCCGATAGATTTATCTAAGAAGAAAATCCACGCAATGCATCGATATGATAGCAGTAATAATGCTGTAAACTTGTGCCCTATATCAATGGTAACTTATAAATTAAATTATTAAAGTTGACAAAATCAATATGATTAAATTAGTTCATTTATTTTATTTATATTGTTGTGTTATAATTTTTTACATGAAATTGTTTATAGACGAAAATTTGCATAGACTTAATTCACGAATGATATCATGGATAAGATAAATGGTGACAGGAAATAAAACTCACTAAAAAACACATTGTCCAAGGTATGAAAGTTACAAAGTCTCACAAACTAATTCATGATGCAATACCTATCTTGAAAAAAACTTATCATCTCCCTAAACTTCGTGTTACAATGTATATTTTTTTTAAAAGCTTCTCATCTAGATTTAATATAGACAAATTCCATGCAGTGAACAAGTTTGATCTAGTCGTGTATAGATGATCTAAAGCATATAAAGCGCAATTAATTTTTCTAAGGCTATTTACGTTGGTTTCTCTTTTAAGATGTTCACATAGAAGTGAGTTCAAAGGCACAGAAATTGATGAAGCTTCCCAAGACAGTTGCATTCCAACTTTGTTTGGAGACTACCGGAAGATCACAAATCAATCAAAAAATAAAGGTTGGTCATTTGGAACTTTTAATTCTTGTTTTTCATAAATGATTGTGTTCAATGCATATTTCGACTTTTTTCAATCCCGAAACAACTTTAAAAGGTCACTCATGTTCTTGTCTCTTTTCCGTAACAAAGAGGTTCGCATATATGTGAGTTTAGAAGGCACGTCAATTGATAAAGCTTTTCAAGACCTTCATAAACCAACTTTGCCTGAAGAGTACCTGAGGATCCTGAATCAATCCAAAACTAAAAATCTGTCATTTTGAACTTTAAATTTTCGCATGAATCAATAAGTAAACAGTAAACAATAAACACGAGAACTGTATTATTCAAAGTCAGATCTCCTAATTTGGCATGACTTGGCTCCTTTCAAGTAAATAGTAAACATGGCATGGCCATTCCTCACAGTTGTTAATGACCATTTCACTGCTCTTTGCCGATCCTAGTTTTATTACTTACAAGCACTCAATCACCAGTTCGTTAAACTCAATTACTTGAATATTTTTTAGTGTGTTCGTTTCACAGAAAATGAATTCTTTAAAAAATATATTTTGAAAAGTAATTGTCTACATCATCTAGAAAAATAAATAAATGAAAATTTTTTCATCACCTAAGAAAATAGTAAGGCATTACTTGTTATCGATGATGAAAATATTTTGCATTAACTAATTTTTTTCTAAACAATACAAGCAATCATTTTTCAAAAAATGTTTTCCAAATCACTAATTTTCTGCGAAATGGATGCACCTTGGAAGACTACAGGGACTAATCGTCTGAGCACATGATTCTCGAATTAGTCATATCCAAAAAAGAATTCATGTAATGTTGTTTTGACCCAAAATAACTCATGAATAGAAATGGTTGTCAATATTATGACAAAGTGTAAAGATAGCATTAAAGAAGAAAATTCACTAACAAACACATTGTCCAAGATATGGTTAAAAAAACAATTTGGATTTTGTGAGGAAAAATAGATCAACTCTTTTCTCCCAACTGTTAAGTCTATCAATAACATTTAGTGGTACAAGAACCACCCAAGTGTCACATAATGTCAAAACGTTTAAAATGTATACTTAAGTGTTAAAATCAGAGAAGAAATAAATATTTAAGTGTCAACAGTGAGAATTTCTAGTCAAATAGCTAACGTGACTTTTTCTAGCGAGAATTTTAAATGAAGCAGCATTTCTTTAAAAAACAAAAGTTATTTACATTATTAGGGCTAACAATGTTGCATTGTCCAGGTTTGAATGACATCGTTTTAGCACTTAAATGATAACTTTCTACAAAACTTGATACTTAAGTGATCACTTAAATGATCTTTTTTAACCACAATGAACATTTAAGTGAATATGGAGGACGACGTCATTTTAGACATGGATTGTTAAGTAGACATTCCAGTGAGCCACGAAGATCAATTTTATTGATAAAATAACGCAACGTCAGATTTCCGGCAAACTCGTCAAAGTTGGTACTTAAGTGTCTAATCTTCCAAAAAAAAAAAAATGGCACTTAAGTGTACATTATGTAAGTTTTGACTCTTATGCATCCTCCCACGCCAAGTTGTGATACTTGGGATGTTGTTTGCCCACATTTAGCTGATATACTTTATCTAAGAAAGAATGCATGCATTGCACCGGCTTGATAATAGTGATAATGTTGTAACTGATAAATTAATTGTATTAATTAATGAAATCAATATATTTAAGTTAATTCGTTTATTTTATTAATATATTGTTTTGTTATAAATGTTGATACATAAATTTTCACTAAATATATAGGATTAAATTGTATAGAATATTAAAGATCAATTCATTCCTAACAAAAAAAGGATTTTCACATCACATAGACATGAATTTATTTGCATCAACTAAGTTTTATGTTTATTTATTTTTTGCTTTATTTTACCCAAATTAAAAATTAAAAAGAAAAAAAAAAGGAGAAAGAGCCAGCAAGGGGCTCGTGGGTTGGGCCTTCGCCCCAATCCCCTTTCTCTTCCCCCGTGCGCGGGCCCTAGCCTAGGATCGCCCAGCCTTCCTCGGCTCTTCTCTTCCCTCCTATTGTAGAGGAGGACGCCGCAGCAAGGGGAGCAGGTGGGCGAGGTGACTNNNNGCGGGTGGTCTGCTCTCTAGCTTTTTATCTCACGAGCTCTCCTACCGGCATCAGTGAGCTCTCATGATTCTTCTCCCTCACCTCACCATTTCGCCGAGCTCCCTCACTGTAACGCCAGCTGAGCTTCCGGAACAACGTCGCCCCCATTGCCGACTCCAACTCGACCTCACACGATCGCCAGCGTCAGCTCTGACGAGTTTGGCCGAGAGGCTCTGTTGTCAGCTCCTCTATTTTCGCTGTTCAAGAGCTTGCTGTTCTCGTTCAAACCTTTATCCATCCATTCCTGAAATTCTTGACGCTTGTCCTGCACCTCAGTCACTGCCATGGAAGCGCGTTTTGCCCAAAACCGCCCTTGCAGAAACGGACTTGATAACTCCCTGTTTTGGCGTTTTTCCTTAATTCGATTCTTCCGCCGGTAGCTCACTTCAGGGCGGTGCGTCGTTATCGCGCCTTTATACCTGACAACACTCAACACGTATACAGCGGTGGCCCAAAATAGCCACGGTATTAGTCTTCTCTACAAGACATTTCTTTATCGGTAGATGAGTAGACATGAATATATCATATCATATTTTTCTTTTCCGATGGTTTGAACAAAAGAATTTTTCTACGCAAGACATTTATTTAGCAAAAACTTTTCAGACAATGATTAGGGGTGTAGATGGTCTGGGTGGGCGGTTCCCACCCTAGAATTGGGAGCCGTCCACTAAAAATCGGTTCCGAAAAATTGGATTCTGGAATCGCCCGTTGGTTCCAATGATCCACCTGGGAGCTAGCCCGCTAGTCCGGTCCGATTCCTAGGTGAATCCATAGAACCGGCCTCACAAGCAATCACGCCTAATAGTGAGAGAACCGTTATTCTAAGGGTGCGGTGATAAAATCTTAGAGGATGCAAATTTAGGCATAAAATAATGATTCAAATGTAGTTATATTTTGAAAATTTAAGAGTTGACAAAAGGATTGCATTTGTGGGAATGTTTTTGTGATGGTGATGGTTTCCTTCTATCTTCCTTATTGAGACTTCATTGCCTCTCGAATTTTCTCTGCCTCTTGGTCTCTCGTGGTGCAACGGCAATTGGCTCCGCTCATACCCACTATGATAAGATTTTGATGGATGCAATATGCTATATACTTAGATAAATGAGTTTAAATGAAGTAGGAAGCAAGTAGTTTGAATTTTTAAGTCAGTTTTGCTCACAAATTACAAACATATTAATCATTCCTACTTGAGTAAAATTTGCACATTAAGAAAACTCTTGTTCTCTCTATTCTTTCTAATCTCATCCTTCGAACCCACCTCTCGAACTTATTCAATTTTAGCCCTTCAAATCAACAAAGTGACAAAGGTAAAAAGGAAGTCAAAAGCGGAGAGAAAGAAAAGTTCCATGCACACAAGAACAGAAAAGAAAGGTTCCCTCGAAGCCGCCTGTCAGTCTGAATTATACCAAAATGACATTTGGGCAAAATTGACAAGGCATGAGAATCCAAGATTAGATTTCGAATTTAAAGGAATGTCCGAGACATACTTTTGGACGATGCTTCCTTGATAGTCGATAATGTCGGTTGAGTTGAGTTTTTAGGAAAGAGATTTTTAGACCGAGGAAACGAGCCTACGAGGACGTGGGCCGGGCAAGATTAGTGTGGGCCACATGCCTAAGGTAGGATAGCCACCGTAGAAGACCGAGACAAACAAATGAGTCCGTTGGACCAAACTGAGCATTTACCCTTCCGAGCCGTTGTCTAAACCTAAGCCGATTCGAGCCTAAGAAATTCCCAAGCCCATTCCTTTTCATTTTCCAGCCCGTTTCCTAGGCCCGCATTTCACTTTCAGCCCAAGGGCACATTGGGAAATGTGCAAGGTGGAAATGACCAAAATACCATTGGATATTTTGAAGAAAAGTTAACAGAAGAGAGAGAAGATGATGTCACTTGCTTAGGGAGTGTAGAAGGCATTTAATGGCATTGAAGGGGTCTTCTAGAAGCCCTCACTTCACTCTTTCTCTCCCCTCTTTAGCTCCAAAAATCGCAGCCCCTCTCTTCCCTTGTTTCCCTTCTTCCTACAATTTTTAGCTTCTGACATTTCACAGAAATTTGAGTTGTTCATGGCCTTCTCGTTGAAATCTCGTCTCGTGCCACCCACCATCGTGTTCAAAAGAGAATTTCCGTTCGAATAACATTGGCCAATCACCGGAAGGAGCCTTCGGCTGACCCGTACGACGGCCAAAAGCCGGCTGTTGCCGGATCGTCACTGTTCCGCCTGCAGCAGCTTTGTTCCACCTTTTCCCCTGTTTTTCTCCCATTCTAGCCAAACTACCACCCATAACAGCTACAAGTGGTTCTCTCTCGACCCCTGGGTGCCACCGGTTGCCGGCCCGCCGCTTGTCGAAGCTTTGGGCAGCCCATTCAACTCCGGTCAGTCACTTTCCCCCTAAGTAGTGCAGTTTTTCAGAGTTGCAGATGGAGTTTGAGCTTGTTGCTGTTGTGTTCAGCCCGGGACCTCTTTGGAGTGTCGTGGGAGAAGTCCTCGGGTGTCGGGTTCGTCGCCGCTGCCGCGCCCGTATCGCCAGCCCGCTTAACGAGTGAGTTTAGATCATAAACCCTATTTAGTGCATAAACTTGCTTATGGTTGGGTTAATTAGTGCTAAGGGTTGATTAAGATGTTTAATTAAGTGCATTAGCTCTAAGATAAGTGGTTAGATTAAGGGTTAAGATTAGATTATCTTAATATTGTTTAATTATGCTTAATTGTGTGTTATATGCTAATTAAGCATGCTTTGCTTGATTAAATTGATTAATTGTTTTAATTAATTGATTTATTTAATTTCTGCATTTATTGATTAAATTATGTGATTTCTGAATTAAATGATTTAATTATTTAAATTCAGAAATTTACTGTTTACGGCACCGTTCATCTGAAAGTGAAATTGTGCATAATTTCATGTGCCTTGATCATATGAAGTGAATTAGATGTGGCATTGCATAAACATCCGCTTGAATTGTGTGATTTTCACAAAAGAAAGAAAATGGTTTGTCCGAGGGACATCGGAAATGGACCGCCTTTATGAGAAAGAAAGTGATTTGTTCGAGGGACACTGGAAATAGACTGCTTTTATGAGAAAGGTGGGGAAAATGGTTTGTCTGAGGGATATCGAAAATGGACCGCTTTTGTGAGAAATGATTTGAGGTTTCATATGCAAGCATGTGTGCATTGACTAATGTTCAAAGATAATCAGTGGGTTGTGATTGTATGTTTGCGTGATCACTAAGTTGAAACCGCTCTCTCGGGAGAGTATCCCTTGACGTTCTGTGGGCATGCCGTCTTGGGAGAGTATCTCTTGACATTCTATGGGCATGCCGTCTTAGGAGAATATCCCTTGACATCCTTTGAGCATGCAGTGTCGGGAGAGTATCCCTTGACGTTCATTGGGCATGTAGTCTCAGGAGAGTATCTCTTGACGTTCGTTGGGCATGCGGTCTTGGGATAATATCCCTTGACATTTTTTGGGCACGGAAGGGCACGGTTGTGCCTCTGCGGAGTAAAGACGCCGTAGCGCCATTGCGCCTCGGTTGTAACCCTGTGGGGTAGTAATAATCGGCAAAAGTGTATGAGAAAACATGGTATCATTGGTTTCGATTATGCATGAGATGATCACATCATTTATAACACGCACGCACGAATTGATAACGTGCAAGGTGTGGCAATGGCCAGGTGAGATCGCTTGTGACGCGACTCACATGTAATTGATGAACTGCATCATCTAACGGCCAAGTGCATTACGTGTATTGTGCTGACTTATAACGTGCAAGGTATGGCATACTGGGTAAGGTTGCATGCGAACCAATTATTTGATTGTTGATTGCATTGCTTGCATTGAATGAGGTTTAACGTGCAGGACATGGCATATCGGGTAAGGTTGCATGCAAACCGACTTTTGATTGTTGATTAACCCTGTCTGTGGTTTGATTGTTGATTGCTGGTTGTTTGTGGTTGGGTTGAGTGAAGGGTGGTTCTAGAGAGATACCCTAGGTTAAGTTGGTATACTAACCGAGGCTTAAGGGAAGAACTTGCTGAGATTTTATTTTAACCCGTCGTGGTTAACCATTTTCAGGTCCTAGAATGGCACACTTGTAGTAGAATCTTGCCCCCACTCCACCAGTGATCGACCCGACGGAGTCGAGTCCGATGGGTTCGAGTGATCATGGTGCTGAACCCGATGGTTCATTTTGTACAGCTGGATTAGCCTAGCCTAGTTCCTTTTTGGTTTGGCTCAGAGGATGGATTGACCCCCTGTTGTTGGGCTTGTAAATCGGAAAACGATCCTCCGTTGGTTTATTTAGTAAATCGTATAAATGAGTAGTCGAGATTTCTGCTGTTCATCCCTCTATCTCTGATTGATTGATTGTTTGTTTGTTGGATTGGGGATGGTTCGTCTTCCGCTTGCGCATAACGAAAGATTAAAATGAATGGTCATCGACGATTCTTGGGATATCGCTTTCTATCGACCAAGAAAAGGGGTTGTCACGAGCTCGAGAGTTGGGGCGTGACAAATGTCATGCATAAGTGCGTGATTAAGAGTAAGTAAACAATCACTATCGATACAATAAAAGTAAAGTATAAAGAAGTAAACAGGATGAAGTGTCAAGCATTGTATACATAGGGCCTTATTATTAAGCCCAAACGACAATTCTGGGAGCTTTAAGTTCAATTGAGTCCAATCTCTTATCTAATAGATCAATTTACCAAAAAATAAGCTATATCAAATGCAACCACTACAATCCCTCGCTAATAAGTATACTGAGTCGATGAAATAGCTAAATCTAGTACTAAAATCATACAACCTAATCATGACCTATTTCTAAGCTATTTTCTAATTTTTTATTAGTAAATTTTATTTTTTATATTTTGCCCTGGGCCCTGGTCCGAATATGGATTGAACTTGAGCTTCACAGGTTTAGATCAGGTTCATGGATTAAGCTTTCTATAACAAACCCCTTTAATAGAGTTAAACCCAAACTACCAAACTCTAACTCTGACCATTTAAACTAAATCAAGCCCAAGCTCACTAAAACCTAGAGGTGTCAAAATGGGTCATAAACCCATATTATGACCCACTTTTAATTAAATGGGTCAAATATGGGTTGAGTGAGTTATTAAGTAGACCCATCATCTCTCCTTCCATCCTCCTCCTCTATGCGTTCTCGACCTCCGTTGCCGATCTCGCCATCATGTCGCCGGTTGGAGCTTAGCCTAGATCTGGGTAGGCGAGCTGCGACAGAGCTTGGGCTGATGAGCTTTAAGCTCTTTAGCTAAAGCCCGACCTAGATCTGGATAGGCGAGCCGTGAGGTCGTCGGCCTTAGTCGAGTTGTGGCTTGCCTGGATCTGGGTAAGCGAGCCCTGAACTCGCTAGCCGCATTAAAGCTCGTGGCTCATTAGATCCGGGTGAGCCCGAGCTTGACTACTACTAGCAACCTTGGCGAAGCCTTGAATTCGTTGACCTTAGTCGAGTTTGGGCTCGCTGGCTTGCGTCTTGGCCAGTCACCGTCGGGCGGCACCAACAGAGGAAAAGGGGGAGAAGAAAGAAAAGAGAAAAGAAAAGGAGAATAAAAAATAACAAAACAAAAAATAAAATAAAAAAATAAAAAAATTCATTATTTAAAATAATTAAATAATCGATTTTTTTAAAAATATTATTTTCCAAAAACTATTTCAATTTAGAGGTATCCACATTTTTTTATTTACTAATTTTTTATTATTTAATTTACTTTATAAATTTGATGTGAAATTTTTATTCAAATAATTTATAAGTGAAAAGTTTAAAGTGGACTAAATAAATGGGAGTATATTTTTTTAAATTAAGTTAAATATTAATATGTGTTGGTAATATGAGTTGAGTATGGGTCAGATATGAGTCATGTCGAATATGGGTTATCAAATTTATATTGCATGAAAATGAGTCAAAACGGGTTAAATGGGTCGATGTGAGTTAAACCATTTTCGACCAAACCCAAACCCAAACCCATTTGACACCCCCTACTAAAACCCAAATCAAACCTATTTTATTGTTATAGCTGCATTAAGCCCATTTTTACTATAATCGCACTATGCTCACCCTAAGCACAAAACTAAACCCACTACCCAACGTTCATAAACCTAATTAAGGCCACCCTTGTCATTTCCTTTTATTATTATTTTTTGGCCGGCACTATTTCTAATTTTAAATGAATTAATCCACCATATATTACAATAAAATGATAGAATTACCATCAATCTTTCGATTGCAATTTACAGTGAAGGCCCCACCTTCTTCTTTTTTTCTATTTTTTCTTTTCCTATATAGGATAGTTACCAATATTTCGCAGGTTTTTTTAGTATATCAAGAAAAATGTATCCTTAGAAATTCCTTTAACGTTTTACCGGCTTCATGTAAAATTGGGTCGCTAATGGTAAGAAAAAAAAATTTGATATAATATAAAACTAAAAAATCTCTTCTTCGTTATTGAACTTTTATTGACTTATCTATATTTTTGTCTCTCTTATCTCAAGAGCTCACTTTCTTGGTGAACTTTTATTAATTTCATTAGCTTAAAAAATATATATATTTAGACTATTTATTTATTATATCAAAGTATTTATCTTCTTTACTTAGTACATTGATGAGATACTTATATAGAATATGGAATATCTAATAACACACTAAAAACATTATGCACAATGTGGTATTTTGTTAATCTAAAATATAGAATTTCACCAGCATTTTCAAAAAAAATATTTATCACTTTATATAATATTTTGATTTAATTAAATTTCATTTACATAAAAATTTATTTATAAATTTGATCAACAGCATAAAAAAGAACTAAATTTCTTAAAAATTTCTTTTTCTGACAAAATAAATTTTTATGGAAATAATATCTAATAATAAGAAATAACATAATGCTTTTAATATACATGGAAATTTTATAGTAAACAAAAAAAAATTTAACATATGAAGTTATTAATTATGATAGTTAGATCTTATATAAATATAGAAAAATCTTAAAACATGAAAATAAATTAATTGTAAACCACCTCTGTAAATTTAGCCGTGAGGTGGAAAAAATATCGCCCATTTTTTTCATTATTTCTTTCAACTGTTGTCTTCTTCCAGCAACCCAGAGCCTTCTCAAAGCGTACCAAGAACAGCTCAAACGAGACTCTACCGTGAGTTAAGTCAGCCCGCCGCCACCTAGCCATCGCTGAGCACCACCGTTACTAACAAACACTGTCACTGGTCATCGTCCACGACAGCAATGTCGATCATCACCGTTCACTGGCCATCCCATATTCGCAATCACATAACAACAGAAGAATGGAGAACAGGAATTGGAAAAGCAAATTGACATGGATATCTTATAGGATAGACTCTCCGGTCATAGACTACAAACGTTTCCTCTCCGGCCAGCACCACAAAGATACCGTTGGAAAATTTGCAAAACAGAGAGTAGAAACCTGAGAAAAGTCTACACTCAGATTTTCGACAAAGTGTGTGTCATAGTGATTGTCAAATCTAGTTTATGCAATCTGAGTGGTTTCTAGTCTAAAATCCACAATGCGATAAAGATATCATCACAAATTATCCAGAAACAGCTTCGGTGCATAGTGATTTACATATGAATAAAATGTATACTACTCGGCCTCGCACCTTGCCAGAATAGGGTAGACAAAATAGAACGTAATTACCTGTTTAATCAGCGATTCCGGAGCTGTGAGGAGCATACGAGTCAAGGATTGGGGCTCCGACGATCGCTCACGAATGAAGCTAAGACAAGCAGATGAGGTTCAGACTAGATATGCTCTCTATGGACCATCTCGGCCAGAAACAGGGTAAAACAGAGTGCGTTCTGTACTCTTCCAAAATCGTTACCTGGCAATGGCGAACGATGATGAGCGACCTCGGAAACGAAGGGAAAGCTTCTAGAATTTGTTTCCTATGAATTTTTTCCCTCGAGCACCCTCATCTCTCAGTGTATGGTAAGCGTTTCTTCCTAGAAAAATCAGTGGAAGGAAGAAAGGAGCCGCTGAGGAAAGTTGGAAGTGGTGAGAGTCGATGAGGTGTGAATTTAGGGTGGTCAGCAATGGAGGCCAGTGGCCATTGCCGCGCTTGAAGTATTTGGCTGGAGATGATTCAAGAATCAAGATGGAGCGATTTTCCTTCCTCCCTCCCTGTCGTGTGTGTTTTTGGAGTCAGAGATTTTTTTTTTTTTTTGGAACGTCCAAAACCCCTTCTTTTATAAAGAACTTAGAAGAACTCGACGCTGGGCCTTTTTTAAATCCATGGGCTGCACGTCCGACTAATGGGTGGGCTGGTGCGACTAAGCAATTTCTTTCGCCTAATTTATTTATTTGCCCCTCTTTTTTCTTTTTTTTTGGGTTTTTGCTATTTTCTATTTTATACTTTTATAAGAACAAACTCAAGTGTCGACAATTCCCTCCTTTTGAAAGAGAGCTCAAAGAGCTCCTTTTAAAAGTACAAAGCACCTAAATTTTGTTGACAGAGGTGAAATAGTGCAAAGGTCGAAAATGCATAACAATCCAAAGATATACTTGCGACATTTCTAAATTGCTCTCCTTTTATTTTTTGGATATTTTTTATTTTTATTTTATTCTTTTATTAACCTTGAGCTACAAAAGCCGACTAGGTGATGGCATGATTCGAGTTGCAAAAACTTGTGGTGTAAATAAAATTTCAAGGTTGCATCCACATCCCATACAGAGAAAGAAAGACATTGTGGGCCAGGATCCATCAAGGCTCGAGTGCCCACACTCGGGGCTATTAAGATTAGGTTCAGATCTCCCACACCCCAACCCTAGTCCCTGGTGCCGACTCTTGATCCATCGAGGTTGGCCAAGGACCCTAATGCCCCTGCTTGGGTCTTCCACGCTCGAGTTTAGGATCAATGCCAGTTTTCAAGTCCCTAATGCCTATGACTAGATCCATTGAATCCAAGTTTGGGACTCTAATGCCCATGCTTAGATCCCTAGACTCAACCTTGATGGATTCGGGCAACGGTTTCCTACTTGAGCATCAATGGACTTGGGCTTGAACATGGGGGTCTAGGCATTGACACTGAGGTCCTAAGCCTTACCTCAATGGAATTAGACCTAGCCTCTGCGCACACAATCTTGATAGACCCAATAACGGGCATTGAAGTCTTTAAGTCTGACCTCAATGGTTCTAATATTAATATGAAAAGTGGTCATACGAACCTTGGAGATGAGGCAAGAACGTCACACCCTTGGGGGTGGAGAACAAAGGAGAGAGGGGGTAATTGAGGAGAGAGATATGATCTGATAAGCAGGCTCAGATTTGCGACGTGTCGATCTTGGATGGTTCAATGCAAATCTTATGTGGGGTATTTAAGGCACCTATTTTATCTTGGAGATGAGGCAAGAATGTCACACGCTTGGGGGTGAAGAACACTAGTAATCCAGTGAAACATCGTATTCTCTCCTTGTGCTCACATAGAAAAGTCAGCACCTGAATTTTTGCAAGGTTCTGATTGCCAAAAACTCAATGGTTTCATTTAGTAATTAAAACCCAATTGAGAATGATCGATGGCCAATTAAATTCGTTAAATATGACTTTGAATAAAAAGTAAATGGATTTTGATATGCTTTGAAACCTTAGTACTTTACAAAATTCGAATTTCTAAATAATGTATAAATAGTAGATTGGAGACAATTACGAATTTGCTTGACATTTTATTGGATCAGAACATATGGCTTACATTCTTGGAGGCTATGTTTGTTCGATGACCGAAGTTGAGCCTAAACCGCCACTAACGAAGATTATTGAAGAGCTTAAAGAAATTAAAAATCTCACAAACCACGACTGGGAAGCTTTTATAGACGAGGACGAGCAAAGAAATTAGAGAACCTAACGCAACTCGAAATTCAAATTAAAACTCAGGAAAAATTTTATCCAAATTGATCTGTTACAAATGATCTTCTTATCTTCAGTTCCATTCATTTCCTCAAAAAAAAAAAATTTTCAGAAAAACGCTTTTCGAATTTTCCAGTATTCATTTCAATGAAAAATGAACTAACCAGGGAAAACATTTTCCATTAATGAACAAAAGTCTTCTAAAATAAGGGATAATTTTTTAACTTTTCAAACAAAAGAAAACATTTTCCTCACTCACTCTCTCTTATCTCACATCGCTGCTAGTCCCCACTTATTTATTTATTTTTAAATTCATTTTTTTAATTTTCTATTTCTTTTTCTCTTTTTTCTTTCTTATTTTTCCCCTTCTTTCTTGGCGGGTTGCCGATGATTGGCCATAGGTGAGCCTAGGCTTGTTGCTCGCTAGATCGGCAAGCCTTTTCGAGGCCAATGAGCTTGAGCTCACCTTTAATTGGTCGCTAGCCATCGTCGTGGCCAATGATTGATCAAAGAAGAAGAATGAAAAGAAAAACTAAAAATAAAAAAATAAAAAAATTCAATAAAAAAAAACATTAAAAGGAGTGTATGGAGGAAAATTAAATCGAAATTTCTATATTGAATGGTAGAAAATATTTTATAGTTCATTTTCAATTTTCAATAGAACACCAGAAAATATTATCATTTTCATGAAAAATATTTAATTTTTTCAAAAAACCAGGAACGGAGCCTTCATATCTTCGAAGTCGATCTTGTGTCGCATCCAAACTTTTGCTTGAGAGGAGCGAAAAAAATTATGCTTTGCGTGAACACGAAAGATTGTTTACGGTTAGTTTGGGCAAAGTTTAGATTTCTTTTAAACTAGCGTTGCTCTTTCTTCACATGTTGGTCTTTTTCTTTTCCCGTTGGCGAAAGGAGATTACATGTTAGAGCATCTAAGTGGAGTCCATTTTAGGACAATGAGACAAGAAGTTCTTTCTCTCATGAGTCATGCTGTATCGTCACAGCATAAACGTGGATTTATTTCGGAAAAAATACTAATGTATTACTCAATGGGACAATTTGGTGTCTTGAGCTCAGTCAAATATCTCTATCATCTTAAAGAATTGAAGCAATTAAGGGTGCTTGGTTTGATGCATGATATCATATCGATACGACCTGTGAAGTAGGAAATAGACTCTTTGGCTTAGTCTAGCTGGGACTTCCTTTGAGATCGAATTATTAATTTGTAGAGACTATGCTAAGATGAGAACTCCTTGTAGTTAGGAATCCAACAGTAGTGATGCAATGCCACACCTTTCTCAGTGCCAATCAGAGTAGCAATTCCATGATTTTGTAGTGTGGTAGTGGCCAAAAGTCTCCCAGCGGGGAAAAAAAGGAGAGAAGTGAAGAGAACGAATTCAGAATGTATGAATCTAATCGCGGTGAATAAAAATATTATGGATATATCATACATTGTCATCATAAGAGCTTCTTTACATACTAAAAAATGATGGAATTGTGGAGTCTGATAGAGAAAGATATTATTGTGGGTAGACACTTCCTAGTAGGTCACCCATCCTGAGATATTAAAGGAAATAGAGTTTATATTACTGCTAATAGCATATATGTAATTTCCTTTAATATGTATGCCCTAGATTCCTGTTATAAATAGGGGCAATTTCTTTTATAGTTGTAACGCTGAAGCTTTGTAACCCTGAGCTTGTAACGCTGATACTGATAGTGAAGAGATTGCCTAGTGCGGCACTGTGGTTTTTCCCTTCTTGATTTTAGAAGGGTTTTCCACGTAAAAATTCCTGCTTGCCTTCTTTTTTCTTCCCTACTTTATTTTTCGTCGCATATTCGCATCCCCAACAACTGGTATCAGAGCTTGGTTTTGGCAAAATAGTGGGAGCGAATATGGACGAAGGAAAGGTGAAGATTGATCGGTTCGATGGCAAGGATTTTGGTTTCTGGAAGATGCAAATCGAGGATATGCTGTATCAGAAAAACTTGCATCAACCTCTATCTGGAGAGAAACCAGAATCTATGAAGCAAGCAGAGTGGGAATTATTAGATCGACAAGCTCTAGGTTTGATTCGTCTTACATTGGCGCAGAATGTTGCTTTCAACATTGCCAATGAGGCGACAACGGTGGATTTGATGGCGGCGTTGTCTGACATGTACGAGAAGCCTTCTGCATCAAACAAGGTATATTTGATGCGTCGTCTTTTCAATCTGAAGATGGACGAGGGTGCTTCTGTGACAGATCACATCAACGAATTTAACGTGATTACGACTCAGTTGAGTTCGGTGGATATCAAATTTGATGACGAGGTAAATGCTTTAATTTTATTATCTTCTCTACCTGAAAGTTGGAGTGCAACTGTGACTGCAGTGAGTAGTTCGTCTGGTAAAAAAAAGTTGAAGCTTCAAGCAATCCGAGATTTGATTCTTAGCGAGGATATTCGTAGAAGAGAATCGGGTGAATTTTCGGGTGCTGCCTTAAATATTGAAGGCAGAGGGAGAAGCAATCAACGGGGACGAAACCAGTACCATGGTAGATCAAAGTCCAGAGGGAGAAGCAAATCGAGACCTCGTGGTGAAATTATTTGCTGGAATTGCGAAAAGAAGGGACATCTGAAACGAGATTGTAGAGCCCCAAAGAAGAAAATTCAATATCGAGATCGAAATCAAGATGAAGAAAAATCTGTGAATGTAACTTTTGAAGAGACTCAAAATAGTG
>CM026414.1:41538925-41618925 GCA_014858505.1 Corymbia citriodora subsp. variegata
TTATTGATGACTCCACCAGAAAGGTATGGGTTTATTTTCTAAAAAATAAATTTGACGTGTTTGCTACTTTTAAAAGATGGAAAGCTGAAGTGGAGAACGAGACTGGCCTGAAAATTAAATGTTTAAGGTCTGATAATGGCAGTGAATATGATAGCAAGGAATTCAAGCAATTTTGTGCAGAGAACGGAATCAGAATGACAAGAACTGTTCCCAATAGACCGCAACAAAATGGAGTTGCTGAGAGGATGAACAGAACTCTGAATGAGCGTGCAAGAAGTATGAGGTTGCATGCAGGATTACCCAAGATGTTTTGGGCAGATGCAATTAATACGGCATCATATTTAATTAATAGAGGACCTTCGGTTCCACTTGATTTTAAGTTACCAGAAGAAGAATGGAGTGAAAAGAAGGTAAGTTTCTCGCATCTGAAAGTCTTTGGTTGTGTTTCCTATATCCACGTAGATTCTGAAAATAGAGATAAACTTGATGCAAAAGCTAAAAAGTGTTTCTTCATTGGATATGGTTCTAATTATTTTGGCTATCGGTTCTGGGATGAACAAAATAGAAAAATAATAAGAACTGCTGATGTTACATTCAATGAGAATATGTTGTACAAGGATAAATTCGTGGCAGAATCTAGTGTGAAGGAAAATTTGGTGGAGAATACAGAGATTGAATTGGAAGAAAATTCTAAAAGTGTTCTGGTTGAAATTCCTAAAACTGTTGCTGAACAAGAATCACGTACACCTGATCCCACTTTGAGAAGATCTAGTAGAACACCTAAACCTGTACAAAGATATTCTCCGTCATTGCATTATTTGCTTTTGACTGATGCTGGCGAACCAGAAAATTTTTCGGAAGCAGTGCAGGTTGAAGATTCTGTTAAGTGGGAGTTAGCAATGCAGGATGAGTTGGATTCACTCGAGAAAAATAAAACTTGGGTGTTAACTCAGTTACCGGATGGGAAGAAGGCATTGCAGAACAAGTGGGTGTATCGGGTCAAAGAAGAACCTGATGGCAGCAAGAGGTACAAGGCAAGGTTAGTAGTAAAAGGGTTTCAGCAAAAAGAATGAATTGATTATACAGAGATTTTTTCTCCAGTTGTGAAATTGACTACTGTTAGGTCAATATTGAGTATTGTTGCTGCAGAGAATTTACATCTAGAGTAGCTAGATGTTAAGACTGCATTCCTCCATGGTAATTTGGAGGAGGATATTTATATGATACAACCGGAAGGTTTTCAAGATTCTGGAAAAGAAAATTATGTCTGCAAATTGAATAAAAGTCCGTATGGCTTGAAACGGGCTCCTCGACAGTGGTACAAAAAATTTGACACATTTATGTGTGGTAACAGGTTCACTAGAAGTGACATGAATCACTGTTGTTATTTCAAAAAATTTGATGACTGCTATATTATTTTGCTGTTGTATGTGGATGATATGCTCATTGCAGGATCTAACATGAGAGAGATCAACATATTGAAGCAGCAATTGTCAAAAGAGTTTGAGATGAAGGACTTGGGCGTTGCGAATCAGATTCTTGGGATGAGGATCACGCGGGATAGATCTAAAGGAATTCTAAAGTTATCTCAAGAAAAGTACATTGAAAAAGTGATTGATAGATTCGGAGTTCAGAATGCAAAGCCCAGAAGTACTCCTTTAGGAAGTCACTTCAAGCTCTCAAAGGAGCAGTCACCAAAGACGAATGAAGAGCAGGAGTATATGGCTAAAGTGCCTTATGCATCAGCTGTTGGTAGTTTAATGTACGCAATGGTGTGTACTAGACCGGACATAGCTCATGCAGTGGGAGTTGTGAGCAGATACATGGCAAATCCAGGAATAAAACATTGGGAAGCTGTAAAGTGGTTATTAAGATACCTGAAAGGCATTTCAGGTATGTCATTATGTTTTATGAAAAATAGTGCAACTTTACAAGGCTTTGTTGATGCAGATCTTGGTGGTGACTTGGATAATAGGAAAAGCACCTCGGGTTATGTTTTTACCTTAGGTGGCACTGCAATCAGTTGGATGTCTAGACTTCAGACTTGTGTATCTCTCTCAATCACTGAAGCAGAGTATGTGGCTATATCTGAAGCTGGTAAAGAGATGATTTGGTTGAAAATTTTTTTGAAGGAGATAGGCAAGGAGCAAGATAATAGTGTTCTTTTCAGTGATAGTCAAAGTGCTATTTGTCTTGCAAAGAATCCGGTATTTCACTCAAGGACAAAACACATTGAGTTAAAATATCATCAAATTCGTCAGTTGATAGATGACAGGACATTGTCATTAAAGAAGATTCTTGGTACAGAAAATCCAGCAGATATGTTAACAAAGGTTGTCACAACTGAGAAACTGAGGGTGTGCATTGCCTCAGTTAGCCTCGATGGTAAGTGATGAGGGGGGCCGCCGCACTAGGACAATTTGGGTTGAAAAGATGAAGACTATAAAAGTTTATTGCTGTTTTTTGAAGATCAGCCTCCAAGTGGGAGATTGATGGAATTGTGGAGTCTGATAGAGAAAGATATTATTGTGGGTAAACACTTTCTAGTAGGTCACCCATCCTGAGATATTAAAGGAAATAGAGTTTATATTACTGCTAATAGCATATATGTAATTTCCTTTAATATGTATGCCCTAGACTCCTGTTATAAATAGGGCAATTTCTTTTATAGTTGTAACGCTGAAACTTTGTAACCCTGAGCTTGTAACGCTGATACTGATAGTGAAGAGATTGCCTAGTGCGGCACCGTGGTTTTTCCCTTCTTGATTTTAGAAGGGTTTTCCACGTAAAAATTCCTGCTTGCCTTCTTTTTCTTCCCTACTTTATTTTTCGTCGCATATTCGCGTTCCCAACAAAAAAGGCGCAAAATGGAAATATAAATCTGTTTATTTAATAAAGTTACATGCAAAAAGTATAAATTGGTTGTGTGTTATTATCTAAAGCCTGCTCGTGTGAAGAATAATTTTTGGGCTGACATTTTACGGAATTAAAGTCCATTGAAATAGGATTCATATTACATATATTGTCAATATAAAAGTTTTTTTTTAGAATACAAGCAATCTCAAAATGGAAAACTCTGTTTATGGACTAAACCTACTTGCTAAAAATAAAAATGAAATGTGTCAATTCTCTAAAACCTGCTTATATAAAGAAATTATTTGTACGGCCAGTGCACTAAGTAAAAGTTCATTGAAATATGTCATTTGCAAAGCTTAGATGGTGGAAGAAAAGAAAAGAAAAATTATTATGGTGAAATTACACTTGTGAATCCAAGTAAATAATTGACAAAAGATATACTTAATTTAGGAATCCAATTGATTAAAATATAGATACCTATCCGACCGAAATATATATATATAGATGCCTAATTTAGGAATCTAATTGAATAAAAAGAAAAAAGATCATGGACGAAAGATAATTGGTAAAAGTTCAGCACCTTTGGTTTCTTTTTATCCCGATTGAAATATTTCAATGATGATGCTTAGTATATGAGTTGATCAATAGTTCCTTTAGTCTTTTGAAAATACAGAAATAGACGGAGTTCGATATAGTTGCTCTTTTGAGCCCGTCTCTCTCTCTGCTCCCTTTGCCATGGTCGGCATCAATTCGGTCGCGGTGGACAGGACCCACGGTAGAGACGCCAGTGGATGCACTGAGGCCTAGCGCCAGAGATGGCTGGGTGCAATGCGGTGATAATGCAGCAGCCACGGTTGAACCTTTGGAAAGAAAGGATGAAAGAGGGGGTGGGCCGATTTTGGTTTTCTCTGATCCTTTTCTTTATTCTTCTTTATACTTTTAGATTACATGCGGTGACATTTGAGCATGTAACCCACCAATTAAGAGCAAATAGGAGGAAGCTTTTTTCTGACCAATATCGGAGGAAAACATGCCTCCAATAATAATTAAATTGCCAAATTTAGGTACAAAAATTGGGAAAATTATTCAGAAAATCTTAAACCTATTACGCTTTTGTTAATTTAATCATAAACTTTTTAATTTTGCCAATTGAGTCATACATATTTTCACTTTTTGCTAATTACGTCCATCTGGCTAATTTTCTTAAAGAGAGAATTGAGCAACATAAATCCTAAAGCCCCAACTCAATTCAGAGAAACTCAAGTGAACAACATTGTTCTTGTAACTTTAGGCAAGTAAAAAAATTTCACGATCAAAGCAATGTTTCACTTAAATTCATGTGGGCACCACATCATCACCATTGTCCACATAAGGTAAATGTGTCACATGGTACCTATTTGGGGCTAGATATATATATATATATATATATATATATATATATTTATTTATTTATTTATTTTTTTGTCTTACTTTACTCATACTCTAACGTTCAAACTTTTGTTTTGCCTCCGTGTAGGGCATGGGAATCGAAACTCATTCTTGAAATGAAATCGTCCCCACCCCAATTCCCTTAAGAATGTGGGGATTTGAACCCCCCACCTCGCCCTTTTCATGTAAGAAGGATGATCACTGGAACAAACCCTAGTGGTTGATGCTGGATATAGTTGATGGAAAAAATTCTTGCATCTTAATTATAAGAAGAAAAACTGAAAAAAAAAAAAGCTAATCATTTGAAAGTTATATTCCATAAATTGAGCATATTCTGGTACTAAATGTTTAAACATAATTTCCTATGTATATATAGATTCTATTTTGAAATATTCCTAGGATGAAATTTTAAATTGATCAAATCATTTTATAAGTAGATGTTTGGTAACAAGGTAGGGAAACATAATATTGCATAGAAATTGTCCATATGCTTTAAGGAAATACATTATCATATTGGCCCCACCACAATCAACTGTAACGAAGACCCATTCCCTCAAATCAAATTCGCCAATCAGTTGATGACGTCCAATAATTATGCCTCACTCCCAAATGCTCTCGGGACGAAAGATGCTGGGTCCATAAGTGGATTTAACCATTTCATATAGCAGGGGAAGCTGTAGGACAACGAATAAAGCCACGGGGATAGAGGCCAGCAAAGTAATGGGAATGAAAGCCCACTCCAACCTCTTATCCAACACAATTGTGAGAGTTGCAGCGAAGGCCACCAACATGAAAGCCAAGGAGAGGAGGAGGAAAGAGAGGCCCATTATGATATTCTTGGGCAACAATTCAAGAAAATACTGTGGCTCATACCGCGAAGTTAAGATGGCTAGGAATAGCAAGATGGCCATCGCGGAGGAGAACAAACCTAATGCATCTGAAATAGCAAAAATCAAGAGAGTCTTGTCCTAACAACAGGGGGACTCTAGTTTTGTTGTCATTGCCTCCAGGCACAGTGAATGCAGCAACGAGCAATACTATGGCAATTAAAGTGGAGACAAGCATACATGAATTTGATGTATCCTTCACCCACTTCTCTCCACTCTCAAGTAGATCTTTGTGCTCCTCCACGAATGAATTCCAAATACTCTTTCCCTTGTGTCTGCCAGTTCTCATGTTAGGGATAACCAAGCTTTCCACAGCCTATGTATAGGAGTTTCGATGAGTGTATAAAGTATTAAAAATTTTCACAAACAAAAGAGGGAACATCTCGAGGAGATTGGGATAACCCAGCTTTCCACAGCCTATGTATAGGAGTTTCGATGAGTGGATAAAATATAAAAAAATTTCACAAACAAAAGAGGGAACATCTCGAGGAGATTAAGACTTATCCAACATTTGAAGTGAAATTGCTTAGAGGTCAAGTCACATGTTTACATCTAGATCATGTCTAAACAAAAGATAAACACAAACAGAAAAAAAAGAAGAAAAAAAAGAAACTTCTTCCTGCACTACTTCAACAATAGATTCAATCTCATAGCAAGATGGTCAAAATTTTACAATATACTTAAAACTTTCGGCTGAGCTATTTTAATGTGAGCCTAAAAGTGCAAAATGTGTAATTAGATTTAAGAGCGAGAGGAACGTTACATTGAAAAGGGGGATATTTTGGTATGTAAGGTAAAAAGAGGAGTGGGTTAGTCAAAATGAGAGTGGAAATAACATGGCCCTATGTTAATTATAATTAAGCACAATTATTAAATACCGGAAAAGAAAGTTACTTACCTTATACCATTGGAGTTCTCTTTGCATTTGAAAAGCTGTTCCAGCCACGTTAGTTATCCTATCAAACTTAGGGTCGTACTGTATAGCTGCTTGAAGCATCAAAGTCGATTCTAATCGTGTAGGCCCTAGAACTAACGACAACTCATTAGTTGAGCTTACCTTCAAAAAGAGTCTGAGAGTCCTTTCTTGCCAAAACTCCACGGCATGTATCGGCAACCTCCTACCATAAGGCGAAGTCCAAATAAGCTCCGGGAAAAATTGAATACAGAGCTTCACGACTTCACTGATTCCCTTGGTTGTAGCTTGAGTTAGCAGCTTTCCCTCTTGGAAAAAATCAGCGATCTCAGTAGTATTCATATAGGAGATTGTAATGCAAACTTGTTTTGCCAACTCGACTGCCGCCACGTGTCTCAACTTCACCTCGTGAACTCTCTTGATTATAGGAACTACAAAATATCCAAAAAAAAGGAAAAAATGAAATGAAAAAACGAAGGGGCGGGCAATTGGACTAAGAAAAAATTTCTCCAGCTTTAGACGCCAGATTGCATCTTACAACAGTTTACTAATTGTCATAATTTCCCAATGACTTTTTCTGTTTCCTTCTCTATTCTTTGACAAAAATAGAAGAATTAGGGACATGGCTAAAGGTTATTTCGGGGGCATACGAAAGTTGGGTGAGTGAAGATGAGAAGCGCAACTACAGGTAAAAGTAGTGAATAAGTTTTGGGAATTATAATATTTTTTTAGTGGTTGTCGCGACCTCACCTCGGGTGCACCACCTAGGGTTTGGCTAATGGATTACTAAGCCTAAACTTAGTTCGGGCTCTCCCAAGCCCATACCAATTCGCGACTTAGGGTTTAAGTTTTTTTAACATGCCAATGATTTTTACTTAGGAGTCGCCACTAATCTATTTTTGGTGGGTCGATTAGAAACCCAAGTAAAGTAGCGGGAGAGTTATTTTACTCCTACGAACTAGAAACTATGGGATCGGGGACTTGATTACATTAGAATTCTCTAACGCCCTTTCGGTACCTTTTCTCTTTTATTTAAAAAATGATTTGCAGGCAATTCAGATTGATTTTAATTTAATCCCTAACATGCAATGTGATCATGCGAGTGCACAATCATTATTTAACACTCAATAAAGCAAAGTAATAAATAAATTGCAAGCATAAAGAAGAAATACTTACCTCGAAGCAACGAAAGCATCTACAATATTAATTAGAAAATCACATCAACCTAAAAGTGATTTCTAATTAATACGCAATCACTTGAATTTTGGATTTTCTCTTATTTAATGAGGCCTAAGACTAACGTGCAATGCATGTAATGACGTACGAAAGTGTCTAAATTTACTAGCATGCAATGTGTAACTTAATATGTAAACTATATGTCATGCAACATTAATTATTTAACTTAATCTAACGCTAGAAAATATTCAATGCAACTATCCTAGTATGTCACGCATTCAAATGGCCCTAAACATGCAATGACTAGATGACACACGAAAGATGACCTAATTCTACATGACATGAGCATGGCAATTTTTATATATATTTTTTATAATCAAAATTCGAAATAAAAAAAAACCTATATATAAACATGAAAACTATCTTAAAATATTCTAATAAGAAGCACATTTAACTCCACCATATTTTTTTAAGTTTTCTTTAATAAGCCAAATCAATTCAAACAAAGGCATATCAACACATAATACAACTGAATCATATAAAGCATACAATTTTCCACCACTCAAGATAGAAAATCAAAACAATCAAAAATCTGATCCGACGTCTCGCGGTTCAATATTTTTGATTATTGAGATTTTTAACACGACACAACAAACTCACTCAATCGAAATATGCCAAATATCTCAAGAAAATCACATTAGCAGTAAATGCATCGGAATATGCCAAATATCTCAAGGAAATCACATTAGCAGTAAATACATTGCTAATTAGGCAATTTTATATTCAAATAAGTGAACGGATTAGGAAATTACTTTGATGGTCTTTCTCTGGTTCTCACAAACGATCCGAGACGGTTTTCAATTACTAATGGCAAGACCTAACCTTGTTCCACAGCCGCTAAAGATGTTCGGCTCGATCAGTTCTTGCAGTCGTTGTTGATCACGAGCAAAAGCGAGAGCTTGAGACAACCTGCGAAAAAAAATTCTCCAAATTGCCGAGAGGGGCGGCTATTGAGCGTGGCAATGAGAGCCTCGAAAGCTTGCAAGTGGAGCAGTAGTCCGAAAAAGACGAGGCCTCGATTGAGAACGTGCAAGAAAAAGTGTGGGACGTCGCTGATGCTGATGAAGCGTCGAGGAGCGAGAGGGCCCGCGGTTCCGGAGGTTGGACTATTCAAGACAAAATCCACCGCCTCAAAATCTCCTCTTTTCTCTACAAGATGATGATTGTTGTCATGAAGTGTGGGTGACCCGTGTGCTCCTTCGCGAACGTCTGAACCTTGCCTGGTAGGAGGAGTTGGGTTGGATTTCTCAATTAGCACACGATGATTGGCGGCTTCGGACAACAACTTGCCAAGGGCAAGGAATCAAGGCTAAGAACCAGCGCATCGTTGGGGTAGGACACTGGGCCAGTAGCTCTGCGACGATGAGAAATAATGGGTCTTTGCCAAGGCAAAGCCGGGAGAACTCACGTTATATCCTCTCTCTCTCTGTATTTTTTTGTGTCGTCCCCCTCTTCAGTGTGTGTGGTCTTTTTATAGGCAGAAGGGTTTGAGCCATCAAGGAAAGAAAGCAGATTTTATTTTCTCTTGGGATACTTTAAAATATATTCCACTTTCCTTGTGTATTGCACGTCCATGTGCCCTCATTGAAGGATGTGCACATCTTTCCTTCTTTGAAGAAGGAAACATGTTGCTCAATATATGCTCTTTACGTGCAACAAATCTTTTCTTACTCTCTTTCATTACCTTTGTGCGCATGTTCGCATCGAATCGCAAAATATGAATATTCTTCGCCAATTTTATTTCCTTAAGCCAAATATCAGCCCCAAATTGACCCAACATTGCCAAAAATTCAAGATTGTAATAGAGTTGTCCGAATTCCGAATCTTGCAAAGATGAGCTCACAATTTATCCTTGATGATATGTGAATATATTACCCAAATATATGAAAAAACCACCGTCGCGTCATCGAATATTTCGAAATATATCAATCTTCCCACTCGTAGATCTTGAATGGGCTTGGCCAAATTTTCATTTATTGTGGGCTTAGTTAAACTTGTTAAAGCTTAGAACCATGAATTGAAGCCCATCCGTTATCAGCCCAATGCAAATGCAATAAATGCTTCTAAAACTATATGCTATGCAATTTAATCCTAATATTTTTTGTTTAGGGGTTAAAATTAATCCCTAAAATTTTTGTGCATTAAATTACGAATGATCAATCAAAATTTAGGTGTCAACAATGAATATAAAGAGATAGGGTAAGGAACATAAAGAAGTATAGTGGAGGAGAAGAGAGTTGTTGAAAGAAAAGGGAAAATTAAAAGAAGAAAAGAAATAGTGGAAAAGTTATTTTGAGAAAAAATTAAAAGTTGTCAGAGGGAGCGTCAGTCATCAGGATATTGGGGGAAGGAGGAGGATCGCTATCGGGGGAGGCACCATCAATAAGGAAGCCGCAAGGAGGCCTTTGGAGCTCAGTTTTGCGGTGGTTTTAGAGGGAGAGTGGTCGGTTTTTAGAGAGAGATAGAGAGAGAAATAAAAGAGTTTAGAGAGAGATTAGAGAGAATTTTATGTAGAGAGAAAATATAGATATGAAAAAATGGCGTCTTCAAATTTGGAGGGAAAATAATATATATATCCCTTCTTAATCTTAAATCTTAGCTGTTAGATTAATTCGACCGCTAAGGATTAATCAATGTGCTTAACTAACTATGTGGAACTTCTAATCATGATTAATACATTTATCATGTGCTGATTGGAAGGGCTGAGAATTAATGCAATCAACGGTTCACAAATTTTTTGCGATTAAGGACCTAATTAGGGGTAATTTTGTAATTTCACAAAAACCTAGGGGCTATTTTTCATATTCAGGAAATTTAAGGACATGGAGGAGTCAGATTTTGGTTGGGCCACTACGTGGTGGTGGTCATCGGTCGAAAACTGGCTGGAGGATGGCAGAATCGGCCTCCTCCACCAGTGACCGATTTTGGACTGGTTTGACAATTCAGTTTGTCCCTAATGGACTAAATTGAAAAGAAAACTTGTTTAATTGGAAAGAAAACAATCCAATTTCGAAGAGAGTCGGGCCAATTTCAAACACATTAGGCTAATTAAACCACGAATTCAATTTTGTGATTTTTTTATTAACCTAATTGTCTAATTATCATGAAAATTATTGGATCCATACCATGGGCACACCAAATTGGACTTTCTAGGCCTTAAATTGGACAATTCTACCTAATTACTAGTCTCAATTTGCAAATTTAAATTGAACTCAATTAAAGTTACAAGACACATATTTGTTTAATTGCTCACGCCTAGGGAAACTTATTGTATCCAAATTGACCCTTAATTGATAACACGACATTTTCACCTAAATTAAATTGAGGGTCAGGGTCAATTCATCAAATCAAACTCTAGTCATGAATGGATCAACTCGAATTTCTTGAATCGAAGCTCAATAACCCTATTTTCTTAAAGGCTAGTAAGCTAAATCTCCCAAATCAATGAGTTGGCAAGTAAATTTTCTAAAATTGACCATGAATTTGGACTTAACTCACTAAATTGAGTAGAATGGAAGTGTTTTTTTCTGGTAAGGTAAGTGTATATAATAATCAACCAAAAGCTAGTACAGTAGGGGGAAACACGGTACCAACATGCACTCAGCTGGACAACATGTCGCTAGAGTGGAAGGGTACCGCGAACACCAAGATAAACAATACAAACAAGCTAGTAATACAAGGGAACCAAGAGGATCCAAATTTCCAAACCTAAGCCATAGGCGGCTCCAAAACAAAGATACGAGGGTCTATCCCCCAACTACGCTGCATCCTTCTATTCCTAGGACTATCCTCAACCTTTGTGAAGGAAATGGCTTTATCTTTTATTGCCTTAAAGAGATGTAGCTTCAAGGCAGGGACGAAAAGGTTGTGACCTTGGAAGAGAATCTCATTCCTAGTCTTCCAGATGAGTTGGCAGAGAAAGCCAAAGGAGAAACGAGCTATTTCCTAGTAGAACCCTTTTCCAGACAAAAATTTAATAGCCCATTGAAGATTGTCGGTCCAGGAGGAATTGCGCCAAGGAACATTACATTTAGCAACCCAAAATATAGCTAGAGACTTAGAGACGCAGCAGTCAAAAAATAGGTGATTAATTGAATTAGGCCTAGAATTACAAAGAGGGCAAGCCGAACTCGGAATTCTGCCATAAGACATGAGGAATACCTGAGTTGGGAGACGATTCTTTGTAATGAGCCAGAGGAGGAATTGATGTCTAGGAGCAAAGGCCTTATCCCAAACAAAGGAAGACCAATGTACCGAGTTGTGTTTACGCCGAATAGTATTCCAAGCCGAAGCCATTGAGAATTTACCAGAGGGGTCCTCAATCCAGGTAAGAGTGTCTTGACCGAAGGAAAGCTAGGGAACCGATATTTGCCATAACGCCAGTTCTTGGAGAAGCTGGAGCCCATCCGGGGAATACAGATCCTTCACTTTTGCTTGTCTAGGAAGGTCTAACTGGGAAATGTAGTTGTATGAAAATAACAGGTTAAGAGGACCGAAGTCTAGCCAAAGATCAAACCAAAGTGATGTCGTCTCACCATCTCCTATTTTCGACCTGAAATGGGGTTGAAATTTATCCCTCAAGGCAAGAATCTTCCGCCAGGCCCAAGAGCAAAGGGATGGAGTCGGGGAGGTCCAGAAGTTCTTCCTTTTGAGATATGTGGCATGAATCCATTTGCACCATAACTATTCTTTGTCGATGAAAAGCAGCCATATATGTTTAGCCATGGCTGCTTTATTGCTGTCCCTGATTCTTCTCACTTCAAGGCCTCCTTTCGAGGTGGGGAGGCAAATATCAACCCAAGACACCTTCACACCCCCTGAACCCATGGAGGGCCCTTCCATAGAAATTGTCTATAGATTTGCTCAATCTTGTCCACCACCGATGAAGGGAGCCAGAATATGGATGCCCAATAAGCTTGAATGGCATGCAATACCAACTTAATAAGTTGAAGGCGTCCCGCAAAGGAGAGGAAACGGTGAGTCCAAGATTGGACTCGAGAAGTGAGATGGCATACTAGTGCATTGCAATCCACTTTGTTCAAACAAGATGTTATGATTGGCACACCTAGATAGCGAACTGGGAATGAACTAAGAGAAAAGCCAAAAGCTTGCAATATTTGATCCTTAACTGTCTCAGAGCCACTCGATATAAATACCTCACTCTTATTTGTATTCGGAATCAAGCCACTCCAATTGGAGAATAAGGTGAGCCTGTCTTTGATGCAAGAGATAGAGGGGAGGCTTGCTTTACTGAAGATGAAGACATCATCCGCAAAAAATAGATGGGAAAGATGCGTGGCCTTACACCGCTAGTGGTACTGGAAATCCGGATGCTGAGTGTGAAAGTCAATGATCCCAGTAAATACCTCCATAACCAAAGTAAAGAGGTATAGGGACATAGGGTCACCTTGTCTTAAGCCTCGACCACTAGAAAAGAAACCATGAAGTTCACCATTTATAGAAATGGAAAATTTAGGGGTACGCACACAAACCATAATTAGCTTGGTGAGATGGTTGGGAAAGCCAAATGCCAGAAGAGTTTGTTCTAGGAAATCCAATCAAGGGTATCATAGGCTTTTCTGAAGTCAACCTTAACAGCACATTTTGGAACATAGGGCCTATTGAGAAACCCACTAAAGAGTTCTTGGGTAAGAAGGATGTTGTCACTAATTCTTCGACCCTTCACAAAAGCAATTTGAGCTGGACTGATCAAGCTTGGAAGAGTCGCAGCAATTCTAGAAGAAAGTATCTTGGTTATACACTTGTAGATCGTATTGCAGCAAGCAATTGGTCGAAAATCTGATACCGATGTCGCATTGGGGACTTTAGGCACTAGGGTAATGATGGTATTGTTAATCTCCTTGAGCATGTGACCTGATTCTAGGAAATCTAGGACCGCTTCAGAGACTGAAGGGCCAACCTTGTTCTAATTCTTTTTAAAGAAGTCCGCATTATAGCCATTAAGGGCGGGAGCTTTATTTCCAACAATGGAGAATATGGCATCACGAACTTTGATGGAAGAAAAGGTTGGGAAAGAAAATTAACCTGGTCTTCCTGCAAAGGGGAACGAATAAACTCAATGATATCCTGTGCAGATGGCCTCAAAGGCATACGAACCTGGGCAAGCAGGTCCTGGAAATACAAGACAAACACCCGGTGTACTTCCACCAGTTCTGTAGTCAGATGGCCTGTGCTATCCATGACTGAAATAATACAATTACGAAGGTACCGGTGATTAACCGAGTGGTGAAAGAACTTAGTGTTGCGATCGCCTTCCTTGAGCCAGCGAATTCTGGACTTTTGTCTGAGGAAAGACTCCTCAAGGGATCGGAGATCAGAGTAGGCCTTGAGTCGAGAGTTTTCCGTTTCCGCCAAGGAACTACTCTGAGGGTCTTGGTGTAGAGCTTCTTGAGTAGTCATAAGAGCCATCTTTGCCGCAGTCACCTGCATAGAAATATCCGAGTAATTATCTCTATTTAGGCACTTAAGCCAAGCTTTTACTACCTTGAGTTTAGTACAAAGTTTGAACATAGGGGTACCTATTACTTGGACCTCCCAAGCCTGAGCCACCAGCATAGAGAAATCTGGATGTGTCAGCTAAAAGTTGAAAAATTTAAAAGGGATCTGACGGGAAATAGGTGCAAGTATCCTCACAACCATCAGAGTATGGTTTGAGATACCCGGGGCCAGAAAAGATGCTTTCGAAAAGGAAAATGCCGTGCACCAATGATTATTAACCAAGACCCGATCAATTTTTCGCTGCTTCCTATGAGCACCTAAGAAGGTGGACCAGGTATACCGGAAGCCCACATAACGAAGATCAATCAGTTTAGCTTGATCTAGGCAATCCTTGAACTCATCAAAGGCAGGGATCCATATGTCCGGGTTGCCCATACGATCTGAAGAGTCTCGGATGGCATTGAAGTCTCTAGCTACCATCCAGGGGCTTCCTTAAGAGCGAAGCTCAGATTAATAAGATTATTCTAGAGGGGTCTCCTAGCAATAAAAGTATGTTCCCCATAGGCTACATAAGGGTTAGAGCATTCTCGAAATTCAAAAACTTTAATTCGCCATGATAAGCTGGTCAGTACGAAGCAGGGCATTAAAAACCACCAAAAACGGGTTCCATCCAACCCAAATACGCCCTTGAGAAGAGTATTCATAATTAGAAACCCACTCCCAACCGGTGATTAAGCCAGAAGAGAGGTTATCAAAATCAGCAGCTGAGACCTTGGTTTCCAAAATACTGACACAACAAATATTATTGAGGCAAACAAACTGTCTCACTTCAGCTTGTTTGACAGGATTCATTAGGCCCCTGATATTCCAACAACCAAAAAACATGTGAGTATACTAGTCAAAAAGAGGGACAGAAGGGCTACTTCCTTTTAGGACGCCTTCTGCTAGCAACTGTCTTGGCCTTGACAGCAAGGGTCCTAGATGAAGGCCATGACCCACTAGCCTGCTTAGAGGGTTTGGTCTTGATAGGAGGGGTTGCGGATGAAAGGCCCGAGCTAGTAATCTGCTCTATCCTTACCTTCGTGAGCTGAAAACCAGAGGTGTCATCCTCTTGCAGGGGATCAGCACGTGTCTTCAGCATAGCCTGATCTAAAAAGACAGCAAGCTCCTCATCCAAGTCATCTACAGAGGCAAAAGATGTTGGGGATGATGGTTCCACAGCAGCTAAAATTTGAGTTGCAGGGGGGCCACCACGAGGATTATCTTGCAAGATCTTTGCTGTGGTAGACACTGAAGGTCTGGTAGGAGCAGGCTGCACAATAGCTGGCTGCATGGACACCTTGATAGAATGGAGCTGCTGGTTGCTGCTGACCTGTTGTAGCTTATCTTGTTCGGGTGCCACCGCTGGAAGAGGGGAAGCTACTAGAGTTTGGCAAACTCATCCAACTAAAGCTGCAGGGTTACCAACTAAGTTAGGCTGCTGAATCACATGCTGCTTGTGCTCATTTGCAGGCGGGCGTTGCTATCTTCTGTGGACCTGCTGCCATACACCTTCCGGAGCTGGTTCTGTTATCCTGCAGTCTTTTGAGAACTTGCTATCATCCAGACCTTGAGCAGCAACCAAACCAGGGAGGGAGCCGGCATTTGTAGCTAGTGGAGAGGAGGTCTGTCCAACCACAACAGTAGGGAATGTGGCCTGCTCAACTGTCCTATATCAAGGGTTCAATTGTAGAGTGTTGTCTGACCACATCAGCAGGGACATTTGCAGGGCACCTATGTCCAAATATACCACAGCTTTGACAAGATATGGGTTTCCATTCATATTCAACATCTACAGTGCAAGTTGCTCCATTTAGGAAGACCTTGATGGTATCATAGCAGGGTTTTGAAGCTGATAATTCAACGCATACCCAAGCAAATGAGATCATTTTCAATTGCTCGGTACGTTGGTCAACATAAAGCGATCTACCTATAGCACTGGCTACTTTACTAAGTCCCGTCGCAGACCATAACCCATAGGGAAGGTTCTTCAATCTCATCCAAACCGAGATCGACGAGTGCTCTCCTTTTTTCAGCTCTAACATGGTTGCCATTGCGTAGAATGGAAGTGTTCATTTGTAATTTGTGAAGAATTGATTTGGACCTCTAATTAGGGACAAAAATGTCATTTCACATTTCGCTTTACCCGATCTCAAAATTGATTGGATGATTGAATGGGTAAATGTCTCTAGATCAAATGTCGTAAAAGAAACTAAGCATAATTATGATTAGAATGAAAGTAATTTCAATTTTTTGGCGATTTTGAATTTAAAACCAAAAAATTCGGAAAATGAGGTTCTTGATCGATTTTCTCAAAATTCTTGATGCTAAAGTCAAATTGAAGTTAAATGAGGTGATTTTGTGATTTTTGTATTTTTCATTTTTTGGTCAAAGGTTTGACTTATAGTTAACTTTTCACTAAGAATTTGATTTTATGGTCAAATCTTTGAATTTTTCCAAAATTTCCACTTCTAAAGTGAAATTAAACTCAAAATGGACATTTTGATGTAAAAAGCCAAAATTTGACATGGGGTTGACTTTTGGTTAAAGAGTTGATTAGAAAGTCAACCCAAAAGTCAACTATTTGACTTTTTGGAGTTTTATGTGAAATAAATAGGAAATTGTTTTCTAAAACTAAGACAATAGACAGAATTGAAGAATGATACTTTTTTTTTTTCGAAAAATGGGCATCGTTGTAGTCGAGAACTCATAATTCGGTTTTTCTACCATTATTGACACGTCGACTAAAAATCAGATGTCAACACTTCCACATGTGCATAATTGAAAAATAAAAAGGACAGGTTGGCAAACATCACAAAATAATGACCTCGAGAGGGTTGTCGCATGCCCATGGCTCGGTGAAGAGGGTATGAGGCGTGATGGGAGGTTCGGATAGGGACGATTAGTTTTAGATATGTGTTTTGACTCCTATGTCCTATGAAGAAATAGAATGAAAGTCTAAGAGTGAGTTTGAAAATTAAAGTGGGATAGACACAAAAAAAGAAAAAAAAACTAAAACATCAAATTGATTAACAATGTGCTTACATTATCATATAAAATTTTGTTGCTGATCTGCTACCGAATGAGCATAAAAAACAAGAAAAAGAATCCCAATATGACAGCATTAGTTAGATTGGGTAAATAAAATATTCTGATTAATTAAGTAGCTAGAGTGGGTAAACAAAATACTCGATTGTACAATAAAAGAGGACTTGATTACAAAAGAGAAGACCAAATTGTACAAATGCTAAAACTTAGAGAACTAAATCTGTTACTTTACCCTCCAAATGTTTAACGATTGTCTTGCGTACTCCATTGAAACTTGCAAGTGCGCCTACGAATCAACTGCAGAAGCGTCTTCATTAGGATGCAAGAGGACGTCGATGCAAGAGGAAGTCGATGCCGTCATATGCGAAGGTGTTTTCAGTCTTAAATTAGCCTTCGGATGGATTCGTAGAGAGATTAGAGATTAATCTCTGTGCACTAAGTTAAAGCTCTTTGATTGCAATTAAATAAAAAAACAGTGGAGGATTTGGTATCAATGATTATTTAGCCTAGAATCGCTTTACAGCTCTACTCATTCAGTGAATGGCAGATCCTGTTCTGCGCAGCAGCAACTCAGCCTCGAAGGAAATGGAAGTGAAATGGGGAAGGACAAATAAAACATAAGCTCTTTTATTTTCAGGTTTCACCTGATTAAGGTTTGAGGCTAATACACACTCTGAGTTCCATACTTCGGGTTTGCTGCAATCAGATGATATACATGCTTCACCAAAGTTCGGACAATATATGCCAATGAAAATATTCCAAGGAAACCCAAAAGTCTCAGCAGATGGCATGAGCATACAACTTCTTGATTTCCATATTATACACTAGTAGACTGAAGGCAAAATCTGCGTCACTTAACGTCTGGCTGGGTCTTTCCTCCTTGGTTTACTGCATTAAATGTAATTTTGCTGCCAAAGAGCCCACGGAGATTTGTGAGATATTTGGGGAATCCCTGTTTTTCAACATTAACGTGTATTTCTGCACAGATTAAGACATCAAAGATGTTTGCTTGAATTTCAGCGGACAGCGACTACCGGACAAATTCTCTGCGGCAGTCTTGTGTCCTCATCTAAAATCAAACAGACCCGAAGAGAAACTTCACAATTCTATCTTCCAAATCTAAGGCACACATGCGTCTAGGACACACCATCCGCTACTTCATGTCTTTTAATTTCGTACTATTGTCAATAAAATTTGAATCAAGTTTTCCTAGAATTCTCAGCATTTCAAGGAAAATAAGTTCAGAATCTAGAATTGTAAAATAAACCCGAGGGTACTTCTCATACCAAAGTCGCCACAAACAAGTGCATAAATTCACGTCTCAAGTTGCATTGGAAGCAAAGCTTTCTCGAGCATGTGCAGATGGCTCTTTGCCTATGCACCATGCGCGCTGCATCCCACGACGCTAACACATAAGATAATGCTCTACAAAAAAGTACTTGCTCGGGGGAATCATATTAGGACAATAACTTTCCGCCCTATTCATACTATCATCGTCACTAAAGGACAGGAAAGACGAGGTCCTCACTATACAACATTCTAAAGAATTGCTACAAATACTCCCGCTAGCTTTTGGACAGCATATTGCAAACACATTACATGATTCCAAAAACCCTCGCATCAAACCAAAGTGGCGACTCCATGATATGCCCAAGTTCCTTTCTTTTGGAACCATTTTTTTGAACATGAATAACTCGTAAAAGTGGTTCATGTTAGCAACAGATATAGCCGGACTAGCTGAGCAAGCCGGACTGGCAAATTATAAATGGCCAGATTTATCACCATTTCCTGATATACGGAACCGCCATCATCAATTCAAATACCTCGGTAAAAGATCCCCAAAAAATTATGGGAACCAGATTAACTGCAGAGTCTCATGACGAAATAGAAACAGCTTGTTCAAGAAGGCTTACAAATGTTGAAGGCAAGCTTCAAAATCTTTTTTTGGTTTGCGGCACCTCAGCTCCCTGAACAGAGGAAAGGTTTTCCGGCGGATGCAATCTTCATACCTTGAATTATAAGGCCCGCATGTTTTCTGAGCCTCCTGCTTCGCATCCTTGGGTAAAGCTGGAAACAAAGAGGAACCATGCGACGCGTTTAGCCAGCTGAGAAATTTAAAAGGAATGCAAAGTAAAAAACAGGTAGCACACGAGATGAAAAAAACACTCAGCATCTCGGTCTTTTCCCTATCGATTGACCGGAGGGAGAGAGAGAAAAAAAAAGGACAGTTAGCAGACTAACTTACAGCTCAAGCACTCAAAAGAAACAACGAAACTGCCTGCGGATCTCATGAAACTATGCTTTGGTTTAGCTATGATCAAGTAATTGGCACAGAAAGAATGGAAAATTGAAGGTAGCACATCATAAGCGAGTAGTGCTCGCACGATTGAGTTGAGTCATCGCCATTAATATCAGCTCCACCACAAGTAACATAACAAATAAGAAAATGAAGTGGAACAAAAGAAGAACCTCCCACGACGTCTTGAACCGAGAGAGTCATTGAGAAACAAGAAGGCCTTGAAGATAGAAGGTGGAGCAAGGTCTCTCCCACTTTATAGAACTTGGCCATAGGACTAGACAGATACTAGGAAGCACCAACATTTTACAGAAGCTTTCATGTCGTGCTTATTTCAACACGTGTCCGACACTCTTTGACGTTCTTTTATTTTTAATCAAATTAATTTGATTGAAATAATCATAAAAATAATAATTTATCATGTATATTACATTTAATATACAATGTATCCCAATATATTGAAACTTTCTATTTTTTGAGAACTAACGTGTCAGCGTGTTGTGTCTTGTCGCCTGTCATATGTCAATGTCAATGTTACAATTAATGACTAGAACAACTGAGAGTTGATCAACTTTCTGTAGGGCCCACATGAGCATTAATGGTGATTGGACTTTATTGTTGCAACAGTTGGCACCAAAAACTTATACCTTAAATTTATTCACAGTGACATAAATTAAAAAAATTCGAATTTATACTAATGTGATAAATATATTTTAGGTGAAACTAAAACAAATGGTAGTTTCTTCATGATACAAAAAAAGTTTGGGATATTGTGTTGTAGTGGGTAGATTTAGGATTTTTGTGATACAAAAATAAATTTAGGGCATTTCGTGTCGTAATAAGCATAGTCTGAAATTTTTTGTAGTATTTGTCCCAAAAGAAATAAAAAAAAAAACTGAAAAATCAAGCCGAAAAATGGGAAGATATTCTGGGCAGTCCTTCGATAACTCTAGCGCAGCCTTTCTCTTTGACATTCTCGCCTTTCCCTTCCTTCATTATGATTGCATTTGGTTCGGCCTTTGCACAAAAGCAAAGCACTTAAATCAGTTTTTGATAAAATGCAAATAATACTCTATATTTGCTTTTATCGACATCTAACTATGAACGATCCCATTTAATCATTTATCAAACAAGAAAATTAGATATCAATTTCAATCCTTAAACAAATATATTAGTATTGCATAATCTGGCATCTGCATTCTACATTGCATTTAGGCATTACAAAAACACTGTCTGTGCCGGATAAATTTATTTTGAATTGGTCTAGTTGTAAATTAGATTCAAATTGGTCGGACATGATAAATGAACTTGAACTGAGACCCCAAAACTCATTTGAACCTCACAAGCCTGATCCCTTTTAATGGCCGCGCCTCGCTTGACAAGCTGAAGATTACATGTAATGAGGTAATGACCCTCCGGCCATTTTTGGGAGAGAACATATTCGATCAGCACCCAAAAAGGAAAATGAAATAAATTTTGCTTTGCAACTTGCAGAAGCACAATCGAAATTGATTCAAGAATTTGCTTGAGATTTGATAGATGGGAGAAAGAAGGAAATAAAATTAGGAAAGGGACAAAATAAACAAAGAGATAGAAAAAGATGAAATGTGCGTATGGAATAGCGCATCTTTAGGGAATTTTCGGATCCTCAATCTCAGCGGAATATGGCAAGGATTCATAGTTTATAAAGAGATCCCGATCTTCATCCTTTGTTGGTGACACGTCTTTTAGGCCTTAGTGGTGATTGTATTGTATCCTGCATTTGCAATTTTTCTCATCAACTTGTCCACATATGCATCATCAAGTTTCTAATTTAAACTAAATTTTAATGATTGTTTTATTTTTTATTTTTTTTAGCTTCAGATAATTTAAGTAGTATTGATAGTGTGCATTTATGAACTCTAATCAAGAGTTTTCCTAAAAGATATCTCAAGTTTGAACCCATATATGAGATTCAACCTGACTTGGATGAGGGGGACCAAAATTCTTAACTGAATACCTATTGGAGTCATGCCGTAGGGGTCCAACCAAGATAGGGTTGTTACTTTACTTTATCTAATTTCTTTGGAGCGTGGGCAATTATGTGAGGATCGAAGATTGATCAATAAAGAGAGTAACTCCTCTATGGGCCGTACAACTGACGCTACTGTTGATTAGCCGTATAAAGAGGAGAGTTCAATTCTTTCTTGATTTTAAGCCGCATAAAAGAAATAGAGAAGGACGAAACTGTAGAGTTCTTTCTTTTAAATATTGGAAATATTCAAGCTAGTGAGCGCTTGTTACTTTGTAATTTTTGGATTAATCAATGGAATTTTAGCTATTGGCTTTTCCCACAGTGTGAGCATCAATATTTGGATCGAATCATGCAAATGTCCGATATTCTCTATTGTTTCTCATATTTCTCCGATGACTTTCTGCATTTATTTGTTAAGAAGCTCCAATTGAGGAGTATATGGATATGTTGTGACTGCTATAATTTTTTTTTTTGTAAGGTAAGATTATATAAAAACAACCAGAGAACTGTACAACAGAGAGGGGGAAACACAGTACCAACAGACACTCAACTAGATGAATTATCATTGGAGTAGAAGGGTACCGTGGAAGGGTATCGTGGTCACCAAAATGAAATATACAAACAAGCTAGGAACCCAAGGAGCCAAGAGGACCTAAATCATCCTATACTAAGCCGTGGCCGGCTCCACTCCAAAAATATGAGGGTCTATCCCCTAATTACGCTGCATCCTTCTGTTTTTGGGGTTGTTTTCAACCGATTTGAAAGCTAGGGCTTTATCCTTAACCGCCTTATAGAGGTATAGCTTCATGGAGGGAATATAAAAGTTGTGGCCACGGAAGAGAATGTCATTCCTAGTTTTCCAGATAATATAGCAGAAGAAACCAAAGGAGAAAAGTGCTATCTCCCGGTAAAATCCTTTTCTAGACAAAAAATTGATAGCCCAAAGAAGATTATCCAACCAAGAGGAGTTGCTCCAAGGGAGATTACACTTGGCGGCCCTTGTGATTGCTATAATTGATAAATAGTAAACACAAAAATCTCATAAAAGATGTTGACTTAATCCGAAAGGGGCTAATTCCATGAACCAATCAAGTTGAAAGATGTGAGAGGAGGTGAGTTTAGAGAGACAGAGAGAGATAGGAAGAGTGTTTGTTTGGTGGTGTCCAAATGAGGAGTGCAACACTTTTTGTGCCCCAAGTAAAGACAAAAATTGTTTAGGTAATGTCCCAAGAAAAACGTGGGAATCGGATTGCAAGCATTCCATCCACATAATTTTACGATTGTGTACGAGCCTTAGGATTTAAAGAATCTCCCGAGTGTCTGCCTCAACTAAATTGCTCATATTGAATTGAGTGCGTGTACCATGATTTGGGTACAAATTTCAACTATTTGACGTGACATTAGATTTATAAATTTTTACCATTGGGATGATCTACATTTCTTACTTGGGTTCTCCTTTTTAGTACTCAATGCCCTTCTTTTGTATATATATCTCATGCAAAAAAAAAAAATCAATATTTCACTAAAAGTGACTTCTAGATAATATATATGCTCAATTAGCTCATGGCCGTCATATAACTTCTTGTAAAATAACTTCAGGTGGTATACAAGTCAAGTTATAATCATCTTGTGTCAAATTCAAAAATTTCCCCTGACTTCATATGTGGAAAAATTTATTCTAGCAAAAAAATGTATTAAATCTCAAATCAAAGTTAAACCATTATTGCAAAGTCAATTTTATAAGTTAAACTAAATATTGGTGTTGCTTGAAAGGGGATCACCATCAAATGAAGAAATCAAAATGCACATCAAAACCTCCCTTTTTTAGCACCACGACCATCTAAAACGCATTAGAAAGGCCAGTTTTTTCTCACTAATTTAGAACTAGAACAAGCAAAATTCCAATAGGAAGAAACTCAAGATAACCCCTCCCTTAACTCGCAAGGAAAAAAGAAAACAAATCCAATTCCCAATGGGGCAAGGCCAACATGAGATTGCGGTGGTTGGTGGTGGGGTCACCGTGGGCATGGCTATGACAGTGGCAGTGGCAATGGCTAAAAGGAAGAAAGAAGAATAAGAGAAATGTAAGGCATTGAATAGAGAGACAAGAGATTGAAAGTGGGCCACCATCTAGGCACATGGCAATCAATGAGTGGGGTAGAGCATGACAACACCTAATATTTTCTCATACTAGTTAAAGGATTCATGTCATTTTGAAAGTACTTGACAAGCCGGTATAAATCTGCTCTTAATTGCCTCAACTGCCATAGCTACCTTTTGTTAGCTATTAAATTAGGATGGCTCACCTTCCGCTCTGTTACAAGATTTTTCTCTTCAGCCCATTATCTACTTAACAAGATTGAATTGGTTTTAGTCCAAATTCCCTAATTAATTAGACATAATAAAAAATAACGAAATATGACAACTTTCAAATTTTTCTCAAAAAACTTTTCCCCCATTTTCTTTTATTCGTTTAATTTTCCCTTTTCTTTCAACATATCTTTCTCTCCTCCACTATACTTCTTCATGTTATTTTCCCTAACTATTTATTTCCCACATATAAAAAGGTCAAAGGAAGTACAGACTCAAAAGACCACATCGAAATCGCAAACAATTCGAAATATAATAGAATATTTGCTCTAAAGTTGACGTAAAATAATGTCTCTTATTCACATTTTACGTTACAAATCTATTTATTATATCAACGGAATAGAGGTTATGAAACACCTTCATTTAAATAAGAAAATCAACTTTTAAAGTGTCCCTATTTAATCAAACAAAAATTTCACATATCAAACATTATAAGTTCCCTTAATTTCATTCAAAACAATGTTATTTTGCAGGTGATAGTTAGATTGGATCAACGGACACATCATAATTGCTCCTATAGGAAGGCTCTGACATGTTTTACCATTTGAGGAGCAGTTCAGTTGCTGTCATATGGGAGACGTCGTGCCCTTTTATAGCTGGCATATTACGAAGTCCGTTATTTCGGCCACTGAAAATTGATGGGTCATTTCAATTCCGAGCGTGTGATGAGCCCTTGTCTACTAGTTGTTATCACATATCATGCTTCCATTTTCATGGGGCTTATGATAGCTGAATTATGTTCCCAATAATGAAATTCACGGACAGTTTTAGAGAAGATAATAATCCCATAATTTTTTAAAGAAGTTCCCCACAAGTGTTAGGTGAATTGCAAGTGCACAATATCAACAAGTAATAAAGTGATGAGTGAATATCGTTCCCACAAAGATTGTTTTTTTTTTTATCCAATTACTTACCGAAAGTGATCAATCCAAAAATTTAGCTTACCAAATTGAAAAGACAAGTAAAAAGTGAACTAAACCAATTAAAAGACTAAAATATAAAAGAGTAAAAAAATTAAAGGATTCAAAAGCTAATTAAAATTGTAAAATAAAATTAATCTAAAGCAAACTAAAAATTAACATGGCTAATTATCAAGATTTTAACCAATTTGCAAAGTATTAGAGCATCCAACTTCACTTAGCCATTCATAATTAATTTTCCTAACTTGTCATGCAACAAATTAATTTCCAATTGTGTTGGTGAGTTTCCCTAAGATGAATTACAAGCCGACCTCCGTCTAATAATCCCTAATTAGGTATGTTAACCCACACTAACCTTAGGTGAATTTAAATTACCTAAAAGCATTAAGTTCTTGTGGAAATTCCCGAATTCAATCTAAGTAGTCCCAACCTAGATCTACTACCACAGCCACATAAATAACCTAGTGTACCTTGACCTATGTTTAATTTATGGTTCAATATTACTAATGCGCATGCACACAATCTCCACCCGGTATCATGCATACATCAAAAATCATTCAAAAGTTGGTCAAACTTCTAAAAGCATTAAGATCATGATAGAGAACGACACAATCAAAACAATTTTATTGCATGAGAAAGTCTTTGAAAATCAATCAATTATGATTAAAATCCATTGTAGCTCTAACAAAAGAAATTTAGAACATAGTAAAAACTAAACTAACAAAAATTAAAGAAAACATAATAATAAAAACAAAGTCACCAATTCGAGATAAAAAGAGCTTCAGGTTTGTCTCCTCCTTTTCTCCTTGACACGAGCCAACTCCACTAAAATAGAAGAACAAAATCTAAGTAAGAAAATCCAAAATCTTCTGCAAAGATGGTGGCTCCAAGGATTCTCTGTCTGTTTTTTTCTTTTTTTATATGCAGCACAAGAATGGTTTATATAGCCTTCAAAAATCTGCCCTAGGTCGACTCCTACTAGGATTTGGAAAAAATTCCTCCTTATCTCCTTGATTTTCTTTGAATCTTATCTTCAATTGTGGTCAAATTCTCCAAATTTCTAATTTGGGCTAGTTTTTTTCTTTAAGATGAAATATTTTGAAAGATATTGCAATATTTTGGAAGATCTGAAAATATTTCATACAAAATAAAATTACGTGAGTAGCAATTAAATTCACCTAAAATTCATCAAAATTTAGCAAATATCAAGTCTAAATTAGCAAGAATACTCTACTAAAAATAGAGTTATCAATTACCCCCAACTTAGACATTTGCTAGTCCTCGAGCAAACAATAAAAATAAACAAACCTCATCTCCAATTATTAATATCCATTCATAATTATGTGAAATCGCAACTCAAAGGAAAATAATAAATCCCATCAACCCAAAATCAATACATAAGCTATGTCTACCTTAACTATGCAATCCGTGTGTATGTGTGCCCCTTGACTTTCCGAATCATGTATGCTCAAATAAATCAAGTTGATATGCAACACTCTAAACTCAAGATCCACTAACCAAGTCTCATAGATTTGTTTTTCAATTCTCTCTCCACTATTAAAAACTAATACTCATTCAAAAATCAATAGGTCTTTAAAGCTTATAATGTTGCTTGGTTAGTGGGAGGGTATAAAGGATTTTTAAGCTCAATAAGCCCCATAAATATATCAATTCTCAAAGCATTTGAATTAAGTAGGATTTAAGACATATCATCCATATGATTACACTATTATAGCTATGCAATTCACAAACACTCAATACTTTAAAGCTTCCATTATTTCTCTTTCCACGCTGTACGGCAAAGTTCTTTCCTAAGTTCCTCTCATAGTGCAATGCTAACCCATTGAGTATCCAAAAGGCTCTCACTCAAGTTGAAAGTTAGCGGTAGGGATTTGTATGAGTTGTACTAGAGTAAACAACTTTCACTTTATAACTTGCATTTTTTTTTCTTTTTTTTTTTTTTTTTTTTTTTTAATTTTTAATTTTTTTTACTTTTCATGACTATTTCAAGCTTCAGCAACTTCAAACACATCAAGAATCCATAACTATTAAAGTAGCTTTAAGAATAAACATGCTTATGGGGTATAAGGTAAAGTAATACATTTGGATAAGTATTATAAGGTCATCAAAGAAAAATAGGCCAATTAAGCTCAAAAGGGTACACTAGGGATCAAGTAACAAGGTAGGCTTGAAAGGCTCAAACGATCCAAAGAATGCCTATATCACTTTCTTGATTGAGTATAGTATATTAATTTCAAGAGAATATCAAACAAATTCTAAGACTTAGGTGAGTTCTAGAGAATCACATACTTCCCATTGATCTTTTCTAAGCACACATAGCTCAAAAATCAAGGATAAGTGCTCAAAATATGGATTGCATAATCAAGATTAAGACTAACTCATATATCGATAACCAATTGAACAAGATTTATATTCCCCTAAAAATCACAATAACTCATAACCATGAAAATGATGTCAATCTTGTAGATTACGGTTCAAAATCATTATCTCCTATGAAGTTTGCTTCAAAAATATTTTAAAAATTTTAAATAAGCGCAAATATTTTCAAGATTAGCAAAAGTTTTAGCACAAAAAATTTCAAAATTTTTGATCCCCTACCCCCAACTTAAAATGAAGCATTATCCTCAATGCGTAAAAATAAATAATTAAATACAAGCAATGAGGCAAACAAATTAGAGTAAAGTTCAAAATACTTCCCTGGAGATGTGAAGATGGCAATTGTTCATGTAGAATCATGCCCAGTAAGGTGAGGAATGGTTTAGAAGTGTCGTTAGAGGTTGCTCGAAAAAATTTCTTAGCTTCATGATCGCATGGCCGTATGCTCCTAACCCCTCTTTTACATGCCGTGCACACTACTATCTCTACAAAATAGAAAATTCATCACCACAAAAATTCTCCTTTTTTTTTTCTTTTTAATTTTTTTTTGTTTTTTTGTTTTTAGACAAACGCAAACCAAACAAATATAAAAAAATAGAAGCTTAAAAACTTGGGTTGCCTCCTAAGAAGCGCTTGCTTTATAGTTCATAGCTGAACTTTTCTCATGCTTCTAAGTAGATGGAACCAAGGTGATGAAAGATGTTTGAGCATCGAAATCTCCTTCATAATAGTGCTTGAGCCTATGACCGTTTATTTTGAAAGTCCCCTCATTCTCATTGATAATCTTAACGGCTCCAAAAGGGAATACTTTGGTGATGGTGTAAAGACCGATCCATCTAGACTTCAACTTTCCTGGAAACAAACAAAGACGGGTGTTATATAATAAAAAAATTTCACCTACATGAATCTCCTTTCTTAAGATGTGTCAATCATGCCATCTCTTCATTTTCTCTTTGTAAATTCTTGCTCTTTCGTATGTATTATTGCACATCTCTTCCAATTCATCTAACTGAAGCAATCTTTTCTCACCTATTGCTTGTATATCAAAGTTTAGTTTTTACAAAGCCTAATATGCTTTATGCTCCAACTCAACAAGTAAATGGCATGCTTTACCATACAAAAGTCGAAAAAGGTGACATACCAATAGGAGTTTTGAAAGCAGTTCTATAAGCCCATAAAGCATCATCAAGTTTCCTTGCCCAATACTTCCTATTAGCATTCACAGTTTTTTCCAAAATTCTCTTTATCTCCCTATTAGATATTTTAGTTTGACCACTAGTTTGGGGATGATAAGCAGTAGCTACTTATGAGTGACTCCATATTTATGCAAAAGTGACTCAAATTATTTATTCATGAAGTGTGTGCGTTGGTCACTTATAATAGCCTTAGGTGTGCCAAACCGAGTAAAGATATACTTTTTCAAGAAATTACAAACAACCCTAGCATCATTATAGTGCAAAGTCACGGCCTCTACCCATTTAGACACATACTCACAAGCAACTAATATGTAAGTGTTACCGAAAGAAGGCGGAAACGGACCCATGAAGTCAATGCCCCAAACATCAAATAATTCACACACCATGCTATTGTTTAAGGGCATCTCATGCCTTATAGATATATTTCCAGTCCTTTGGCACCTATCACAATGAGAAACACAAGCATGTGCATCCTTAAAAAGAGTAGGCCAATAAAATCCACATTGTAAAATCTCAGCAGCAGTTTTGGTGACACCATAGTGACCACTTGCCTCTCCATCATGGCAATGAAAAAGAATGTTAGGGATTTCTTCCTTAGCAACACAACGTCTAATTATTCGGTCAGCACATACCTTAAACAAGTAAGGATCCTCCTAAAAGTAGTGTCTAACATCGGAGAGAAACTTTTTCCTTTATTGATAATTCAAGTCAAGGGAAAAGATGTCACTTACCAAATAGTTCACAATATCTACATACCACAGAGTTTCGATTTTCAAGGAAAAGAGTGCCTCATCAAGAAAGTCATCCAAAATTGGTACCTCATCACTAGTGGCATTCGGCAACCTAGATAGGTGATCGGCCACAAGATTCTCGGTCCCATTCTTGTCTTTAATCTCTAAATCAAACTCAACGGATTAACCTTGGTTTTGCATCCTTCTTTGCCAACAAATACTTTAAAGCTGCATGATCAGTATAGACAATCACTTTAGAGCCAATCAAATAAGAACATAATTTATCAAAGTAAAAACAATTGCTAAAAGTTCTTTCTCAGTAGTGGCATAATCCAATTGAGCTCCATTAAGGGTTCCGCTAGCATAATATATGACTCGACAAATTCCATCATTCCTTTGACCAAGCATAGCTCCAATGGCATAATCGCTAGCATTGCACATCAACTCAAAAGGCAAGCTCCAATCTAGTGGTGTCATTATAGGAGTCGAAATCAACTTCTCCTTTAATGTCTCAAATGCCTGCAAAGACTTAGAGTTGAAATCAAACTTAACATCTTTTTCAAGAAATTTTGTGAGTGGTCTTGCGATCTTAGAAAATTCCTTTATGAATCGCCTAGAAAACCCTGAATGTCCTAAAAATCCTCGAAGTAATTTTACAGAAGTAGGAGGTGGTAATTTGGAGATAACTTCAATTTTGGCTTGATCCACCTCAATACCTCTAACAGATATTTTATGGCCCAACACTATCCCTTCCTGCACCATAAAAAGATACTTCTCCCAATTTAGTACAAGGTTAGTCTCTTTGCATCTTTGTAACACCAAAGCTAAATTATGCAAGCATGAATCAAAAGATGTACCAAAAATAGAGAAATCATCTATGAAAATTTCAATGTATTTCTCTATCATATCAGAAAAATATAGCCATCATGCATCGTTGAAAAGTAGCAGGTGCATTACAAAGACCAAAAGGCATCCTTCTATATGCAAATGTACCATAGGGACAAGTGAATGTAGTCTTTTCTTGATCATTAGGTGCAATAGGAATTTGGTTATACCTTGAATATCCATCCAGAAAACAATAATACTCATGTCCTGCAAGTTTTTCTAACATTTGATCAATGAACGGTAAAGGAAAGTGATCTTTACGAGTGGCATCATTTAATTTTCTATAATCCATGCAAACTCACCACCTTGTAACTGCCCTAGTTGGAATTAATTCATTTTTTCATTGGTTAGAACAGTCATACCTCCCTTTTTTGGCACTACTTGCACAGGACTTACCCAATCACTATCAGAAATTGGATAGATAATACATGTATCAAGTAACTTAATTACTTCGATTTTCACAACTTTTTGCATTTTCGGATTGAGCCTCCTTTTGTGGTTGGATGATTGGTTTGTATTGCTCATTCATCAGAATTTTGTGCATGCAAATCAAAGGGCTTATTCCTTTTATATCCGTAATGGTCCATCCAATTGCACTTTTATGCTCTCTAAGCACTCTAAGTAACTTCTCCTCCATCACCCCTGTCAAAGAAGAAGAAATAATCACTGGATAAGAAACACCATCAAGAAAAGCATATTTTAAATAAGAAGGTAAAGGTTAAAGCTCAAGAGTTGGTGGTTCTTCAATGGAAGGCTTGGTTTTCTTTGCACTTGATTCCAACTCTTCAAATTTTTGTGATTTCCATATCGGACATAGTGAACTTGCTTCTAAAAACTCTACGGCCTCTCTAATTTCTTCATGCTTGGTTTCTTTCTCTTTTGGCTGAACCAAACATGCCTCCATAGGATCTTGAGTTGTGGTCAATTCAAACATGGTCTTTATTTCACTATCTATAGTATCTATATTCAAGCAATCACTTGGTCCCTCGAGGTTTTTCATGGCTGTGAGGACATTGAAAGTGACTCGATCTTCTCCCACTCTAAGGATCAATTTTCCTTGTCATACATCAATGAGCGCTCTTCTCGTGGCTAGGAATGGTCGGCCCAAATAATAGGAACTTCATAATCCTCCTCCATCTCTAGCACAACAAAATCCGCCGGGAAGATAAATTTATCCACCTTTACTAAAACATCCTCCACCACACCTCTTGGATATTTGATAGATCTATCCACCAATTGTAAAGACACGGTGGTCGCTTTTACTTCTCCTACACCTAGTTTCACAAACACCGAATAAGGCATTAGATTTATATTGGCACCAAAATCACATAAAGCTTTATTAAAGTAAGCATCACTAATATTGCATGGAATAGTAAAACTCCTTGGATCTTTTAATTTTGGTGGTAGCTTATTTTGAAGGATGGCCGAACATTCTTCATTCAACTTCACAGTCTCATACTCCTCTAACTTCCTTTTGTTAGCTAGGATATCTTTAAAAAACTTAGCATAGCTTGGCATTTGAGCTAGAGCATCTACAAAAGGAATATTAATGTGCAATTGTTTAAGATAATCTAAAAATTTTGCAAATTGCTTATCTTGCTTGTGTTTGGCTAGCCTCTCCGGAAAAGGAATAGGTGGAACATATGGCATTGGAGAAGGCTTGCTTTTTAGTGGCTTGTCCTTTTGTTTGGTCTCGATGGAAGATTTGGCCCTGTTCTCTTCTTCTACATCCTCATCTTGATCTTGCTTTCCAACTTTTTTTCCATTTCTCAACGTAATTACCTTTGCATTCTCTATGGGGTTCCTCTCGGTATCACTTGACAAGGCACCACTTTGTCTCTCATTAATTCTCTGAGCTAGTTGTCCCACTTGCTTCTCTATGTTTCGAATTGATACTTCTTGATTGTGGAGTCTTACATCAGTACTTCTCATGAAATCTTGAGTGGTTTGAGCTTGTTTTTCTGCAACTTAAGCTTGCCTTTCCACTGTTTGGGCTAGCTTGGCAACCAAATCCTCCAAGTTGGAATTATGCTTATCCATGGATGGTGGTGGTACTCTCGGTCCTTGTTGATTTTGACCTCCCCAAGATAGATTAGGGTAATTCCTTCATCCTGGGTTGTAAGTGTTGGAGTAAGGATTGTTTTGAGGACCCCTGTTAAAATTTAAAACAAAGTTAGCATGTTCAGAATAACTAGCATAGGGATTACCTACTTGACAATCAGTGCTAATATGATTTCCACCACAAAATTCACAAGATACTCCTTGAGTTTTTAAAGAAGCAATCATATTGCTTATTGCATCAAGTTTTGCATTCAAAGTCCTATTGGTGTCAACTTCATGAACTCCACTTGGCTTTCGGGCTTGGTATCTCTCAGTTGGCCATTGGTAGCTATTGCCCGCCATTTCCTCAAGTAGATGAAAAGCTTCTTCGGGTGACTTGTTTTGCAAAGTGCCTCCAGCTGCCGCATCTAGACTAGCTTGAACGGTACGATGCGCTCCGTTATAGAATGTATGTACTTGTATCCAAATTGGCAGTCCATGGTGCGGGCATCTCCTTAGTAGCTCCTTAAATTTCTCCCATGCTTCACAAAAGGGCTCACCATCCATCTACATAAATGTAGTAATATCATTATGCATTTTGGCAGATTTTGCAGGAGGAAAATATTTACTTAGGAATTTTTGAGCCAAGTCTTCCCAAGTAGTGATAGAGCCTGTAGGAAGAGAAGTCAACCAAGTTTTAGCTTTATCACGAAGAGAAAATGGGAACAATCTTAATTTAAGAGCATCATCAGTAATGCCATTGAATTTAACAATGTCACAAATTTCATGGAATGCTTCTAAGTGTAGATTTGGATCATCATTAAGAGATCCACTAAATTGCCTTGCATTTGGAAGCATTTGAATTAAGGATGGCTTGATCTCAAAATTGTTGACTTGCACTGCTGGCCTCTTTATACTTGATTGTGCTCCTTGAATTGTTGGTGTAGCATGATCTTTCAAAGTCCTCCTTGGAGGTGCAACTTCTTGATATTCGGCCATTGCAATGTGAATTGCTTGTGATTGTTCTCTTCTTCTCCTAAGAAAGGTTCTTTCAATCTCAGGATCAAACTCTTCAAGGTCTCCTTGTTGGCTTCGGGTTATGCAATGCTCCTCCACCTTTTATAGAGAAGTGAGTTTGGCCTGCAAAAGAAACAAATTAAAAATAAAATAAAGGCTAGTCTAAACTAAGAATTGCTCGATATCAATAGTAATTGGAAAATTGTCAAAACAATTTCTAGCAACGGCGCCAAAAACTTGTTAGGTGAATTGCAAGTGCACAATATCGACAAGTAATAAAGTGATAAGTGAATATCGTTCCCACAATGATTGTTTTTTTTTTATTCAATTATTTTCCGAAAGTGATCAATCCAAAAATTTAGCTAACCAAATCGAAAAGACGAGTAAAAAGTGAACTAAACCAATTAAAAGACTAAAATATAAAAGAGTACAAAAAATTAAAGGATTCAAAAGCTAATTAAAATTGTGAAATAAAATTAATCTAAAGCAAACTAAAAATTGACAAGGCTAATTATCAAGATTTTAACCAAATCACAAAGTGTCAGAGCATCCAACTTTACTTAACCATTCATAATTAATTTTCTCAACTTGTCATGCAACAAATTAATTTCCAATTGTGTAAGCGAAATTTCCCTAAGATGAATTACAAGCCGACCTCGGTCTAATAATCCCTAATTAGGTATGTTAACCCGCACCAACCTTAGGTGAATTTAAACTACCTAAAAGCATTAAATTCTTGTGGAAATTCCCGGATTTAATCTAAGTAGTCCAAACCTAGATATACTACCGCAGCCACATAAATAACCTAGTGTACCTTGACCTAGATTTAATTTATGGTTTAATATCACTAATGCGCATGCACACAATCTCCACCCGGTATCGTGCATACATAAAAAATCATTCAAAAATTGGCCAAACTTCTAAAAGCATTAAGATCATGATAGAGAACGATACAATCAAAACAATTCTATTGCATGAGAAAGTATTTGAAAATCAATCAATCATGATTAAGATTCACTGTAGCTCTAACAAAAGAAATTTAGAACATAGTAAAAATTAAACTAACAAAAATTAAAGAAAATATAATAATAAAAACAAAGTCACCAATTCGAGATACAAGGAGCTTCAAGATTGTTTCATTCTTTTCTCCTTGACACGAGCCAACTCCACTAAAATAGAAGAACAAAATCTAAGTAAGAAAACCCAAAATCTTTTGCAAAGATGGTGGCTCCAAGGATTCTCTCTTTTTTTTCTTTTCTTTTTTTATATGCAGCACAAGAGCGGTTTATATAGCCTCAAAAAATCTGCCCTAGGTCGACTCCTACTAGGATTTGGAAAAGATTCTTCCTTATCTCCTTGATTTTCTTTGAACCTTATCTTCAATTGTGGTTAAATTCTCCAAATTTCTGATTTTGGCTGGCTTTTTCTTCAAGATGAAATATTTTGAAAGATATTGCAATATTTTGAAAGATCTGAAAATATTTCATATAAAATAAAATTACGTGAGTAGTAATTAAATTCTCCCAAAATTCATCAAAATTTAGCAAATATCAAGTCTAAATTAGCAAGAATACTCTATTAAAAATAGAGTTATCAACAAGTGTTGAAAATCCGACGTGATACGACACTTAACCGTGTATAACTCTCTCGTCGGATGGCTCTTGGAATTCACTTTAGGAGAGTCGCAATAGAGAGTTTTCACAATTTTAGACAGGTCGAAGAATTTCAAAAAGGATAAAATATTTTATTTGTATGGTATTTCTCTTGGCATTCCCACATCATTATAATTAATAAAAACTTAACGGTAAACACAAAAATCTCTTAAGAGATGTCAACTTAATTTGAAAGCAACTAATTCAAGCCAATCAAATTAATACGGTAAAACTGAGGATGCCTAGCGAGGAGAGTCAATTTTTTGTGCACCGGATAAAGATAAAAAGTGTTTAGGAATGTCTCACGAGAATCATGCGAATCGAATTCCATCCACATATTGAATATTGAATTGAGTACTTGTTCTATGATTTGGGTACGGACTTTACATATTTGACGTGACATTAAATTTATAACTTTTACCATAAGGTAAATTTCTTAGTTGAAATCTCCTTTTTAGTACTCAATGCCCATTTCCCATTTATATATATATATATATATATATATATATAAATAGCAAAAATAATATTTCACAAAGAGTGGCTTTCCAATAATATATATGCTTGGTTAGCTTAGACAATCATGTAACTTTTCCTGCATTTTACTTGAGTTCCTAATCAACTCATAATAAATTAGGGTGGCTCCACTGTAAACTAAATTGTATACTTAATATATTCAATAAAAACCCCAAAGTTGTGATTGGTATGGACTTGGGAGAGTCTATGCTAAGCAAAGGTACAATTACTTTAATGTGTAGCCATTTGTATTAGCTTCATAATCTATTAGCCTTCTCTTGGTGGTTTGCCTCTCAGAAGGTTACGACATCAACTAAGAATAAATGACTTTGAGAGTGGTAAAATTCACCGCCAAGATCTAAAGGAATACCACCAGCCAAGAATAAAGAACTTTGGGGTCATCACCAATGGAATTAGATACATAATTGAAGATAAATATTCACTCACTTGTGGAGTATCTCATGTATTCATCAACTTTAAGTCCTTTGCCTACAAAATAAGATTGTATTTTTGATTTATAGATGGACTCTTCTAGGCAAACAAAAATGACTCTTAGAGTTCTAAGAAATCATAATGACTATGGACAGTTACCTAATTAGGACTGCTGAAACTGTCATAAGCTAGGACTTAATGCTTCATAATAAAACTAAAGACATTTAACTTAGATCAAATGTATAGTTATTAGGATTAGACCCTTCAAATTCGTCTAACAGCCTTAGGAGCCGAATATCCACCGTGGAAGATCGACCAACAGAGATAGAAATAGACTAGAGCAACCTCTTGTTGCTAGGTAGTTGATTAGTAGCCTCAAAGTTGACAGCAAACTTGTAGATTGGTATCTTGATAGTCGATGGGCAACCATGAAATCAACAACTTCCTTCTAGAATTGGCGTCTTCAACCTTAAACCCATTGAATCAAATTCTAGCAGAAATCGGCCTTTGTTCGCAGGAGTAAGCATTTGGGCTGGATTACTCGATGAGATCTCAATTGAGCTTGAGAGTCGTTCGATAGGACCTTTTACTCCCGCATCAAATCCTTTGATCAACCACTTCAACTAAATTGTCAAATTAATCAACAATGTGATATTGCATACGTTATCAAAGATGACATGTGCTGCTGATTTGCTACCAAATGAGCGGGAAAAACAAGGGAAAAAAAATCTCAATTTGACGGTATTAGTTAGAATGGGTAAACAAAATACTTGATTGTACCATAAAAGAGTTAAGAGAACATGATTACAAATGAAAAGACTTAATTGTGCAAATCGAGATAGCTTGTAGGAACCACCTAGAAGGGATGGATGGGTGATTCTAGAAAATTTTAATTAAATTATTGCTGACTAAAACACTTCAAGAATTAAATTCTGAATGGTAGTAAAAACAAAAGTAATATTCAGAGTATTTAAGCACGATACAGAAGTATGAAAAATTTCGATAGGGTGCAATAGATAATAAGCAATAAAGATTGAAGGAAAAGAGAAATCGCACACGAGTTTTATAGTGGTTTGGCTTTGTTTAAGCTTACATCCACTTTCACACACTAACAGATAATTGGTTCCATTTCACTAAATGACCAAAGAGTAATTACAATCTTAAGTGCAACACTTTGTGAAAATCCTCACAAATTCACTTAGCCACTCGACTTTGAGTATCTCACTCTTGATCACAATTTTTAGGCTCAAGAAGGACAAGTGTAATTTCGAATATCACTCAGATTTTGGAATTGTAGATTCTGGGTCACGTCTCTTGTGTTTCTCTACGATGTCTTTGCTAGCCGTTGGAAATCTCCAAAGGATGATCCTTCAACCTTTTCCGTTGAATAGATTGTATCTAAGAGATTTTGTAGTTGTTGAGTGACATGATTTGAATCTCCTTGCTGGATCTAGTTGCCAATACAATCACATTCTAAGTTTCCATAAGTTGAGCTTCTTCAATTAAGAAAGAACTTGTCTAGGATATTTGATTATCAATCATAGTTATAGATTGAATCAAATTTATCTAAGTGTGAAATCCATCTAAAATTACTAACCGTTATAGAATCTTAGATTCTGCATGTTGTCAAATTCTAGAGAATATAAGATCTAAACATGCATGTTCCTCGTTTTGGGCTAATTCCTTTACTGGTGTGTCAGAATGAGAATTGGTTTTCTTTGTCTGTATAAACTTCACAAATGTGTTCAAATAGATATTGTCTGAAATATCATTCCTTAGACTGAATACCTGTCTTCAAGTGCATCAAGAATATATTAGAACTAATATGGTTATGGATAGTTTTGTTAACTTCAAAATTAATTGGAAAATTTCTCCAACAATCCTCCCCTTTTTGATATTGAAGATCCTTCCATATATATATTTCATAGAATAAAGTGCATAGAATAAGATAGAACATAAGGTGAATAGAATGCATGAAGATTCACAATTAGTCCATCCTTCTGCACGATATGCCTGTATTTCTCCTTCTACACCATATCGAAAGATATATCTGCATAGTCTCCTTCTTTTTGTCAACAGCAGAAAAGATGAATCACAAGAAATATTATAATAGCAGAGAAGTCTTGACATCCCCATATTGTATCTTTGAAGCCCTAGGCGATTCCTCTCCTGAAGAGCTAGTGAGATCAAAATGTGTCTGCTCCCCTATATGGGTTTTATCCCTTTGCTTGCAATGTGAAATGATTGATGGGTTCTGGAGGACATAAAAGTCGATTTGGAAGACATTGTGGAACACACTACTTGGGAAGTTATTCGAACAAAAGGGAGTGTTCGAAGAGAGTATTTGACAGAGAAAGTGTGTGCTGCTTCAAGGAAAAAATTCTTGGGTTTTTTTTATAGAAAATGAATGGGTGCTTATAAAAGTTTTGCAAAGAAAATAATTGCTATTTGCAGTTTTTGATTTTGACAATCCTTGAAAATCGTAATGTATTAATTTTGGAATATTTTTAGAAATTTTATCAATACAAATCAAGAAAAATTATATTTAAAGAATAAAAGAGATACATACCTGATTTTCTTACAAAAAACTTACGTGCCAAAAATTTGAATGGATTCATTACCTTTTGAGTGCGAGTTCTGACTTTGAGTGCGGACTCATGGTCTTCATCCCGGTCTTATAAGAATGCTTAATTGAAAGAGTAAGTGCGCGAATGATAACATTTCTGTTCCAGAAATCATTTCTGGAACAGAAATAAATTTTTCTATTTCTATTTCTGGATGAGTTTCTGAGAAAAAAAACACGTTTGATAACAACAACAAATTTCTATTCTTGGAAGAGAAATTCGTTTGATAACTAAAATAAATTTACCGCATCTAACTAGTATGATAATAGGAGGAGCGCGGATTGGCGGCGGCGACTGGCGATCGGCGACCGGCGACCGGCGTCCGGCGTCCGGCGTCCGGCGTCCGGCGTCTGGCGTTCGGCATCGCCCGCCGTCGGACATCGCCAGTCGGCGGTCGGCGTGCACTAGGCGCCGGTCGGCGGGCGCCGGGCGTCGGACGCCGGACGCCGGTCGCCGGTCGAGGGGCGCCGGGCGCCGGTCGCCGGACGCCGGGCGCCGGACGCCGGACGCCGGGCGCCGGTCGCCGGTCGCCGGACGCCGGGCGCCGTTCGCCGGACGCCGGTCGCCGGACGCCAGTGGCCGGTGGCCGTTCTCCAGACGCCGGTCGCCGGTCGCCGGCCGCCGGTCGCCGGCCGCCGATCGCCGATCGCCATGCACTGGGCGTCGGTCGGCGTGTGCCAGGTGCCGCCGGTCGCCGGCCACGGACGACGACCGGACGGCGATGGATGATGGGCGGCGGCGGCCGAGGGCCGGTGACTGGCGACCGGCGGCGGCGGCAGCGGCCGGCGACCGGCGGCGACCGAGGGCCGGCAATGGGCAGGGGTGGTGGTGGTGATGGTGGTGAGCGACGGACGAAAAAAAATTTCTTCAAGTGAGAAGTAAGAAAGAGAGAAACAATTTCTGATTTCTATTTCTGGAATAGAAATCAAAAAATTTTTGTTTTTGATTTCTGTTCCAAACCTATTTCTGGAATAGAAATTTGTTCCAGAAATAGAAATGAGAAATTTTTTACCAAACAGATTTCTATTCTAGAAATTGATCTGGAATAGAAATCTATTCCGAAAACAGAAATAGAATGGTTTTCATGCGCGCCCTAAGTAATATTCAATTTTTCTCTAATAGATTCAACAATATTCTTTTCTAAAGGTTTTACAGAGATATCTGCAAGTTGATTTTTAGATTCAATAAAGTGTTTATGGACATCACCATTTTGGACATGGTCGCGGATAAAATGGTGCTTGATGTCAATTTGCTTTGCCCTTGAATGGATCATAGGATTTTTGGTTAGATTGATAATACTTGTATAATCACATCTGAGTTTAATGCTTAATTCTCCCACTCCAAACTTTTTTAGCTGTTGTTTTAACCATAGAACTTGAGTGCAGCAACTTTCAAGGGCTATGTACTCTGCTTTTGTGGTTGATAAAGCTATTGTTCTTTGTTTCTTTGAAAACCAAGACACAAGCATATTTCCCACCAATTGACAGGTTCTAGAAGTACTTTTCCTGTCAACTTTGCAATAAGCTAGATCAGCATTTGAGTATCCAATAAGTGTAAAGTTTGAGCCTTATGGATACTAGAGGCCTAGCAAGGAGTTAGTTCCAATATACCTATAATCCTCTTAACAACATTCTCTAGGATGTGTTTGAAATTGAGCACAAATGCAAACACTAAACGGAATGTCTGATCTAGAGGCAATGAGATTGAGTAAGGAACTAATCATGCTTCTATATACCTTTTGATCTACCTTCTTACCATATTCATCTTTGTCTAATTTGGATGAATAAGACGTTGTTTTTGTCTTCTTGAAATTCTCCAATCCAAACTTCTTGATGATTTTTCTGGTATATTTTTCTTGGTGAATAAAAGCCTTCTTGAGTTTGCTTTATATGTAGACCAATAAAGAATGTTAGTTCTCTCATCATACTCATTTCAAATTCTTCTTGCATAGACTTAGAGAATTTCTTGCATAGATGCTTGTTAGAAGATCTAAAGATAATATCATCTATATAAATTTGAATAATTAAAAGATCCTTACGATCTCTTTGTATAAAAATAGTTGTGTTTACTTTCCCTTTCTTGAAACCTTTGTCTACTAAAAAGTTACTAAATCTTTCATACCGAGCACAAGGTGCTTATTTTAGGCCATAAAGAGCTTTCTTTAGCTTGTAGACATGGTTTGGTTTTGATGGTTCTTAAAAACTAGGAGGTTGTTCCATGAATACTTCTTCTTTGATGTATCCATTGAGAAATGCCTTTTTCACATCCATTTGAAACAACCTAAAGTTATATAAACAAGCATAAGCTAGATGTAGCCTAATGGCTTCTAACCTAGCTATGGGATCTATCCCTTTTTCTGCAAGTACTTTGTCAGACCCCAACCCCTTTGACCTGCTGCATGAGTGCACAACCATCCCTTCGTTTGAACATTTAATTGCAACGTCCCCGGATGTGTCGCCAACCCTTTCTTTTTATCTTCATTTATAAGTAAGTGGAAATGTACATATTCAACTTTCAACAACTGTACAATAGGGATAGCAAGGAAAACACATTAGACAAACACCAACAAACACACCATTTATTTATATAAGCTTAAGCATCATTAACTAGTATAAATTTTAATATTTACAACTCATTACAATAGGCATTTCCTTGCTCGATCAACAAGACCAAACAAAAGATGAACGGGGTTAGATTAACTTAACTTCTCTACCACAAGGCTTATCCAAAAAGTGGTTTCTCAACGCTAAGCCAATGTGCTACCTCTCGAGCTTTTGAAAAGGACCCAAGAGGTCCCCATCGAACCAAATGAACCAAGCTATAAACTGGTGTGGAGCCAGCTCATCTAACCCCTCGTCTACCCACACCGTAGTGATGTACTTTTGGAAGACGGCCTCACTCCCCCCGACTACGAACTCCATCACTAATAATTTAGAGGCTATGGGGAGCCCAAAATACAAGTAGCAGGAATTTATACTTAGGTTCCTAAAACATAGTTATACAACAACAAGTGAGAAAACTCAGTAACTAGAACCCTAAACCTTGCACAAGAGGATAACTTGCCTTGGAAATGCCTTAAACACATAGCTTAACAAGTCAACGGCAGATCGATAGCAAGGCAATGCCTCACTTTATATACAAACATGAAATGGAACCTCACCCTTCCAACCAACTAAGAATACATGCAATAATTTCACACGTGAAATCTTACCTCGCGTTGGCTTCTAGAGTTCACATAAATATTCACATGTGAAACTATACTTCCCACAAACACACAGCAATTATCAAATATAATCAAGAACACTTCCAATAAACTTTCAGGCACAATGCAATTGCACATGTTTTGATTATTACAATTGCTCAAGGTCACAATCGACACTTGTGTTGGCAGTCTTCCGGCATAACTGGGCATCGTCCCACCCCATTAGGCACGGCATCGTCTTAGCCTCCTCCAAAGACGGCATTCAATTAAGAGCATCGGCTTAGCCTCAATTGCGACTCAGCATCCGAACCTTGTTGGGCATCCGATAAAAATCGAGCATCGTCCCAAAAACCTTTGGTGGTGGTTTCCACTATATGATCACACAAGCACATCGAGCATTCAATTCATTTCTTATCTTTCATAATAGCCCATGCATCATGTATAAATGCTCATTAATCAAGCAATTGCAATCCTTCACTTTTCAAATAATGCACCAATTTAATCCCACGTAATCAACTGCAATTCCTAAGCATACCAAAATGCATACACTTCATATGCAATCCTTCTTCAATTAGACAATCACATGCAAAATAGTTTGAAGTATCAATTTCTCATAGTTCAAGATTCAAGTGTCCTAAATAAGCTTCTTTAAGCTAGGTGTTCACTTAGCACATAACCCTCATTTTAGTCAATTAGGCACATGCTTCAAATAAATCCATAACTAAACGTAGCAATATAACAACAAGCCTCATTAAAGTACATCAAGAGCAACAAGTAAGTTTAATGAATTTCTTCAAGGCAAACTAAGCAAGATAACATAAATGATCCTTAAAACCTCTCACAAGCAACTAGGTTACGTTAATCCAAACCTCAAAAACCATATAAATTTTACTGTAATCTTTATTAAAGCCAAGTCTAGACTTATTGTCACAAGAAATTTATATGGAAAGAATGTGTTCTACTGTTTTCGAACCTTTTGAAAATTTTACTGTAATTTTTGAAAATTCCGTTTTCAAAGAATCATTTTCTTTAGAAAGTAAATCATGAATTTCCTTTAATTCCTTGAAATCATTTTGTAAATTTTCAAACTACTTGTTGTCTCAGTTGAGAATTTTCTCTTTTTAGCTCAGAGATCCTTTTAAGAATGGATTTGAGATTCAAATAGAGCCCATTAATGTATTTGGATACTTTAGTAGGGATCTTAGGATATCTTACCTAGGCTTCTCTATCTTACTTAGATTCTATATCTATTTCAGATTTTGAGTTTGCATTTGAGTGTGCCATTAAGCAAATATTTGCGCATTCTTCCTTGCTCTCTTCACACTCTATATCACTCCAAGTTTATGCTTTCAAGACTTTCTTGAATTTCTCATATTTACCTTTCTTCTTCTTCAACATGGGACATCTTGGTTTCAATGTGTCCCTTTTTTCCACATTCGAAGCAAATTACATACTTCCTAGGTTCATCTTCTTCTATTGCTCTTTTCTGCCTAGTCTGCTTATATTATCTCTTCCTATTGAACCTTCTTCCTTTCCTGTTTAGTTTTCTAAATTTCTTGATCAAGAAAGCCAATTTTTCATTGTCCATGTCATATTGAGTCTGTATCATGAGAATTAGCATTAGACTTAAGAGCAATGGACTTCTCACCTTTTGAGTCATCTTCATCATTGATTTATTCTGCTTCGTATAATTGAAGAGTGCCAATTAGTTCATCAACAGACAATGGCATAATTCTCTATGTCTCTTGGATAGAGGTTTTAATGTTGTTCCAGTCTTTTGAGAGTCCTCTCAGCAATTTGTTGACTTTCGTTGGAGCTGAAATTGGTTGTCCTTGATAAGCTATGCCATTCACTATGTTAGTCAATCTGTTAAACATGTCATTGATGGATTCTCCAGATTTCATTTTGAAGGACTCATACGAGCCAAGTAGTATGTTTATTTTTGTTTCCTTTACACAATCAGTCCCTTCATAACTAACATGCACATATTTCTTTAGCTGTTTCACAAGAAAATATTCAATTATATTCAAAAGGTGATAAAGCACCATAAAGAGAGTAGATAGCTTTTGCATCTAATGCTTTTTGGATATCTCCGTTTGGTCTAAAGGTGCTGAGGGTTTGGTGTCTTTGTCTTTGCCATCCTTTTTCTCAGAGGCAAATGGATTCGCAACACTTAGATTGATTCCTTTCTCTATAACATCCCATTCCATGGGATCCTTGGATAGAAGGAATCCCTTGATTTTATTCTTCCAAACATTGTATTCTTTTCCATCGAAGTATGGTGGCCTGGTGTCGCTCTATCCTTCAACAAGACTTAGTGCTACGATACTAGCCATCAAAGATCTTTAGCTCAGAAGTCTTCAATAAAAGTGAGCACTGAGCTTTGATACCAATTGAGATAGCTAGTAGGAATCACTTAGACGGGGTGAATGGGTGATTCTAGAAAATATTAAACAAAAACTCTTCTTATTATTTGCTCTCCCAACTAACTAGTTGCCCATATGTCGCCGTCTGCCACCGATTGTCGATCACCGATTGGTCCCCTGCCTTCGGCCGCCCATCATCGCTGTAACATCCTGAGAAACAACCACATTTGGGGATTTTATAAAATGGCAATGTTAGTCGAAGGCCTGGTCAGTACAAATTTTCCGAACTGTGTGTTCGTGGAATAATGGATTACAGAGAGGCACCATTAGGAAACGATATGCGTTTGACTCACAATTTTGATTAGAAACGAACCCTTAGACCATGAGGACCTAGGAGGGAACGATATTCTCTAAGTACTAGACTATTAAGGAAATGAAAATAAATTGATTCGGTAGAAGTACGAAGTCGATCTGTGGGTGATTTCCGCACGACTTCCATACGAACTACGAACGACGGTAAATTGAATCCTTTTTATCTAGTACTCGTGATTATCAATTGAGCCCCCGGGATCACACGACAATCAAGGGACGTCCCTGAGTCAAGAATTGGTGTAAACGTGGATCAATGAATGGTTGACCATGGGTCAAATGTGAAGAAAGTCCTAAAAGGGTGCCCGATAATCCAAATTGTACTATGGTCACAATCGACTCAATTTAGCCTCGATTTTTAATCCGATTTTGAGAACCGACTTCTCAGTGATATCAAGACTAAATATTTGGACGTCATCTCATTTATTTTGGGATTTTCCGTTGTACACGGAAGTGTCGGAAAAAGGAAAAATTGGACCAAGTTTCAAGCATGCGGGTGGGCCGGCCCAAGACCGATGGCCCAATGGGCCTTGCGCCCATCTAGCCTAGCCCAAAGGGGGCCCAAGTTCCTCTCCCTCCTCAGCCCATGGGCTTCTCTCTTTTGGCATTTTCCTTTTGGGCCCAAGTGGGCTTTGTTTATGCTTGTTTGTGCTTGTTTTTTATTGGTTCTTGAAGCAAGTGGCAAGCCCACTTGCCTTGGCTTCTCCTTCAAGTTTCTAGTAGTTTTCTCTCTCCTCCTTTCTCCCCAATTTCGTGCACCAGCCCAACCTTTCTCTCTCTCTCCCTTTTTTTCTTCCTTTTCTCTTCATTTTCTGCTGTTTCTTGCTGTTTTCCAGCTGGAAAACAGCCTTGCCGCCGTCACTGGAGCCACCACCACCGCCAAACGTGTAGTCACGGAAGTTAGGAAGCTAGCCGCACACCTCCGGTCACCCCTGGTCGCCCCGAACCACTCGTTTCGGCCTTTTCCGCCCAACTGGTCAGTTCCGCATGAATAGTAACCAGGACTGTTTTTGGCCCGTTTGGGCCACCGTTCGTCATCCGTTGTCATCCTCAAGCTTATCCCTCATAGCCCTCGTTCCTCTCTACGTGCCGGTGTCGCCGGATTTCCGATCCAAATAAGTCAATTTCCTAATCCTTGTTTAGAGGTTAGTCTTGCTTAGGAGTAGTTTAATTAGTTTAATTCTTGATTAGTGCTTTGGATGATGGTTATTAGTGTTTTAATATTATTGATTAAGTTTGCTTAGTGTTAATCATGGTTAGAATAAAGTAATCGCGGTTAGATTAAAGTAACCTTGGTTGGGTTAATTAATCGTGGTCGGGTTAATTAACCGTAGTTGGGTTAGATTAATAACCATGGGGTTAATTAACTGTAATTGGGTTAGAATAGTAACCATGGTTAGCATTAATAAATATTATTATTATTTTTGGAATAAATAATAATAATTTATTATTTTCGGAATTAATTAATTAATTTAATTAATTTATAATTTCGAATTATTATTATTAAAATTGTTATTACTATTCATTTTTGAAAATTAATTATTTTTGGGAAAAATAATTAATTGTGATTATTTATGGGAAATGATTTTAATTGAGTAATTTTGTGGGAAAATTAGTATGGTTTAATTTTCTAATGTCAATAGTATTTATATACTACATTATTAAATGACATTGGTTTATTAAAGAAGAGTTTTATTAAATGGAATTATTTGGGTTGGATAATTATTTATGGGATTGGAAAATAATTATAAGTATTTTGTGGGAGTTAAATTATTTTATGGGAACAATCGACTATAGTATTACATGCTTCTTAAATGAGTATCTTTGAGTATAATTATAGTTTATACTTATTTTGGGATAATTGAGTATTTATGGGAATAGTTGATTGTCGTAGTTGTGAGGACACGTGTTTATTTATTTATTATTGAATATTGAGACGTGTGGTTGGGTACTCGTAACTATTGAGGTACGTGATTATTTTAGAAAAGTATGCAAGTATTGTGATGTTGATTAGTCGGAATTGATTGTTAGACTGTGACTTGAACTGCTGATTGTTGCAACTTTCATGAGTGAATGGACTGTTGCTGTTATATGTGACTGCTGGATATTGCTGCATTTCATTATATGTGTGTCAACTGCAATAGCATGTCGTGTGAGCACGAATTATGTTGCATTCACGACCAAGCAAAAGCAAAGACAAGAATGAATTGTTTGCTGATGTATTGCATGGTTAGATTAAAGTTGATAGCCCGGTTGAGCCGGATGACCGCCAATCCTTCGAGGTTGTGCTGTGACCATTGGGTTGCTTGACAATGGTCAGATGCGGAGTTGCGGTTGAGGCCGGGCCCATGCTCCTTATGAAATGTCGTCGGTTGGGGAGAGCCTATGATGTCGCCGTGCCTGAGGGGGGAGGACGATGTCTAGTCTACGACTAGTTGACAGCCAACCATAAGGTTGTGCCATGGCCTTGAGGGTTGTAATAATCGGAGCACGTGTGGGCATTGAGATATGAGAATAATTGTGCAATGTTCTGATTATTTGCATGTTTCCTACTGCTATGGTGAGGTGATTGATAGTTTTTGCAGGTCGCGTGTGCCAAGGCCAGGTAGTGTCGCCTGTGATTGCACTTATTTATTAAACTATCATCTATTGTCATTTTCTCTGAGGTGGTGTTGGTTGATTGCTGTATTAGGTTGTATGTTAAACTCCTGAGGCGAGCGAAGTTCCTAACCGGGGCTTAGGGCTTTAACTTGCTGAGTTTATCTCAACCTGTCGTGGTTAACCTTTTCAGGACATAGATGATGCAGTACTCGAGGATCGAAGAGAGCGATCCCTCCGAGGCTAGCGAGTAGGCACTTGTACAGTGTTAGGTTAGCTAGGTCGGTCCCTTTTTAAGTAAGCCTTAGCTTGTCGCCTATGGTAAGGCGTGTATGTATTTGCTAGTGTGCTGGCTAACCTTCAGATATATAAAATACTGTTTGTCTTTCCTCTACTGCTGTTGTTGCTATCCTTGTTGTTTGGTTTGGGAGTTGTTCGTTTCCACATGTGCTTAATTACAAGATAAAAATGAATTGGTCAACGACAGTACTTGGGACGTCGTACAAGTAAACCTCAAGTGAAATGGGGCTGTTGCAAGCTCGAGAGTCGGGGTGTGACAATCGCTTGCTTGCCATCCACTGCCACCTCTTGCCGCTTCTTGGGAAGAAGAAATTTTGTGTCATTATCAAACAAATTGCTATTCTGAGAATAGAAATTTTGCATGGTTATCAAAAGCGTATTTTTGTTCAAAAATTTGTCCGGAAAGTAGAAATAGAAAAATATACTTTTGAAATAAAACGATCGTTGAGAAACAAGAAGGCCTTGAAAATCGAAGGAGGAGCAAGGTCTCCTGCTATATAGAACTTGGCCATAGGACTAGGCAGATACGCGAAGCTAATCGTGACTTAAGGGCTAAACGGACCAAGAGTTTATTGGCGTTTTCGTAGGGCTGATGTGAGCATTATTGGTGATTGAACTTCACTATGGTTACAGTTGGCACTAAAGGATTTTATGAATGTGACTAAAAATCCTAAATTTATTCTTTTGTGTTATAAAAAATTTCGAATTGTGCAACAAATATATATCCTTAGTGAAACTAAAATAAAAGATATATAGATTTTTTTGTGGCAAAAAAATTTGGGATACGATATCATAATGGATAAGTTTAGGGTTAAAAATAACTTTAAGATATTTTGCATGAAGTGAGCATAGCTTGGAATTTTTTGTGTTATTTGCCCCAAAAGAAATAGAAAAATTGAAAAGTCAAGCGGAAAAATGGGAACATAATCTGGGTAGTCCTTCGATAATTCCAGCGCAGCGTTCCTCTATGACATTCTCGCCTTTCCCTTCCTTCGTTATGATTCCATTTGGTTCAGCCTTTACACAAAAACAAAGCACTTAAAGTTAAAAGAGTTTTGATAAAATGCAAATAACACTTGCTATTTGCTTTTATCAACATGTAATTATAAACGACCTCATTTAATCATTCATTGAATAAGAAAATTAGATATTGAACTCATCCTTAAACAAACATATTAATATTGCATATGTTAGATATTATGGATTATCTTTACGATATTCTGGTTATCTTTAATATTCTGGATATCTTTATGATTGATTGTATAATAACTTATTACTGTAAATAATCTCTTTGTAAAGTCTACAAATAGGCCTTTGTATTCCTCTTACAAATCATCGAAATATACATAAATTATTTATTCCTCTCTTCTTAACTTGGTATCAAAGCCTCTTTTTTGAGGATTTTCATTTTGCAACGCTAGTCGAATAGGCTGCGTTTGCTCCACGAAGGTGTCACAATGCTATCGTGTTGCTCTCGCTTCTCCACGACTTCTACTACTTGTTTCATCATGCCATCTACCACGTCATCCACCAAGTCAATGCCATGTCATCCGCCACATCGTCCATTGATTGATGACCAGAGTTAATCGTTGACCATTGATCATGAACTAGAGTTGATTGGTCACTTCCCGAGCTATTCCGACGAGCTAATTCCATTATTGGTGTTATTTTCTACATATTTGCACTTCCAACACTAGTTTCTTGGTGTTTATTACATAAATCGGTGCATTTTTAATAGATAAAATGGACGTGGTAATACCCACTCAAACTATATTGGATGGATTAAATCATATTTTATGAGCTCAAAATGTCAAGTTTTTTGAAAGGACGTGAACTTTAGCATTATGTCATCGGGGAAATTTGTGAGCCTACAAGGATCACCGAAGAAACTAGAGAAAAACATATTGAACGATTGGAGGAGTGGGACATCAAGCACCATCAAATTTTAACATGGTTTTGGAATACTTCGATCCTTCTATTAGGCTTCAGTTTGGTCGCCTCAATACAGCAAATGAAGCATGGGATTTGCTTGCTAGCCATTACTCCACCTCGGATATTGTTCATTAGTATCAGCTATTTGGAAATTTGCATCGCATGCATCAAGAAATAGGTCAGTTTGTTAATATTTTTTGTCCTCTATGCATGCCATTTGGATCAATTGGCTTTATCAAAACTATAATGGGAAGCTACTGCTGATGCTCGCAAGTTCGCTACATATCGTGATCATATGCATGTTATGCAATTTTTTATGGCACTAAATGATGAATTTGAACTTGTATGAGCTTCACTTTTACATCGAGGTCCATTTCTTCCTCTTGAGGTAGTCATTTCAGAGTTATTGACTGAAGAGACTCTACTAGTTAGTTTATGCACTGTCCTATTTTATCCACTCCTACAAATGCGGTTCTTGCTACACCTGCTTCTTCCTCATCACTTAACAAATATTGCACATATTGTCATCGAATTGGTCATCTTGCAAACACTAACTATCGATGACAATTTAAGTTGTCTTAAGGGACAAACAACCAATCCCAATACAGAGGGCCACCTACATGCTCATCTGCCACTATTGCTACTATTGAGGGTTCTTCCAATAACTCATATGTTACCATATCTTTAGAGGATCTTTGCTCCATTCTTTGAGAATCCACTACTTCTAATTCTTCTATTCCTAGCACTTCTACTTTGTCTGTGACTCCAAGTGCTTCTAATTCATGGTTCATTGATTCTTCTTGTCGCAATCACGTGACTTTAGACACCAATTTGTTGAAGTCAAAGTTGTTATTTTGACAAACACCTACCATTCCTATGGCTAATAATTCACATATGTTAGTTAGCAATATAGGAAACATTTCAATGTCCACATTGTCATTACCAAACACTTTTGTGGTTCCTAAACTCCTCTTGAACTTGATATCTGTGGGTCAACTATGTAAACTTGGCTTTAATATGCATTTCTCTTCTAATGGTTGTCATGTGCAGGATCCACGAACGGGACAAATAATTGGGATAGGCCATAAAGTGGGACACCTATTTGAGCTTATCTCCCTAAAGATTCCAATTCCTCTTAGTAGCCGTGTTGCCACAGTATCATCTAAAACTTGGCATTCTCGTTTAGGCTATACTTCCTTTTCTAGATTAAGTCATTTGATTTCTAGTGGTTATTTAGGTTCTATTAACAATAAATAGTTTGATTGCTTGTCATGTAAGTTGGGAAAACATCACAGCTTACCTATTTATCTTAGTGAATCTATCTCTCGTGCTACCTTTGATTTAATTCATTATGATATTTTAGGGCCCATGTCCTACTCCCATTATGGGAGGGTCTTGCAACTACATGATTTTTTGGGATGATCATTCTCATTATACGTGGCTCTATCTTATAAAGCGTCAATCTGAACTATCTCATATTTACTGTGATTTTGTTGCCATGATCAAAACACAATTTTCTCAAAACATCAAGATCTTTCATATTGATAATGCCGTGAAATATAGAGACATGGAATTTCATCGAATTATTTCTCAAAATGGTACTGTCATTCATCGTTTTTGTCTAGGACTTCTCAATAAAATGGTCAAGCAGAGTGTAAACATCAACACATCTTGGGTGTTGTTTGCACATTTCTAATCTCAGCCTCTTGTCTGGAACAATTCTAGAGAGAGGCTTTGTCAGACTACTATATACACTATCAATCACACTCCATCGCCTGCTATAGGTAATATCTCTCCTTATGAGCACTTATATGGCAGTGTTCCTAACTAATCTTCTTCGAGTCTTTGGTAGTGCCTGTTTTGTTCATTTTCTTCCAAATGAACGCATGAAATTAGAACCTTGTGCTCGTTTATGTTGTTTCCTTGGGCATAGGATTGAGCACAAAGGTTATCGATGTTAGGATCTTTTCTCTAGTCATCTTCCCATATCTCGTCATGTTACGTTTTAGGAACATAAGATATTCTCTTCACTTCATCCCTTCGAGTCCTCACCTGCTTCTTCCTTCTTTACCAATCCTTATGTAGATCTATTTTTTTGAAGATATAGCAATTTAATCTTTCTCTTCAAAGCTGTCTTCTCCTAATCTTGATGCAAGTACCTCTAGTAATTGGTAGCTAACCCTCTTTAGCAGCAAGTAATGGCAGATGAGTTGCATGCCTTAGACTAATCTCATATTTGGGATATGGTTGATTTGCCCTTTGGAAAGTTAGCTAAAGGTTGTAGATTGGTATATAAGATTAAGACTAAGGCAGATGGTATGGTGGAACACTATTGTCATGGCCCGAATCCCGAGCACGCAACAACCCCTTCCCTTGGTCGATAGAAAGCGACATCTTAGGACTCATCGATGACTATTTATTTTAATTTTTCATTAAGTGCAAGTGGAAGATGAACCATCCCCAGACCAAACAGACAATCAAACAATCAAATAGGGATAGAGGGATAACAACAAGATAACATCAACTACTCATTTATACATTCTTACTGGATTAACTAATGGATGATTGTTTTCCGATTCACAAGCCCAACAAAGGGGGCCGATTCATCCACTAAGCTAGACCAAAACGAAGCTAGGCTCGGCTAATCCATCTATACAAAAAGAACCCTCGGGTTCTGAACTACCATCACTTTAACCCATCGGACTCAGGCTCCGTCGAGTTGTAGTCAGAGGCGTTCGGGTCAATCATTGGAGGAGTGAGGGCAGAATTCTCCACTACACCATCAGGAGGGTCCAACTCCATGGGATCGCAGTTGGTGTCTTCAAGGCCCTCACCAGGCGGTCTATCAAACCCTTGCAGAGGACAAATCAGTAAATCGTCCTCCCGAATGTACTACACCAAAAACTGATGGGGTATCCATTGCCCCGGTCTCTCATCCACCTAGATGGTGGATACGTACTTCTCATACAAGTGCATCCGACCCGGGAACCTATGGTGTGTCACGATGGTCTCCCAATGCTAAGAGACCCCGAATCACACCGGCGAGTGCACTATTCTAAGGGCTTAAAAGTGGTTATACAATAACCTGTGAGATAAAATCTCAGTGAGTTCTACCCCTAAGCCCCAGTTAAAACACCAACTCAACCCAAGATATCTCTCCAGAACCATCCCTCACACAACCCAACAACAAACAACCAACAATCAGCAACCAAACACCAAACAGGGTACACCAACAATCAAAAGTCAGTTTACATGTAACCTTACTCAATATGCCATACACTGCACGTTATATGTCAGCACAACACACGCAATGTACATAGCCGTTAGATGATGCAGTTCATTAATCACATGCAAGTCACGTCACAAGTGATCTCACCGGGCCATTGCCACACCCTGCAAGTTATCAATTCATGCGTGCGTGCCATAATTAATGTGATCATCTCATGCATAATCGGAACCAATGATGTCATGTTTCTCATACACTCTTGCATCTACATATGTTTTGATTATTACTGCCCTTTACAGCTACAACTTGGGCTGAGGTGCTACGACGCTGCGGCGCCCTTCATCCACAAAGGCGCAATCGTGCAGGTCGAGGCGCTACGACGCCCTTCCTTTGTAGAGGCGCAACCATGCCCTATGTGCCCTCCGAGGCGCTACGGCGCCCTTTCTCCGCAAAAGCACAACTATGCCCTTTCGTGTCCTTCCTCTCCATAATCTCCGATAAATTGGACTATCACCCCTCGAACTATAGCCGGGGCGACGGGTTCTACTTAGTGATCACGTTAGCATACCATCACAATTGACTTATTATCTTTGAGCATTAGTCAATACACACATGCTTGTATATAAAACCTCAAATCCTTTCTCATAAAAGCAGTCCATTTTTGGTGTTCCTCGGACAAATCATTTTTTCTCTTTTTGTGAAAATCACACAATTCATGCAGATATTCATGCAATGACACATCCAATTCACCTCATAAAATCAAGACACATGAAATTATGCACGCTTTCCCTTCCAGATGAATAGTGTCGTGAACAGTGCACTATGAACAGTGTAATTTCATAATTCAATAATTAAAACATTAAATTCAAAAATTAGAGAAATCATTAATTAAAACAATTAATCAATCAATTAAGCTAAACGTGCTTAATTAATCACAAAACACAATTAATCACAAATTAAGCACAATTTAGCACATAAAGCAAGATTGAGCTAAGGTAATCTTAACCATCTATCTAACCACATATCTTAGGACTAATACAACTTAATTAAACTTCCTAAACCAACATTACCGCTAATTCACCCAACCCTAAGCAAGTTTAGGCACTAACAAAGGATTATGGGCTAAACTCACCCGTTAAGCAGATTAGCGACAAAGACGCGGCGGTGGCGACGAAGGCGACACCCAGGGACTTCTACCACAGCGATCCAAGGAAGTCCCGAGGTCAAAATAGCAGCAACAACCTCTGCTCACTCATTGAACTTTTGAAAAACAGCATTGCCGAAGGAGGAAGAGGTTGACCGGAGCAAATTGGGCTGGCCAGAGCTCCGGTGAGTAGTTGGGCGACGACTGGCGGCACCTGGGGGTTGAGAGGGAACAGTTGGTGGCTAGGATAGGTGGTGGTTGGGTCGGAACTGAAGGAAAACTGCAGAAATAGGTGGATCAGAGCTGCAAGATGCGGGTTGGCCGGCGACTATTTTTGGCCAGTTGGCAGGTCGGCTAGCGGCTCCGACCAGCGAACAGCCGACGTAAGCTGTACGAAATCTCTCTCCTAAGCACGGTGGTGGGTGGCATGAGTGGTGATCAGCACGGGAAGGGCATGAACAACTCGGTTTTTCGGAGGAAGGTCAGAAGGAAAAACAGAAGGAAGAAAGGGAAACAAGGGGAGAGAGGTGTGCAGTTTGCTTGGGCTGAAAGAGGAGGAGAGAGAGTGAAATGATAGCTGATATTCAAGCCTCATTAAGGCCAATTAATGCTTGCTTCAACTCCCCAAGTACGTGACCTCATCTTCTCTCTCTTCTTTTATCTTTTCCAAATAATATCTAGGGGCAAAATGGTCATTTCCACCTTGCACATTTCCCAAACTGCCTTTGGGTTGAAAATGAAAGGCGAGCCTAAGAAAAGGGCTAGAAAATGAATAGGAACAGGCTTGGGAATTTGTTGGGTTCGAAATGGCTCAAGGTTAGACAATGGGCTCGGAAGGATAAATGGTCAGTTTAGTCCAACGAGCTCACTTGTTTGTCTCGAGCCTACCATGGTGGCTGTCCCACCTTGGGTGTGAGGCCCACACCGACCTTGCCCAATCCACGTCCTCGTAAGCTCGTTTCCTCGGTTCGAAAGTCACTTTTTCCAAAAACTCGGCTAAACCGACACTGTTGATTGTCGACGAAGTATTGTCCAAAAGTCTATCCCAAACATTCCCAAAAATTTGAAGTCCAATATTGGATTCTCATGCCTTGTCAATTTCGTCCAAATGCCATTTTGGTACTACTCAGACTAATAAGCGGCTTTGAGGATTTATGCGTAATCGACTTGTGCCATATCACGTTCAAGACTTCTCGACACATGGACGTCCTTGACTACATGAAATTGTGAAGGATAGATTTTTATTTCAAAGTACACAATTACCAAGGATCGACATAGGGTTGTTTGTGGGCTTGATAACAGTAAATGGAATCACCCGTCGTCCCATTATGTTTTGTTCGCGAATTGATTTCTAGTCATCCCTAAAATCAGCTAATACAACTACAGGATCGTTCTTACGCAAGTCTCACGGTCGAGTCGTTTTCCCAAGTCAAGTTCTTTAGTTGCACGAGTTCTATTCTCATTAGCCTTTCCTCTCAAGGTCAATATCTCGGGAACGATTAGTTCCGAGTGAGATCAATCAACAATGCATTGACAAAATTCACGTTCATTCATCCCTCAAAGGGCTTGAATTTTAGGACGTCACAATTCTTCCCCCCTTACAAAAATTTCATTCTCTAAATTTGCAACTGCTGACAAATCCTCAAAAAGATGGGGATGTTGATGCTTCATCACTTCCTCACTTTACCATGTAGCTCCCTCTGTTTCGTGATGCTGCTAGATCACCTTAACTAAAGCGATAGTCTTGTTTTGAAGCACTTGCTCTTTACGATCCTCTATTCGTATCGGCCTCTCCACATATGACACCCTGTAGTCTACGTCCAGTTCCTCAAAATTCAATACGTGAGTTAGGTCTAGTTCATACTTTCTCAACATGGACACATGGAAAACATCATGTACTTGAGCAAGCTTTGATGGCAACACAAGACGATACGCTAAAACCCCGATCCTTTCTAGTATTTCAAAAGGTCTAACATACCTCGGACTTAACTTTCCTTTCTTGCCGAATCTAGAAGTACCCCTCATCGGCGATACTTTCAAAAACACATGATCGCCTACCTTAAACTCCAACGGTCTACGACGCTTGTTTGCATAACTCTTCTGATGACTCAGAGCTGTCTTTAGTCTGTCTCGGATAATCTGAACTGCATTCAAAGATTGCTATGCCAACTCTAGCCCCGTAATCTTTCGCTCACCAACCTCGTCCCAACAAAGCGGAGTTATGCAGGGTTTCCCATACAAAGCCTCAAATGGTGCCATTTTAATACTCTATTGATAATTGTTGTTATAAGCAAACTCAACCAAGTGAAGTTGCTCTTCCCAACTGCCTTTAAAGTCTATGACACATGCTTGTAACATGTCCTCAAAAGTTTGAATCGTCCTTTCCGATTTACCATCCGTCTGCAAATGGTATGCCCAACTATACTATAGTTTCGTCCCCAAGGCTGACTGCAAAGTTTTCCAGAAAGTTGACGTAAACTTAGGATCACAGTCAAATGTGATCATCACTGGAACTCCATGAATGCATAAAATCTGACGTACATACAATTCTGCATACCTATCCAATGTGAAATCCTTTCGTATGGCGATAAAGTGAGCTGACTTTATCAATCTGTCAACCACTACCCAAATCAAGTCATTGCCTTGCTGACTTCTTGGCAGTCCCATCACAAAATCTATGGTAATGTGTTCCCACTTCCATTCAGGAATCTCAAGAGGTTGCAGCAGTCCACTAGGCTTACAATGCTGAGCCTTTACTTACTAGCATGTTAAACACTTAGCCACGTGCTTTGCAATGTCCAACTTCATACTGTTCCACCAGAAGTGTTGTTTCAAATTCTGGTACATTTTCGTACTGCTAGGGTGGATGCTATAGTTACTACGATGAGCTTCCGACAAGATTGCTTCCTTAAGCTCTGCATCCTTCGGAACGCACAATCATCCTCGAAACCTTAATGTCCCATCCTTGGACACTTGAAAGTCTTCTTTTCTCTTTGCCTGATCTATCTGTAGGATCTTAAGAATTTCAGGATCTGTTGCTTGGACACTTTTTATCTTACTTTGCATCTTGGGTTCCATCTGAGAGTGGCCATTAGACTAGTAAGATGACCGACCTCAATTTTAAAATCTAAGTCCCTGACTCCCTCCAAAAGAATCCATTCTCGTACCATCATTTGTGCAATCAACGACTTTCGACTAAGCACATCTGCCACTTTGTTTGCTTTCCCTAGATGATACAGAATTTCATAATCGTAGTTCTTAAGAAGTTCCATCGATCATCGTTGCCTCATGTTCAACTCCTTCTGAGAGAACAAATACTTCAAACTTTGATGATCCGTAAAAATTGGAAACTTTTTCCCACACAAGTAATGTCTCCAAATCTTAAGTACAAAGATTATCGCCACTAATTCCAAATCATGCGTTGGGTAGTTAAGTTCATGAGGTCTTAACTGTTGGGATGTGTATGCAACCACCTTGCCATGTTGCATTAACACATAGCCTAGTCCTTTATGCGATGCATCACTATAGATCTCATACCCACCAGGACCAAACAGTATTTGTTAGGATAGGTGCGATAGTCAGTTTACTCTTGAGCTCTTGAAAACTACACTTGCACTTGTCTATTCAATCGAACTTCTCTTCCTTCTTTAACAACCTTGTTAAGGGCATGGCTATTGCAGAAAACTTCTCCACGAAACGTCTATAATACCCAGGCAATCCCAAGAAACTTCGAATATCAGTTACCGTTGTAGGTCTCGGCTAGTTCATGATCGATTCGATCTTAGTTAGGTCAACAGAGATCCCTTCATTTGAAATCACATGACCTAAAAATGTCATGCGAGATAATTAAAACTCGCACTTGCTAAACTTAGCATAGAGTTCATGCTCCCTCAAGGTCTGCAGTACTAATCTCAGGTGTCTATCATGATCCTCGGGACTCCTCGAGTACACTAGAATATCATCTATGAATATAATTACAAATTGGTCCAAACACTTATTGAACACCCGGTTCATCAAGTCCATGAAGGCTGCAGGGGCATTTGTCAATTCAAATGGCATGACCGAGAACTCGTAATGACCATAGCGTGTTCGAAACGTCGTCTTCGGTATATCCTCCTTTTTTATCCTCAACTAATGATAGCCTGTCCTTAGGTCTATCTTGGAAAATACTGAGGCTCCTTGAAGTTTGTCAAATAAATCATCAATCCTTGGCAACAGATACTTATTCTTGATGGTTACATGATTGAGCTATTGGTAGTCAATGCAGAGACACAAAGACCTGCCCTTTTTCCTTACAAACAGTATCGGCGCTCCCTAAGGAGACGCACTAGGACACACAAAGACCCACCCTTTTTCCAGTAGCTCTTGCATCTGAACCTTCAGTTCTTTCAATTCTAACCAGGCCATCCTATAAGGCGCCTTAGAAATCGGTTCAGTCCTAGGGGCCAACTCAATCACAAACTCAATTTCCCTCTCTAGAGGCAATCCCGGCAATTCCTCGAGAAACACATCCATGTACTCTTGTACCACTACAATATCCTCTACCTTTAACCCTTTTACCAGTGTATCTACCACCAAATCCTTGGCATCCAGATTCCAACAACTGAGTCACCTCGAGTGATGAAATAAGAGGAACGAAGGGTCCCCTTCGATTTCCCACAAACTCAAAACTATCACCCACTACTGGGTTAAACTGAATTGTCTTTCCATGACAATTCACTGTAGCTCGTTGCTTGGTGAGCCAATCCATGCCAACTATGACATCAAAGTCATACATTGCTATTGGAATCAAATCAATGACTTCCTCGCGACTGCCCACAACTAACTTACAGCTTGAACAACCTAACTCAAACAATATCTTATCCTTAAATGGAGTAGAAATGCTATAAACCACTCCTAATGGTTTGAGACTTAACCCCACTAGCTTAACAAAATGATCCGCAACAAAAGAATGCGTAGCACCAGGATCAAATAACGCATAAGCAGCATGATCGTGCAAGGAGACCATACTTGTAATGATGGTAGGTGAATTTTCCACCTCCCCTCGGGTAACGGCATAAACTCATCCTTACGCTGCGGGTCTACCTTGGTTGTTCGGCGGCGCATTCCCTACAGGTCATCCTCCCTGCGGTGGTGGCAAAATCGTCCTCACAGGCCTATTCGGACAATTTGTCACTCGGTTGCCCTATTGACCACATTCGAAGCAGGCTCCTATCATCGAAGGATAAGGGAGATTTCCATGTCTCCTCCCACACACCCGGTAGACTCCCATGGCATTGGGTGCCGGCTTTCTCATGTAGTTCTTTCTGTTGGATGGGATGAGATTTCTTCTCCCTATCATTGGTCCCTTTCGAAATTGACGATTATCTCTATTAGGTATGAACCGCAAGCAAGATGCGGTTGCCCTCTCGATCATGTTCTTCTTGATCAACTAGGCCCTCTCATACATCTCATCAAAACTTTTCAAGTTCAAGGGCACTAATTGGGCTTTCAATTCTAGCTTCAAGCCATCTCTGAAACATCTCGCCCTATCTAAAGGGTCCTCCACTAATCTCGGCGCATACTTAGCCAACTCAGCGAACTTCGCCTCATACTAATCCACGGACATTTGATTCTGGTGAAGCTGTTGGAACTCTTCCATCTTGGACTCTCTTACATTGTCCGAGAAGTACTTTCCATTGAAAGCCTCATGAAAGGCACCCCAAGTCTAAGCCATGCCTTTAGGGAACACTCTTTCTTGAGTGGCTTCCCATCATGTAATGGCATTACCTTAAAGCTCGTAAGCCGTCAAAAATACTTGGTCCTCCTTTGAACATCTCAGCACTGTGAAAGTCCTCTCAATATCCCTTATCCAAAGGGTCGCAGCCTCATAGTCGCCCACGCCACTAAACCTCGATGGCTTCAATCTCTGGAACTGCTCTACCAACTTGTGCATCGGTCTCTCACAGACCTCTCCTCTCACTATGGGAACCTCAGGGACCACAACAGGAAGAGTAGCGGCAACAGTGGCAGCAGTAGTAGTAGTAGCTCGATCCTCAGCTTGCTGTCCTATCAAGGTCTTTAGCCCCAGTAGGATCCCGTCTAACCTAGGATCCCCTTGCGCGCTACCTTTACCACTGGTTTGACGAGACGCTACCCTATGCCTAGGGGCTCTCTGCTCAGGATTGCTCATCACTCTGGACACTCACTGGTTCTACTTTCCAATTCCAACCGGGAATTAGAACTATGAGCAACCCGCCACAAAACAAAACCACAAAAGCAATCACAGGCACGTAATATAAAAGCCATCCCTATCTCACTATCCCAAAAATCCCACGCACCTTATCACTCCAAGTCTCAACCTCACTTTGATACCAAAACTGACGGGGATGTCACACCCCGAACCTCGAGCACGCAACAACCCCTTCCCTTGGTCGATAGAAAGTGACGTTCCAAGACTCATGAAGACCATTCATTTTAATCTTTCATCAAGCGCAAGTGGAAGACGAACCATCCCTAGAACAAACAGGCAATCAAACAATGAAATAGGGATAGAGGGATGAACAATAAGATAACATCAACTACTCATTTATATATTCTTACTGGATTGACCAATGGATGATCATTTTCCGGTTTACAAGCCCAACAAAGGGGGCCGATCCATCCACTAAGTCAGACCAAAAAGAAACTAGGCTCGGCTAATCCATCTTGTCACGACCCCCTTCCAGGGTCCGAGCTGCGGGTTATTTTCGTGACATCCCAGGCTTGTCGCTGTCCCGATTCATTTTACCTTCTTTATATGCACATGCGGAAGCATAACATAACAATAACATCCCTGACAAACATCACTGGAAGAACATGGGACGCAAGTATATAATACTGCTATTTTTGTTAGTAGTTCGTATACAACTAACTTTCATATTACATAATATAAAAAGGGCTTGGGTATCCGTATCTCCGCTACCACTGCGGCTTCCAAAATTGGGAACCCTTTTCCATTACGGGCCGGTATCACTAATTAGCATTTGTCCCGTCGGACGTGGACCCTCCACTTGGGTTCATCGAGCCTCTAAAGCCACGAATAGGCTCGATCATTTCACCGTCCGACCAGACGTACCATGCCTCGTAACGGTGAGGGACCAATTCGTCTTGTCCCTCGTGAACCCACACGGTTGAGGTATATCTCCGGTACGTTATCCCTGCTTCAGCGTGTATGACGTCTACGGTCAACCTTTCTATTCTCATCGATAGACCAAAACGTACGGGAGGAGGATTAGCCATCTTATCAACCTGTAAAGGTAAAAGGGTTAGTTTTGGGGAAACTCAGTAAGTAAAACCTCTACCTTTAGCTAGCGTGACATCCCTTCATCAACAACTAGCTAGAGCAACTCATGTAGACAGTGTCGATGGCAAATCAATTGCAACTCACATACAATGTCATGACTAATGCAAGGGCTCTACTTACTCACCCATTGACTAACACATAAACATATATCTTCCACACTCAAGCACATATACAAGGGTTTTACTTACTCACATGTCGGCTAACACATAAATTGATATTACCCATACTTGAACATAACCGGCATTCGAGTAGATCACTTTACATCGTCCTGGCTCAACCAGGCCCTCTCGACTCTTGTTGAGGCTTCTCGAGGCCAGCTTCCCGAGGCTTCCGAGGGTTACCCGAGACATCCCGTTGCGAGGGTACTAGTTGACGTTGTCCTGGCTCAACTAAGCTCTCTCGACTCTTGCCGAGGCTTCTCGGGGCTAGCTTCCCGAGGCTTCCGGGGTTACCCAGGACATCCCGTTGTGGGGGTATCATCATCTTTCCCATCATTCATAGGGTGATCTCACAAATGCATCACTTATGCCGGTTCTCATTCTTTCTTTAAGCCGACTCATTCATGACTCAACGACAACATCATGCTCATACGGAATCATGTGTGTCGTGCTTTCTACGACTCAAGTCTAATGATGCCATGATAATTCTAAGTTCGAGGTTTGGCTCAAACACTAAGTATTAAGGATCTCACACTAAATCCAAGACATGAGCTCGGCATACTTCGATGCCAACCAAGACCTTGTGGGCTTGAGCAATCCTCGTACCAAACGAGACTAGGAATCGGCATGTCTTAATGTCGATCCAAGACCTCATGGCCTTGGGCAATCCTTGTACCATACAAGACTTGAGTTCTGACACTTTGTTACTGATTCAAACCTTATGGCTTTGGGCGCTCCCAACTTGCGTTGAACACCAACGACGAACCACGGCATCATCTCGGTCGTGAAATAATCACACACATTCATAAGATTCTCGTATGAACCAACGTACACATAATCTTCCATACAATCACGGTTCAACAAGAAAGACCGTCTAGTCCTCATGATAGAAATGATCACGGTTCATCATTGCATTTCTAACTATCCAATCCTCTCTTTCCAAGTGGCCCGCCTAGAATCCTTAAGTGGCAAGCCTATTTCTTCAATAATTGCACCTAAGGGATGACTAGGCAAAGCTAAAGGTTCTATTTGGTGGTCTAGTGAGTAGACGTCATCGATGACGGCCCGCCTTTTGCTTTCCTATTGGTCCACTTGTTTCCCCTCACTTATTGGCATTTATGAAAGTTTGACTAGAAAGATGTCTAACTTGCCAACTAAGACTCTAAAATTCTAGAGGCTCATGATGGAGGTTCGGGTGTCGCCTTCTGATTGGGCCATGTGTAATCCATCTCCATTATAGCCCCCAAGATATTTTTGACCGCAATTATTAGCTTTGAATGGTAAGAGATAAGGCTAATCCAAAGCATTTAATGAGGATTCTAGAGAATTCTTCTTCTTTTGACTTTTCCTTCCTCAAGAAGGCGGTCTGGAGAATTCCACCATCCAAGTCGATTCCGAGGCCGGAAAAGGAATTATAGTACATGTCTTGGAAAACCAATTTACTTGTGCCCGGGGTCTGGGCCACATACCCCAAATTCGCCCAAACCACTTCCTTGGCAGTGGGTCGGCCATGAGGTTTCCCTCATAATCCGATCATTGATCCTCGGATCGGTTCAAGGTCAATTCCAAGGCTACCCATGGCCTAGCACTAAGCCAAGGCACTTATGGATCTTAGGAATTACGATGGAATAGCTGGGTCTATCCCGAGGCTCATTCCAATTTGCGCTCGATCCATCCACATGGTTCATGGTCGATGCATTATCGATCCATGATCGGACTTCATCAATTCGAGATTCCTTTCCGGTCACTAAGAATTAAACAGGAAATGATGCATTTTTGGTCGGAAGACAATCACTTTTGATCAAGTTGGGTCATCCGTGTATCGGTGCATAGCCGAGCGGAATCACCCACGTTCAAGCGCTATGACCGGTCGGATCGACCCATGACCATTCGTCAATCCAAAATCATCCCATGACCATTCTCGTGACTGAAAAGTCATCTTATGAGTTGGTGGTCTGTTCCCATCGGTGTGATCAGTATACTCTCATGGCCGATGTCTCAACCAATTCATGACTGGTCGGTCGATCGGACCATGGCCGATCCTTGATCCTTACCGATCGAACCAATCGATCCATGGCCAAAGGCCCATGGTCGACTCATTCAAGATCTTATGACCAATTCCATGGGGTCGATTTTCGAGGATGTTACACATCTATACAAAAAGAACCCTCAGGTTCTGAACTACTATCACTCTAACCCATCGGACTCAGGCTCCGTTGGGTCGTAGTCGGAGGCATTTGGGTTGATCATTGGAGGAACGGGGATATGATTCTCCACTGCACCGTCAAGAGAGTCTAGCTCCATGGGATCCCAATTGGCGTCTTCAAAGCCTCTACCATGCGGTCCATTAAAACCTCGCAAAGGATCGATCAGCAAGTCGTCCTCTTGGATGCACCACACCAGAAACCGATGGGGTATCCATTGCCCTGGTCCCTCATCCACCCAAATGGTGGAGACGTATTTCTTGTACAATTGCACCCAACTCAAGAATTGGTTGTGTGTCACGACGGTCTCTTAATCTTGAGGGACCCCGAATCACACCGACGGGTGCGCCATTCTAAGGGCCTGAAAGTAGTTATATAATAACCGGTGAAATAAAATCTCAACGAGTTCTCCCTTTAAGCCCCAGTTAGAACACCAACTCAACCCGATGTATCTCTCTAGAACCACCTCTCACACAACCCAACAACAAACAACCAGCAATTAGCAACCAAACAACATACAGGGTCAACCAATAATAAAAAGTCGGTTCGTATGCTACCTTACCCGGTACGCTATACCCTGCATGTTATGTGTTAGCATAAGACACGCAATGCACGTGGCCGTTAGATGATGCAGTTCATCAATCACATGCGAGTCACGTCATAAGCGATCTCACCAGGCCATTGCCACACCCTGCACGTTATCAATTCATGCATGCATACCATAATTAATGTGATCATCTCATGCATAATCGGAACCAACGATGCCATGTTTCTCATATGCTCTTGAATCCACACGTGTTCTGATTATTACTGCCCTTTAGGGCTACAACTTGGGCCGAGGTGCTACGGCGCTATGGCGCTTTTCCTCCGCAGAGGCGCAACTGTGTCCTTCCGTGCAGGTCGAGGCGCAACAGTGCTACGGCACCCTTCCTTCACAAAGGCGCAATCGTGCCCTCCGAGGCGCTACGATGCTACAACGCCTTTCCTCCATAGAGGCGCAACCATGCACTCTCATGCCCTTCCTCTCCATAATCTTCGATAAATCGGACTATCACCCCCTGAACTATGGTCGAGGCAGCGGGTTCAACTTAGTGATCACGCAAGCATACCATCATAATCCACTTATTACCTTTGAGCATTAGCCAATGCACACATGCTTACATATAAAACCTCAAATCCTTTCTCATAAAAGCTGTCCATTTTCGGTGTTCCTCGGACAAACCATTTTTCTCCTTTTTGTGAAAATCACACAATTCATGCGGATGTTCATGCGATGACACATCAAATTCGCCTCGTAAAATCAAGACACATGAAATTATGCACATTTTTATATCCGGATGAACAGTGTTGTGAACAGTAATTGTGAATAGTGCACGTGAACAATAAGCATGAACAGTGCACTATGAACAATGTAATTTCAGAATTCAATAACTAAAACATTAAATTTATAAATTAGAGAAATCATTAATTAAAAAAAGTAATCAATCAATTAAGCTAAACATGCTTAATTAATCACAAATTAAGCATAATTTAGCACATCAAGCAAGATTAAGCTAAGGTAATCTTAACCATCTATCTAACCACCTATCTTAGGGCTAATACAACTTGATTAAACTTCCTAAACTAACATTACCACTAATTAACCCAACCCTAAGCAAGTTTAGACACTAACAAAGGATTAGGGGCTAAACTCACCTGTTAAGCGGGTCGGTGACATGGACGCGGCGGCGGCGATGAAGGCGATACCCGAGGACCTCTACCACAGTGATCCAAGGCAGTCTTGGGATTAAAACGGTAGCAACAACTTCTGCTCACTCACTGAACTTCTAAAAACAACACTGCCGGAGGAGGAAGAGGCTGACCAGAGCAAAACGGGTTGGTTGGTGTCCGGCGGCACCTAGGGGTCGAGGGGGAACGGCTGGCGGCTGGGATGGGCGGTGGTTGGTTCGAAACCGAAGGAAAACAACAAAAATAGGCAGATCAGAGCTATAGGAGGTGGGTTGGCCGGCGGTTTCTTCTGATCGGCCGGTGGGTCAGCCGTACAGAATCTCTCTCTTGAGCACGGTGGTGGGTGGCATGGGCGGTGATCAGCATGGGAAAGCCATGAACTTCGGGCAAAATTGACATGGCATGAGAATAAAAATTTGGACTTCGAATTTCCAGGAACGTTTGGGATGGACTTTTGGACAATGCTTTTGTGACAGTCGATAATGTTAGTTGAGCCGAATTTTTGGAAAAGAGGTTTATGGACTAAGGACATGGGCTGGGCAAGGTCAATGTGGGCCTCACGCCCAAGGTGGGACAGCCACTATGGTAGACCTGAGGCAAGCAAGTGAACTTGTTGGATTAACCCGACCATTTACCCTTCCCACCCCATTATCTAACCTTGAGCCATTTCAAGCCCAACAAATTTTGGAACCCATTCCTATTCATTTTCTAGCCCGTTTCTTAGGCCCGCCCTTCATTTTCAGCCCAAGGGCAGATTGGGAAGTGTGCAAGGTGGAAATGACCATTTTGCCCCTAGATATTTTGAAGAAAAGACAAAAGAAAAGAGAGAAGATGATGTCATTTGCTTGGGGAGTTGGGCAAGCCATTAATTGACCTTGATGAGGCCTTGACTTCAGCCTCACTTCACTCTCTCTCTCCCCTTCATCTCCTCCAAAAACCGTACATACTTTCTCCCTTGTTTCCCTTCATTCTTTCTGTTTTTCCTTCTGACTTTCCTTCGAAAAACCGAGTTGTTCATGCCCTTCCTGTGTGAATCACTGCCCGTGCCACCTACCATCGTGTTTAGGATAAAAATTCCGTACGGATGGCGTCAGCCGTTCACTGGTCGACCGGAAGCCGATTGTTGCCAGACTGCCTACTGTAGAGGCAGTTTTGCCATGTTTCGCCTTTAAAGGTGTTTTCCTTCCTTTCTAATCCAACCACTGCCCATTCTAGCCACCAGCAGTTCCCCCTCAACTCCCAGGTGCCACCAGTCACTGGCCAAACTGCTCGCCAGAGCTCTAGGTAGCCCGTTCAACTCCGTTCAGCCACTTTCCTCTAAGCAGTGCATTTTTTTTAGAGTTGCAGTGGGAGTCCAAGTTTGTTGCTATTGTTTCAGCCTCGGGACCACCTTGGATCATCGTGGAAGAGGTCCTTGGGTGTCGCCTTCGTCGCTGCCTCCACTGCCACGTTCGTGTCGCCAGCTCACTTAACGGGTGAGTTTAGCCCCTAATCCCTTATTAGTACCTAAAATTGTTTAGGATTTGGTTAGTTAGTGTTAATGTTGGTTTAGAAAGTTTAATTAAGTTGTATTAGCCCTAAGATAGGTGGTTAAGATTAGATTAGCTTAATATTTCTTAATTAAGCTTAATTATGCTTGATTTTTGCTTATGTGTGTTTTATGTGTTTAATTAAGCATGTTTAGCTTAATTACTTGATTAATTGTTTTAATTAATGTTTTATTTAATTTCTGAATTTAATGTTTTAATTAATTGAAATTTTGAAAATTACTGTTCACAAACACTATTCACGATTAATGTTCATGTGAAAGCTAATTTTTGTCTTATTTTGATGTGTTCTTGATTGTTGTGATTTATTGAAGTGCCGATTGTTAATTATATTCATGAATAATGATGAAATGCATGATCGAAGACCGATTGGAATTGAAAGTGTTTGATTTATTGAGTTATTCCCAAGAATTAAGGAATGTACATGATTGTTGATTCGTTGGATTTGGAATTTTGGAATTGTTGAGTGATACCGCATGACATATTGTGTGGGTTATCTGAAATGGCATGTCACATGAGCATGAGCGATGTTGCATTCACGACCAAGCAAAAGCAAAGACAAGAATGAATTGTTTGCTGATGTGTTGCATGGTCAGATTAAAGTTGATAGCTTGGTTGAGCCAGATGACCACCAATCCTTCAGGTTTGTGCCGTGACCATTGGGTCGCCTGACAATGGTCAGATGACCTAATGGTCAGATGTGGAGTCGCGGTTGAGGCCGAACCCATGCTTCTTAGGGAATGTTGTTGATGAGGGAGAGCTCGTGATGTCGCCGTGCCTCATGGAGGAGGACGATGTCTGGTCTACGACTAGTTGACCGCCAACCATAAGGTTGTGCCGTGGCCTTGAGGGTCATAATAATCGGAGCGTGTGTGTGGATTTTGAGATATGAGAAATTTGTGTACAATGCTTTGATTATTTACATGCTCTTGATATCATGATGATCGCATTATTTATGGCATATATGCATGAGTTGATAGTCATGCAGGGTGTAGCAATGGCCAGGTGAGATTGCTTGTGACGTGATTCGCATGTGATTAATGAACTATATCATCTACCGGGCATGTGCCTTGCTTACATTGTATGAGATTTGACGTGCAGGGTATGGCATACCGAATAAGGTTGCATGCGAACCGACTAATTGTTTGTTGGTTTACCCTATCTGTTGATTGCTTGTGGGTTGCTGGTTGTTTGTTGTTCAGTTGAGTGAGAAGTGGTTCCAGAGAGATACCCCAAGTTGAGTTGGCATACTAACTAGGGCTTAAGGGGAGAACTCGCTGAGATTTTATCTCATGGTTATTGTATAACCACTTTCAGGCCCCTAGAATAGCGCACCCACAGTGGAGAATCCAGCCCTCGCTCCACCAATAATCGACTCGACAGAGCCTGAGTCCAATGGGTTCGAGTGATAGCAATGCTGAACCTGAGGGTTAATTTTGTTTAGCTGGATTAGCCTAATTTCCTTTTGGCCTGGCTTAGAGGATGGATTGGCCCATTTGTCGGGCTTGTAAATCGGAAAATGATCCTCTGTTGGTTAATCCAATGAAAATGTATAAATAAGTAGTTGCTGTTGTTCTTGTTGTTCATTCCTCTATCCCTATTTGATTGTTTGTTTGTCTGGGGATGGTTCGTCTCTACTTGCGCATAATGAAAGATTAAAATGAATGGTCGTCGATGGGTCCTAGGACGTTGCTTTCAATCAACCAAGGTAATGGGGTTGCTGCGAGCTCGAGATTCAGGGCGTGACAAATAGTCTCCCTATAAAACCTATAATTAAACCCTTGTATTCCTCTTACAAATCATCGAAATGTACAAAAGTTTTTTATTTTTATTTTTTTTATATCCAGGATCCAGCCTGGCTCAACGTTACGGGAGCGCACGGCCTCCGCGGGCCTGATAGGCCCATACGACGACCACCGACTATACCTAGAGGGGAGTTAGCCCAAGAACCCACCACCAGGGCCCCCCACTTAAGATGTGTTAGTAGCTGTGGAGTTTCGACCTTGGAACCTCTGCGATGAGGTGCCCAAAGCCGAACCAACTCAGCTGCCCACCGGTGGGTTACAAAAGTTATTTATTCCTCTCTTCTTAATTGCATAGTCTTGTATTTGCATTCTACATTGCATTTAGGCATTACAAAAACACATCCGTGCTGGAAAATTTTATCTAGAAACCAACAATTTTCATGATATTATGCATGGATTAGATATATCATGGCAAATTCTTCAGAAAAAAATTCTGTCTTCCACAATGAAATATGATAAGTGAGATTTCGAGTAAGTGTTTACATAATCTTCTTTTGTTCAAAGAAATGATTCATCCAAATAATGAGTCACCATTGATATCAACCCATCTGAGATCTCCAAATGTTCAAGAGTTATTCATGTTTAAGCAAGTTTCAACAATACCATTGTGACTGTTACAGATGTATGGGGTCGGGTAATTTCTTGGTCCTTTGCCGGTATGTGTGGATTCAATGGTACAAGAAGGGGGACACCATTTGCTACTCAAACCGCAGCAGGAAATGCTATTTGGACAATAGTAGGTCAAGGTATGCAATGAGCAAAAGTCATGATAAAAGGTCTTGGTCTCGGAAGAGATGCAGCATTAAGAGCTATTCGTAGAAGTGGTATACTATAAAGTTTCGTACATGATGTAACCCCTATGCCACATAATGGCTGTAGACCTCCTAAAAAAAGACGTGTTTCATTTTTTTTTTGTTAAAGAAAATGGAACTTATAAAAAATTCAAATTTGAAAAATAAAAAAAGGAATAAATTAATAAAAAATTAGTACAAACAATAATTACAATAAGAGATAAGAAGAGATGCGATCGACCCTACATATTTGATACCTTCTCCAAAAAGAAACTTGTAAGACCGAAACCATTCGTAATTCCATCAATTACTCATTTATCCAAAAAATGAATTAGTTTAGCTAGTCCTCTTATAACCTGAGTTAAGGATGTTATATTAAAGCATCTATGTAACCATGATTATGAGCCCTTATTGTAGCCCTTGCTACTGAATCAGCTGCTTTATTCTTGGTACCAACAATTAAAAATTGTTTTCCCCTACTTGCTGTGTCAAAAACTAAATCACAAGCTTCTGATAAAAACGAGCAGTTTTAGTAAGATTTGGAATATGAATACCTTTACACGTGCCAGAAATATAAGGTACCATCTTAGGATTCCATTTCCTAGTACCATGACCAAAATGAACTTCCACTTCCATTGTCTCTTCCACATTGATATTCCAATACCTTCTTGTCATCCCCCCCCCCCCCCCACTTTCGCTTTTTTTCAAAACTTCAAACTAAGTCCAAAGATTTCCTGAGTAAGAACCATTGGATCATCACTTATTCAATGAATAGATATAATGACTAAAAATCCAAAGAAAGTTTTGTCCTTTGATATAAGAAAGGGGGAAATTTTTTGAAAAGAAGAAAATCTTTTGATTTATAACATTTTGGAAAATTTTGGGGAGTCCGATCACGGGGTCTGAAGATGTTTCAATTTACCAAGTTGTCTCTTGCCTACCATGGATTCAATAGCAGTTCGAAAGGTTGACCTATTTGGGAATCTCTGGATCTACACTTATTTTCAACTCCCTGAAGTATTTCGTCGCTTACTACACCCTTCCTCGTCTCTAGGTGCTTAGGCATCCACCGTAAGCCTTTCCTCGTTTGAACCTCACCCTTCACTTTAAGGCTATGCATTATAAGGTGCTTCTAAATGGAAGGATCTTATCAATGTCCATGAATGAGAAATCGTAGATCGAATTTGCCAAATCGGAAAAATTGGGTGCTATCAAATAGCTTTATATCAGCTAAGTTCACGAGTTGGAGATAAGCGGACTTGAACTATTGACATCCACCACAGGATAAACCACTGCCTCTCCAGCCCCCGGTTGATTCTACCATAGAGGCCAACGATAGACAATAACTCCCCCCCAAATACAGCTTACAACTTTCATCGTATTGTTCTCTCCAAAGAGCAACTTTTCTCAAAATCTCAATGGGTGCTAATTTGGAATCCCATTCTAACTAAGGATTCTTGTGGTTTTGGAGGATCTAGCTACAGGAGAACCAGGAACGGAGAGCTTTCCCCTCTTTTCCGCCTGACTCTTTGGTCTTAAGAATGATGGTTTTAAGAATGAGTGATTGCCCTTCTCCGACCCTTACTACTCAACCTAAGAGCGGGTAGCAAATGTGTTCCACTTATTGAATGGGGTTCTATGGTCGGTCCACGACCCCTGGATACCAAAGGCATCCTTGGGGTGATCTCGTAGTTCCTACAAGGTGGAGATAATGGGGTCGGTCTGTCACGTCTCGACTCTCGAGCTCGCGGCAACCCCTTCCCTTAGTCGATAGAAAGCAACGTCCTAGGACTCGTCGACGACTATTCATTTTATCTTTCGTTATGCGCAAGCGGAATACGAACCATCCTCAGACAAACAAACAATCAAATAGGGATAAAGGGATGAACAACAAGAACAATAGCAACTACTCATTTATACATCTTTAAGGGATTAACCAATGGAGGATCATTTTCGGATTTACAAGCCCGACAAAAAGGGCCGATCCATCCTCTAAGCCAACTAAAGAAAAAACCAGGCTAATCCAGCTATACCAAAAAGAACCCTTGGGTTCAGCACCGCTATCACTCAGACCCATCGGACTCAAGCTCCGTCGAGTTGATCACTGGTGGAGCGGGGGCAGGATTCTCCACTGTGGGTGCACCATTTTAAGGACCTAAAAGTGGTTATACAATAACCAGTGAGATAAAATCTCAGTGAGTTCTCCCCTAAGCCCCAATTAGTACGCCAACTCAACCCGGGGTATCTCTCCAAAACTACCCCTCACACAAGCCAACAATAAGTAACCAGCAACTTGCAAGCAAACAACAAATAGGGCCAATCAATAGACAAATAGTCAATTCACATGCAACCTTACCCAGTATGCCATACCCTACACGTTAAATCTCAGCACAATACACATAATCAAAGCACATGGTTGTTAGATGATACATTTCATCAATCACATGCGAATTGCGTCACAAGTGATCTCACCTGGCCATTGCCACACCCTGCACGACTATCAACTCATGCACGGATGCCATAAATAAATCGATCATCACGGCATTAAGAGCATGCGAATAATCAGAGCATTGCACACAGCTTTATCATGTCTCACACCCACACATATGCTCCGATTATTATGACCCTCAAGGCCACGGCACAATCTTATGGTTGGCGGTCAACTGATCGTAAACCAGGCATCGTCCACCCTCATGAGACACAACGACGTCACGGGCTATCCCCTATCGATGACATTCCCTAAGGAACATGGGCCCGGCCTCAACCGTGACTTTGTATCTGACCACTGTCAAGTGACCCAATGGTCACGGCACAACCCCAATAGGGATTGGCGATCATCCGGCTCAACTGGGCTATAAAATTTAATCCGACCATGCAACACTTCAGCAAATAGTTCATTCTTGTATTTGCTTTTGCTTGGTCGTGAATGCAACATCGCTCATGCGCTCATGCTCACGCAACATGCCATTTCAGATAACCCACGCAATATGTCATGCGATATCACTCGGCACTTCCAAAATTCAAATCCAACCAGTATTCAATCATGCATTTCATCATCATTCATGAGTATAATTAACAATCGGCACTTTAATAAATCACAACAATCAAGAACACATCAAAATAAGACAAAAATTAACTTTTGCATGAACAGTACCATGAACAGTAATCGTGATAGTAATTTTCAAAAAATTCAATTAATTAAAACATTAAATTCAGAAATTAACAAAACATTAATTAAAACAATTAATCAATCAATTTAAACTAAACATTCTTAATTAATCACATGAATCACATAACCCACAATTAAGCAATAATTAAGCTTAATAAGCAAAATTAAGCTAATCTAATATTAACCATCTATCTAACCACCTATCTTAGGGCTAATACAACTCAATTAAACTTCATAAACCAATATTAACACTAACTAACTCAACCCTAAGCAAGTTTAGGCACTAATAAGGGATTAGGGGCTAAACTCACCCGTTAAGAGGGCTGGCAACATGAACACGATGACGGCAAAAAACCCAACACCCGAGGACCTCACCAACGATGATCCAAGGTGGTCCCGGGCTCAACACAATAGTAAAAAACTCAGATTCCCCTCTAAACCTCTGAAAACAGCACTTCACAAGAGGAAAGTGGCTGAACAGAGCTAAACGGAGCTCTGACGACTGGCAGCACCTAGGGGTCGAGGGGGAACTACTGGTGGCTAGGATGGGTGGTGGTTGGGTCAAAACAGGAGGAAAATGGTTGAAATAGGCAGAATTGTGTAGTACCATGTGAACCGTAGGCGGTTAGTGAGCAGCCGGCTTTTGGCCGGCTAGCAGGTTAGCCTGAGGCTCCGACTGGCGATCGGCTGACGCCATTGTCGCGACATATTTTTTTCGTCCCGAATGGGGGAAAGGAATGTCTGAATAAATAGGTTTAGGGGTATGGTCCAAAAAGTGGGTCCAAGACCCTCATTAGACGTGGGCTCTCCCAAGCCCATACCCTGCGTGACATTGGGTGTTCATGAAAATCTTCAGATGAGGAGTCGCCACTAGCCTATTGGGGTCGGCTAGAAACCAAGTGAGGCATAGGAGTGTGCCTCACTTTCTACGTAACCAGAGATTTTAGGATCGGGGACTTGATTACACTAATTAATCAATTAGTGCCCTTTCGGTACCTAATCTTGTTCATTTCAAAAAGGACTTTTGTCAGGCAGTTTGGATTGATTTTGGAATTAACCACTAACATATGAGGTGATCATGCGGGTGCACAATCATCAAAATAGCAATCAGCAATTAAAGAAAGCATTGATAAATTGCAGACGAAAATACATCCTAATTAAACTAAGGGGAAAATTATAATCATCGCATCATAAGCATACATTCAAGGGCAATTATATCCAAGGATAATTAACCTTAAGGTAAAGCCGTAAGGGCTTGTTCACTTTTAAGCACAATTTTAGACTGATGATTTTCCGACATCTTTTAAAGAGAAAATTGTCCAAGAATTATTTTAGAGCTTCTTAGGGAACTCTAAAACAAACTTTGTATTTTTGGGATTTTTGAAAACTTTTTCTTTTTTTGGAATTTTTAATATTTTAATATTTTCGATTTTTAAAAAATAATATTTTTTCGAAAATTTTCATAAATTTTCAAGATTCTGAATTTCCCATGCATTTTCTGAATTTTCTGAAAATTTTTTATGATTTTTTAAATATTTTTTATGTTTTTTATGATTTTCTGAATTTATGATTTTTTGGATTTTTTTATATTATAAAAAAAAGGAAAAAAATGATTCTGACCGGGTCCGGAAACCCGGCCCTGTTGACCCGACTTGGACCCGATCGGTCCGAATTGGGCCACAGAATACCGGGCTGACCCAACCCACTAAAAAACAAAAGAAGCCCACATGCTTGGGCCAAAAAACAAAATCAAAAGCCCACAAAAATTTTAATAGAGACAGAGCCCACTTCTAATTTCTGTCTCTCGGCCCAGCCATCCCAGCCCGCGACAAACCCAGCCCGGCGTACACAAGCCCCAGACGAAGCCCACCTTCCTATTTTTCTATTTTTTTTATTTTCCGATTTTTTCCCATTTCTTTTTTGTCTTTTTCTGCTTTCTTTTTATTATTTTTTCTGGTCTTCTGCTCCTGCAGATTTCTTCCTCCCATGCAACCCCCGACGTCTTCATCTTCCCGCAACAGCAGCACACCCGCCCGAAGACTGCAACTTCTTCTTTCTTTTTTTTCTTTTTTTCTTTTTTTTATTAAACCAGCGACTCCCGACGTAGCCCACACTCCGGCTGATGACTGCCACCCACCGGTCGTCCACTCCAGCCGGTGTTAACCACCTCCAACCATGAAATCCGGCGAACGTTTTCGTCGCGAAAAGAAAAACTTTGTCGATTCGAATATTTAACATAAACCATACACAAACACAGCATAAACAGCGGATACTAACATGATTTAACAAAAATAACAGCCGGCACTAGTCGATTTTGAGTTAAAACAAAAATTGCGAGCCGGCTCTCTTTGGGGCATTTCATCGAACAGTTAGCGGGCACTACCGAGTTCAAGGATTGCCGACTCGACCGAGCCTCGAACACGCCTTGGGGGTCTTCGCACATGGCATACAAGGGATGTGGGAACAAAATTCAAGGGCGACGAGGGCCGGAGCTTGCGCGAGCCGGTCGGCCGCGAGCTCCGGCCCGGCATTCTCCCGAAAATAGAGCTACTGAGGTTCAAAGAGACCTACCTCGTTCGGGGACGAGCTGCGGCGGACGACGCCGACGGATGGGCTTCCGGCGATAGCTAGCTGCTCCTCGAGGTTTCCTTCTTCCTCCGGTTCTCTTTCAGTCTCTCCGGTCTTCTTTTTCTCCTTCGATTTTTCTCTCGGGTTTCTCTCTGCTCTCGGTTTGTTCTCTCTCGGGTTAAGCTTCGAACCCGCGCTCTCAGATCTCGTTTCCTCCGAATGGCCTCCCGGCTCCCTCTTCGTCGGTTTATTTTTTATCCGTCCCTCTCTCTCTCTCGAGCATTCTCCCCGGTTTTTTTTTCTTTATTCTCCTTTTCTTCTTGTTCTTTGCGTGCCGTCTCTGCCCTGACCTGCTGCCTTGCTGCTTCTGCTTTTTTGCTGTTCTGACTCGCTGCTGCTGCGCTGACTTGCTGCCTTCTCCCTCTGCTGCAAGTCCCACATGTGGAGGAGAAAGAAAGGAGAAGAAAGATGGACGGGCCGGGCCGAGAAAGGAAGGGAATACAAAGAAATGGGCTGAGCCCGTGCTAGGAAAGGGAATGGGCCACGTGGGGGAGGCTAGGCAGCCCCAGCCTTGGCCCGTCCTCTTTTTCGATTTTTTTTTTTAAATTTTTAATTAATTTTTTTTTAATTTTCGTTTTTTTTTTAAATTTTTTAATTATTATTTTTTAATTTTTTTTTGATAAATTTTAATACTACTAATGCAAGTGCTCCTAATGTCTATATGCGATGCAATTTTAATGAAATAATTTTTTTTGTTAAGGGATTAGAAACTAATCTCTAATTTTCCAATGTAGTTAATAAATGCTAAAACAAATCGCCAAAATTTAAGTGTCAACAGCCATCTGAACGGATTTTCTATCTTGAACACGATGGCGAGTGGCATGGGACGCGATTCACACAGGAAGGCCATGAACAACTCGATTTTCAGAGGAAGGTCAGAAGGAAAAACAGAAGGAAAGGAAACTTGAGAGAGAGTGGTGTGCGGTTTTGGAGAAGATGAAGGGGAGAGAGAGAGTGAACTGAGGCTGAAGGATAAGCCTCATCAAGGCCACTTAAGGCTTAGTTCAACTCCCAAGAAAGATGACATCATCTTCTCTCTCTTCTTTTGTCATTTCTTCAAAATATCCAAGGGCAAAATGGTCATTTCCACCTTGCCCATTTCCCAATCTACCCTTGGGCTGAAAATGAAGGGTGGACTTAATAAATGGGCTAGAAAATGAATAGGAATAGGCTCAAGAATTTGTTGAGCTCGAAATGGCTCAAGGTTAGATAACGGGCTCGAAAGGGTAAATGGTTGGTTTGGTCCAACAAGCTCACTTGCTTGCCTCGAGTCTTCAACGGTGGCTATCCCACCTTGGGCATGAGGCTCACATTAGTCTTCCTCAGCCCACGTCCTCGTAGGCTCATTTCCTCGATCCGTAAATCCCTTTTCCAAAAACTCAGCTTAACCGGCACTGTCGACTAACTAAGAAGCATCGTCCAAACGTCCGTCTCGGACGTTCCCGAAAATTTGAAGTCCAATTTTGGATTCTCATGTCTTGTCGATTTTGTCTAAATGCCATTTTGGTACTACTTAGACTGACAAGTGGCTTCGAGGATTCACGCGTAACCGACTTGTGCCAAATCACGTTCAAAACTTCTCGACACATGGATGTTCTTGACTGCATGAAATTGCGAAGGATAGATTCTTATTTCAAAGTACACGATTATCAAGGATTGACATAGGGTTATTGGCAGGCTCGATAACAGTAAACAGAATCACTTGTCGTCTTATTATGTTCTGTCCACGAATCGACTTCTATTTGTCCCTGAAATCGGCCTGCATATCTACAGGATCATTCTTACGCAAGTCTCACGGTCGAGTCGTTTTCCCAAGTCAAGTTTTTTAGTCGCGCAAGTTCTGTCCTTATTAGCCTTTCCCTTTAAGGTCAGTATCTTGAGAGTGATCAGTTCCGAGTGAGATCAACCAACAATGCATCGACGAAATTAACATTCATTCCTCCCTCAAAAGACTCGAATTTCAGGATGTTACAAGGTCCATAGATTTTCTTTCCTTTTGCTGCATTTCACTTGAAGGGTTGAAGAGAGATAGTGCATCAAGTTATTCACAAGGGTCAACTTGATGCTCTTCCCCAGGGATCCAAGATGAGGGAACCCTAAGAGAGCCGTCGGCGCCAACTACCATCCATGTACGATCCATACTAGATCTGACCAACTGTCTATCCTACCTCCTTTACATTCTTGACAGCCTATCTTTATCTCAGTAGAATCTCTTAGTGGCATGTTTCAGTCCTTTTCCCCATTACTTAGAAAAAGTGAGCCACCGGTTCAAGTACAAGATACTATCATTACTACCTAGACAATTAGACATCCAACCCATAATCGCAATGACCTAATTGCAAGAGTGGAGCTCTACCAATTGAGCTATGTTGCCTCGAGCCAAGTGGAGCATGCATGAAGGAGTCAGATGCTTCTTTTATTCTTTTCTTTTTTTTGGCATAGCTGGGCAATCTTAGACTTGAACTAGGACCTCGCCTGTGAAGTAAATCATTGCACCTATGGTCCAACCAATTGGGAGAGAATCAACAGATTCCTTTTCGAGAGCGATTCATCCTTCCCGAACGTAGCATACAACTCTCTATTGTACTACGCTCTCCAAGTGTGCTTGTTCCCCCCTTTTTCCTTACCATGGCAAGTCTTTGTGAAAAAACTCCGATGAGAGAAAAAAAAGAAGGCGTTAAGTGTAACATCTTGAAAATCGACCCCATTTTTGGATTTTATAAAAGTGCAATATTAGTCAAAGGCCTGGTTAGTACAAATATTCCAAACTATTTATTCGTGAGATAGCGGATTACAGGGAGGCGCCGATAGGAAATGATACGCATATGACTCGCGATTTCAATCAGGAACGAACCCTTCGACCATGAGGACCTAAGAGGCAACGATATCCTCTAAGTATTAGAATATTAAGGAAACAAAAATAAATCGATCCGGCAGAAGTACGAAGTCAAATTGCAGGCGATTGCCGTACGACTTCGATACAAATTACGAACGACATTAAACCGAATCCTTTTCATCTAGTACTCGAGATTATCAATTGAGCCTATTAGGTGAATTGCAAGTGCATAATATCGACAAGTATTAAAGTGATGAGTGAGTGTTGTTCCCTCAAGGATTATTATTTTTTAACTATCTAATTACTTATCGAAAGTGATTAATCCAAAAATCTAGCTAACTAAATTGAAAAGATGAGTAAAAAGTGAACTAAACCAATTAAAATACTAAAATATAAAAGAGTCAAAAACTTAAAGAATTCAAAAGCTAATTAAAATTGTAAAGTAAAAATAATCTAAAGCAAACTAAAAATTGATAATTATCAAGATCACAAAGCGTTAAAGCATCCAACTTCACTTAACCATTCATAATTAATTTTCTTAACTTGTTATGCAACAAATTAATTTCCAATTGTGTTGGCGAAATCTCTCTAAGATGAATTACAAGCCAACCTTGGTCTAATAATCCCTAATTAGGTATGTTAATCCACACTAATCTTATGTGAATTTAAGCTACCTAAAAGCATTAAGTTCTTGTGGAAATTCCCGGATTCAATCTAAGTAATCCCAACCTATATCTACTACTGTAGCCACATAAATAACCTAGTGTACCTTGACCTAGATTTAGTTTATGGTTCAATATCACTAATGTGCATGCACACAATCTCCACCTGGTATCATGCATACATTAAAAAATCATTCAAAAGTTAGCCAAACTTCTAAAAGTATTAAGATCATGATAGAGAACGACACAATCAAAGCAATTCTATTGCATGAGAAAGTCTTTGAAAATCAATCAATCATGATTAAGATCCATTGTAGCTCTAACAAAAGAAATTTAGAACGTAGTAAAAACTAAACTAAAAAAATTTAAAGAAAACATAATACTAAATAAAAACAAATTCACCAATTTGAGATACAAGGAGCTTCGGGTTTGTCTCCTCCTTCTCTCCTTGACATGTGCCAACTCCATTAAAATAGAAGAACAAAATCTAAGTAAGAAAACCCAAAATCTTCTGCAAAGATGGTGTCTCCAAGGATTCTCTCTCCTCTCTTATATGTAGCACAATAGCGGTTTATATAGCCTCCAAAAATCTGCCCTAGGTCTACTTCCACTAGGATTTGAAAAAGATTCATTTTTATATCATTGATTTTCTTTGAACCTTATCCTCAATTATGGTCAAATTCTCCAAATTTCTAATCCGGGCTGGCTTTTTCTTCAAGATGAAATATTCTGAAAGATATTACAATATTCTAAAAGATTTGAAAATATTTCCTACAAAATAAAATTACATGAGTAGCAATTAAATTCACCCAAAATTCATCAAAATTTAGCAAATATCAAGTCTAAATTAGCAAGAATACTCTATTAAAAATAGAGTTATCAGAGCCCTCGGGATGACACGACAATCGAGAGACGTCCCTAACTCGAGAATTGGTGTTACCATGGATCAAAGAATGGTTGACCATAGGTCAAATGTGAGGAAAAGTCCTAAAAGGGCATCCGATAATCCAAATTGTACTACGGTCTCAATCGACTCAATTTAGCCCCGATTTTTAATCCGACTTTGAGAACCGACTTCTTGGTGATGTTAGGACTAAATATTTGGATGTCGCCTCATTCGTTTTGGGATTTTCCGTTGGACACAGAAGTGTTGGAAAAAGGAGAAATTGGACTGGGTTTCGAGCCCGTGGGTGTGCCGGCCCAAGACCAGCGGTCCATTGGGCCTTGTGCCCATCCAGCCCAGCCTAAATGGGGCCCAAGCTAACCCGAATTCCTCTCCCTCCTCAGCCCATGGGCTGCTGTCTTTTGGCTTTTTCCTTTTGTGCCCAAGTGGGCTTTGTTTATGCTTGTTTTTGCTTGCTTTTGCTTTGTTTTGATTGGCTCTTGAACAAGTGGACTTGCCCACTTGCCTTAGCTTCTTATCAAAGTTTTCAGCCCTTTTTCTCTCTCCTCCAAGCACCCTTGCAGCCGCCCAACCCAGCAACTCTCTCTCTCCCTTTTTCTCTTCCATTTCTACTGTCTTTGTTCTGTTTTGCTGTTTTCTCACTGGAAACCAGCCTTGCTGTCACCGCTGGAGCCGCCACCACCGTCCAACGTGTAGCCACTAAAGTTAGAGAGCCAGCCACAAACCGCTGGCCACCCCTGGTCGCCGTAGGCCGCCTATACGGTCGTTTCCGTACTACTGCCCCCCTTCTGCATGAACAATGTTCTGGGGCTATTTTGGCCTGTTTCAATCACCGCTTAGCATCTGTTGTCGCCCCTAAGCTTACCCCTTGTAGCCCTCATCCCCCTCTATGCGTTGGTGTCACCAGATTTCTCATCCAAATAAGTTAATTTCCTAATCCTTATTTTTGGGTTAATTAGTGTATTTGTGTGCCTGTGATTAATTAATGTTGATTGGTTGATTATGCTGGTTAATTAAGGCTGATTAGGGTTAATTAATTGACCATAGTTAGAATAAAGTAACTAAGGTTAATTAATAAAAGTAACTAAGGTTAGTTTTAAAGTAACCAAGGTTAGAATTTTACTATGGTTAAGTTAATTTGACTATGGTTAGGT
>CM026414.1:41623925-42120187 GCA_014858505.1 Corymbia citriodora subsp. variegata
AAAGTGAATCACGGAAGAAAGGACTCACTGAGCTGGGATCACTAACTAATACTGATCTAATACTAATATAATAGAAAAGAACTATCTTTTATGTATACTTTCCCTTGTTCCTTTGCTACCACGGGCTTTACGCAATTGATCAGATCATATAGATATCCCTTCAACACAACATAGGTCATCAAAAGGATCTCGGAGACTCATGAAAGTGCAAAAGCTAGGATCTTTCAGAAAATGGATTCCTATTCAAAGAGTGCATAACCGCATGGATAAGCTCACACTAACCCATCAATTTGGAATCCAATTTAGGATTTTCCTTAGGAGGTATCGAGAAGGAATTGGAATGGAATAATATCAATTCATACAGATATAGAAGAAAAGGTTCTCTATTGATTCAAAGGCTGTACCTATGCGATAGGGATAGTGAAAGAGGAAAAAACTGAAGATTTCACTCACATAGTACTTTTGATCGAAAAATGAATCTTTCGTACCCTTCACTCAATGAGAAAACGGGTCAGATTCTATAGGATCAAACCTATGGGACTTAAGGAATGATGGAAGGGAATAAAAAAAGAAATAAAAAAGGAAAGAAATAAAAAAAGAGAGGGAAATCAAGTAGAAGTCGAAGAACCCATATTTCAAACAAACAAATTCAAACTTGAAAAGGATCTTTCTAATTCTTGAAGAATGAGGGGCAAGGAGTTTGATCAAGAAAGATCTCTTATTTTTATTATAAGATTGTGATTGGATCTACAGATGTTTGGTAAAAAGAAGAATCTTCTCCTTTGAGAATAGTCCGAAATGGAAAGTGTTCAATTGGAACATGAAAATGTAACTGAATTGGTCATAGTTACTCTTCGAGATGGAGTGGAAGAAGGGAGGAGATTCTCGAATGAGAAAAATGACACAATGACTTTGAAAGAATTGAACGAGGAGATGTATGAGGTGAAAATCTCATGTACAGTTCTGTAGAGTGGAAGTAAGGGTGACTTATCTGTCAACTTTTCCACTATCACCTCCAAAAAACCAAACTCTACCTTATGTAAAGTTACTAGAGTACGATTAACCTCTGGATTTGAAATCACTGCTTATATACTTGGTATTGGCCATAATTCACAAGAACATTCTATAGTCTTAGTAAGAGGGAGAAGGGTTAAGGATTTACCCGGTGTGAGATATCACATTGTTTGAGGAACCCTACATGCTGTCGGAGTAAAGGATGGTCAACAAGGGCATTCTAGTGTGTTGTAGATTCTTATCCTAGACTTGTATCATTTGACGATACCATGTGAATCACTAAAAACATGTGAAGTGTATGGCTAACCATTAATGAAAGATTTGTAAAGGGACTTGAGCAGGCTACCATGAGACAAAAGATCTTCTTTCTAAAGAGTTTCGATTCGGAACTATTATATGTCCAAGGTCCAATATTGAAATAATTTCAGAGGTTTTCCCTGACTTTGTCCGTGTCAACAAACCTTGAGCATGTAACAACCCCTTCACCTTGGTTAATTGAATGCGACGTCCTAGGACACATTGCCGACCACTCATTTTATTCTTTCATTATGCATAGGTGGAAAATGAACTATCCCCTAGTCAACCAAACAATCAATCAATCATAAAAGGGATAAAAAGATGAACAGCAAAGCAACAACAAATTTATTTACTTACTAGATTAACCATTAAAGGAACGTTTTCTATTTATAAGCCTACCAGTGGGTCAGTTCCTTTCTCTAAGCCAAATAAAAAGGGACTAATGCTAGGTTGATCCATTCTCTCCAAAAAGAACCCTTAGGTTCGGTACATCTATCAGGGCCTACCAAAGTGCGGGGACCCATCAGACTCAAGCTTCGTCGGGTCATAGTCAGAGGAGTACGGGTCAACTATAGGTGGGGCAGGATCCAAATTCACCATGGCACCATCTGGAGGATCCAACTCCATAGAATACCAATCGGCGTTTTTGGGGCCTCTACCAAGTGGCCCATCAAAATCGCATAGAGAACCGATCAAAAGATCATCCTCTTTGATATACCACACCAGGAACCAATGGAGAATCCATAGCCCCGGTCCCTCATCCACCCAGATGGTGGAAACGTACTTATCATACAAGTGCACCCAACCTGGGAAGCGATGGTGCATCACAATGGTCTCCTAGTCCTTAGGGACCCCGAATCGCATCGGAGGGTGCGCTATTCTAAGGACCTGAAATGGTTAATAAAACAATGAGATATAATCTCAACGAGTTCTCGCCTTAAGCCCCGATTAGGACACCAACTCATCCCAAGGTACCTCTCAAGAACCACCCCTCGTGTAGACCAATGACAACAATGCTAACTGCTTCAGTCGAGACAGGGATAATAAATAGATAAGCAGTCAGCTTGCATACAACCTTACTCGGTTATGCCATACCTTTCAAGATATACACATACCTAATATGACCAATGCATACCACAAAAAAGTAATACATTCAATTAATCACATTTGAGTCGTATTGAAGGCGATCTCACCTGGCCATTGCCACACCCTACACGTTATCGATTTAGGCATACCACAAATAGTGCAACCAGCACATGCATAATCAGAACTAATGATGTCATGTTTCTCATGCATTCTTGCATCCACACGTGTTCCGATTATTAATGCCCCTTAGGGCCACAATCGAACTCTTGTCGGTGTCTATTGGCATAGCCAAGATCGCCCTTCCCCATGAGGCACGACTACATAAAGGTTTCCTTTCCAAGACGGCATTCTCGAAAGAGCATGGGTCCGGCCTCTACTGTGACTCCGCATCTGGACTCCCGCTAGGATCACGTTGCTGGCGTGAAGGGTTCAGTTTAGTGACCACGCAAGCATATCACCACAGCTCATTTTAATCTTGAACATTAGCTAATGCATACGTGATACATGCTTGCAGAAATAGTCAAATAAACACACACGGTCATGCTTGACATAAGCATACACCCGACACGTCAGGGTTTTTCCCTTTCTTTTGTATGCCCACGCGATTCATAGCTATGTCCATGCATTTAACAATTAGTAATATACGTCATACGATCAAATCATATCCATATAGGAAAAATTTTGCTTTTGCATGAACAGTAATAGTGCGCGTGAACAATACTTTATGAACAGTAAAATCCCATAATTTAATAATTAATAAAATAAATTCTAAATCCCATAAATCAATCATTTATTAAAAGAAATCAATTCTTTTCAATAAACTAAAGCTAATCAAGAGTAACCCCATAATCTTTGATTATTCAACTAAACCCCAATTAGAGAGTATTAAGCAAGATTAATGGTTTAATCCAAGCCAACCATGATTAACAAACCAAACCACACTTCAACCATGGTTAATTAACCAACCATAGTTCACTTTTCTAATTAAACTAATCACAGTCATCTAACTAACCACCTATCTTAACTCTAATAAACCTTAATTAATCCCCCTAACTAAGATTAACTCTAACTAAACCATCCCTAAACAAGTTTAATGCACTAATCAATAGATTATGACATAAACTCACCCATTAGGCAGGCCGAAGACACGGATGTAGCGGCTGTGATGAAGGCTACACGTGGAGACCTCAACAATGTCGACCCAAGGCGGTCCTGGGATGAAAATAGCAGCTACCAAGGTCGGTCTTCCTCTATCAAGTAGGAAACCGAGCAAAACCAGAGGAGCGGTTGCTAGCCGGACTAACCAGTGGTCGGCTGGCCGGCGTCCAATGACTCCAGGTAGTCAAGGGGGAAGAGTTGGTGGTTGGTCTAGGCGGTGGCAAGGTCGGAACAAGGGCGGACAAGCTTTTCTAGCAAGTGCAAAAGCTGGAGAAGCAGGCAGACAAAAGGGACGGTGGCTTCTAGTGGCTGGCGAGCTAATCGATGACTAGGAACAGTGAGCAGTAGCAACGGGGGGTACGGACAAGGGCTCCCGGTTGCTACTGTAGGCAGCTTGGACAGTGACAAGGCTAGACAAACAATGAAAATGCTGGGAAATGAAAGAAATGAAGAAGAAGAAGAGGAGGAAATGGGGTGGTTGACTAGTTAGGGAGGAGAGAGAAGGAAGAAGAAGGCTAGTCCACTCTCAATCAATGCTCATAACTTCTTGCTTCTTCCCCATGCAAATGACCTCATCAACCAAAGCTTTCTCTCTCTTCTTTTGTCTTCTTTCCAATAATATATTGAGGGGCAATTTGGTCTTTTACACCTTTGCACAATTACCACTTTGTCCATGGGCTGAGATGAAGATTGGACCTAAGAAATGAGCTAGGAAATGAATAGGAATGAGCTCGGGAATTTGTTGGGCTCAAATTGATTCAAGAATGGGTAATGGGCTAGAAAGGCCAAGTGGATTAATTGGCTCTATTGGGCTCAAATGGCTACCTTGGGCCTACCATGGTGGCCACCCTTCCTTGGGCGTGAGGCGCACTTGGGTCTTACTCGGCCCACTTCCTCCTGGGCTCAATTTCTTGGCCCGTTACTTCCTCATGGGCTCAATTTCTCAACTCATTACTCTTTTTTTTTCCAACAATTCGGGTTTACCGACAATTTCGAAGGTTAAAGAAACATCGTCCAAAAGTTTGTCTCTGATGTTCCCAAAAATTCATTGTCCAATAGTGGATTCACATGCATCGTCAATTTCGATCAAATGCAAATTTGGTATTTCTTGGATTAACAGGCAACTCTGAGGATTTATGCTTAACCAACTCATGCTTGACTCAACATCAAACCACATTGAAGTTTTTTTCAACACATGGACATCATTGATTATCATGAAATTGTGAAGGATCGATTTTTATTTCAAAATACACGATTACTGAGAATTGACTTAAGGCCAATCGCAGTCTCGATATAGTACACGGATCCACCCGTTGTCCTATTATACCCTGTCCGCGAACCAACTTCTAGTCATTCCTCGGATCAGCCTATATAACCGTTATGTAGGTCCCATGGTCGAGTCATTTTCCCAAGTCAAGTTTTTTTGTCACACAAGTTCCTTCCTTATTAGCCTTTCCTCTCAAGGTTAATATCTCGGGAGTGATCAGTTCCGAGTGAGATTAACCAACAATGCATTGATGAAATTCACATTCATACATCTCTCAAAGGGCTTGAATTTTAGGACGTCACAATTCTTCCCCCCTTACAGAAATTTCATCCTCGAAATTTGCAGCTACAAAAAAATCCTCAAAAAGATGGGGGTGCTGATGTTTTGTCACTACCTTGCTTTCCCATGTAGCTCTCTCTGTTCCATGATGTTGCTAAATCACCTTTACTAAAGCGATGGTCTTGTTTCAAAGCACTTGTTCCTTACGATCCTCTATATGGATAGGTCTTTCCATGTACGACACCCTGTCATCTACGTCCAGTTCCTTGAAGTTCAACACGTGAGTCGGGTCTAGTTCGTACTTCCTCAACATGGACATGTGGAAAACATCATGCACTTGTGCAAGCTTCGGTGGTAACGCAAGACAATATACCAAAATCTCAATCCTTTCCAAAATCTCAAAGGGTCCAATGTACCTCGAACTCAACTTTCTTTTCTTGCCAAATCTGAAAGTACCCCTCATTGGCGATACTTTCAAGAATACATGGTCGCACACCTTAAACTCCAATGGCCTATGTCATTTGTCTGCATGGCTCTTTTGATGACTTTGGGTTGTCCTTAGTCTATCTCGAATAATCTTGACGGCATCCAAAGATTGTTGCATCAACTCCGGCCCCGTAATCTTTCGTTCGCCAACTTTGTCCTAACATAGCAAAGTTCTGTAAGGTCTCCCATACAAAGCTTCGAATGGTGCCATCTTAATGCTTTGCTAATAGCTATTGTTGTAGGCAAATTCAACCAGTGAAGTTGTTCCTCCCAACTCCCTTTAAAGCCTACAACACAAGCTCGTAGCATATTCTCAAGTGTTTGGATCCTCCTTTCTGATTGACCATTCGTTTGTGGATGATATGCTGTGCTATACTGCAGTTTTGTTCCCATGGCTGATTGCAAACTTCTCTAGAAAGTTGCCGTAGACTTAGGATCACAGTTAGATGTGATCGTCACTAGAACTCCATGAATGCGCACAATATGTCGCATCTACAACTTTGCGTACTTGTCCAACGCGAAATCCTTCTGTACGGTGATAAAGTGGGTTGACTTTGTCGATCTGTCAACTACCACTCAAATCGAGTCATTGCCTCACTGACTCTTTGGCAGCCCCATCACAAAGTCCACTGTAATATGCTCCCACTTCCATTCGGGAATCTCAAGGGGTTGTAGCAATCCACCAGGCTTACAATACTGAGTTTTATTTGTTGGCATGTTAAACACTTAGCCACGTGCTTTGCGATATCCAATTTCATACCACTCTACTAGAAATGTTGCTTCAAATTTTCATACATCTTCGTATTGTCGGGATGGATGCGATAGTTGCTACGATGAGCTTCCAACAAGACTGCCTCCTTAAGTTCGGCATCATTGGGAATGCACAATCATCCCCGAAACCTTAATGTCCCATCCTTGGACACTTGAAAGTCGGCTTTCCTCTTGACCTGATCCATTTATAGAATCTTTAGGACTTCAGGATTCGTCACTTGGGCACTTTTTATCTTGGTTTGCATCTTGGGCTCCACCCTGAGAGTGCCCATCAGACTAGTGTCACAGGCCAGTCGATTCACACCAAACAATTCACACCCGTGCGGCCTTAGGAATGATCCTAAGTCAGCCTTTCAATCACTCACTCGACTCGAAAAGATTTTTGAGAGTAAAGGAGCGTGAATTCACTTCTGATTAAGCAATTACAAATGGGGTGAGGGTCCCTTATTTATACAATGGTCGGATTAATCTGATCCGTCGATCCCCTCATCGATCCAATCGTCATATTCGAATATGTACAATCATTACAAGGCTACATTAGGGTCTATTGCATGGGATAGCACAAGGATGGCCTACCTTGGCTAGTTTGCATGGCTGCCATGGACAGTCTGCACGGCCAAGTCTTGGAACCCCACGCAATCTTCTGACCCCAAGAGGACGAACTGAATGGGACGAATGGAACAGGACAAGCTTGATGGAATTGAACGGTCGCGGGCTCTTAGCCGGGCCCGTGGATGGGCCATGGTCGAATTCTAGCTTTGTCCCGAGGCTCACCACTCTTGGGCTGTATCATTCTCCCCCACCTAATATGGCGACACCCTCGTCGCATCTTTGGCATAGAATGTATCGATGTGCTGCTTGAACTGCCAAAGAACCTCAGAGGGTTCCCAACTCGGTTCACTCCCGGAAGACCTTTCAATCGAACAAGGTACTCCCGTCTAGGCGCCCAGTACTTCTTTTGTATGATTCGATTAGCCATGATACACTCGACATCATGGTCATAGGAAGTTTTTATGCCAAGGGGCGCTCATTGCGACTCGCCCCTATTCGGATAATCCTCGTCCGCAAGGTAAGGCTTTACATACTTACATGGAACACCTGAAGGAGTTTGAGCTTGGATGATAGGTCCAGCTTGTACGCTACCTTGCCAACCCATTGGACCACGCGAAAAGGGCCTTCATAACGTCGGATCAAGCCCTTGTGTACATCCTGGTACCGAAGGACCGCATGTAACTTGGCCAGCACGAGATCCCCAACTTGGAGCTCCACATGCCGCCGCTTCTTGTCCGCCCATCTCTTGGCCCACTTGGAAGCCTTATGAAGACACGTCCACGCCATGTCAGCTTGCTCTTGCCACTCCTTGGCCAACTTGTACGCGGAAGGGCTATTCCTCTTGTAGCCCGTGGCAACCGCACTTGGAGTGAACGGTTGCTACCCGGTCACAATCTCGAACGGGCTCTGGTTTGTGGATTCATTCCACTGCAAGTTGAACAAGAATTGAGCCACATCGATCAGCTTTGCCTAATTGGCTTGGGTTGCACTCACGTAGTGCCGGAGGTAGATCTCGATGAGCAAATTCACCCTTTCCTTTTGTCCATCTATTTGAGGGTGCAAGCTTGTGGAGAAGTTGAGGTTTGTCCCCAGCAACTTGAAGAGCTCCGTCCAAAACCACTTGGTGAACCATGGGTCACGATCACTCACGATCGTCCGTGGAACGCCCTAGTATTTGACGATGTGCTTCACGAACAGCTTGGCCACCTCCTTGGCTGGGCAATCTTTGCTAGCAGGCATGAACGTTGCGTATTTGGAGAAGTAATCCAGCACAACCATGAGAGTCCAATAACCTTCGGACTTCAGGAGATTGACGATGAAGTCCATGGAGACACTCTCCCATGGACATTCCGATACAGGTAGTGGCTCAAGAAGCCCCAACGGACGCTGTTGCTCAATCTTGTCCTACTGGCACACGAGGCATGTCTTGACATACGCTTCAACATCGTCCCTCAAATATGGCTAGTAGTACTGATCTTCGACCAATGCCATGGTGTAGTGGATTCCCGGATGTCCCGCCCATTTGGAGTCGTGGCATTCTTGGAGCACTTCCTTCCACAATGTCCTGTGGAACAGCATATAAAGTCTCCGTCCCTTGGTGTAGAGAAGGCCATCTTCTGACCAGAACCTTTTTGTCTTGCCATCTCGAGCGTACTCAAGTACCTGTTGGGCCGTTCAATCGTGCGGAAGTCCTTCCCTAATCCGATCAAGTAAGGGACAGTTAGGTCAATTACCATGCTGGCCAACTCCATTTTTCGGCTCAAGGTGTCGGCTACCGAGTTGGCTTTCCCCGTTTTGTATTTCAGCACATAGTTGAACTCCGCAAGGAAGTCCTGCCACCGAGCTTGCTTCGAGCTGAGCTTCATTTGGGTCTAGAAGTAGCTTGTGGCTACATTGTCCGTCCGTACGACAAACTTTGATCCCAGCAGGTAGTGCCTCCACGTTCGAAGGCAGTGCACTACGACAGTCATCTCTTTTTCTTGGACCGTATACTACCGTTCAATGTCATTCAGCTTCCGCGATTCATAGGCCACCAGGTGTCCTTCCTGCATAAGAACACCACCTATCACGAAATCTGAGGCATCAGTTTCTACCTCATACGGTTTGGAATAGTCGGGCAGCACTAGGACTGGTCCTTGGACCATGGCCCCCTTTAGTCGCTCAAAGGCCTCTTGGCACCGGTCTGTCCATTCCCATGCCCTTTCTTTCTTTAGCATGTCCGTGAGAGGAACTGTGATGCTCGAATAGCCACGAACAAACCACCGGTAGTAGTTGTCAACCCAAGGAACGATCTTGGCTTCGTTACCTTGGCTGGTGGTTCCCATTCAGTGATGGCGTGAACTTTGGCCGCGTCCATCCGCAGTCATCCGCCCCCGACGATGTGCCCAAGGAAGGGGACTTCCTCTCGTGCAAAGGCGCACTTTTCCCGTTTCACGTACAGGTCGTTCTCTCGCAAAACTTGGAACACCTTTCTCAAATGTTCGATATGCTCTTCGAGCATCCGGCCATACACCACAATATCATCAAGGTAAACAACCACAAACCGATCAAGGAATGGGTGTAATACCTTATTCCTCAACGTACAGAATGTTGCCGGCGCATTGGTCAAGCCGAACGACATGACCAGGAACTCGTACGATCCATAGCGGGTTACGCACGTAGTCTTTCGCTCGTTCCCTTCGGCAATCCGAACCTAGTAATATCCCGATTGAAGATCCAGCTTGGTGAACAACCGGGCTTCCCCGAGCTGGTCAAACAAGTCTGCAATGAGGGGGATCGAGTACTTGTTTTTTATGGTGAGCTTATTCAAAGCTCAATAGTCGATGCACATCCGGAGGGACCTGTTGTGCTTCTTTTGGAATAGCACAGGGGCACCGAACGAAGCCTTGGATTGCCGAACATATCTCGCATCCAGCAAGTCTTTGAGCTACTTTCTCAGCTCCTCCAACTCAAGTGGAGCCATGCGGTAAAGCGCTATGGCCGGGGGTCGCACATTAGGCACCAACTCGATTTTGTGGTCAACTTCTCTACGGGTGGTAGTTTGTTGGGCAACTCAGGCGGTATCACATCTTGGAACGCATCGAGGACTTAGACCACCTCAGCTAGAACATCTTCCTCGCTATCCTTCACGTCCTCGACCTTTAGTGTTGCCAAGAAGGTGACATCGCCCTTCCGTGCACCTTTTGAGAGCTACATGGCTGAGAGCATCTTCCGATCGCGTCCCGACCCACGATAGATTGGCACCATGCATTGGCACCGCTTATCCAAAATGCATATACAATCCATAAAAGGTATAATACTCGCATTGATGCGATCAAGGAATCCCAAACCTAGCACAAAATCATAGTCATCAAGGGGGATTACCTCAATATTCTCCCTGCTCGTCCAGGGACCAAGGCACGTATCTACGTCCCAAGCCACGCCACTAGTTGGGACTTCTTTGGAGTTCACCGTTTTGAGCCAGCCGGTTTCTCCTTCGACCCGAAGATTCAGCTTCTTCGTGGCCTCCTGGGAAATGAACAGATCGGATGCTCCGGTGTTCATGAGTGTGCTAACCGTGGTACCTCCGATCTTTACGTCAACGAACATCATCCCCTTTGGTTCTTTGGCCGTCTTGGCCTTGATGGTACTTAGGATCCTCAGCGATCCTAGCCGCACCTCCTCTCGCGGTTCATCATATTGGCAAAGAGCCGCCAACTTGCCCCTCTTGGGACAGTCCCAAGCCATGTGTGGCCCATCACAGAAAAAGCACTTGTATGTGCGATTCCAGCGTTGTCCCCAGCCACTCGACTCTGGTTGAGCCTTAGGCGAGGCCGCTGGTGGTCTTCCTCCATTGGAACGTCTATACAGATTCCGATCTCCCCCACCGTTGGCCCTTTCCCTGGGCTTGTAGTCGGGCTTGGCTATGGACACCGCCGCTTTCGGTTCTTCAAGGGATTCGGCCACGGTTGTGGCTGTCATGAGATCTCTCACACTGTGCCATTTCAGTTCCTGCTTGGCCTAGGATTTGAGGCTACTCATGAACTGATGGTACGCCTCTACATCAGTCATGGACGAGATCTAGAGCAACAACTCCGAGAACCGCTTGACGTATTCCCGAATAGTCCCCCTCTGTTCGAGACATTTGATCTCGTCGCGAGCTTCCTCCTCCGCATAAGTGGGATAGTAGTTTCATCGAAACTCCTCGACGAACTTGGCCCACGTTGTGATAGGGTTGGCACTCCTGTCATCGGACCTACGACACCACCAAAGCAAGGCGTTCTCGCTTAGGTACATGGCCGCCGTGTTCACCCGGATCATGTCGTCAATCATACCTGTGGACTAGAAATACCTTTCCATGTACCACAGAAAGTTATCCACATCCCTGGCCACCCGCGAGCCTTTGAACTCCTTTGGCTTCAGGGCGTCCATTCGTGGTTGCACAATGATTGCCCCATTGACACGTGCAGCTTCCACCTCGGTGAGCTTCCCCTTGAGCTCGCCGATCTCAGCTCGTATGGCCGCTACAGCAGCTTCCCAGGTCTCGTCCCGATGCTACAACTCACGGACCAACGACCCTAGCAGCTCGTCATGGAGTTCTCCCATGCCGCCTTTTAGTTCCTGCATCTCGGTCGACTTCCACTCCATTGATGGTCTGGGTTAAGTTGTTCACCAGCCCGTGAACATCCAAGACATTCTCCTCTAGGGACGTCATACGACGCTCCCAATCACTTGTCGATTCCCTCGAACGGGATACAGCACGGCTATGCCTGGTCTGGACGCCGACCCGCTTGGTCGCCCTTCCATGATCCTCGTGATCCTCATCTTAGGCATTCGCAATGCTAGAACGTGGATCAGCCATTGCGTTTGTTGAATCACGAACAGAGACACGAACGATGGCACAACCGAGGTACTAACGAGGCTCGAACAAGGCTTTGATACCACTTGTCATGGGCCGGTCGATTCACATCGAACAATTCACACCCATGCGGAATTAGGAATGATCCTAAGTCGACCTTTCAATCACTCACTCGACCAGAAGAGAGTTTTGAGAGTAAAGAAACGTGTATTCACTTCTAATCAAGCAATTACAAATGGGGTGAGGGTCCCTTATTTATACAATGATCAGACTAATCTGATCTGTCGATCCCCTCATCGATCCAACGGTCATATTTGATTATGTACAATCATTACAAGGCTACATTAGGGTCTATTGCATGGGACAGCACAAGGATGGCCTACCATGGCCAGTCTGTATGGCTACCATGGATAGTCTGCACGGCCAGGTCTTAGAACCCCACGCAATCTTTTGGCCACAAGAGGACGAGTTGAATGGGACGAGCAGAAAGAACGAACAGAACAGGACAAGCCTGATGGAACTGAACGGTCACGGGCTCTTAGCCGAGCCCGTGGATGGGCCATGGTCGAATTCTAGCTTTGTCCCGAGGCTCGCCACTCTTGGGCCGTGTCACTAGCAAGATGGCCTATCTCAATTTCGAAGTCTGAGTCTTGGACTTCATAAAAAAGGATCCATTCTCACATCATCATTTGTGCAATTGACGATTTTTGATTGAGTGCATCTACCACTTTGTTCACTTTCCTTGGATGGTACAGAATCTCACAATCTTAGTCCTTATGAAGTTTCATCCATTGTCATTGCCTCATGTTCAATTCCTTTTGAGAGAACAAATACTTTAGACTTTGATAGTTCGTAAAAATTGGGAACCTTTCTCCACACAAATAGTGTCTCCAAATCTTAAGTGCAACCACCTTACCATGTTGCATTAGAACGTAGCCTAGTCCTTTGTATGACGTGTCACTGTAGATTTCATACCCTCTAGGACCAGACAATATTGTTAGGACAGGTGCGGTAGTCAGCTTACTCTTGAGCTCTTGAAAACTACACTCGCATTTATCTGTCCAATCAAATTTTTCTTCTTTCTTTAATAACCTTGTCAAGGGCATGGCTATCGCAGAAAACTTCTCCATGAACCATCTATAATACCCTACCAATCCCAAGAAACTTCAAACTTTAATTACTGTCGTAGGTCTCGGCCAATTCATGATCACTTCGATCTTAGCTGGATCAACACAAATCCCTTCACCTGAAATTACATGACCCAAAAATGCCACACGAGTTAACCAAAACTCGCACTTGCTAAACTTAGCATAGATTTCATGTTCCCTCAAGTTTTTTCATGATCCTCTGGATTCCTCGAGTACACCAAAATATCATCAATAAACACAATCACGAATTGGTCCAAATGCTTATTGAGCACACGATTCATCAAGTCCATAAAGGCTACAAGAGCATTCATCAAACCGAACGGCATTACAGTAAACTCATAATGACCATAAGTGTCCGAAATGCCGTTTTTGGTATATCTTCCTTTATAATCCTCACTGGCATTCCTTAGACTCTTGGATCAATTGATACCACTTTACATTACTAGATGATCTATCGACTCCAAAACCATGCCATTGATCTCAACATCCCAAACTCAAAATATGCTCTTGTCATCTCCGTTGACCACGACCAAATTTCCTGTATTCATGTTCCTCGCCAGATCCCATGGAATGAACTTGTCAAGCCTCTCCCTGATAGTTGGGTTACCAACTATGAAAAACTCTATCAAAGTTGTAAGCCTATTCAATTCAACGAGCCCCAATTCACTCAGAAGAAAGACGGAATTGTCACCATCAAATTTAGTAAGGCAAATGAGGAACCTTCCTCTATTTTCCCTACTATTCTTCACTTTACACCCTGTACTATTGATCCTATTTCAAGCGAACTAGACAATAAACAATTTGTCCAGACTTTTGATTCACAAGGACAGCCGGTTCACTTCTTCAAGGATCCAACTAGACATTGTTTTTGGGATCCTAATTGTGCTTGTTCTTCTTGCACAAAATCTGAAGGAGAAGAGGATGATAGGCCTTCTTCCAAAAAGAAGAAGAAAAATGATACACTTTACCAACAGTATCTTGATAGAGATCTAACTGTAGGACCTCTTGGAAAGGATGGTAGCAAATACCAATTTATTGTTTCTTATGGACCACCAAGGCCACCCACAATCTCATCTCCTCCACCACCATGCAGGCTGGCAAACTGTCCTGTGAAACCACCAGCAAAACAAAAACCTTTGGTCACCTCAGCTTTTTATAAGCCGATCTAGAAATTAGTAAAGAAGCATCCTTCTTGCCCTATTAACCTACCTAGACCAGGCACCTGTATATCTCAGCCCGAACCTCCTGTGGTCTTACCTAGCATATGCATGTTTGCGCCTAATGATTTTCCTCCACTTGAATCCAAGGAGCCTGAATCAAGTGTGCGGAAATTTCCCTTATTGGAAAAATTCTTTAACCCTCATCAAAGATACCAACACTCCCCTAAGATTCCCAATCCTACTGGCCTTGATGCTCAAGACCAACACTAGCAGCCTTCTGCTGCTGAGACTGTTTTGAATTGGTAGACTGAAAATGCCCTAGCCGAAAACGAGATTCTTGGCACTGTCGCAACACGTCTTGAATGAGTAGATCAAACCACTGAATTATCTTGCAAAATGCTAAAAAATTTCCAAAAGTGGCTCTACTTGCTTGAAATCAAGCAAACACCACCCAGCCATTACTTGGAAAACTAGACTCCTAAGATTGAAAAACTTAAGAGGCAGATCCAGATCCTCAAAGGCCAAAAGCCATTTGCTCTCCTCGAACAGACATTTTTTCCGTCTCATCCTCCACCATTCAAACCTGAATCCTCTCCCTTAGGATCATCTTCCTCATTTGCTACTATTTTAAGTTTGGTCTCACCACTTCCTCAAAACAACTTCTTGGCCCTTAGAGGCAAACTTTGTAAACTAAAATAAAAGCAAAAAAAATATCTGACTCCCACTGAGTCTTCAGTATTACCCCATGGTACACCAAAAATCCTCCAGGAGAACAACCTCCCAGTGCCTTAACTATCTCTAATCTACTTGAAACTTTCCTCCACAACCAGATCCCTTCTATTCCTATTATCAAGCTGTCAAAAACTCAGTTTGTTGAATCTTCCTCCGACTTTGATTCAGACACTTTGGTGGCATTCTTCTCGTCAGAAGAAAATTTGTTCATGGCAAACACTATGCCCAAGGAAGAAGAAATATTCTTTGAACCAAAGCTACCACATCCGGACCAGCCAGATGCGACCTAGTCCTTTACAGCCTCATCCTCCAATGTTTATTTACCTTAGATTATCTCCCATATCATAAATTGCCTAAGAGGCTTCAAGAATTCCATGTTTGGCTCACTACTAGGCATATTACTGAACGAAGTACTTATGATATCCTCCTGGAATTCACCAGCTGCTTCACAGGTGCGCTCAAAGACTGGTGGCACGCTACCTCCAAACAAGACCAACTATACCTATTGACATAGCCACTGGATAATGCTATCTAGATCATTCATATGTATTTTATTGGAAAGCCGGAAGATTCGAAGGAGCTCAAGTGAAAGGAGTTCTTCAAACACAGATCCTGCTCATTAAGGAGGAAAGATCTCAACTGACACTTCCAAGCCATGATCAAACTCTTCCACTTGCTCGATGCAGATTGGAACCTCAAACCAATCTTCTTGGCATCTATCCCAAAGGAAGTCAACCAAGCAATAGAAAAAACTCTCCAGGCAAGACAGAAAAGTTTGACAGAAGCCACCCTTGGAGAAATTCAACAGGCTATCCATATTACCATAGAAAAACTTTGTCTTCGATGAGAGGCTTTTCGAAGCTATCTTAGAGAAAATAAGCACCTTGACAAGGCATGCTTAAGACCAAAATTAAAGATCAGATGTCCCAAGGATTGCAATGATCCTTCATGCACAAGCTGCAAGAAAAAGAGACACTGTAAACATTTCTCTCTAGAGAAGACACGAAAAAGAAAAGACAAGTGGAAGTTCTTGCATAAAAGCCGCCACTGCTCTTCCAATAAGCATAACAAAGACATATGCTATGTCTACAACAAGAAAGGACATTTTGCCAAAAACTGTCCAAAGACGAAAAAGCGTGGAAGCCATTTGGTTGACAAAATTGTCAAAAGTACTGGAATTCCCCTTAGTGACTATGATATTGATTCTGTCTTCTCTTTAGAAAGTCAACCTTCTAAGGACACTCTATATGCCATCCAGACGTATAGTTCAGACTCAACCTAAAATTCTGAGAATGAAGTCTTTACCTTCTTCCTAGATTCTCCTTTGATGGACAATGCTAGCCAGATCACTGAACCAATCGACCACCCTTACATACCCATCCATATCCTTTTGTCAAAATATCACAAACTCATCTCTCTTGTTGCCCTCATAGACATTGGAGCTAGTTCTTCAATACTGGACAAAAAGATTCTCCCAGAAGAATGCTGGAAACCATACATTAGGTACTTCAATTCTGCCTCTGGTGACACTTTTGCTACTAAGTTTCGTAGCAAACCCATTACCATCCAATTCTTTCCCCAGTGTTGTATCACCACCAAAATCCTTGGTTCTAGCTCTCCAAATAAAGATATCATCATTGGTTGGGACATCTTGACCCAACTTCTCAAGTTTAGAATCCTCTCCAATGGCCTTCGTTTCAAAAATCAATTCCGCGAATTTGTGGATATCAAGCGATTCTATGCACTTCAGCCAACCAAGCTAGACCTAATTATCCAAACCTTACTTTTTTATTGTGCTGATTCACACTCCCAGTTCTCCCAGATCTGTACTCTGCCTTTATGGAAAAATTCTGCTTTTCATGTTAAGCTTCCTTTTAAAAGGAATGAAGACATAAATCCTACGAAGGCAAGTGACTCAAGAATGATCCGTGAGCACCTTATGCTTGCTCAACAAGAATGCTTGGAATTATTGGCACAAGGCTTAATTAAACCTTTCGACTCCCAATGGGTGTGTGAAGCATTTTATGTCAACAAATGTGCTGAACAAAGTCGAGGAAATATGAGGTTAGTAATTAATTATCAACCTCTGAATTAGTTCATTTAGGACGACAAATTCGCATTGCCCAACCGAAACTCTCTCTTCCTTAGCCTTGCCCAGGCAAAAATCTATTTGAAATTCGACCTTAAGGTAGGATTTTTGCAATTGGGCATTAGCCTAGCCAATCGACCCAAAATCGGGTTTTGTATTCCAAATCAACACTTCCAATGGACAGTCGTCCCTTTTGGACACAAAATTGCACCATCCCTATTCCAAAAGGCTATGTGCAAAATTTTTGAACGCATCCTCTCCAACTCGCAAATTTACATTGATGATATCCTTCTCTTCAATCCTGATGGAGAATCTCATTGTCAACTGTTGACTCAATTTGCTGAAATCATCAAAAAGTATGGAATTAGGCTTTCTCAAAAAAAGATGATCCTTGCCTAGAAGGAAATAGAGTTCCTTGGAATGCGTTTGAAAGAAGGAGCCTATTGCCCTGAATCAAACTTCTTTGACCGCTCCAAAGGATGTTCAAGAAAAATGCCCCCATGGGGACTAAAATAGGCTCAAGCTATTGCTCATCTTAAAAACATCCTGCAACAACTTCCTCCTTTGAAAATCCCCTCTATAGGGAAATGAATCATTCAAACTGATGCCAGTAACAAATACTGGCCAACCATTCTCTTTGAAGAAGTTGACAGAATTAGGCATATTTGTGCCTATAAAAGTGGTAGATTCTCTCAAGTAGAAATCCATTGCCACTCCACTTTCAAGGAAATCCTTGCGGTCAAGTATGGGATAAAAAAGTTCGAGTTCCACCTCATCAGATACCCTTTCCTTGCTAAGATGGATATGTCCTCTTTTCTTCAGATGTTAAAATTCAAGCAAAAGCAAGTTCCCCATCCACAATTGTTAAGATTGGCCAAATGTTTTTCAAAATATTCCTTCGAAGTCAAGCACATTCCAGGCAACAAAAACATCCTTGCAGACTTCTTGTCTAGACCCAAAGAACCTTTGGAAGCAATCAACATGTATGTTCGAAAGGAGCCTCTCCTAGAAACATACCGCACTGTTGATATAAATGTCTAATGGCCAAGTCTCAAGTATCCCCCTGATGTTCCACTTGCCATTTGGGTCAATAATCTCACATATAAACTTCAAGAATTGATGTGGAAATATCATCTCCAAATTTTTAGAGATTATGGAGGATTACTTCTCAAATCCGAAGGACTCTATCCTAATATCCATTCATCCATCTTCTACGATGGTCCCCTGATGATGAATTCCCTAAAGAACTTAAATGGTCATTTTGGTACTTGTTCAACTTGTATATCATAGCCATTGAATTTCCCACTAACAAAATATTGTAGATCTCACTAAGGCACTTGCCCAAGAAGAGTCCAACCAAAAATACCTCATGGATGTCTTCACATGGTTCAAACCTTTAGTTATTGCAAAGAACTTTTCAAGATTCAAAACTGGCAAGGAAGACTCAAACCAAGGAGACACACCATTGTCTTATGACCCTAGACATTTATCCATCCAACCGGGTGGATTTCTGACAAACCATCTCTTGTAGGAACTTCAACTTACAAGCCCCAAGTGTTTTAAGAGGTTGCACGAATCCACCAGACATTTTCATACACCATTTCCTCCAATAGGTAAGAATATCGCGAACTCCAGAGGATCTTTTGTCAAGAAAATCATGTCATCCCACCAGAAGCATTGCCCCCAACAAATGCCAACATGTCATGGGATCACCCTGGAGCATGGGACACTATGCAAAACGAAATCCGAGAAGCTCTAGATGCTTTTAGACAAAACAATTCAGACTCATCCACTCTTTATGACCCTTGGGGGGACCCCTCTCTCAAGACCCCTATGGAGGACAATTGAGCCAAAATCACGACCCTTTTTTCGATCCTTTTGATGCTAGTTCCTCCTGCAAACCCCATTTGTCGATAGAAGAAATTGAAAGTCTTATTTGGTCCTTTAAAAGAGAAAAAGATGGAAGCTCCAATCCCACTAACACATATGAAGATGTACTACTCAAATAACAGTTTGCTCATAGCTCTGATGATTCAAACTATGACTACAACTCTAGGGACGGAAGATAAAGCCGCTACAAATCACTATAGCACCGGTCACTGTTCACTATTCACTATTTAGCCTAGCCAACTGTTCACTATACCACCAAGCACAAAATCACTGTTCATAGCCCGTCACGAGATTTCCTGTGTTTGTAGCCCGTAAGAGGCTAGTGTGTTTTTTATAATTATGTTGTCTGAACAAGGCCAGCCAGCCCTTGTCGTTTGTACCCTCATTTGCCTATATAATCAAGGAGTTTCCCATTGTAAAACCCACGAGGGAGAGAAATAAAAAGTGTATTGTGTGCTATATCAATAGGATCTTCTAAAAACTCTTCTTCTCTTCTAGTCCAGAACATTAGTTCTAAGTAAACACTATGATTGAGAAAAATCCTAAAGTATGCTCTGCACTTGCCCTTACGGGATCCTGTGCATCAAAATTTTCGATATTCTAGAGATTTCCATGATCTAAGTTCATAACTTGGGAAGGAACTTGATGGAAATCTATTAGGCTAGTCTCTTATCCTTTCAAAAAGGAATCATCAAGCTAGTACTAATCTAACTCTAAGGGGAGCCTTTGAGTGTGAGCAATCTGATTTAGGCAAGTAATCCTATGAAATTAAAGGTAAAAAGAAATCATTTTCAAATTGGCTAGGGATTAGATAAGATTCTACTATTATTCAAAAAGAGTAGGAAGTCCCCAGTAGAGATCTTAGTCAAGAAAGTAAAAAGCAAGAGTCTTTAGAGGCGCTAGCTCAAAGGCTAGAGTACAAGGTAAGGTTATGTTATTGGCTAGGCTAATTGCTAATATTCTTAGAGTTAGGCTAAGGCTAATAGATATATGTCTAGACCTTTACTCCTATGGGCAAGGAAGTTATCAAAGAGCAATCTTTCAAGTAGGGATAGTTGGGGATGCTCATATAGCAATTTTGATATAAGGAGGTTAAGAGAACGGCTTTCATCTTTGTTAAAGGGGAAAGGGCTAGGTCAGTTCTACCAATACTAGTAGTAGTAGTCTCCGTAAATATACAGTGACAATAGTGAAAATAGTAGTCTTTCCATCTGTGTTTAGGGCAAAAGTGAGATTCTCAGTTCTCGCAAGATCAAATTCATCAGGTTTGAAAGTGAGCATTTTCTTTTAGACCAATGCAATTCAACAGGCCAGTTCGCTTAATCAAACGTAGGTGCAATGAAAGACATGTACTACGAGACTATAAGGAGAGGAGGACGATTGGGAGTGCACTGTAATCTAGTATAAGCCAATTAGAGATTAAAAGAGAGTTTGATCACTTAAGTAATAAGTAAGTGTGAAAAGTAAGTAAATAGACTCATTCGATAATATCCCTAAAGAGCTCGCCTAGTCAATAGAAAGAGTGGCATTCCCAATAGTAGTATATGTCTCAATAGTTGGATTCCTTCTCGATACAAATCCCAATTCTTTTATGGCAGTCTCTGCCCCTTAAGCAATCAGATAAGATATTGAATTTGTCTTGCCAGTCCCTTCCTCCCCCTGTTTAGAAGACATCCAATCCAGACTTATGCCGATAATACGCTGCTAGAAAAAGTTGTTTGAGAATAGGTTGTTCAAGCATCTCCTTCTCTATAAGAATAGAAATTAGTAAACTACCTTTCCTTCAAATGGTATTCCTCACTTGTCTTAGAGTCAAATAACCTTGCTTTTATTCTCTTTTTCATTGCCTTACACCTTCAAAGGAAGAGTTGGAACTCTTGAATCTCTTTGGAAAGCAGTTTTTATCCTAGCTAGCCTATGAGGAAATTGAATCCCAAGGATAGTTTCCTACTTTCAGGTTGGTTTCTTAAAGACCTGCTTTTAGTGCGCCTTGTTATGGAGCTTTCATCTTTATTAGTCGAGATGGTTTAATTCAAGTTGTCAAAAAGGAAGAGTTTTCATTGTTTAGGTGGTCCTTAATTTTGTTCCCCAATCGGTAGTTTTGAACGTTTTTGTCTTTCACTCCATGGTTAGAATATGTAGGTAGGTTTAGCTCGTGGTACTAGAGTTGTTTAGCAAGCCACATCCTAATAGCTCTATGGTAGAGCGATCAGTGTGTACTTAACCAACTAGTGGTAGGTTCAAATCCTGATCTATCAATAGGTGGTAGTATATCCCGCCGACGCTAGGAGAGGCTAGGCGAAACTTAAAGGCTGTAGCAAGCAACCATTGAAGGTTAGCCTTGCATGAACTAGGGTACAACTCAACTTCATATTGGTTAGTAAAACCCTAGAGCTTCCCTGCTTAGGTGGAACCTTCCACTTTACCAAGTCAAAAGTTTAAGTTAGGACACCACATCGATTCACCTTGCGTTCCGCCATCACATATTCCACTTCCTTTGACAAGGAAGTCATCATCCTTGCTAGTGGCCTCTTGGGAATGCCTCTTGTAGGGTCTTCCATGTCTGAATGGTATGGCTTTAGACACCCCACATGGAAGATAGGGTGGATCTTTAGCTTGGGAAGAAGCTGAAGTTTTTAGTAAACTTGTCCTACTTTCTGTATGATAGGGAATGTCCCCTCATACTTGCGGCTGACCTCCTTACTAAAAAAGAAGGAAAGATTTTTTGCAACAATTTTTTTTTATCTTCCTTCCGCTTGGAAATTCAGTTTCATGATTGAGTTTCCCCTTCTACAGATGCTGGGAGTTCGACACTCAGAAGTTGCCTATGAGATCGCATTCCTGGGAAAACCAAAGCATCAAAGGAATAATAGGGACTTCCCCTATTAGACGATTCTAAAAAGATGACTTTTCAGCCAGTTGTATAAAAAAAAAGGGCCCGTTCACACTCGGGAGAAAGTGTACCCATAGTCCTTAGTGACGGGAGTACTGGACCTATATTATTCCCCACTGGTGATCCACCTGTCACTATGCTATTCGGGTAAGGATTGCCTGGTAGTGTGGCTGACTTAATAGCTTGCATACTGGGGCCACATTCATTGCCTTGCAAGGTAATCAATTTTCAGCAGATGTACCGAAGTAGTGTCTCTGGGAGTGTATTAAGGCTTTTCGTGTAACATCCTGAATTTCAACTAATTTTGGGATATATGAAATGGTTATTTTATCAATGCGTTGTTAATTACGTTTATTCTGAGTTAGCCTCTCATGAGTTAACTAACTGTTTAGAAAGGCAATTAAGAATCGATACACGTATGACTAGTGAATTTAATCAGGGACAGGCCACTCGACCATGATGATCAAATAGGGATGATACCACACTATTGTAGGCTAATTGGCAAATGGAAATAAATCAATTCGGCAAAAATACGAGATTGGATTGCAGGTGATTCCGCACGACTTCGATATTGACTGTGAATGATGTTAAACCAATTTCCTTTTAGTCTTGTACTTAGCGTGAGCAATTAACCCCTCGTGATTACATGACAATCAAGGATCACCCTAATTTGAATATGCACGATCGTGGATTGAAAAGCTATCAACAATGGGTCCAACGCCGAGACCCATTTTTCTCGTCACTTGTCTCGATGTTTTGGACGTAGCCGTGCATCGCCCTCACCGCCGCTGTCATGCCCGTGTCGTCAAAATCGCTAAACCATGAGTCAATTTCCTAATCCCTTAGTTAGGGGTTAATCTTGCTTAGGAGTAGTTTAATTAGTTTGGAATGTGTTATTGTTGGGTTTTCCTGCTATCCCTACTTTTGTAATTGACTGGGGGATTATGATTCGCTTCCGCATGCATTTAATTATAAGATAAAAATAATGGTCGGTGACGCGTCCTGGGACATTACATCTAAATAACCATGAGAGAATAGGGGTTGCTACGTGCTCGAGGGTCAGGGCATGACATTCCGTGAAACTGCATAAAGAACATGTCTCGTGGTGATCTGTGTGTTCTGTGCTCCGACCCAAGTAGGGATGGATAATCAGACACTAAGCAAAGTTGGCATCCTGACTTGGAGTATAGGTGTGGGATGTACCCACCCTAGGCTTCGTTATGGCAGGTTCTCACATATGGCCAATACTCATCAATCATATTTTTTTCTCACTATGACTTTCTTTGTTACTTTGTCTGTGTTTAGTTGTTAGTAGACTCCTGTCTTAGAAGCTACTCAGGGAAGTAGTAATCCCCTTCTAACATACACTCACTTTCCTTACGAGTCTACGTTCTTCGTTGTGCTTTCTTTATAGCTTGCATGCTATTGGATGGTTGGTTGAATTTTCCTTCTTCCATCTATCTGCTGCCATTAACCTTGTCTTCCACTTATGTACACTAAAAAGTTTAAAGGAAGTGACATCCTCGCAAGGATGAGGGAGAGAGCAGGATCCCCAACCTGGGCATTGACCCCAATGTGAAAGGGGAGTCACCACAGAGGGTACATCTAGTGGGAAGACTCCTCCTTTGAAGAGAGAAAGAGGTCATGTCATCATGCCAACTTGGACTTACAGAGAATAGGTCTCTAAACAAACTTGACCGATAATGCCTAATGAAGGGCTTGGATTTCGTTCTGCACAGTGTCCCATGCTCCAGGGTGATCCCATGACATGTTGGCATTTGCTGGGGGCAATGCTTCTGGTGGGATGACATGATTTTCTTGATAAAAGATTCTCTGGAGTCTGTGATATTCTTACCTATTGGAGGAAGTGGTGTATGAAAGTGTCTGGTGGATTCGTGCAACCTCTTAAAACACTTGGGGCTTGTAGTTTGAAGTTTCTGCAAGAGATGGTTTGTCAGAAATCCACCCAATTGGATGGATAAATGTCTAGGGTCATAAGACAATGGTGTGTCTCCTTGGTTTGAGTCTTCCTTGCCGGTTTTGAATCTTGCAAAGTTCTTTCCAATAACTAACTGGTTTGAACCATGTGAAGACATCCATGAGGTATTTTTGGTTGGACTCTTCTTGGGCAAGTGCCTTAGTGAGACCTACAAGATTTTTTTAGTGGGAAATTCAATGGCTATGGTGTATAAGTTAAACACGTACCAAAATAACCATTTAAGTTCTTCAGGGAATTCATCATCGGGGGACCATCGTAGAAGATGGATGAATGGATATTAGGATGGAGTCCTTCGGGTTTGAGAAGTAATCCTCCATAATCTCTAAAAATTCGGAGATGATATTCCCACATGAATTCTTGAAGTTTATATGTGAGATTATTGACCTGAATGGCAAGTGGAACATTAGGGGGATACTTGAGACTTGGCCATTAGACATTTATATCAACAGTGCAGTATGTTTCTAGGAGAGGCTCCTTTCGAACATACATGTTGATTGCTTCTAAAGGTTCTTTGGGTCTAGACAAGAAGTCTGCAAGGATGTTTTTGTTGCCTAGAATGTTCTTGACTTCGAATGAGTATTTTGAAAAACATTCGGCCAATCTTAACAATTGTGGATGGGGAACTTGCTTTTGCTTGAATTTTAACATCTAAAGAAAAGAGGACATATCCATCTCAGCAAGGAAAGGGTGTCTGATGAGGTGGAACTCGAACTTTTTTATCCCATACTTGACTGCAAGGATTTCCTTGAAAGTGGAGTGGTAATGGATTTCTGCTTGAGAGAACTTGCCACTTTTATAGGCACAAATATGCCTAATTCTATCAACTTCTTCAAAGAGAATGGCTGGCCAGTATTTGTTACTGGCATCAGTTTGAATGATTCATTTCCTGTAGAGGGGATCTTCAACAGAGGAAGTTGTTGCAGGATGTTTTTAAGATGAGCAATAGCTTGAGCCTGTTTTAGTCCCTATGGGAGGCATTTTTCTTGAGTATCCTTTGGAGCAGTCGAAGGAGTTTAGAGATCTAGGGAACAAAATCCCATAAATAATTGACAAAGCCAAGAAATTGTTGAACTTGCTTGGTTGTGAAGTTCTTTTCAAGAAATCTCTAGAGTTCATCAGCAATATGTGATTCGGGGCAATAGGCTCCTTCTTTCAAACGCATTCCAAGGAACTCTATTTCCTTCTAGGCAAGGATCATCTTTTTTTGAGAAAGCATAATTCCATGCTTTTTGATGATATTAGCAAATTGAGTCAAGAGTTGACAATGAGACTCTTCATTAGGATTGAAGAGAAGGATATCATCAATGTAAATCTGCGAGTTGGAGAGGATGGGTTCAAAAATTTTGCACATAGCCTTTTGGAATAGGGATGGTGCAATTTTGAGTCCAAAAGGGACAACTGTCCATTGGAAGTGTTGATTTGGAATACAAAACCCAATTTTGGGTCGATCGGCTAGGCTAATGCCCAATTGCAAAAATCCTGCCTTAAGGTAGAATTTCAAATAGATTTTTGGCTGGGCAAGGCTAATGAAGGGAGAGTTTCGGTGGGGCAATGGGAATTTGTTGTCCTGAAGGAATTAATTCAGAGGTTGATAATTAATTACTAACCTCATTTTGCCTCGACTTTGTTCAACACATTTGTTGACATAAAATGCTTCACACGCCCATTGGGAGTCGGAAGGTTTAATTAAGCCTTGTGCCAATAATTCCGAGCATTCTTGTTGAGCAAGCGTAAGGTGCTTAGGGATCATTCTTGAGTCACTTTCCTTCGTAGGATTTATGTCTTCATTCCTTTTAAAAAGAAGCTTGACATGAAAAGCAGAATTTTTCCATAAAGGCTGAGTACAGATCTGGGAGAACTAGGAGTGTGAATCAACACAATAAGAAGGTAAGGTTTGGATAATTAGGTCCAGCTTGGTTGGCTGAAGTGCATAGAATCGCTTGATATCCACAAATTCGCGGAATTGATTTTTGAAACAAAGGCCATTGGAGAGGATTCTAAGCTTGGGAAGTTGGGTCAAGATGTCCCAATCAATGATGATATCTTTATTTGGGGAGCTAGAACCAAGGATTTTGGCGGTGATAGAACACTGGGGAAAGAATTGGATGGTAATGAGTTTGCTACGAATCTTAGTAGCAAAAGTGTCACCAGAGGCAGAATTGAAGTACCTAGTGTATGGTTTCCAGCATTCTTCTGGGAGAATCTTTATGTCCAGCATTAAAGAACTGGCTCCAATGTCTATGAGGGCAACAAGAGAGATGGGTTTGTGATATTTTGACAAAAGGATATGGATGGGTATGTAAGAGTGGTCGATTGGTTCAGTGATCTGGATGGCATTGTCCATCAAAGGAGAATCTGGGAAGAAGGTAAAGACTTCATTCTCAGAATTTGAGGTTGAGTCTGAACTATACATCTAGATGGCATAGAGAGTGTCCTTAGAAGGTTGATCTTCTAAAGAGAAGACAGAATCAATATCAGAGTCACTGAGGGGAATTCCAGTACTTTTGACAATTTTGGTCTTAAGCATGCCTTGTCAAGGTGCTTATTTTCTCTAAGATAGCTTTGAAAAGCCTCTCATCGAAGACAAAGTTTTTCTATGGTAATATGGATAGCCTATTGAATTTCTCCAAGGGTGGCTTCTGGCAAACTTTTCTGTCTTGCCTGGAGAGTTTTTTTCTGCAGCTTGGTTGACTTCCTTTGGGATAGATGCCAAGAAGATTGGTTTGAGGTTCCAATCTGCACCGAGCAAGTGGAAGAGTTTGATCATGGCTTGGAAGTGTTAGTCGAGATCTTTCCTCCTTAATGAGCAGCATCTACGTTCGAAGAACTCCTTTCACTTGAGCTCCTTCGAATCTTCCAGCTTTCCAATAAAATACATATGAATGATCTAGATAGCATTATCCAGTGGCTGTGTCAATAGGTATAGTTGGTCTTGTTTGGAGGTAGTGTGCCACTAGTCTTTGAGCGCGCCTGTGAAGCGGCTAGTGAATTCCAAGAGGATATCATAAGTACTTGGTTTATTAATATGCCTAGTAGTAAGCCAAGCATGGAATTCTTGAAGCATCTCAGGGCATTTATGGTATGGGAGATCATCCAAGGTAAATAAACATTGGAGGATAAGGCTGTAAAGGATTGGGTCGCATCTGGCTGGTCCGGATGTGGCAGCTTTGGTTCAGAGAATATTTCTTCTTCCTTGGGCATAGTGTTTGCCATGAACAAATTTTCTTCTGACGAGAAGAATGCCACCAAAGTGTCCGAATCAAAGTTGGAGGAAGATTCAACAAGCTGAGTTTTTGACGGTTTGATAACAGCAATAGAAGGGATCTGGTTGTGGAGGAAAGTTTCAAGTAGATTAGAGATAGTTAAGGCACCAGGAGGTTGTTCTCCCGGAGGATTTTTGGTGTACCATGGGGTAATACTAAAGACTCGATGGGAGTCGAACATTTTTTTTGCTTTTATTTTAGTTTACAAAGTTTGTCTCTAAGGGCCAAGAAGTTGTTTTGAGGAGGTGGTGCGGCTGAACTTAAAATAGTAGCGAATGAGGAAGACGATCCTAAGGGAGAGGATTTAGGTTTGAATGGTGGAGGATGAGATGGAAAAAATGTATGTTCGAGGAGAGCTAATGGCTTTTGGCTTTTGAGGATCTGGATCTGCCTCTTAAGTTTTTCAATCTTAGGAGTCTAGTTTTCTAGGTAATGGTTGGGTGGTGTTTGCTTGGTTTCGAGCAGGTGGAGCCTCTTTTGGAAATCTTTCAGCATTTTGCAAGATAATTCAGTGGTCTGATCTACTCATTCAAGACGTGCTGCGATAGTGCCAAGAATCTTGTTTTGGGCTAGAGCATTTTCAGTCTACCAATTCAAAACAGTCTCAGCAGTAGAAGGCTGCTTGCGTTGGCCTTGAGCATCAAGGCCAATAGGATTAGGAATCTTGGGGGAGTGTTGGTATCTTTGATGAGGGTTAAAGAATTTTTCCAATGAGGGAAATTTCCGCACACTTGATTCAGGCTCCTTGGATTCAAGTGGTGGAAAATCATTAGGCGTAAACATGCATATGCTAGGTTAGACCATAGGAGGTTCGGGCTGAGATATACAAGTGCCTGGTCTGGGTAGGTTAATAGGGCAAGAAGGATGCTTCTTTACCAATTTTTGGATCGACTTATAAAAAGCTGAGGTGACCAAAGGTTTTGGTTTTGCTGGTGGTTTCACAGGGGAGTTTGCTAGCCAGCATGGTGGTGGAGGAGATGAGATTGTGGGTGGCCTTGGTGGTCCATAAGAAATAATGAATTGGTATTTGCTACTATTCTTTCCAAGAGGTCCTACAGTTAGATCTCCATCAAGATATCATTGGTAAAGTGTATCATTTTTCTTCTTCTTTTTGGAAGAAGGCCTATCATCCTCTTCTCCTTTAGATTTTGTGCGAGAAGAACAAGCACAATTAGGATCCGAAAAACAATGTCCAATTGGATCCTTTAAGAAGTGAATCGGATGTCCTTGTGAATCAAAAGTCTGGACAAATTGTTTATTGTCTAGTTCGCTTGAAATAGGATCAGTAGTATAGGGTGTAAAGTGAAGAATAGTAGGGAAAATAGAGGAAGGTTCCTTATTTTCCTTACTAAATTTGATGGTGACAGTTCCGTCTTTTTTCTGAGTGAATTAGGGCTCGTTGGATTGAACAGGCTTACAACTTTGATAGAGTTTTTCATAGTTGGTAACCCAACTTTCAAGGAGAAGCTTGACAAGTTCATTCCATGGGATCTGGCGAGGAACATGAGTACAGGAAGTTTGGTCGTGGTCAACAGAGATGACAAGAGCATATTTTGAGTTTGGGATGTTGAGATCAATGGCATGGTTTTGGAGTCGATAGATCATCCGGTAATGTAAAGTGGTAGCAATTGATCCAGGAGTCTAAGGAACGCTAGTGAGGATTAAAAAGGAAGATATACCGAAAATGGCATTTCGGACATGTTATGGTCATTATGAGTTTACTATAATGCTGTTCGGTTTGACGAATGCTCTTGCAGCCTTTATGGACTTGATGAACTGTGTGTTCAATAAGTATTTGGACCAATTCATGATTGTGTTTATTGATGATATTTTGGTGTACTCAAGGAATCCAGAGGATCATGAAAGACACCTGCGATCAGTACAACAGACCTTGAGGGAATATGAATTCTATGCTAAGTTTAGCAAGTGCGAGTTTTGGTTAACTTGAGTGGCATTTTTGGGTCATGTAATTTCAAGTGAAGGGATTTTTGTTGATCCATCTAAGATCGAAGTGATCATGAATTGGCCGAGACCTACGACAGTAACTAAAGTTTGAAGTTTCTTGGGATTGGTAGGGTATTATAGATGGTTCGTGGAGAAGTTTTCTGCGATAGCCATGCCCTTGACAAGGTTATTAAAGAAAGAAGAAAAATTTGATTGGACGGATAAGTGCGAGTGTAGTTTTCAAGAGCTCAAGAGTAAGCTGACTACCGCACCATCCTAACAACATTATCTGGTCCTAGAGGATACGAAATCTACAGTGACGCGTCATACAAAGGACTAGGCTGCATTCTAATGCAACATGGTAAGGTGGTTGCACTTAAGATTTGGAGACACTATTTGTGTGGAGAAAGGTTCCCAATTTTTACGAACTATCAAAGTCTGAAGTATTTGTTCTCTCAAAAGGAATTGAACATGAGGCAACGACAATGGATAGAATTTCTTAAGGACTAAGATTGTGAGATTCTATACCATCCAAGGAAAGTGAACAAAGTGGCAGATGCGCTCAGTCAAAAATCGTCAATTGCACAAATGATGGTGTGAGAATGGATCCTTTTTGAAGAAGTCCAAGACTCATACTTCAAAATTGAGATAGGCCATCTTGCTAGCGACACAGCCCAAGAGTGGCGAGCCTCGGGACAAAGCTAGAATTTGACCATGGCCCATCCACAGGCCCGGCCAAGAGCCCGCAACCGTTCGGTTCTATCAGGTTTGTCCTATTCCATTGGTCCTTTCTGCTCATCCCATTCAGCTCGTTCTCTTGTGGCCAGAAGATTGCATAGGGTTTCAAGACCTGGCCATGCAGACTGTCTATGGCAGCCATGCAGACTGGCCATGGGAGGCCATCCTTGTGTTGTCCCATGCAGTAGACTCTAATGTAGCCTTGTAATGATTGTACAGAATCAAATATGACCGTTGGATCGATGAGAGGATCGAAGGATTAGATTAGTCCGGCCATTGTATAAATAGAGGACCCTTACCCCATTTGTAATTGCTTGATCTAAAGTGAATACACACTCCTTTAGTCTAAAAACTCTCTTCTGGTCGAGTGAGTGATCGAAATGCTGACTTAGGATCGTTCCTAAGGCCATACGAGTGTGAATTGTTCGGTGTGAATCAACCGGCCCGTGACAAGTGGTATCAAAGCCTCGTTAGTACCTCGGTTGTGCCATCATTCATGTCTCTATTCGTGATTCAGCAAACGTAATGGCTGATCTAAGTTCTAGCATTGCGAATGCCCAGGATGAGGATCGCGAGGATCGTGGAAGGGCGACCGAGCAGGTTAGCATCCAAACCTAGCGTAGTCGTGCTGCATCCTGTTCGAGGGAATCGATGGGAGATTGGGAGCATCACATGACATCCCTGGAGGAGAACATCTTGAACGTTTGCAGGCTAGTGAACGACTTAACCCAGACCGTCGATGGAGTGGAAGTCGACCGAGAGGGGTTCCTGGCCAAGATGCGGGAACTAAAAGGTGGCATGGGAGAACTCTGCAACGAGTTGCTAAGGTCGTTGGTCCGTGAGCTGTAGCATCGGGACGAGACCTAGGAAGCTATTGTAGGGGCCATGCGAGCTGAGATCGACGAGCTCAAGGGGAAGCTCACCGAGGTGGAAGCTGCACATGTGAACGGGGCAATCATCGTGCAACCACGCATGGACACCCTAAAGCCAAAGGAGTTCAAAGGCTCGCGGGTGGCTAGGGACATAGATAACTTTCTGTGGTACATGGAACGGTATTTCCATTCCACAAGTATGACTGACGACATGATTCAGGTGAACACGGTGGCCATGTACCTGAGCAAGAACGCTTTGCTTTGGTGGCATCGTAGGTCCAATGATAGGAGTGGCGACCCTATCACAACGTGGGCCAAGTTCGTCGAGAAGCTTCAATGGAACTACTATCTCGCTTATGCACAGGAGAAAGCTTGCGATGAGCTCAAATGTCTCAAACAGAGGGGGACTGTCTGGGAATACGTCAAGTGGTTCTCGGAGCTACTACTCCAGATCCCGTCCATGATTGATGTAGAGGCGTACCATTAGTTCATGAGTAGCCTCAAATCCTAGGCCAAGCAGGAGCTGAAACAGCACAGTGTGAGAGATCTCACGACGGCCACAACCATGGCCGGATCCCTTGAGGAACCGAAAGCGGCAGTGTCCATAGCCAAGCCCGACTACAAGCCTAGGGAAAGAGCCAACAGTGGGGGGGATCGGAATCGGTATAGACGTTCCAATGGAGGAAGACCACCAGCGGCCCTGCCTAAGGCTCAACTAGAGTCGAGTGGCTGGAGACAATGCCAGAATCTCACATACAAGTGCTTTTTCTATGATAGGCCACACATGGCTCGGGACTATCCCAAGAGGGGCAAGTTGACGGCTCTTTGCCAAGATGATGAACCACGAGAGGGGGTGCGGCTAGGATCGCAAAGGATCCTAAGTACCATCAAGGCCAAGACGGTTAAAGAACCAAAGGGGATGATGTTCATTGACGTAAAGATCGGAGGTACCACAGTCAACGCACTCGTGGACACCGGAGTATCCGATCTGTTCATTTCCTAAGAGGCCGCGAAGAAGCTGAATCTTTGGGTCGAAGGAGGAGCTGGTTGGCTCAAAACGGTGAACTTGAAAGAAGTCACAACTAGCGGCATGGCTAGGGATGTGGATATGTGCCTTGGTCCCTGGACAAGTAGGGAGAATATTGAGGTAATCCCCCTTGATGACTATGATTTTGTGCTGGGTTTGGGATTCCTTGATCATATCAATGAGGGTATTATGCCTTTTGCGAATTGTATATGCATTTTGGATAAACGGTGCAATTGCATGGTGCCAATCCATTGCGAGTCGGGACACAATCGGAAGATGCTCTCGGCCATGCAACTCTCAAAAGGTGCACCGAAGGGCGATGTGACCTTCTTGGCAACACTAAAGGTCGAGGACGTGAAGGATAGTGAGGAAGATGTTCCAACTGAGGTGGTCTAGGTCCTCGACGCGTTCCAAGATGTGATGCCGCCTGAGTTGCCCAAGAAGCTGCCACCCCGTAGAGAAGTCGACCACAAAATCGAGTTGGTGCCTGATACGCGACCCCCAGCCATGGCGCCTTACCGCATGGCCCCGCCTGAGTTGGAGGAGCTGAGAAAGCAGCTCAAAGACTTGCTGGATGCGGGATATGTTCAGCCATCCAAGGCTCCGTTCGGTGCCTCTGTGCTATTCCAAAAGAAGCACGACGGGTACCTTTGGATGTGCATCGATTATAGAGCTTTGAATAAGCTCACCATCAAAAACAAGTACCCGATCCCCCTCATCGCAGACTTGTTCGACCAGCTCGAGGAAGCCCGGTGGTTCACCAAGCTGGATCTTTGATCGGGGATACTACCAGGTTTGGATTCCCGAAGGGGACAAGCAAAAGACCGCATACGTAACCCGTTATGGATCGTACGAGTTCCTGGTCATGCCATGAGGCCTGACTAATGCGCCGGCAACATTCTGTACGTTGATGAATAAGGTACTACACCCGTTCCTTGATCGGTTTGTGGTTGTTTACCTTGATGATATTGTGGTGTATAGCCGGATGCTCAAAGAGCATATCGAACATTTGAGAAAGGTGTTCTAAGTTCTGCGAGAGAACGACCTGTACGTGAAGCGGGAAAAGTGCACCTTTGCATGGGAGGAAGTCCCCTTCCTTGGGCACATCATCGAGGGCGGACGAGTGCAGATGGACGCAGCCAAAGTCCGTGCCATCACTGAATGGGAGCCACCAGTCAAGGTAACGGAGCTGAGATCGTTCCTTGGGCTGACGAACTACTACCGGCGGTTTATTCGTGGCTATTCGAGCATCACAATTCCTCTCATGGACATGCTAAAGAAAGAAAGGGCATGGGAATGGACAGACCAGTGCCAAGAGGCCTTTGAGTGACTAAAGGGGGCCATGGTCCAAGGACTGGTCCTAGTGCTACCCGACTATTCCAAACCGTACGAGGTAGAAACTGATGCCTCAGATTTCATGATAGGTGGTGTTCTTATGTAGGAAGGACACCTGGTGGCCTATGAATCGCAGAAGCTAAATGACACTGAACGGCAATGTACGGTCCAGGAAAAAGAGATGATCGCCGTAGTGCATTGCCTCCAAACGTAGAGGCACTACTTGTTGGGATCGAAGTTTGTCGTACGGATGGACAATGTAGTCACGAGCTACTTCCAGACCCAAAGGAAGCTCAGCCCGAAGCAAGCTCGGTGGCAGGACTTCCTTGCGGAGTTCGACTACGTGCTGGAATACAAACCGGGGAAAGCCAACTCGATAGCCGACGCCTTGAGCCGAAAAATGGAGTTGGCAAGCACGGTAAGTCGACCTAACTGTCCCTTACTTGATCGGATCAAGGAAGGACTTCCGCATGATCGAACGGCCCAACAACTACTCGAGTATGCTTGAGATAGCAAGACAAGAAGGTTCTAGTTAGAAGACGGCCTTCTCTACACTAAGGGATGGAGACTTTATGTGCCATTCCACGGGAGATTATGGAAGGAAACGCTCCAAGAATGCCATGACTCCAAATGGGCGGGACATTTGGGAATCCACTGCACCATGGCGCTGGTCGAAGATCAGTACTACTGGCCACATCTGAGGGACGATGTTGAAGCGTATGTCAAGACATGCCTCGTGTGCCAGTAGGACAAGATTGAGCAATAGCGTCCGTCGGGGCTTCTTGAGCCACTACTTGTACCGGAATGTCCATGGGAGAGCGTCTCCATGGATTTCATCATCAATCTCCCGAAGTCTGAAGGTTATTGGACTCTCATGGTTGTGGTGGATCACTTCTCCAAATACACGACGATCGTGCCCGCAAGCAAAGATTGCCCAGCTAAAGAGGCGGCCAAGCTGTTCATGAAGCACATCGTCAAATACTAGGGCGTTCTATGGACAATCGTGAGTGATCGTGACCCATAGTTCACCGTGCAATTTTGGACGGAGCTCTTCAAGTTGTTGGGGACAAACCTCAACTTCTCCACGAGCTTGGACCCTCAAACAGATGGACAAACGGAGAGGGTGAATTTGCTCATCGAGATCTACCTCCGGCACTACGTGAGCACAACCCAAGCCAATTGGGCAAAGCTGATCGATGTGGCTCAATTCTCATTCAACTTGCAGTAGAATGAGTCCACAAACCAAAGCCCGTTCGAGATTGTGACCGGGCGCAACCGTTCACTCCAAGTGCGGTTGCCACAAGCTACAAGGGGAATAGCCCTTCCGCGTACAAGTTGGCCAAGGAGTGGCAAGAGCAGGCTGACTTGGCGCAGACGTGTCTTCATAAGGTTTCCAAGCGGGCCATGAGATGGGCGGACAAGAAGCGGTGGCATGTGGAGTTCCAAGTTGGGGATCTCGTGCTGGCCAAGTTACATGCACTTCTTTAGTACCGGGATAGTACATAAGGGCCTGATCCGACGTTATGAAGGCCCTTTCCGCATGGTTTAACGAGTTGGCAAGGTAGTATACAAGCTGGACCTACCGTCCAAGCTCAAACTCCACCCGGTGTTCCACGTAAGTATGTTGAAGCCTTACCTTGCGGACAAGGATGATCTGAGTAGGGGTGAGTCGCAACGAGTGCCCCTTGGCACAAAAACTTCCTATGACCATGATGTCAAATGTATCATGGCTGATCGGATCATACAAAAGAAGTACCAGGCGCCTAGACGAGAGTACCTTGTTCGGTGGAATTGTCTTCTGGAGAGTGAAGCGAGTTGGGAACCCTCCGAGGCTCTTTAGCAGTTCAAGCGACACATTGATGCATTCCATGCCGAAGATGTGACGAGGGCGTTGCCGGATTTGGTGGGGGAGAATGACATGGCCCAAGAGTGGCGAGCCTCAGGACAAAGCTAGAATTTGACCATGGCACATCCACGGGCCCGGCCAAGAGCCCGCGACTGTTCGATTCCATCAGGCTTGTCCTGATCCGTTCGTCCTTTTACTCGTCCTATTCAGTTTATCCTCTTGTGGCCAGAAGATTGCATGGGGTTCCAAGACTTGGCCATGCAAATTGTCCATGGCAGCCATGCAGACTGGCCATGGCAGGCCATCCTTGTGCTGTCCCATGCAATAGACCCTAATGTAGCCTTGTAATGATTGTATAGATTCGAATATGACCATTGGTTTGATGAGGGGATCGACATATCAGATTAGTCCAGCCATTGTATAAATAAGAGACCCTCACCCCATTTGTAATTGCTTGATCATAAGTGAATACACACTCCTTTACTCTCAAAACTCTCTTTTGGTCGAGTGAGTGATCAAAAGGCTGACTTAGGATCGTTCCTAAGGCCGCACGGGTGTGAATTGTTCGGTCTGAATCGACCGATCCGTGACACTAGCCTAATGGCCACTCTCAAGGTGGAGCCCGAGATGCAAACCAGGATAAAAAGTGCCCAAGTGATGAATCCTGAAGTCCTAAAGATTCTACAAATGGATTAGGTCAAGAGGAAAGCAGACTTTCAAGTGTCCGAGGATGGGACATTAAGGTTTTGGGGATGATTGTGCGTTCCCAATGATGCCGAACTTAAGGAGGTAGTCTTGTTGGAATCTCATCGTAGCAACTATCGCATCCATCTCGGCAATACGAAGATGTATGAAAATTTGAAGCAACACTTTTAGTAGAGTGGTATGAAATTGGTTATCGCAAAGCACGTGGCTAAGTGTTTAACATGCCAAAAAATAAAACTCAGTATTGTAAGCCTGGTGGATTGTTGCAACCCCTTAAGATTCCCAAATGGAAGTGGGACCATATGACAGTGGACTTTGTGATGGGGCTGCCAAGGAGTCAGCGAGGCAATGACTCGATTTGAGTGGTAGTTGACAGATCGACAAAATCAGCCCACTTTATCACTGTATGGAAGGATTTCGCGTTGGACAAGTACGTAGAGTTGTACATGTGACATATTGTGCACATTCATGGAGTTCTAGTGATGATCACATCTAACTATGATCCTAAGTCTACGACAACTTTCTGGAGAAGTTTGCAATCAGCCATGGGAAAAAAAACTGCAGTATAGCACAACGTATCATCCACAGATGGATGGTCAATCAGAAAGGACGATCCAAACCCTTGAGGATATGCTATGAGCTTGTGTTGTAGGCTTTAAAGGGAGTTGGGAGGAACAACTTCACTTGGTTGAATTTGCCTACAACAATAGCTATCAGCAAAGCATTAAGATGGCACCATTCGAAGCTTTGTATAGGAGACCTTACAAAACTCTGCTATGTTGGGACAAAGTTGGCAAACAAAAGATTACGGGGCCGGAGTTGGTGCAACAATCTTTGGATGCCATCAAGATTATTTGAAATAGATTAAGGACAACCCAAAGTTATCAAAAGAGCTATGCAGACAAACGACGTAGGCCATTGGAGTTTAAGGTGTGCGACCATGTATTCTTGAAAGTATCTCCAATGAGGGGTACTTTCAGATTTGGCAAGAAAAGAAAGTTGAGTCCGAGGTACATTGGACCCTTTGAGATTTTGGCATATTGTCTTGCGTTACTACCAAAGCTTGCACAAGTGCATGATGTTTTCCATGTGTCCATGTTGAGGAAGTACGAACTAGACTCGACTCACGTGTTGAATTTCAAGGAACTGGACGTAGACGACAGGGTGTCGTACATGGAAAGACCTATCCATATAGAGGATCGTAAGGAACAAGTGCTTCGAAACAAGACTATCGCTTTAGTAAAGGTGATTTAGCAACATCATGGAATCGAGAGAGCTACATGGGAAAGCGAGGTAGCGACGAAACATCAGCACCCCCATCTTTTTGAGGATTTTTTTGTAGCTGCAAAATTTCAGGATGAAATTTCTGTAAGGGGGAAGAATTGTGACGTCCTGAAATTCAAGGCCTTTGAGGGATGTATAAATGTGAATTTCATCAATGCATTGTTGGTAATCTCACTCGGAACTGATCACTCCTGAAATATTATCCTTGAGAGGAAAGGCTAATGAGGAAGGAACTTGTGTGACAAAAAAACTTGACCTGGGAAAATGACTCAACCATGGGACCTGCATAATGGTTATACATGCCGATTCGAGGAGTGACTAGAAGTTGGTTCATGGACAGGGTATAATAGGACAACGGGTGGATTCGTGTACTATATCAAGACTGCAATTGGCCCTAAGTCAATTCTTAGTAATCGTGTACTTTGAAATAAAAATCGATCCTTCGTAATTTGACGATAATCAAGGACGTCCATGTGTTGAGAAAAACTTCAATGTGGTTTGATGTTGAGTCAAGCACGAGTTGGTTAAGCGTAAATCCTCGGAGTTGCTTGTTAATCCAAGAAATACCAAATTCGCATTTGATCAAAATTGACAATGCATGTGAATCCAATATTGGACAACGAATTTTCGGGAACGTCAGAGATGAACTTTTGGACGATGTTTCTTTAACCTTCAAAATTGTCGGTAAACCCGAATTGTTGGAAAAAAAAAAGTAATGGGCTGAAAAATTAAGCACATGAGGAAGTAACGGGCCGAGAAATTGAGCCCATGAGGAAGTGGGCTGAGTAAGACCCAAGTGCGCCTCACGCCCAAGGAAGGGTGGCCACCATGGTGGGCCCAAGGTAGCCATTTGAGCCCATTGGAGCCAATTAATCCACTTGACCTTTCTAGCCCATTATCCATTCTTGAATTAATTTGAGCCCAACAAATTCCCGAGCCCATTCCTATTCATTTCCTAACTTATTTCTTAGGTCCACTCTTCATCTCAACCCATGGACAAAATGGTAATTGTGCAAAGGTAGAAAAGACCAAATTGCCCCTCAATATATTATTGGAAAGAAGACAAAAGAAGAGAGAGAAATTTTTGGTTGATGAGGTCATTTGCATGGGGAAGAAGCAAGAAGTTATGAGCATTAATTAAGAGTGGACTAGCCTTCTTCTTCCTTCTCTCTCCTTCTTCTCTCTTCTCCCTAACTAGCCGACCACCCCATTTCCTCCTCTTCTTCTTCTTCCTTCCTCTCCTTTCCTTGCATTTTCACTGTTGGTCTAGCCTTGTCACTGTCCAAGCTGCCTGTAGCAACAACTAGGAGCCCTTGTCCGTACCCCCCATTGCCACCGCTCACCGTTCTTGGTCACCGGTCAGCCCGCCGGCCGCTGGAAGCCACCGTCCCTTTTGTCCGCCTGCTTCTCCAGCTTCTGCACTTGCTAGAAAAGCTTGTCCGCCCTTGTTCCGACCTTGCCACTGCCCGGACCAACCACCAGCTCTTCCCCCCTGACCACCTGGAGTCATTGGACGCCGGCCAGCAGACCACTAGTTAGTTTGGCCAGCAACCGCTCCTCTGGTTCTGCTCGGTTTCCTACTTGATAGAGGAAGACCGGCCTTGGTAGCTACTATTTTCATCCCAGGACCGCCTTGGGTCAACATTGTCGAGGTCCCCACGTGTAGCCTTCATCGCTGCCGCCACATCCGTGTCTTCGGCCTGCCTAATGGGTGAGTTTATGTCATAATCTGTTGATTAGTGCATTAAACTTGTTTAGGGATGGTTTAGTTAGAGTTTATCTTAGTTAGGGGGATTAATTAAGGTTTATTAGAGTTAAGATAGGTGGTTAGTTAGATGACCGTGATTAGTTTAATTAGAAAAGTGAACTATGGTTGGATAATTAACCAAGGTTGGGTTAATTAACCATGGTTGAAGTGTGGTTTGGTTTATTAATCATGGTTGGCTTGGATAAAACCATTAATCTTGCTTAATGCTCTCTAATTGGGGTTTAGTTGAATAATCAAAGATTAGGGGGTTAATCTTGATTAGCTTTAGTTTATTGAAAAGAATTGATTTCTTTTAATAAATGATTGATTTATGGAATTTGGAATTTATTTTATTAATTATTAAATTATGGCATTTTACTGTTCATAAAGTATTGTTCACGTGCACTGTTACTGTTCATGCATAAGCGAAATTTTGCCTATATGGATATGATTTGATCGTATTATGTACATTACTAATTGTTAAATGCATGGACATTGCTATGAATCGCGTGGGCATACAAAGGAAAGGGAAAAACCCTGAGGTGTCGAGTGTATGCTTATGTCAAACATGACCGTGTGTGTTTATTTGACTGTTTCTGCAAACATATATCATGTATGCATTGTCGAATGTTCAAGATTAAAATAAGCTGTGGTGATATGTTTGCGTGGTCACTAAACTGAACCCATCACGCCGGCGTCGTGACCCTAGCGAGAGTCTAGATGCGGAGTCGCGGTAGAGGCTGGGCCCATGCTCTTTCGAGAGTGCCTTCTTGGAAAGGAAACCTTGACATAGCCGTGCCTCATGGGGGAGGGCGATGCTTGGCTATGCCAGTAGACACCGGTAGGAGTTCGGTTGTGGCCCTAAAGGGCATTAATAATCGGAACACGTGTGGATGCAAGAATGCATGAGAAACATAACATCATTAGTTCTGATTATGCATGTGCTAGTTGCACTATTTGTGGTATGCCTAAATCGAAAACGTGTAGGGTGTGGCATTGGCCAAGTGAGATCGCCTTTAATACGACTCGAATGTGATTGATTGAATGCATTACTTTTTTGTGGTATGCATTGGTCATATTAGGTATGCATAGATCGTGAAGGGTATGGCATAACCGAGTAAGGTTGTATGTGAGCCGACTGCTTATCTATTTATTATCCTTGTCTTGGCGGAAGCAGTTAGTATTGTTGCCATTAGTCTGCATGAGGGGTGGTTCTTGAGAGGTAACTTGGGATGAGTTGGTGTCCTAACTGGGGCTTAAGGCAAGAACTCGTCGAGATTATATCTCATTGTTATATTAACCATTTCAGGTCCTTAGAATGGCGCACCCTTTGGTGCGATTCAAGGTCCCTAAGGACTAGGAGACCATTGTGATGCACCATCGCTTCCCAGGTTGGGTGCACTTGTATGAGAAGTACGTCTCCACCATTTGGGTGGATGAGGGACTAGGGCTATGGACTCCCCATCAGTTCCTAGTGTGGTATATCAGAGAGGACGATCTTTTGATCGGTTCTCTACGCGATTTTGATGGGCCACTTGGTAGAGGCCTCGAAGACGCCAATTGGTATTCTATGGAGTTGGATCCTCTAGATGGCGCCATGGTGAATTTGGATCCCACCCCACCTATAGTTGACCCGTACTCCTATAACTATGACCCGACGAAGCTTGAGTCCGATGGGTCCCTGCACTTTGGTAGTCCCTGATGGACGTAACGAACCTAAGGGTTCTTTTTGGAGAGAATGGATTAACCTAGCTTTAGTCCCTTTTTGTTTAGCTTAGAGAAAGGAATCGACCCACTAGTGGGCTTATAAATAGAAAACGTTCCTTTAATGGTTAATCCAATAAGTAAATAAATTTGTTGTTGCTTTGCTATTTATCTTTTTATCCCTTTTATGATCGATTGATTGTTTGGTTGACCAGGGGATAGTTCATTTTCCACCTATGCATAATCAAAGAATAAAATGAGTGGTCGGCAACGTGTCCTGGGACGTCGCATTCAATTGACCAAGGTGAAGGGGTTGTTACATGCTCAGGGTTCAAGGCGTAATAGACAAAGTCAGGGAAAACCTTTGAAATTATTTCAATATTGGACCTTGGACATATAATAGTTCCGAATCGAATCTCTTTAGAAAGAAGATCTTTTGTCTCATGGTAGCCTGCTCAAGTCCCTTTACAAATCTTTCATTAATGGTTAGCTATACACTTCACATGTTTTTAGCGGTTCACATGGTATCATCAAATGATACAAGTCTGGGATAAGAATCTACAATGCACTAGAACGCCCTTGTTGACCATCCTTTACTCCGACAGCATTTAGGGTTCCTCGAACAATATGATATCTCACACTGGGTAAATCCTTAACCCTTCCCCCTCTTACTAAGACTATAGAATGTTCTTGTGAATTATGGCCAATACCAAGTATATAAGCAGTGATTTCAAATCCAGAGGTTAATCGTACTCTAGTAACTTTACATAAGGTAGAGTTTGGTTTTTTGGGGGTGATAGTGGAAAAGTTGACAGATAAGTCACCATTACTTCCACTCTACGGAACTGTACATGAGATTTTCACCTCATAAAGCTCCTCGTTCAATTCTTTTGAAGTCATTGGGTCCTTTTTCTCATTTGAGAATCTCCTCCCTTCTTCCACTCCACCCGAAGAGTAACTAAGACCAATTCAGTTACGTTTTCATGTTCCAATTGAACATTTTCCATTTTGGACTATTCTCAAAGGAGAAGATTCTTCTTTTTACCAAACATCTATAGATCCGATCATAATCTTATAATAAAAATAAGAGATCTTTCTCGATCAAACTCCTTGCCCCTCATTCTTCAAGAATTAGAAAGATCCTTTTCAAGTTTGAATTTGTTCATTTGAAATCTAGGTTCTTCTACTTCTACTTCATTTCCCTCTCTTTTTTTATTTCTTTCCTTTTTTTATTTCTTTTTTTATTCCCTTCCATCATTCCTTAAGTCCCATAGGTTTGATCCTATAGAATCTAACCCGTTTTCTCATTGAGTGAAGGGTACGAAAGATTCATTTTTCGATCAAAAGTACTATGCGAGTGAAATCTTCCATTTTTTCCTCTTTCTCTATCCCTGTCCCATAGGTACAACCTTTGAATCAATAGAGAACCTTTTCTTCTGTATCTGTATGAATCGATATTATTCCATTCCAATTACTTCCCGATATCTCCCAAGGAAAATCCTGAATTGGATTCCAAATTGATGGGTTAGTGTGAGCATATCCATGCAGTTATGCACTCTTTGAATAGGAATCCATTTTCTAAAAGATCCTAGCTTTCGCACTTTGATGGGTCTCCGAGATCCTTTCGATGACCTATGTTGTGTTGAAGGGATATCTATATGATCTGATCGATTGTGTAAAGCCCATGGTAGCAAAGGAACAGGGGAAAGTATATAGAAAAGACAGTTCTTTTCTATTCTATTAGTATTAGATTAGTATTAGTTAGTGATCCTAGCTTAGTGAGTCCTTTCTTCCGTGATTCACTTTTGGCACTAGTCCTACATTTTGTTTCTGTGGATTGAGAAGAAAGAGGGCTCAGTGGGAAGAGGATTGTATTATGAGAAAAGAAAGTAGATCAACCTCTTTCTTTCAAATATAAATATACAACATGGATTCTACCAATGAGTTGGACTCTCATGTTGATACGAATGAATCATCCTTTCCGCGGAGGTGAATCTTTGCCTACTAGGCAAGAGGATAGCAAGTTACAAATTCTGTTTCGGTAGGACATGTATTTCTATTACTATGAAATTCATAAATGAAGTAGTTAATGGGGGGGTTACCATTATCCTTTTTGTAGTGACGAATATTGTATGTGTTCCTAAGAAAAGAAAAGGAATTTGTCCATTTTTCGGGATCTCAAAGGCACGTGGAAACACATAAGAACTCTTGAATGGAAATCGAAAAGAGATGTAACTCTAGCTCCTTCGAATATGGTAAGATCTTTGGCGCAAGAAGAAGAGGTTGACCCATATCATCGTGACTTAGTTCTAATTTCTCTATTTTTTTAAGAATACCGCTTTTCCTACCCGTATCGAATAGAACATGCTGAGCCAAATCTTCTTCATGTAAAACCTGCTTGATTTAGATCAGGAAAATTGTACGGTTTTATGAAACTGCGTGCTATGGCTTGAATCCATATTCAATCCTATTTATGATAGGAGCAATTGAGAATTGAATCCAATTTTTTCCATTATTTTTGTATTCGTAATAGTGTGAAATGAAGGCCTGGCTCCAAGTTGTTCAAGAATAGTGGAATAGTGGCGTTGAGTTTCTCAACCCTTTGCCTTAGGATTAGTCAGTTCTATTTCTTGATGGGAGCAGGGAAGGGATATAACTCAATGGTAGAGTGTCACCTTGACATAGTGGAAGTCATCAGTTCGAGCTTGATTATCCCTAAAACCAATGCAATTTTTTTTTATTTTGACTTACTCGCCCACCGTAATTGAATGAAAATGGATAAGAGGCTCATGGGATTGACGTGAGGGGGTAGGGATGGCTATATTTCGAGGAGCAAACTCTAGGCAAATATGAAGCGCATGGATACAGGTTATGCCTTGGAATGAAAGACAATTCCAAATCAGCTTTGTCTACGAACAAGGAAGCTATAACTAATGCAACTATGAATCTCATGGAGAGTTTGATGCTAGCTCAGGATGAACGCTGGCGGCATGCTTAACACATGTAAGTCGGATGGGAAGTGGTGTTTCCAGTGGCGAACAAGTGAGTAATGCATAAGAACCTACCCTTGGGAGGGGAATAATAGCTAGAAATAGCTGCTAATACCCTGTAGGCTAAGGAGCAAAAGCAGGAATCTGCCCAAGGAGGGGCTCATGTCTAATTAGCTAGTTGGCAAGGCAATAGCTTACCAAAGCAATGATCAGTAGCTGGTTCGAGAGGATGATCAACCACACTGGGGCTAAGACACGGCCTAGACTTCTATAGGAGGCAACGAAGGGGAATTTTTCGCAATGGGTGAAAGCTTGATGGAGCAATGCCGCGTGGAGGTAGAAGGCCCACGGGTCATGAACTTCTTTTCCCGGAGAAGAAGCAATGATGGTATCTGGGGAATAAGCATCGGCTAACTCTATGCCAACAGTCGCGGTAATACAGAGGATGCAAGCGTTATCTGGAATGATTGGGTGCAAAGCGTTTGTAGGTGGCTTTTTAAGTCCGTCGTCAAATCCCAGGGCTCAACCCTGGATAGGCAATGGAAACTACCAAGCTGGAGTATGGTAGGGGTAGAGGGAATTTCTAGTGGAGTAATGAAATGTGTAGAGATTAGAAAGAACACCAACGGTGAAAGAACTTTGCTAGGCTGACATTGACATTGAAAGGCGAAAGCTAGGGGAGCGAATGGGATTAGATACTCGAGTAGTCCTAGCCATAAATGATGGATACTAGGCATTGTGCATATCGACCCGTGCAGTGCTGTAGCTAACACATTAAGTATCCTACCTGGGGAGTATGTTCGCAAGAATGAAACTCAAAGGAATTGATGGGGGCCCGCGCAAGCGGTGGAGCATGTGGTTTAGTTCGATGCAAAGCGAAGAACCTTACTAAAGCTTGACATGCCACGAATCCTCTTGAAAGAAAGGTGTGCCTTCGAGAACGTGGACACAGGTGGTGCATGGCTATCGTCGGCTCATGCTGTAAGGTGTTGGGTTAAGTCCCGCAATGAGCGCAACCCTTTGTGTTTAGTTGCCATCGTTGAGTTTATAACCTTGACAAACTGCCAGTGATAAGCCAAAGGAAGGTGATGATGACATCAAGTCATCATGCCCCTTATGCCTTGGGTGACACACATGCTATAATGGCTAGGACAAAGGGCCGCGATCCCACGAGGATGAGCTTACTCTAAAAACCCATCCTTAGTTTGGATTGCAGGCTACAACTTGCCTACATGAAACCGGAATCGCTAGTAATCGTCGGTTAGCCATACGATGATGAATTCGTTCCCAAGGCTTGTACACACTACCCATCACACTATGGGAACTGGCTATGCCCGAAGTCGTTACCTTAACCACAATGAGGGGGATGCCAGAGGCAGGGCTAGTGACTAGAGTGAAGTTGTAACAAGGTAGCTATACTGGAAGGTGCAGTTGGATCACCTCTTTTTCAGGAAGAGCTAATGCTTGTTGGGTATTTTGGTTTAACATTGCTTTACACCCAAAAAAGAGCGAGCTACATTTGAGTTCAACTTGGAGATGGAAGTCCTCTTTCATTTCTGGACAATGAAGTAAGACCAATCTCCTAAGCTTATTATCCTAGGTCGAAACAAGTTGATAGGATCTCTTTTTTTACGTCCCCATGCCCCTCTCGTGTGGCGACATGGGGGTGAAAAACGGAAAGAGGGGGATGAGGTTTCTCTCACTTTTGACATAGCAGGGCCCAGCGAGAGGCTCACACGATGGGCTATTAGCTCAGTGGTAGAGCGCACCCCTGATAATTGTATCGTTGTGCCTAGGCTGTGAGGGCTATTAGCCACATGGATAGTTTAATGTACTCATCAACACCTGACCTTGAGATGTGGATTATCCAAGGCACATTAGCATGGTGTACTTCTCCTGTTCAAATCGAGTTTGAAACCAAACCTCTCCTCAAGAGGATAGATGGGGCGATTTAGGTGAGATCTAATGTAGATCCAATGATGTATGGATTCTCGAGAAGAGAGGAGCCGGGGGGGACCCCCACGGCTCCTCTCTTCTCGAGAATCCATACATCCCTTATCAGTGTATGGACAGCTATCTCTTGAGCATAGGTTTAGGTTCGACCTCAATGTGAAAATAAAATGGAGTACCTAACCATGTATCTTCACAAACCAAGAACTACGAGATCACCTCTTTCATTCTGGGGTGACGGAGGGATCGTACCATTCGAGCATTTTTTTTCATGCTTTTCCCAGAGGTCTAGAGAAAGCTGCAATCAATAGGATTTTCATAATCCTCCCTTCCCGAAAAGAAGAACGTGAAATTCTTTTTCCTTTTCACAGGGACTAGGCCATATGAAGAATGCTTGGATGATAAATAACTCACTTCTTGGTCTTCAACCCCCTTAGTAACTATGAACCACCCCACCCCCTTTGATCAGTGTAATGGGATGTGTTTATTTATCTATCTCTTGACTTGAAATGGGAGCAGGTTTGAAAAAGGATCTTAGAGTGTCTGGTTGGGCTAGGAGGGTCTGTCTTTTAATGTCATGCCCTAACTCTTAGGCTCGTGGCAACCCCATTTCACTTGAGGTCTAGTTGTATGACATCCCAAGTACTATCGTCGACCAATTTATTTTATCTTGTAATTATGCACATGCGGAAACGAATACTCCCAACACAGAAATAGAAGGGATAACAACAATAGCAACGGAGGAAAGATAAACACCATTTTATATATATGAAGATTAGCCGAACTACATTACATGTAAACACGTCTTACTATATGCGAAAAGCTGAGGCCTACTCAACAAAAAAAAAAAAGGATCGGCCTAGCTAACTTAACCCTGTACAAGTGGGGGAGGGCTCATCAAAAAGGGGAATAAGCCACAACAGCCTACTTGCTAGCCTCAAAGGTATCGCTCTCCTTGATCCTCAAGTCATTTAGGACTTGAAAAGATTAACCACGACGGGTTGAGATAAACTCAGTAAGTTAAAGTCCTAAGCCTTTGTTAGGAACTTTGCTCACCTCAGGAGTTTAACATACAACCTAATCCATTAAATCAACCAACACCACCTCAGAGAAAATAACAACAAAAGACAATTTAATAAGCAGGCACAATCACAGGCGATCCTACTTAGTCTTGGCACACATGACCTGTAGAAACTATCAATCACTTCACCAAAGCAGTAGGAAACATGCGAATAATCAGAGCATTACACAAAACGTTCTCATATCTCAATGCCCACACGTACTCTAATTATTACGACCCTTAAAGCCATGCCAGAACCTTATGGTTGGCAGTCAACTGGTCGTAGACTATGCATCATCCTCCCCCTTGAGGCACGGCGATGTTATGGGCTTTCCTCTATCGACGGCATTCTCTAAGGAGCATGGGCCCGGCCTCAACTGCGACTCCGCATTTGACCACTATTAGGCGACCCAACGGCCATGGCACAACCCTGAAGGATTGGCGATCATCCAGCAATTTCAAGCTATCAACTTTAATCTGACCATGCAACACATTAGCAAACAGTTCATTATTATCTTTGCTTTTGCTTGGTCGTGAATGTAACATGATTCGTGCTCATGCGACATGTAGTTACATTTGGCACACATATAATGAAATGCAGCAACAAATAATCTTCACGTATAACAGTGCAATCCAATTACTCATGGAGAAATTCAATAAACCAAGCCATTTTAATGTCAATCGGTCTTCGGTTATGCATTTCCTCATTATACACGGGCATAACTAATAACCAGCACTTCAATAAATCACAACAATCAAGAACAAATCCAATTCTAAAATTTTTTTGCATCTGCGTTAACAGTGCTGTGAACAATAAATTGGTCCAAAATTAATTAATTAAATAAAAATAAATATCCTTAATCATGGTTAACAAATTAACCTAACCATAGTCAAATTAACTTAACCATAGTTAAATTCTAACCTTGGTTACTTTAAAACTAACCTTAGTTACTTTTATTAATTAACCTTAGTTACTTTTTTACTAACTATGGTCAATTAATTAACCCTAATTAGCCTTAATTAACCAGCATAATCAACTAATCAACATTAATTAAGCACAGGCACACAAATTCACTAATTAACCCCTAAATAAGGATTAGGAAATTAACTTACTTGGATCAGAAATTCGGTGACACTAGTGCATAGAGGGGGATGAGGGCTATAAGGGGTAAGCTTAGGGGTGACAACGGATGACAAGCAGTGATCGAAACGGGCCAAAACAGCCTCGGAACACTGTTCATGTGGAAGGGGGGCAGCAATGCAGAAACGGCCGTATAGGCAGCTGACGGCAACCAGGGGTGGCTAGCGGTGTGTGGCTGGCTCTCTAACTTCAGTGGCTACACGTTGGCTGGTGGTGGCGGCTCCGGCGGCGGCGGCAAGGCTGGTTTCCAATGAGAAAACAGCAAAATAGAACAAAGATAGCATAAATAGAAGAGAAAAAGGGAGAGAGAGAGAGTTGCTGGGTTGGGCGGCTACAAGGGGGCTTGGAGGAGAGAGAGAGGGCTGAAAAATTTGTTAAGAAGCTAAGGCAAGTGGGCAAGTCCACTTGTTCAAGAACCAATCAAAACAAAGCAGAAACAAGCATAAACAAAGCCCACTTGGGCACAAAAGGAAAAAACCAAACGAGAGAAGCCCACGGACTGAGGAGGGAGAGGAACTTTGGCCAGCTTGGGCCCTATTTGAGCTGGGTTGGATGGGCACAAGGCCCATTGGACCGCTGGTCTTGAGCTGGCCCACCCACGGGCCTGAAACTCAGTCCAATTTTTCCTTTTTCCAACACTTCCGCGTCTAACGGAAATTCCTAAAATAAATGAGGAGACGTCCAAATATTTAGTCCTAACATCACCGAGAAATCGGTTCCCAAAATCAGATTAAAAATCAGGGCTAAATTGAGTCGATTGTGACTATAGTACAATTTGGATTATTAGACGCCATTTTAGGACTTTTCCTCACATTTGACCCATGGTCAACCATTCTTTGATCCATGGTAACACCAATTCTCGAGTTAGGGATGTCTCTTGATTGTTGTGTGATCCCGGGGCTTTGATAACTCTTTTTTTAATAGAGTATTCTTGCTAATTTAGACTTGATATTTGCTAAATTTTGATGAATTTTTGGTGAATTTAATTGCTACTCACGTAATTTTATTTTGTAGAAAATATTTTCAGATATTCCAGAATATTGCAATATCTTTCAGAATATTTCATCTTGAAGAAAAAGCCAGCCCAAATAAAAAATTTGGAGAATTTGACCATAATTGAGGATAAAGTTCAAAGAAAATCAAGGAGATAAGGAGGAATCTTTTCCAGATCCTAGTGGGAGTAGACCTAGGGCAGATTTTTGGAGGCTATATAAACTGCTATCGTGCTACATATAAGAGAGGAGAGAATCCTTGGAGACACCATCTTTGCAAAAGATTTTGGGTTTTCCTACTTAGATTTTGTTCTTCTATTTTAGTGGAGCTGGCACGTGTCAAGGAGAGAAGGAGGAGACAAACTCGAAGCTCTTTGTATCTCAAATTGGTGAATTTGTTTTTATTTAGTATAATGTTTTCTTTAAATTTTGTTACTTTAGTTTTTACTATGTTCTAAATTTCTTTTGTTAGAGCTACAATGAATCTTAATCATGATTGATTGATTTTCAAAGACTTTCTCATGCAATAGAATAGTTTTGATTGTGTCGTTCTTTATCATGATCTTAATGCTTTTAAAAGTTTGGCTAACTTTTGAATGATTTTTTAATGTATGCATGATACCGGGTGGAGATTGTGTGCATGCGTATTAGTGATATTGAACCATAAATTAAATCTAGGTCAATGTACACTAGGTTATTTATGTGGCTACGATAGTAGATGTAGGTTGGGATTATTTAGATTGAATCAGGGAATTTCCACAAGAACTTAATGCTTTTAGGTAGTTTAAATTCACATAAGATTAGTGTAGATAAACATACCTAATTAGGGATTATTAGACCAAGGTTGGCTTGTAATTCATCTTAGGGAAATTTCGCCAACACTATTGGAAATTAGTTTGTTGCATGACAAGTTAAGAAAATTAATTATGAATGGTTAAGTGAAGTTGGATGCTCTAACACTTTGTAATCTTGATAATTATTAATTTTCAGTTTGTTTTAGATTATTTTTACTTTACAATTTTAATTAGCTTTTGAATTCTTTAAGTTTCTGACTCTTTTATATTTTAGTATTTTAATTGGTTTAGTTCACTTTTTACTCATCTTTTCGATTTGGTTAGCTAGATTTTTGGATTGATCACTTTCGATAAATAATTGAATAGTTAAAAAATAATAATCCTTGAGGGAATGACACTCACTCATCACTTTAATATTTGTCAATATTATGCACTTGCAATTCACCTAATAGGCTCAATTGATAATCTCGAGTACCAGATGAAAAGGATTCGGTTTAACGTTGTTCGTAGTTTGTATCGAAGTTGTACGGAAATCACCCGCAATTTGACTTCGTACTTCTGTCGGATCATTGCCTCTTAGGTCCTCATGGTTGAAGGGTACATTCTTGATTGAAATCGCAAGTTGTATGCGTATTGTTTCCTATCGACACCTCCCTATAATCCGTTATCCCACGAACAAATAGTTCGGAATATTTGTACTGACCAGGCCTTCGACTAACATTTCACTTTTATAAAATCCCAAAATGGGGTCAATTTTCAGGATGTTACACTTAATGCCTTCTTTTTTCTTCTCATCGGAGGTTTTTCACAAAGACTTGCCATGGTAAGGAAAAAGGGGGGAACAAGCACACTTGGAGAGCGTAGTACAATAGAGAGTTGTATGCTATGTTTGGGAAGGATGAATCGCTCTCGAAAAGGAATCCATTGATTCTCTCCCAATTGGTTAGACCATAGGTGCGATGATTTACTTCACAGGCGAGGTCTCTGGTTCAAGTCCAAGATTGCCCAGCTATGCCAAAAAAAAAAAAAAAGAATAGAAGAAGCATCTGACTCCTTCATGCATCCTCCACTTGGCTCGGGGTGATATAGCTCAATTGGTAGAGCTCCACTCTTGCAACTAGGTTGTTGCGATTACGGGTTGGATGTCTAATTGTCCAGGTAGTAATGATGGTATCTTGTACCTAAACCGGTGGCTCACTTTTTCTAAGTAATGGGGAAGAGGACTGAAACATGCCACTGAAAGATTCTATTGAGATAAAGATAGGCTGTCAAGAATGTAGAGGAGGTAGGATAGACAGTTGGTCAAATCTAGTATGGATCGTACATGGACGGTAGTTGGAGCCGACAACTCTCGTAGGGTTCTCTCATCTTGGATCCCTGGGGAAGAGGATCAAGTTGACCCTTGCGAATAGCTTGATGCACTATCTCCATTCAACCCTTTGAGCGAAATGCACCAAAAGGAAAGAAAATCTATGGACCTTGTAACATCCTGAAATTCTAATCCTTTGAGGGAGGAATGAACGTTAATTTCATCGATGCATTGTTGGTTGATCTCACTTGGAACTGATCACTCTCGAGATACTGACTTTAAAGGGAAAGGCTAATGAGGACAGAACTTGTGCGACTAAAAAGCTTGACTTGAGAAAATGACTCGATCGTGAGACTTGCGTAAGGATGATCCTGTAGATATGTAGGCTGATTTCAGGGACAAATAGAAGTCGATTCGTGGATAGAATATAATGGGACGACAAGTGATTCTGTTTACTATTATCGAGCTCGCTAATAACCCTATGTCGATTATTGGTAATCATGTACATTGAAATAAGAATCTATCATTTGCAATTTCATGCAGTCAAGGACGTCCATGTGTCAAGAAGTCTTGAACGTGATTTGGCACGAGTTGGTTACGCGTGAATCCTCAAAACCACCTGTCAGTCTAAGTAGTACCAAAATGGCATTCGGACGAAATTGACAAGACATGAGAATCCAAGATTGGACTTCAAATTTTTGGGAATGTCTGGGACGGACTTTTGGATGATGTTTCTTAGTCAGTCGACAGTGCCAGTTAAGCCGAGTTTTTAGAAAAGGGATTTACGGATCGAGGAAACGAGCTTACAAGGACGTGGGCTGGGGAAGACGAATGTGAGCCTCACGCCTAAGGTAGGATAGCCACCATGGAAGGCTTGAGGCAAGTGACACGGCCCAAGAGAGTTGAGCTCGGGACAAGGACAGAATTCGGCCATCCACAGGCCTAGCTAAGGGACTCTCTTGAGCCAGTGACCGTTCAGTTCCAAAAAGCTGTCCTGTCCCGTTCGTCTTTTCTGCTCGTCCCTTGTGGCTAGAAGATCAAAGGATTTCATGGGGTTCCAAAGCCTGGCCATGCAGACTGGCCATGGCAGGCTATTTTTGAACTGTCCCATGCATTAGACCCTACTGTAGCCTTCTAATGTGTATATTTGAAAATGACCGTTGGATCGATGAGGGGATCGACGGATCAGATTAGTTCGACCCTTGTATAAATAGGGGACCCTCACCCCATTTGTAAGTTGCTAGATCATAAGTGAATATATGGCCCTTTACTCTCAAAAACACTATTCTGGTTGAGTGAGTGATCGAAAGGCTGACTTAGGATTGTTCCTGAGGCCGCACGGGTGTGATTTGTTCGTTGTGAATCGACTGGCCCGTGACAAGTGGTATCAGAGCCTCGTTTGAACTTTGGTTATACTTTCGTTCGTGTCTTTGTTCGTGACTCAACAAATGCAATGGTTGATCCACGTTCCAGCGTCGCGAATGCCCAAGGGGAGGACCGCAAGGATCGTGGAAGGGCGACCGAGCGGGTCGGTGTCCAGACCAGGCGTAGCCGTGCTGCATCCCGTTCGAGTGAATCGACGGGAGATTGGGAGCGTTGCATGACATCTCTAGAGGAGAAGGTCTTGGACATTCACGGGCTAGTGAACGACTTGACCCAGACCGTAGACAGAGTGGAAGCCAACCAAGAGGGGTTCTTGGCCGAGATGCAGGAACTAAAATGTGGCATGGGAGAACTCCGCAACGAGCTGTTGGGGTCATTGGTTTGAGAGCTGCAGCAATGGGACGAGACCTGGGAAGCTACTGTAGCGGCTATGCGAGCTGAGATCAGCGAGCTTAAGGGGAAGCTCACTGAGGTGGAAGCTGCACGTGTGAACGGGGCGATCACCGTGCAACCATGCATGGACACCCCGAAGCTGAAGGAGTTCAAAGGCTTGCGGGTGGCCAGGGACGTGGATAACTTTCTATGGTACATGGAGCGGTACTTCCAGTCCGCAGGTATGACCGACGATATGATCCGGGTGAACACGACGACCATGTACCTGAGCGAGAACGCCTTGCTCTGGTGGCATCGTAGGTCCGACGATAGGAGTGGCGACCCTATCACGACATGGGCCAAGTTCGTCGAGGAGTTTCGACGGAACTACTACCCTGCTTACGTGGAGGAGTAAGCTCGCGACGAGCTCAAGCGTCTTGAATAGAGGGGGACTATTTAGGAATACGTCAAGCGGTTTTCCGAGCTGCTACTCCAGATCCCGTCCATGACAGATGTAGAGGCGTATCATCAGTTCATGAGCGGCCTCAAGTCATGGGCCAAATAGGAGCTGAAGCGGCACAACATGAGGGATCTCATGACAGCCACAACCGTGGCCGAATCCCTCGAGGAACCGAGAGCAGCGGTGTCCACAGCCAAGCCCGACTACAAACCAAGGGAAAAAGCCAATGGTGGGGGAGATCGGAATTGGTTTAGATGTCCCAACGGAGGAAGACCACCAGCGGCCCCGCCTAAGTCTCAACCAGAGTCGAGTGGCTAGGGACAACGTCGGAATCGCACTTATAAGTGCTTTTTCTATGATGGGCCACATATGGCTCAAGACTGTCCCAAGAGGGGGAAGTTGGCAGCCTTATGCTGGGATGATGAACCGCGAGAGGAGGCACGGTTGGGATCGCTAAGGATCCTGAGTACCATCAAGGCCAAGGCGGCCAAAGAACCAAAGGGGATGATGTTTGTTGACGTGAAGATCGGAGGTACCCAGTCAGCGCACTCATGGACACCGGAGCATCCGATCTCTCCATCTCCCAAGAGGCCGCGAGGAAGCTGAATCTTCGGGTCGAAGGAGGAGCCGGCTGACTCAAAACAGTGAACTCGAAAGAAGTTCCAACCAGCGGCGTGGCTAAGAACATGGAAATGTGTCTGGGTCCCTGGATGAGCAGGGAAAATATTGAGGTAATCCCCCTTGACGACTATGATTTTGTGTTGGGTTTGGGATTCCTTGATCGCATAAATGCGGGTATTATACCCTTTCCGAATTGTATATGCATTCTGGACAAGCGGTGCTAGTGCATGGTACCAATCCATCACGAGTCGAGACGCAATCGGAAGATGCTCTCCGCAATGCAGCTTTCAAAAGGTCCACGAAAGGGCGAGGTGACCTTCTTGGCAACACTGAAGGTCAAGGACGTGAAGGACAACGAGGAAGATGTTCTAGCTGAGGTGGTCCGAGTCCTCGACATGTTCCAAGATGTGATGCTACCCGAGTTGCCTAAGAAGCTGCCATCTCATAGAGAGGTCGACCACAAAATCGAGTTGGTGCCTGAGGCGCGACCCCCGGCCATGGCGCCTTATCGCATGGCCCCACCTGAGTTGGAGGAGCTGAGGAAGCAGCTCAAAGACTTACTGGATGTGGGGTATGTTCGGCCATCCAAGGCCCCGTTCGGTGCCCCTGTGCTATTCCAAAAGAAGCACGACGGGTCCCTTCGGATGTGCATCGACTACAGAGCCCTGAACAAGCTCACCATAAAAAATAAGTACTCGATCCCCCTCATTGCGGACTTGTTCGACCAGCTCAGGGAAGCCCAGTGGTTCACCAAGCTGGATCTTCAATCGGGGTACTACCAAGTTCGGATTGCCGAAGGGGATGAGCAAAAGATAGCGTGTGTAACCTGCTCTGGATCATAAGAGTTCCTGGTCATGCCATTCGGCCTGACCAACGCACCGGCAGCATTCTATACATTGATGAATAAGGTACTGCACCCGTTCCTTGATCGGTTTGTGGTTGTGTATCTTGATGACATTGTGGTGTATAGCTAGACGCTCGAAGAGCATATCGAGCATTTAAGACAGGTGTTCCAAGTTCTGCGAGAGAACGACATGTATGTGAAGCAGGAAAAGTGCGCCTTTGCATGGAAGGAAGTCCCCTTCCTTGGGCACATCGTCGGGGGTGGACGAGTGCAAATGGACGCGGCTAAAATCCACGCCATCACTGAATGGGAGCCACCATCCAAGGTAACCGAGTTGAGATCGTTCCTTGGGCTGACAAACTACTATCGACAGTTTGTATGTGGATACTCGAGCATCACGACTCCCCTCACGGATATGTTGAAGAAAGAAAGGCTGTGGGAGTGGACAGATCGGTGTCAAGAGGCCTTTAAGCAATTGAAGCTGGCCATGGTCGAAGGACCGGTTCTGGTATTGCCCGACCACACCAAACCGTATGAGGTAGAAACTGATGCCTCATATTTTGCGATAGGTGGTGTTCTTATGCAGGAAGGACACCCGATGGCCTATGAATCGCGGAAGCTAAACGACACTGAACGGCGGTATACAGTCCAAGAGAAGGAGATGACCGCCGTATTACATTGTCTCCGAACATGGAGGCACTATTTGCTGGGATCAAAGTTTGTCGTGCAAACGGACAACGTGGCCACGAGCTACTTCCAGACCCAAAGGAAGCTTAGCCCGAAGCAAGCTCGGTGGCAAGACTTCCTTGCGGAGTTTGACTACATGTTGGAATACAAACCGGGGAAAGCCAACTCGATAGCCGATGCCTTAAGCAGGAAAATGGAGCTGGCCAACACAGTAAGTCGTCCTAACTATCCCTTGCTTGATCGAATCAGGGAGGGACTTCCACACGATCGAATGGCCCAACAGCTGCTCTAGTACACTCGAGACGGCAAGACAAAAAGGTTCTGGTCAGAAGACGGCTTTCTCTACACCAAAGGACGGAGACTTTATGTCCCGTTCTATGGAAGATTACGAAGGGAAGTGCTCCAAGAATGCCACGACTCCAAGTGGGCGGCACATCCGGGAATCCACCGCACCATGGCGCTAGTTGAAGATCAGTACTACTGGCCACACTTGAGGGACAGTGTTGAAGCATATGTCAAAACGTGCCTCGTGTGCTAACAAGACAAGATCGAGCAACAGCGTCCGTCGGGGCTTCTTGAGCCACTACCTGTGCCGGAACGTCCATGGGAAAGCGTCTCCATGGACTTCATCGTCAATCTTCCGAAGTCCGAAGGATATCGGACTCTCATGGTCATGGTGGATCGCTTCTCCAAGTACACGACATTCGTGCCCGCTAGCAAGGATTGCCCAGCCGAGGAGGCGACTAGGCTGTTCGTGAAACACGTCGTCAAATACTGGGGAGTCCCACAAACGATCATGAGTGATCGTGACCCTTGGTTCACCAGGCAGTTCTGGACCGAGCTCTTCAAGCTGCTGGGGACAAGTCTCAACTTCTCCACGAGCTTGCACCCTCAAATAGATGGCCAAATGGAGAGGGTGAACTTGCTCATCGAGATCTACCTCCGACACTATGTGAGCGCGACCCAGGCCAATTGGGCGAAACTGATCGATGTGGCTCAATTCTCGTTCAACTTGCAACGGAATGAGTCCACTAACCAAAGCCCGTTCGAGATCGTGACTGGGCAGCAACCGTTCAATCCTAGTGCAGTTGCCACGGGCTACAAGGGGAGTAGTCCTTCCACGTACAAGCTAGCCAAGGAGTGGCAGGAATAGGCTGACTTGGCGTGGACGTGTCTACATAAGGCTTCCAAGCGGGCCAAGAAGTGGGCAGACAAGAAGCGGTGGCATGTGGAATTCCAAGTTGGGGATCTCGTGCTGGCCAAATTACATGCGGTCCTTCGGTACCGAGATGTACACAAGGGCCTAATCCGACGTTATGAAGGCCCCTTCCGCGTGGTCCAACGGGTCGGCAGGGTGGCGTACAAGCTGGACCTACCGTCCAAACTCAAGTTGCACCCGGTGTTCCACGTAAGTATGTTGAAGCCTTATCTTGCGGACGAAGATGATCCGAATAGGGGCGAATCGCAACGAGTGCCCCTTGGCGCAAAGACTTCCTACAACCATGACGTTGAATGCATCATGGTTGATCAGATCATACGGAAGAAGTATCGGGCACCTAGACGGGAGTACCTTGTTCGATGGAAAGGCCTTCCGGAGAGTGAAGTGAGTTGGGAGCCCTCCGAGGCTCTTTGGCAGTTCAAGCGGCACATCGAAGCGTTCCATGCCGAAGATGTGACGAGGGCGTCGCCAGAATAGGTGGGGGAGAATGAGGGAGAATGACACGGCCCAAGAGAGTTGAGCTCGGGACAAGGACAAAATTCGACCATCCACAGGCCCGGCTAAGGGACTCTCTTAAGCCCGTGACCGTTCAGTTCCAAAAAGCTGTCTTGTCCCATTCGTCTTTTCTGCTCATCCCTTGTGGCCAGAAGATCAAAGGATTTCATGGGGTTCTGTCACGACCTAAAATTAAATTTTCGAAAATAATAATAGGTTTAGGGGCATTGTTAATTTCGAGCCGGCGGGCCTTCATTAACTCGGGCTCTCCCAAGCCCATACCCCACGCGACGTTGGGTATGCATAAAAAAACTTCAAGTAAGGAGTCGCCACTAGTCTATTGAGGTCGACTAGGAACCGAGTGAAACATGGGAGCTTGTCTCACCTTTACGCAACCAGAGAGTCTAGAGTCGGGGACTTGATTACGTTAGTTATGCAACTAACGCCCTTTCGGTACCTAACTTAATTGTGTGTTCACTAAAGGGATGGCAACACATTCAAAAAAGCCTATTGTAAAGCCCTAAGGCTTGTTCAACTTTGATATTTTTTTTTTTTAGGGTTTTCTGAATTTTTTCAATTTTTTCTGATTTTTCTGAATTTTTCTTAATTTTTATGCTTTTTAATATTTTTTTTAATTCTTAATTTTTAATTAATTAATTTTTAATTTTTATGTTTTCAAATTTTTCGAAATTAAAGAAAACAAGATTTCAAGATCTTTTATTTTACTGATTTTCTGAGAATTTAAGAAAAACCTTTATTACTTTTTTTTTGGAATTTTCTAATTTTTTTTGGAATTTTTGAATATTCGAAAAAAAAGAAAATGAAATTAAAATAAACTTTTAAAACCTTTCTGAAATTAAAACCAAGCATTTTTTTTATTATTTTGATGATTTTTCAATTTCAACTTTTTTTTTTTAATATTTAATTAATTTTTTTTTTCTATTTCCTTTTTTATTAATTGAAAAGTTATTCGGACCGGGTCGGATGACCCGGCCCTACCAGACCGACCCGGACCCTATCGGTCCGGGCTTGAGCAAGTGACCGAGCGGGCCGAATGGCCCGGTCGAAAACTCTTCTAAATGGCCCATTAGCAAAGAAATTTTAAAAAAAAATCCTATTCCTCACTTTTTCAAAACTCGGCCCACTCCCCAGTTCAGGACCCGCTCGAAATCAGCCCATATACAAATTTTCAGCCTCTTTTGTTTTCCCTTTTTTATTATTTTTTTTGTTTTTGTTTTTATTGTTTTTTTTTTTTTACTTTTGTCTTTTTTGCATGCATTTTTCTCTCCTTTCTCTGCATGTCTTCTTCTTCTTCCCTGGTCTGCACGCCCGACGCCCGACGTCTTCTTCTTCTTCTTCATCGGGACGCCTGCAAATCCGTCGCGGCCCTCCGCCACGCGGTCTACCTGTCCTACCGAAGTCGTCATGAAGCTGCGGGGCGTCGGTCGTTCCGTCCGACCGACGCTGAGCACCACCGGCCGCCGTTGGCCGACAGTCCAAGTGTCTCCGGCGAGCCCCAAACGCCTAGTCCGACATACCCATCCCAGAACAGACCACCAAAAAGTCGAGACGACATCAAGGACGGCATATGACGAGGACATGATCACTAGCAATGCAGAAAAATCAGAGGCCGAGCTCGGGTCAGGGATTGAGCTCGGTTTCCTAACTAAGGCATTTCCTCGAACATCTAATGGGCACTATCAGGTTTGAAGGGTTCCGATTCGACCGAGCTTGGACTACGTTCTATGGTCCTTAGAAATCATGCCAAAAGGGATAAGGAGCAGAATAGAAGAGCGGCAAGGGCCGGGGCTCGCGCGAACCAATCGGCGCGAGCTCCGGCCCGACGCCTCAACCTGCAAAACAAAGAAAGAAAAGGTGGGAGAGAAACCTACCTGGTTCAAGGAGCGGGTCGCGGCAAACAAGAGCAGGCGGACAGTCTCCGGCGACGTTTGGGTGCACCCCTCGAGCCTCCTTCTTGCTTCCGGTCTTCCCTCAGATCTCCTCTCTTTCAGAATCCCCTCGGCTCCCGCCTTCTCCCCTCTTCTGCTCCGTTTTCTTTTTGCTTTTCTGCTCTCCCCTCACTTCTCGAGCTCTCTCTCTCTCTGTGCTCTCGTTCAGTTTACTCTCCCTCTCGAGCTCCTTTCGGTTCTTCTTCTGGGCCCCTCGCTTGTTCTCTCTCTTTTTCCCAGAAAACCTCTTGGCTCTCTCTTGCTCTTTCTCTTTCAGTCCTCCCCCTCTCTCGGTCTGTCTCCTCCTTTTTCTCCTTTTTTTTTCCTTTTGTTCTGTCCTGCACCGCCCTTATCCCTGGCAACACGCTATTGCCGTCTGACCTCCCTCTTCTGCCCATGCTGCTACTTGCTCCTGCTGACTTGCTGCTGCTCCTGCTTCCTGCCGACCTGCTTCTGCTATTTATTTTATTTCCCTTCTGCAGGCTGCCTCTGTCCACGCGCGGGAGAAGAAGGGAAAAAGGAGAAGACGGACGGGCCGGGCTGGGAAAGAAAAGAAAAGAGGAAATGGGCCGAGCCCGTGCGGGGGAAAAGAAAGAAAAGAAAGGGGCCGGGTAGGCCCAGCCCTGGCCCGGACCCAAAATTAATTTTTTTCGATTTTTTTTTTTTATAAAAGTTCTTAAATTTTTTTTTTCTTTTAGAAATTAATATGTATTTATACAAGCAAAGTAAATGGGCATTTAAGACAAAATAAACAAAATTTCGGGTGTCAACAGCTGCCCCTCTTTGAAAGGGAGCTCGAAGAGGTTCATTTCAAAGACCAGGTGACACCCGACTTTCACCGATGAGCCATGGGAGGGCGNTTGACCATAAACCATTTGGAAATTGCATGGTTTTAGGTTGACCATGAACCATTGAAACTACATGGTTTTAGGCTGACCATGAACCATTGAAACTGCATGGTTTTAGGCTGACCATGAACCATTGAAACTGCATGGTTTTAGGCTGACCATGAACCATTGAAATTGCATGGTTTTAGGTTGACCATGAACCATTGAAACTACATGGTTTTAGGCTGACCATGAACCATTGAAACTGCATGGTTTTAGGCTGACCATGAACCATTGAAACTGCATGGTTTTAGGCTGACCATGAACCATTGAAATTGCATGGTTTTAGGTTGACCATGAACCATTGAAACTACATGGTTTTAGGCTGACCATGAACCATTGAAATTGCATGGTTTTAGGTTGACCATGAACCATTGAAATTGCATGGCTTCACTGAGTGAACCTGTCAAATTCAACTTAAGCAAATGTCATTAAAGACAATATCAGAAAAATGCATTGACAATATCGTAGCATTAATTGCATGAGCAAATCAAGCTAAGTCTGATCACATTGGAAGTATTTGATGTCTTTTGGTATCATGTACCACAAAATTGTCATCCAAGCTTGGAAGGTATCATTAATCATCAAATTCTTTTAGGAGGAAAATCATACCGGAACAATCCTACTCATGAAAGAGGTTTATTAAGCATGCCAAGCAAGAACTCTTAGTTAGAAAGGGCTTGTCACATGCTTTCAAGAAGGGGCTATCTGATCCCATCAATTCATGTGGGAAGTGATTTGATCACTCAATTTACCTCGCATTTCTAATGTCGAAGGATTTGAGAATCATTCGCAATAAGTACATCTTGACCAATCCAAAAGGTCTTTTGAAGGGACCGTAATGCAGGTTTGATCATGGCTTTAGCAATGGATATGCATCATTGGTCATGAAACGAAACAATTATTTGCCAACATCTTCACTAGGTTTACAAGTCAAGTAACCTCAAGATGAGATAAAACAACCTTGCCCCCACTTCTTCGAGCAGTTGCTTCTTTGGAAAGTTCTTATTCTTGCTTGAATCATCCCAATTTGAAGAGATTTCGGGAAGGGTTGTAGTGTTGGTTTGGTTAAGGCTCAAAAGGCTCAGAACTTTTCACAAAAAGGGATTTGAAAGTTGGTGATTATCATGGCACCGTTGTCATATTACTCGATCTTCTCGAAAGCACTTGACTTTTGAAATCTGAATTGTCTCGAAAGTCCCTTGACTAATCAAATAAGAGCTTTGTCCTTCTCAATTTTTCTTTGCATTTGCAATGACGATTTTTTTTTTTTTTTTTGCAACATCTTGAATTTGGCAATTTTTCACATAGGAGTTTTTTTTTTTTTTGCCCCCCTAATGCAAATCTTTCCCTGTTTTTTTTTTTCTTTTTTCACGGGCATTGGCCTTGCTTTTACCAGGCACACTGCTTTTTCATGCCCCTTAATTTTCATTGGACTTTTGCTCTTTTGAACTTTTTGAGCTTTTAGGACTTTCGAGATGCTTTCCGCCTTTTTACGTAAATGCCAATGGCCTTGGTCAATCATGTGCATTGCCCCAATATGGGAAGATAATCACCACTTGGGTTTCAGAAATGAACAATCAGGCTCAACTTGGTTTAAGCAATGGATATCAGTGTTTGGGTAGAGAAATGAATGCTCCTCTTCACCTTGGGATGTTTCAAGCTTTCATAAGAATTCACCTGAAGTCACCACAAAAGATTAATGCAAGTGAAAGCAACGAAGTCTTTCTCATCTTTTCACCACATAATGTCAACCAAAATCTCCAAATCTGCCCCATTGTGGGGGTGGCTCTTGACAGGGGTATTTTTGATTTCTTCATATTTAAAGGCTCAAAGGGGCTAACTATGGTCACCTGTGGTGTGTAAGATAGAGAAGAGAAATGCCTCTTTTCATTTTGGTATGTGTACCAATTGCGAATGATTCCTTTGTCCTTAAACGACATAGGTTTTTCTTCTTCTTCTTCTTCTTCTTCTTTTTTTTTTTTCGCTCAATTCTCAATGTTTGAAGGATGTGTTTGGAAATGGATTGCCTTTCATCATCCTAAGCATTTCCTACTTGGCATAATTAACATCTCAATTTCATTTGGTCGAGATCATCTGAGTAGATTAATCTCCATGAGGAGTTTTGATTCAAAATGAGTAATCCTCCAAGCAAATATACAATTTTGAGATCAAAAACAATGCTCAGAAACTTTTGTGAAATTTTTTTCAATTTTTATCTCTCTTTTTTTTTTTTTTTTTACATGCTCCAAGTAAAATGCTGAAATTTTTTGTTTTGAAAATTCTCGATTTTGTCTTCCTTTTGATTTTGAGAAGAAGGGTACTTACCTGCCACGAGGCGACGCGACAATCTCGCATTTATACCCTGAGTGCTAGCATCGCCCTTTTGGATATTTGGCAACTTCAGATCTTCACTTGCATTTTGGGCGGTGGCCAGCGACGGCCGGCGGCTGGAGCAACAGTGGTGGCTGGTTTGGCCAAAACCAGAACCAAGTGAGGGGGGAGAGAGAGAGAAGAGACTAATGGAGAGGGGGAAATAGTGCAAAAAAAATGAAAGTTGCAAAAAGTTGGTTTTTGCCTTTTTCCCTTTTTTTTTTACTTATGCGGCCACTGCCGCTTTCGGGATTCGAACTCCCGATCGGACCAGGCGGATTCCTTCCCGGATACCACTCGGCTACAAGCGCCGACGGTGTCCAAAGCTGCTTTCTTTTTCCATTTAAGGCCAAAATCTTTATTTCTCCCTTGAAAAAAAGGGTTATGTGACCAGCGACTCCTCTTGAAGATCATCGGGGTCCTGCAAATCAAAAACACATACACAAAATATGCATGAAGTGCGTGATATGCATGTTGTGAACAATGCATGATCTAAGTGACTCGGATTGTATCAAGAAGAGCTCTGAAGCCTTTGATTTCATTCATGGAAAGTATTTTTCTTTGAATCCGCATTTACGGTTTTGTCATCCCAAGTCTATAGTGATCGTTTGTTCAACTGTCAAAAATTTAAATTCTTCATGATGAACCCGGTCTCTCTCTATGTCTTTTTGAATATCATAGTCATCATGTTCAGGCTCACAAGAATCTTCATTATACAAATTCGAGTCACATATGTACCTATCATGATCATGCTGAGTGAGATGCTGGAGATGCAAATGAGGGGGGTTAGTAGAATTACTCAATGAGGATTATGCATGGTGCATTTTTCTTGAATTTTTTTGAAAATTTTTTTGAATGATTACTTAAGAGAAAATGTTTGAACTATGAGGTCGTCCTCATATCATCGGACTCTTTTACCTCACGAATTTTGAAAACTAGGAGTCGTGAGGAAGTCCAGGCCTCAAAGCGTCATCATAGGACTGGTTCGGCACTTCCTCACGTCCTTAATAAAACATGCATGCATTTGTATTAACATGATAAGGCCGTTTTACAACAGTTACAATCTCGGATCACGGCTCACGACCCGAGATCTTGATTACATAAAGGAAATAACAAAAGTAACAAACGACTCATCCCATGCAAGGGAGAACATAAAGGAAATGACTTGAAAACTAAACAAAGCAGTCGGTCAGTATCCCTACTCCGATGGCTCGAAGGGAATCATGGAAGGGCCTGCCCCTTCATCTTCAGTAGTGGCGCACACAAGGTCAGGATCGAACAGGTCAGCTATGTTCAAGATGGCCCCTTCTTCTTCCTCACCAAATATCACGTTCACATCTTCAACATGAGCAGGGAAGGGATTTTGTTGAACATTGGGTTCCTCTCTAAATGATAAAATCCCTTTGTCAAGTAAATCTTGCACTTTGTTTTTCAACGTAATGCAATTGTCTACATCATGGCCTTTTTCCCCCATATGGTACTCACATGATTTTGCTGAATCGAACCCAAAAAACTTCCTAAGGTTGTCACGAGGTATTTCTTTGGCCACCAACCTCCTTTCCAACAGCATGGGCAACAACTTGGATAGTGGCCTAGGCAGAGGAGTGTATTGTCTTGGGGTCCACTTGTTTGGCTCATAATTCTGATATTTCTCACGTGGTGCGGAGGGACTTTGTGCACTTGCAAACGGCTTTGGCCTGACTGGAGCTTGTACATAGGCTACCTCAGCTTCATTCTCCTTCCTAGTGGTGAACTTTCGGTTTGATCCCTCAGTTATACGGCCATCATGTATGGCTCCCTCAATTCTTTCACCCACAGCAACCAGGCGAGAGAAGTTTTCACAATCCAATCCGATCATCCTATTGTAAAAGTCCATAGGAAGGGTATTGATGAATAACTCCACCATTTCTTTGTCATCCAGGGGGGGCCAAACTTGTGCAGCCAATGTGCGCCACCTTTGAGCAAAAGATCTAAAAGATTCACTTCTTTTCTTTTCAGTGCGAGCCAGTATGCTACGTGTCGGAGCAATCTCAGCGTTGTACTTATACTGCATCACAACGCTTCTGCTACATCCTCCCACTTCTCCAATTTCTCAGGTTCGAGCAAAATATACCATTGTAACGCCATCCCAGTTAAACTTTCCTGAAATGTGCGGATCAGCAAAGGGACATTTTGAGCATAATGTCCCATCCTATTCAAATAATACTTCAAATGGATTCTAGGATCTCCAGTGCCATCGTACTTAGTGAACTCTGGGATTTTGAACTTGTCTGGGAAGTCTATCTTAGTGTATTGGGATAAATCCTCCACCATGCTAGCTTCATACCCTTGCAAGGCCTTGAGCTTCTCCTCCAATTTAGCAAACCTCTTGCTATTCTCCTCCTCCATTCGGGCCGAGATGGCTTCCGAGATGGGGTCTAATTCTACCACCACAGGGGTTTGGTGCGCCACTTCTTCCGTCAACTTCCCTCTACTATTGGCATTACTGGCCTGCGGAGTTGCAAGTGTGTCTCGATTGGAGGCGGCAACCACCAAGCTTGACTTGATCTCATTTGCAAATTGTGCAAATTGTGCGGCTAACTCTGTGATCTTGTTATCAAGCGCAGTGATCCGAGCGTTTTGCTCTTCAGAACTCATTTTCGCGGATCTGGATCGGGTGCGGATAGGCGAATGCCTCGAAGCCGTGACGGTGGTACCTGGTTCAATAAATAAGTAAACACACATGAGCACGAGATGTAAGATGATACCGGTCCATGACAATGATCTAATCGTCCCGTTTCATTCATTTTATGGAAGAAAAGAGCCTCCTAAACAACATGGCTAAAAAATAAAACATCCTGACATCAGAACTAGGCAAAGACAATAACAAGACTCCCTAATCAATAAAATAAAAGAAGATAAAATAAAACTAACCTAAACAACATTCTAAGAAAACCAAAATAGACTCAAGCGATTTTTTGTTTTTTTTTTTTTTTATGTACAAACGGGGAAACAACAGCTCTCTTATAACTGTCTGACTAGCCCTAGCCGACTTGGATGCACGCTCCTTTTTTTTTTTTTTTGGACAGAAATAATACGGAGCTCAGGTCCTCCTATTGCATACAAACCTAGGACTCGTAAACAACCTAATTGTCATGGACCAGTCGAAAAAATAATAAATGTAGATAAATTGCAAGCGTGAGAGCTTCAGAAGACTTACTTCACCCAATAAAATTAGAGTCAATCATATAGACATGCGCATGAGACGTGGGTCGATTTCTACTCTAGACGGCTCAAATGAAGCCACGGGATTACCGGACTGAACCGACATGATCGCGGTTGGGTCGGGGTTCCCATGACTCCGGCTTTGTCAAAGAGTCGACCCGTGCTGCGTGTTTGCAAGCCGGGGTCGAAGCTCTCGACGTCAGAAGAATTTCGGAATTGAAATGAGCGACTCGTACTACATGATGGTAGTCGGAGTTGCATCCATCTCAACACCATCCTAAGTGATCCTAATGCGGCCCAGGTCCGGCGGCAGGTTGTGTGTGCTAAAGTGTAGTGCAATGTAAGGGAGACATGCACAACAATTTATATAACAACCAACACTTCAAAAATTTAACTATACACTCATTTACATTCGCCACCCTACAAAACAAAAATGTTAGCAAAAACTCCACCCCTTATTACTCCAATCCTGCACCAACATTTAACACGAGGTTAGTGGACTTACCTCACCTTCTCGAATGCGCTGCCAAAGAAACACGTTAGATAACACACAATCAAGCAAATTAGGCCTAAGTCCTCTAAGGTTTGGAACCAGTCCCCAGCGGAGTCGCCAAGCTGTCGCGACCTAAAATTAAATTTTCGAAAATAATAATAGGTTTAGGGGTATTGTTAATTTCGAGCCGACGGGCCTTCATTAACTCGGGCTCTCCCAAGCCCACACCCCGCGCGACGTGGGATATCATGAAAGTTTTCTAATAAGGAGTCGCCACTAGCCTATTGGGGTCGGCTAGAAACCAAGCGAGGCATGAGAGCGTGCCTCACTTTCTACGCAACCAGAGAATCTAGAGTCGGGGACTTGATTACGCTAATCACATGACTAACGCCCTTTCGGTACCTAACTTGATCATGCATTAGTGAGATTTCGGCAACGTATACGAGGAAACTAAGGTCTGTCATAACCGTTCTAAGGATAAGGAAACAGTATCCAAAATATCATGACAAAACATGGCACAAGAGAAGAGCCCTATTGTAGAGCTATGAAGGCTTATTCAATTTTGGTATTTTTTTTAAGGGCTTTCTAATTTTTTTGCAATTTTTTCTGATTTTCTGAATTTTTTCTGAATTTTTTTTATACTTTTTATATTTTTTATATTTTCGAATTTTCCGAAATTAAAGAGAACAAGATTTCAAGATGTTTTTTTTTTATGTTTTTCTGACTTTTCTAAGAAAACATTTATTACTGTTTTTTTTTTGGAATTTTCTAATCTTTTTTAATTTTTTGGAATTTTTGAATATTCAGAAAAAAAATTAAAATAAACTTTTAAAAAACTTCTGAAATTAAAACATAACATTTTTTTATTTTTGATGATTTTTCGAATTTTTTTAAAGATTTTTTTTAATATATATTTTTTGATTTTCTGAAATTTATGGATTTTGTTCTTCTTTTTTTATTTTTAAAAAAGTGATTCGGACCGGGTCGGGTGACCCGGCCCTACTAGACCGACCCGGACCCTATCGGTCCGGGCTGGAGCAACGACCGGGCTGGCCGAACGGCCCGGTGGAAAATTCTTCTAAAATGGCCAATTAGTAAATAAATTAAAAAAACAGCCTATTCCTCCCTTTTTTTCAAGACTCGGCCCACTCCCCAGTTCAGGGCCCGCTCGAAATCAGCCCATATACAAATTTTCAGCCTCTTTTGTTTTCCCCTTTTTTTTTTTTTTTTTTTTTTTTTACTGTTTTTTTTATTGCTCTTTTTTTACTTTTGTCTTTTTTTGGCATGCATTTTTCTCTCTCTTCTCCGCATGTCTTCTTCTTCTTCCCTGGTCTGCATGCCCGACACCCGACGTCTTCTTCTTCTTCTTCTTCATCGGGACGCCTGCAAATCCGTCGCGGCCCTCCGCCGCGCGGTCTACCCGTCCTACCGAAGTCGCCATGAAGCTGCGGGGCGTCGGTCGTTCCGTCCGACTGACGCTGAGCACCACCGGCCGTCGTTGGCCGACAGTCCAAGTGTCTCCGGCAAGCCCCAAACGCCTAGTCCGACATACCCATCCCAAAACAGACCACCAAAAAGTCAAGACGACATCTAGGACGGCATATGACGAGGACATAATCACTAGCAATGCAGAAAAATCAGAGGCCGAGCTCGGGTCAGGGATTGAGCTCGGTTTCCTAACTGAGGCATTTCCTCGAACATCTAATGGGCACTATCAGGTTTGAAGGTTTCCGATTCGACCGAGCTTGGACTACGTTCTATGGTCCTTACAAATCATGCCAAAAGGGATAAGGAGCAGAATAGAAGAGCGGCAAGGGCCGGGGCTCGCGCGAACCAGTCGGCGCGAGCTCCGGCCCGACGCCTCAACCTGCAAAACAAAGAAAAAAAAGGTGGGAGAGAAACCTACCTGGTTCGAGGAGCGGGTCGCGGCAAACAAGAGCGGGCGGACGGTCTCTGACGACGTCTGGGCGCCCCCCTCGAGCCTCCTTCTTGCTTCCGGTCTTCCCTCAGATCTCCTCTCTTTCAGAATCCCCTTGGCTCCCGCCTTCTCCCCTCTTCTGCTCCGTTTTTTTTTTTGCTTTTCTGCTCTCCCCTCACTTCTCGAGCTCTCTCTTTCTCTTCGTTTTTTTTTCTGCCTCCCTCTCGGCGAAACTCTCTCCCCGTCCCCCTCTGCCTCTCCTCCTTTCTTCCCTGTTTTCTTTTTGTTTTTCCATTCCGACCCCTTATCCCGGGCTGCACGCTGCTACTGTCTGACGTTCTCCCTCTTCTGCCCATGCTGCCACTTGCTTCTGCTGACTTGCTGCTGCTGCCTTCTTTGGCTGACTTCCTGCTGCTGCTGCCTCCTGCCGACCTCCTGCTGCCGCTTATTTTATTTCCCTTCTGCAAGCTGCCTCTGTCCACGCGCGGGAGAAGAAGGGAAAAAGGAGAAGACGGACGGGCCGGGCCGGGAAAGAAAAGAAAAGAGGAAATGGGCCGAGCCCGTGCGGGGGAAAAGAAAGAAAAGAAAGGGGCCGAGCAGGCCCAGCCCTGGCCCGGACCCAAACAATTTTTTTTTTTAATTATTAATTAATTAATTTTTTTAGATTTTTTTTAAAGTTCTTTAAATTTTTTTTTTTTAGAAATTAATATGTATTTATACAAGCAAAGTAAATGGGCATTTAAGACAAAATAAACAAAATTTCGGGTGTCAACAGCTGCCCCTCTTTGAAAGGGAGCTCGAAGAGGTTCATTTCAAAGACTAGGTGACACCCGACTTTTACCGATGAGCCATGGGAGGGCGAATTTATTCCATTCATTTTTCTGGTTTTTTTTTTGTCTTTTTGTTTTTTTTGTTCTTTTGTTCTTTTGTTGTTGTTTTTTTTTTTTTTTAATTGAGATCTCGGCTCGTGCGAACGAGTTTCGACCAAGTTAGTGAAGTCTTACCGTGTAAGAACGGGCTTCGACTAGGTTAGTGGAGTCTTACCGTGTAACAACGGGCTTCGACTTGAAGGGGGGTCTTACCGTGTAACAATGGGCTTCGACCGAGAATGCATGGTTTTAGGTTGACCATGAACCATTTGGAAATTGCATGGTTTTAGGTTAACCATGAACCATTGAAACTACATGGTTTTAGGTTGTCCATGAACCATTTGGAAATTGCATGGTTTTAGGTTGACCATGACCATCGAAACTACATGGTTTTAGGTTGTCCATGAACCATTTGGAAATTGCATGATTTTAGGTTGACCATGAACCATCGAAACTGCACGGTTTTAGGTTGTCCATGAACCATTGAAATTGCATGGTTTTAGGCTGACCATGAACCATTGAAATTGCATGGTTTTAGGTTGACCATGAACCATTTGAGATTGTACGGCTTCACTGAGTGAACTTGTCAAATTCAACTTGAGCAAATGTCATTAAAGACAATTTCAGAAAGATGCATTGACAATATTGTAGCATTAATTGCATGAGTGAATCAAGCTAAGTCCGATCAAATTGAAAACATTTGATTTTTTGATTTTTTTTTTTTGATTTTTTTTTTTTTTTGGTATCATGTACCACAAAATTGTCATTAAGCTTGAAGGGTATCATTAATCATCAAATCCCTTCAAAAGAAAAATTATATCAGAATGATTCTCTTCATGAAAGAGGTTTATTGAGCATGCCAAGCAAGAGTTCTTAGTTAGAAAGGGCTTATCACATGCTCTCAAAAAAGGGCTATCTGATCCCATCGATTCATGTGGGAAGTGATTTGATCACTCAATTTACCTCACATTTCCAATGTCGAAGGATTTGAGAATCATTCGCAATAAATACATCTTGACCAATCCAAAAGGTCTTTCAGAAGGACCGTAATGTGGGTTTGGTCATGGTTTTAGCAATGGATAAGCATCATTGGTCATGAAATGACATAATTATTTGCCAACATCTTCGCCAGGTTTACAAGTCAAGAAACCTTAAGATGAGATAGGACAACTTTGCCCCCACTTCTTCGAGCGGTAGCTTCTTTGGAAAATCCTCATTCTCACTTGAATCATCCCAATCTGAAGAGACTTCGGGAAGGGTTGTAATGTTGGTTTGGTTAGGGCTCGAAAGGCTCAAAATCTTTCACAAAAAGGGATTTGAAAGTTGATGATTGTCATGGTATCATGGTCGTGTCACTCAATCTTTTTGAAAGCACTTGACTTTTGAAATCTGAATTGTCTCGAAAGTCCCTTGACTAATCAAATAAGAGCTTTGTCTTTCTCAATTTTTCTTTGCATTTGCAATGACGATTTTCTTTTGCAAGCATTTTGAATTTGATATTTTTTCACATAGGAGTTTTTCGCCCAATCTTCTCTTCTTTTTTTTTTTTTTTTTTGCACGTGGGCATTGGCCTGGCTTTTACCAGGCACACTGCTTTTTTATGCCCCTTAATTTTCATTGGACTTTTTGCTCTTTTGAATTTTTTTTGAGCTTTTAGGACTTTCGGGATGCTTTCCGCCTTTTCACGTAAATGCCAATGGCCTTGGTCAATCATGAGCATTGCCCCAATACGGGGAGATAATCACCACTTGGGTTTCAGAAATGAACACTTAGGCTCAACTTGGTTTAAGCAAAGGGTATCAGTGTTTGGGTAGAGAAATGAATGCTCCTCTTCACCTTGGGATGTTTCAAGCTTTCATAAAAATTCACCTGAAGTCACCACAAAAGATTAATGCAAGTGAAAGCAAAGAAGTCTTTCTCATCTTTTCACCACATAATGTCAACCAAAATCTCCAAATCTGCCCCATTGTGGGGGTGGCTCTTGACAGGGGTATTTTGATTTCTTCATATTTAAAGGCTCAAAGGGGCTAACTATGGTCACCTGTGGTGTGTAAGATAGAGAAGAGAAATGCCTCTTTTCATTTTGGTCTGTGTACCAATTGCGAATGATTCCTTTGTCCTTAAACGACATAGGTTTTTCTTTTTTTTTCGCTCAATTCTCAATGTTTAAAGGATGTGTTTGGAAATGGATTGCCTTTCATCATCCTAAGCATTTCCTACTTGGCATGATTAACATCTCAATTTCATTTGGTCGAGATCATCTGAGTAGATTAATCTCCATGAGGAGTTTTGATTCAAAATGAGTGATCCTCCAAGCAAATATACAATTTTGAGATCAAAAACAATGCTCAGAAACTTTTGTGAAATTTTTTTCAATTTTTATCTTTTTTTTTTTTACATGCTCCAAGTAAAATGCTGAAATTTTTTGTTTTGAAAATTCTCAAATTTGTCTTCCTTTTGATTTTGAGAAGAAGGGTACTTACCTGCCACGAGGCGACGCGACAATCTCGCATTTATACCTTGAGTGCTAACATCGCCCTTTTGGATATTTGGCAACTTCAGATCTTCACTTGCATTTTGGGCGGTGGCTAGCGACGGCCGGCGGCTGGAGCAACAGTGGTGGCTGGTTTGGCCAAAACCAGAACCAAGTGAGGGGGGAGAGAGAGAGAAGTGGCTAATGGAGAGGGGGAAATAGTGCAAAAAAAATGAAAGTTGCAAAAAGTTGGTTTTCGCCTTTTTCCTTTTTTTTTTAATTTATTTATGCGGCCACTGCCGCTTTCGGGATTCGAACTCTCGATCGGACCAGGCGGATTCCTTCCCGGATACCACTCGGTTACAAGCGCCGACGGTGTCCAAAGCTGCTTTCTTTTTCCATTTAAGGCCAAAATCTTTATTTCTCCCTTGAAAAAAAGGGTTATGTGACCAGCGACTCCTCTTGAAGATCATCGGGGTCCTGCAAATCAAAAACACATACACAAAATATGCATGAAGTGCGTGATATGCATGTTGTGAACAATGCATGATCTAAATGACTCGGATTGTATCAAGAAGAGCTCTGAAGCCTTTGATTTCATTCATGGAAAGTATTTTTCTTTGAATCCGCATTTACGGTTTTGTCATCCCAAGTCTATAGTGATCGTTTGTTCAACTGTCAAAAATTTAAATTCTTCATGATGAACCCGGTCTCTCTCTATGTCTTTTTGAATATCATAGTCATCATGTTCAGGCTCACAAGAATCTTCATTATACAAATTCGAGTCACATATGTACCTATCATCATCATGCTGAGTGAGATGCTGGAGATGCAAATGAGGGGGGTTAGTAGAATTATTCAATGAGGATTATGCATGGTGCATTTTTCTCGAATTTTTTTTTGAAATTTTTTTTTTTTGAATGATTACTTAAGAGAAAATGTTTGAACTATGAGGTCGTCCTCATATCATCAGACTCTTTTACCTCACGAATTGTGAAAACTAGGAGTCGTGAGGAAGTCCAGGCCTCAAAGCGTCATCATAGGACTGGTTCGGCACTTCCTCACGTCCTTAATAAAACATGCATGCATTTTGTATTAACATGATAAGGCCGTTTTACAACAGTTATAATCTCATATCACGGCTCATGACCCGAGATCTTGATTACATAAAGGAAATAACAAAAGTAACAAACGACTCATCCCATGCAAGGGAGAACATAAAGGAAATGACTTGAAAACTAAACAAAGCAGTCGATCAGCATCCCTACTCCGATGGCTCGAAGAGAATCATGGAAGGGCCTGCCCCTTCATCTTAGTAGTGGTGCACACGGAGTCAGGATCGAACAGGTCAGCTATGTTCAAGATGGCCCCTTCTTCTTCCTCACCAAATATCACGTTCACATCTTCAACATGAGCAGGTAAGGGATTTTGTTGAACATTGGGTTCCTCTCTAAATGATAAAATCCCTTTGTCAAGTAAATCTTGCACTTTGTTTTTCAACGTAATGCAATTGTCTACATCATGGCCTTTTTCTCCCATATGGTACTCGCATGATTTTGCTAAATCGAACCCAAAAAACTTCCTAAGGTTGTCGCGAGGGACTTCTTTGGCCACCAACCTCCTTTCCAGCAGCATGGGCAACAACTTGGATAGTGGCCTAGGCAGAGGAGTATACTGTCTTGGAGTCCACTTGTTTGGCTCATAATTATGATATTTCCCACGTGGTGCGGAGGGACTTTGTGCACTTGCAAGCGACTTTGGCCTGACTGGAGCTTGTACATAGGCTACCTCAACTTCGTTCTCCTTCCTAGTGGTGAACTTTCGGTTTGATCCCTCAGTTATACGGCCATCATGTATGGCTCCCTCAATTCTTTCACCCACGGCGACCAGGCGAGAGAAGTTTTCACAATCCAATCCGATCATCCTGTTGTAAAAGTCCGCAGGAAGGGTATTGATGAATAGCTCCACCATCTCTTTGTCATCCAGGGGGGGTCGAACTTGTGCAGCCAATGTGCGCCACCTTTGAGCAAAAGATCTAAAAGATTCATTTCTTTTCTTTTCAGTGCGAGCCAGTATGCTTCGTGTCGGAGCAATCTCGGCATTGTACTTATACTGCATCACAAATGCTTCTGCTACATCCTCCCACTTCTCTAATTTCTCAGGTTCGAGCAAAATATACCATTGTAACGCCATCCCAGTTAAACTTTCCTGAAATGTGCGGATCAGCAAAGGGACATTTTGAGCATAACGTCCCATCCTATTCAAATAATATTTCAAATGGATTCTAGGATCCCCAGTGCCATCGTACTTAGTGAACTCCGGGATTTTGAATTTGTCTGGAAAGTCTATCTTAGTGTATTGGGATAAATCCTCCACCATGCTAGCCTCATACCCTTGCAAGGCCTTGAGCTTCTCCTCCAGTTTAGCAAACCTCTTGCTATTCTCCTCCTCCATTCGGGCCGAGATGGCTTTCGGGATGGGGTCTGATTCTACCACCACAGGGGTTTGGTGCGCCACTTCTTCCGTCAACTTTCCTCTACTATTGGCATTACTGGCCTGCGGAGTTGCAGGTGTGTCTTGATTGGAGGTGGCAACCACCAAGCTTGACTTGATCTCACTTGCAAATTGTGCAAATTGTGCGGCTAACTCGGTGATCTTGTTATCGAGCGCGGTGATCCGAGCGTTTTGCTCTTCAGAACTCATTTTCGCGGATCTGGATCGGGTGCGGATAGGCGAATGCCTCGAAGCCGTGACGGTGGTACCTGGTTCGATAAATAGATAAACACGCGTGAGCACGAGATGTAAAATGATGCTGGTCCATGACAATGATCTAATCGCCCCGTTCATTCATTTCATGAAAGAAAAGAGCCTCCTAAATAGCGTAACTAAAAATTAAAATAAAACATCCTAACATCAGAATTAAGAAAAGAAAATAACAAGACTCCCTAATCAGTAAAATGGAAGAAAATAAAATAAAACTGACCTAAACAACATTCTAAGAAAACAAAAATAGACTCAAGTGATTTTTTTTTTTAATTTTTTGATCTATGTACAAACGGGGAACAATAACTCTCTCATAACTGTCTGACTAGTCCTATCCGACTTGGATGCATGCTCCTTTTTCTTCTTTCTTTTTTTTCTTTTTTTGGATAGAAATAATACGGAGCTTAGGTCCCCCTATTGCATACAAACCTAGAACTCCTAAACAACCTAATTGTCATGGACCGGTCGAAAAAATAATAAATGTAGATAAATTGCAAGTATGAGAGCTCCAGAAGACTTACTTCACCCAATAAAAATTAGAGTCAATCGCATAGACATGCGCATGAAACGTGGGTCGATTTCTATTCTAGACGGCTCAAATGAAGCCACGGGATTACCGGACTGAACCAGCATGGTCGCGGTTGGGTCGGGGTTCCCATGACTCCGGCTTTGTCAAAGAGTCGACCCGTGATGCGCGGTTGCAACCGGGGTGGAAGCTCTCGACGTCAGAAGAATTTCGGAATTGAGATGGGCGACTCGTACTACATGGTGGTAGTCGGAGTGGCATTCATCTCAACACCATCCTAAGTGATCCTATGCGGCCCAGGTCCGGCGGCAGGTTGTGTGTGCTAAAGTGTAGTGCCATGTAAGAAAGACATGCATAACAGTTTATATAGCAAACAACACTTCAAAAATTTTAACCGTACAATTATTCATCCCCATTCACCAACCTACAAAACAAAGTGTTAGCAAAAACTCCACCCCTTATTACCCCAATCCTGCACCAACATTTAACACGAGATTAGTGGACTTACCTCACCTTCTCGAACGCGCTGCCAAAGAAACACATTAGATAACACACAATCAAGTAAATTAGGCCTAAGTCCTCTAAGGTTTAGAACCGGTCCCCAGCGGAGTCGCCAAGCTGTCGCGACCTAAAATTACTGAAAATAATAATAATAATAATAGGTTTAGGGGTATTGTTAATTTCGGGCCGACGGCCCTTAATTAACTTGGACTCTCCCAAGCCCATACCCCGCGCGACATTGGGATATTCATGTAAATTTTCAAACAAGGAGTCGCCACTAGCCTATTAAGGTCAACTAGAAACCAAGCGATACATGGGAGCGTGTCTCACTATTTACGCAACCAGTGAGTCTAGGGTCGGGGACTTGATTACGTTAGTCATGCGACTAACGCCCTTTCGGTACCTAACTTAATCGTGTGTTAGCTAAAGACATGGCAACGCATTCAAAAAAAACTATTGTAGAGCCCTAAAGGCTTATTCAATTTTGTTCTTTTTTCCTTTCTAAGGGTTTTCTGAATTTTTGCAATTTTTTTGATTTTTCTGAATTTTTCTGGATTTTTTTTTCTGAATTTTTGTGCTTCTTAATATTTTTTAATATTTTCAAATTTTTTGAAATTAAAAAAAACAAGCTTTTAAGGTTTTTGCAAATTTTTGGCTTTTCTGGAATTTAAAAAAAAACATTTGTTAATGTTTTTTTTGGAATTTTCTAATTTTTTTAATTTTTTTTTTGGAATTTTCGAATATTCGAAAAAAAAGAAATAAAGTGAAATAAATTAAAATTAAGCTTTTAAAACCTTTCTGAAATTACAAAAAAACATTTTTTTTTAATTTTTAATGATTTTTCGATTTTTTTAATTTTTAATTTTTTTAATATTTATTTATTTTTTTTGAAATTTTGGATTCGGACCGGGTCGGGAGACCCGGCCCTACTAAACCGACCCGGACCCTATTGGTCCGGGCTGGGCTAGCGACCGGGCTGGCCGAACGGCCCGGTCAAAATTCTTTTAAAATGGCCCATTAACAAAATAAGTTAAAATAGCCCATTCATTTTATTTTTTTTTACAAAAATCAGCCCAATCACTTAGCCCAAGCCCACTCAAAATTCCTCAGCCCAGCCCTTGCCTCTTTCTATTTTCGGCCACTTCTTTGTTTTTTTCTGATTTTCCTATTTTTATTTCCTTTTCCCATTTTCCATTTTTTTATGTTTTCTTTTTTTCTCTCTTTTAATCTCTCTTCTTTTTTTTGTCTTTTTCTGCATGCAAATTGCTCCCCCATGCACGCCCAACACTCCCCCAAGCTCTCTCTTCCCTGTCTTTTCTTTTTATTCTTTTTCTCTCTTTCTTTTTCTTTCTGGTCTTCCCCCTCTGTCTTCCCTTCTGCACGCCCGGCGCCTCCCCCTTTTCCGAGCGTGCCTGCAGCCGCTTCGCCAGACCAGCGTCAACGCCACCGCGAGGCATACCCATCCCGAGGAGGTCGCCATACCACCGCCAGGCGCCGGTCGTTCCGTCCGACGGGCGTCGAGCACCGCCGGCCGGCGTTCGCGAGTCACCGGATCGACTCCGGCGAAGTGCGTGTCTCGGTTTACCCCAAATGGCGCGGAATGGCTTATCGAAAGGCTGGGAAAGTGACTGAAACGATGCATGACGAAGATAAAACTCTGAACGACGCAACGGGATTAGAAAACCGAGCTCCGGCCGAGAATTAGATTTGGTTCTCTCATTGAGGCATTTCATCAAACAGTTAACGGGCACTACGAAAATCGGAGGTTTCCGGCTCAACCGAGCCATGAACATGCTATAAGGTTTCAAACACAACATACGAGGGATGTGGGAACGTCATGGAAGAGCTACGAGGGCCGGAGCTTGCGCGAACCGGTCGGCCGCGAGCTCCGGCCCGCTATTCTCCGAAAATGGTACAACCGAGGTTCAGGGAGGCCTACCTCGTTCGGGGATGAGCTGCGGCGGGCGACGGCTGCGGACGGGCCTCCGGCAATGGCAGGTAGCTTCTCGAGTTGGCCTTCTTCCTCCGGTTAGCTCCGTCTCGCTCACCCTCAAAACTTTCTCTCCTTCGGGCTCGTTTTTTTTTATGTTTTTCTGCTCTCACTTCTCCTCTCCGGCTCTCTCTCTCTCTCTGCTCTCTGTCTGTCCTCTTTCTTTTTCCTCAGATCTGTGTTTGTTTTTTTTACCCGCACTCAGCTTTCTCCTGCTCCTCTTTCTCTCAGACTCTCCGTCCCCCTCTCTCCAGCTCTCCCTCCGTCTCCCTTTTCTTCTGGTCTTTTTTTTGTTTTTCTTTCTGCGTTGCCCACCTACTGCTGCTGCTGCCATCTTCTGCCGACCTGCTACTGCCACTTGCTTCCCATTTTTTTAATCTCTTCTGCAGGTTGCCGTTGCCGTGCGGAGGGAAGAGGAAGAGAAAGGCGCGGGCTGGGCCGAAAAGGGAAAAAGAAAAGCAGGCCAGGCCCACTTGGAGAAGGGGAAAGAAGAAAAGAAAGGGGCAAGGCAGGCCCAGCCTTGGCCCGCACCCACTTTTTTTTTTTCGAAATTTCAATTTTTTATAAATATAAGCAAAATAAATAAGCAACTAAAACATGTAAACAAAAATTAGGGTGTCAACAGATGGGGGGAAGATGAACGGGAGATTGATTTTTTTCTTTAGATATGTGGAGGACGGCCTCAATCGACCACTGTGATAATGGTCGCCAGTCCACATTGCGGGCTTGGGTGAGCACGGCCTAAGAGCGCAACAGCTAAGTCTCCTAAGCGCGAGTTCAGGTGGTGCTTGCATGATTCCTTCCTCGCCTCCCTATCTTTATCCAGTGTTGAGCGATGGGCAACCACCACACTGTGATCACCATGGGACACTATGTGGTTGTTGCTGACCTTAGGCGGCCACGACATAGTGGTCTGGTCACAAATGGCTTCAATTGATAGCAAGATTCTTTTTATAATTTTCTTTTTCTCTTAATTTAATCTTGAATTACCAAATAATTTGCCCATCTTATTCGAGATTTACCAAATAAGATATAGGTCAATGTCATGCAAGCGTATCCTCCTCCGCCTCCTGGCAATGGAAGCATGAGCCTCGGGATTAATGGTCCCGTCATTGAAGCAAGTCAATTAAGTCATCTTACGTTAATGCCGACTGAGTCTGATTCTTTGGTCCTCATCCTCGAACAGAAAAGTCTAACGTTGTAGACGGTTTATGTTACATAAAAACATAGTGATACATGCAAATTTTATAACTTGTCACGAAAATACAATTGGGTTTTAAAACTTATTAAAAGTACAATTAAATCTTAAAACTTATCACGAAAGTGCAATTGAGTTATAAAACTTTCAAAAAATGTAATCAAATCTTAAAGCTTGTCACAAAAGTACAATCAAATTTTAAAACTTTCAAAAAATGCTATCAAACAGAAGGACATGATTTGATTAATTTGATTAGTTTTAGAATTTGATTACATTTTTTAAAAGTTTTATGACTTGATTACACTTTCATAACAAATTTTACTTTTTGAAAATTTTAGGGCTCTATTACATTTTGTTGACAAGTTTTAGGACTTAAAATGCACTTATCTCAAAAATATAATATTGTTTCTGATATTTGGAGTGTCTCCGATTCCTTTTTCCAACTAAAGACGTGCCTCTTTTGAGGAAAAGTTGCTTGGTGCTTTGGAGTTTACTCATGTGAAACCTTCCTAAATTCGAGGCTTATTAGAGGATCATGGGCACGCAATGAAAAGCAATTGAAGGCCATTTCATCGGTTTATCCTCTTTTAGGAGTTTGCCACTTACAAGGATAGCTTATGGCAGTCTCTCTAGTAAGGGTGCCCAGCCAAGGTGTATTCCTTATTTTAATATATCAATACCTACACACTTCGCATGTCTTGTTAGTAAAAGAATATTTTTTTCTACTCTAATCTGGGAATATGCCTAAATTTGATGTCATAGATATCAGACGAAGTAATTTAAAGACTTGTTCAGGTCAAAAAAATCCATATTTATAATATAAGAGATAGCATATTCACATTTCACCCAATATCTTTTTCTTTACAAATTGAGATGACTAATCACGTCAATTGCAAACCCTTGTAGTTACATCAACCATCCATACATAGTTCTTTTTGCAGAGCTGTCGGATAATATTTTTTAAATGAGTTTTTGCGCACCGATCGAAGTTATTTAAGTAACATAAATAAGACATCATCTTTCTTACCACTCAAAATCTCTATTGTTTTATTACCCAATCCTGTTTTTAACTAAAACTGGAGTGAAGAAAGGACACATTTTTACTCTCAAGAAAATTCTGGATAAATATCTTGCCTGCCTTTATCACACAAAGTCGATGACACAGAAACGAAGATTCCGATAAATTGAGGAACCAAGAGAGGACAATTGGTATTCTGCTTTCATGCTTTTCATTAGTTATTGTTATTTTAGCTGCTCGAAGTGCTGAATGTGATTATATTATTATTTAAAAAAATGCTACAATTATATATCTTATATTTTCCTTTCAATCGGAGGATAAAACCACGTGATGGAACTCCGCATAGGATCTAGCGGAAAATTGGCTTGATGTAAATGTTTGTCACAATTTCCTCGAAACAGGTTGGATTACCTAGGGTTTTGGCTAATGGATTATTAAGCTTAAGCTTAACTCAAGCTCTCCTAAACCCATATCAATTCGTAACTCAAGGCTCAAGTTCTTAACATGCAAATCATTTTCATTCAAAATTGCCATTAACTAGTTTATGGTGAGTTGATTAGAAACTCAAATAAAGCATTGGGAGGAATATTTTATTCTTACGAACCAGAGACTATGGGTATGGGGATTTGGTAACACTAGATTTCTCTAATGTTATTTTGGTACTGTTCTTTTTTATGAAAAATGTTTAGTAGGCAGCTTAGATCCATTTTATTACTCTCTAACATGTGAGGTGATCATATGGGTGTACAAACTACCAATTAGACACCCAATAAAGCTATAAAAAAATTTGCAAGACTTACTTTATAACAACAAAAGCATTTATAATGTTAGCTCAAAATCACATCAACGGCCTTAAATATGATTTCTAGCTAACACACAATCACTAAATATTTTTGGGATTTTCACTTATTTAAATAAATCTAGAAAAACTACATGTGAATGCAATGACAACCAAATTTTTATTCTAACATGACATGAGACATATAATTAAATGAACCTAACATACAAACTATATGTCACACAATATTAATTTTATGACCTAATCTAATGATGAACAAATATTAATGCAACTATTCTAATATGTCACACATTTAAATGATCCTAAATATGCAATTACTAAATGACGTGCAAGGGATGACCTAATTTGATAGGACACACGCATGATATTTTTATGTTTTCTTTTCCTTTTTATTAAAATTCGAAATTAGAATTACCCAATAACTAAACATGCAATTTTAATTAAGGAAATCTAACATCCTAAAGCAATGTTTTGGTATATTTTTATTTCTAATATTCGGAAAAAATATAATACCTAATCTAAACATATAATCTAGCCTAATACAAGCAATATCCTAGCAAGAATCAAATCCAATTTCAATATATTTTCTTTGGCTTTTACTTTTAAGCAAAGCAATCAAACAAGAGAACCTAATAATTCCGTATAGAAGGAGAACCTAATAATCCCCTGGTGCGCTGAGTCCTCCATCGTACACATTCAAATGAAATTGACTGAAAACACACACATACGGAGGAGAACCTAATAATTCCGTCGTGATTGTTCCTTACTAGGAGAATTCATTATGTACATCATGTGCATGATCCCATGGCGACTAGCAGCCTATTTTCGAAAAACATAGTTGCTTGTTGATTGTTCATTATTGATCCTTGTGGAAGGCCAAAGTTCTCAAGGTCTCTGTGAGACTAGCTTGAAGAGAGACTTTCACTCACATCACGATTTATCGAGGGTGCACCTCAGTGACTGACATTTCATTAATCGACCACGGCATAGAGCTACTAGTGGATTCGTTCGACTTGAGCTCTTTCAATTGTCTCTCCATGCTCCTTTGGAGGAAGAAGGCTGGTTGTCGAGGCTGGGGAAGCTCAACAGAGTGTCCATTGAATGTAAGAACTATGCTTGCCATGGTGGGTCTATAAGTTGGCTCATTCTGAACCCCTAGTAAACCAATGTGGAGGCATCTAAGCACTTCATCTATAGAATATGAGTCGCCAATGAATGGATCTAACACTTCAAGTGGTGTACCAGCTCTCCAATGCTTCCACGCCTGTAAAAATTAGTTAAGTGGAGGAATTTCGACTTAAATAGAATGGTGCAATGTAATATTTGTCAAAACAGCACATATGCAACTCACATAGCTAGCAAGATTTTCACCCCCATCTGATTGGAAGAAGCTACTATTCTTCTTGCCGCTAATGATCTCTAGGATTAGAACACCAAAACTATAGACATCGGATTTTGCTGAGATTTGCCCACGCATTGCATACTCGGGAGATAAGTAACCACTGTAGACCAAAATATATGGGCCATAGCAGCCATTATGTTATTAAAAGTTGATAAAGCTGTATTCTGATGAATGTGTACTAAAATTAGCATATATATGAGCATGGTGTTGTTCTAATTCATAGGTCAACCATAAGATAGATCATATAAACAAGAGGTTAGCAGTTATCTAAGAAAGAGTATGAGACTTACAAGGTCCCCACGATTTTCTTAGTATTTGCCTGAGTTTGATCAACTCCGAAAATCCTAGCCATACCAAAATCTGAAATCTTCGGGTTCATGTCGCCATCTAATAAGATATTGCTGGGTTTTAGATCACGATGAATGATCCGGAGTCTAGAATCTTCATGAAGATAGAGCATTCCTCGAGCGATTCCAGATATTATGTTGTAACGTTTTGACCAATCCAATTTCCTTCTCTTGTCAGGCTCTGCATATTTACAAAATTAGAAACCAACTATTTGGATTCATAAATTCTCAAAGAACTTTCATTAGGCTCCCCAGAAGCTAGTGAGTCTCAACTTTAAGTTCATGCTAATCACATGTAAATTTCTTCCGCATGGAAAATGACAACTCATTGAAATATGCAACATACCAAATAAAAAGTAATCAAGACTTTTGTTTGGCACAAACTCATAGACAAGTAACTTTTCTTGTCCATCTAGGCAAAACCCGAGTAGCCGCACAAGGTTTCGATGTTGAAGCTTCGATAACAAAACAACCTCATTCTTGAATTCTCCAACACCTTGTCCTGAGCTTTTAGATAGCCTCTTCACAGCTATTTCTTGTCCATTCAGAAGCCTACCCTGAAATTTGTTAATGTAATTGTTTGAGTACACATGAATAGCTTTTAACCACAATTTCACATGACAAATGTCAAGGATATTCAAATATTTTTTATAAAGCATTGTCAAATTTTCCAACTGATAATACCTGAAAAACTTCACCGAATCCGCCCTCACCCAACTTGTTTTGACGAGAGAAATTGTCTGTGGCGGCATGTATGGTGGCTAAATCATATTGCAGGGACTTAGCATTTGTAATTTCATTTACGCCTACAAGACGAAACAACATGAGATGGTCATTTCACCAAAAGCATATAATAGTACATCCGGCCTACACAATTTATCATTCTAAGTAAACGGCATAGGCATATATTTCGTACTGCTTTGATCTCCTTGGATGGCATCGTATGTCTTGGTCACTTTACTCCGATTGGAACAACAAGCGAGGAAGAGAACCACCACGCCTATGCTCACAGGAACGGCGACGGCAACGACTATTACGGTAGATTTATTGCTTTTGCCTACATATGTGCAACCAATTTAATGGCATCAGAACATGTGTTGTTTATGACTGTACCAGATTTTAGAAACTGCAATTGCGACCATAGGCCAGAGCAAATGTTGAAATAAAAAGAAAAGAGAAAAAGAAAAACCAAGTTGGTTTGATGTGAAGAAACTGACTGTTCATTTGTTTCACTGAAATTTTTTTATCTCTGAAAATGTTTTGAGAAATTCAATTTTGGAGAAAGTAAACTTTGGTTTGATGCTCTGCCCAGAAAACAAGTTGAAAAAGTTAATTTGATGGTATTTATTAATAAGTGAATCAATCAAAGGCAGCTTGTATTGTTAAAATGGCATATGATGACTAAAAAACTAGAATCAACACTTATTTATTCTGTAATCCATCAAATAGCAAATATTAAAAAGATATTGGGAAAGAATTATGGAATCATATGTGTAAAACATTATGTATCATCAAGTTTGTCTGAGAATGTAACAGAAGGGGAGCATTAATGACTTAAACATATGAGACTTACCGAAAAAGAAAATAAGCAACATGATGAGAGATAAGAAATAGACATAGAGAGACCTATACTTCTCACTTTCATGCGCAACAATAAATCAAGAAAAATGTTTACCTTCTTGCTAGAAGGAGAAATCGTTGTCCTATCTATACTTGTTTTTGATTCATGGAAGACGCTCTTTATAAATCAACTAGGTTTTCGTTATCCAAATACTAAAAAGTTGTAAAACCATCTCCCGAAAATGGGTTTCCTTCAAACAAAAGGATCCTAAGTTGTAATCAATAATCTGTGTTTTTCACAAAAAATCCAAATTTTTTCCTAATTCCTATGTGAGCGCACCGATTGTTTATTGGGGGTTAACCATTAATTGATTAAAAGCAACCCTTTACCAATAGTCATGTAACTAATCTATCCACCTTAGAAAAGGTTTTCACCTAAAATGTATCTCATCATGACTTCGTAGCATTGAAGATCTGAAAGAAGCATTAATTCAACAACTTATAATACCTGTAATATCTTCTTCTTTTTCAAACAAAAATACTTATAATATTTTTCAACCCAGCCGACAGTTTTCCTAACAAAAAGTTGCAGCATAAACACCAGAGTCACCTTTCAAACTAAAAGCCCAGGACCAACAAGCGCACTAACCAGGAAGTTTTTATGTGATCCTCCAATATCACCTAATATCTTCACTCAACCAATCCTATCTTTTTATTTTAGGAAAATTTCTATAATTTCTCATGATGGATGCGTGCTAAATCAAGATCTTGATTCCAATTAAAGCGACAATAGTTAGGACAGACGAAGATAAGCAATACGAACACACATTTACCTTTAGGTCCAGTCACTAGAGGGGGACGCGGAGGTGCCGGTGCCGGCAGAGCCGAGGTGTTATAAAAGGGGTAGAGCTGGTACCTCACGTTGCAGCTCGGAGAGAGCACCCTACCCCCCTGCTTCCCCTGAGGCAGATTAGCGATACCGAACTGGAGGCATGTGCCACAGTCTGATGCCGTCAAGTCCGGCGTGCACTGTGCAAGTGCGTACAGCTTTTGTAAGCTCGTGGTGTTTGCCTCAGCCACTGCGACCTTCTTCCCTGAGCCACCAGCTGAAGCCCTCGCGGCGATGTTGTAAAGGGTTTGTAAAAGGACCTGCGTGAACTGGATTGGGTCGTCAATGTTCGCGTCGTTCAAAACGTGAGATGGCGATTCCTCCATGACTGAGAAGATGGACTGGTTCGAGTACCACAACATGCACTTGTCATACCAAATCATGGAGACCCGCTGGTTGGGGCATCTTTGGAGGATCTCCTGCTTTCCACTGGCCACGCAGTCACTGCAAGTGGCTATGTCAAGGTCGCCGCGGCAGAGGAAGAGCCCATAGGCCTGATCAGGAGGGTTTTGGCCAGCAGTAGCATTTGCGAAGCCATCGGTGCTGTTAGTGGCGGCAGAGGAGAGGGAAGAGAGGAGGGTGTGGAGGTTGGATTGGTAGGTGGAATGAGGGCTGAAGAGGGTGGTGTTTGGGCAATCATGAATTATGTATTTAGGTGCAGCTTCAGTACCGAAAATTTTGAAGAAGAAGAAGGAGAAAGAGAGGGAGATGGTGAAGCCAGAATTCATGATTAGCTCGCTTGATGAATAGACTGAGCTTGCAGCATGGACACGGCATAGCAGGAAGAAGAGCATATGGTCTCTCTCCAAGATATTTTTGTGGTGAGAACTATTTGGAGAATCTAAATACATGGATTAAAATAAATGTGGACCGTTAGGTCTGGAGAATAATTGTAGCATGACCAATACCAGGTGCTTAAAAATTGTAATGGTAAAAGCAATATAAATATGGGATTAGTCTTCCGACCAAACGAACAAATATGGGATTAGGCTATCATCCTTTATTCGCTTTTACGCAAGCAAGGTCTGGTTAAGTGGAATCATGGTATTAAGCTAATTACTTGGACATCGTCATATAACAAATTTCTTTTATTAATTCCGTAGAAAATATTGGAATATAGAGACTCATTCTATAAATAGGCATGTGGTAAAAACTTGTATTTTTTATGTGAGGTTCATTGTTTTCACTTTTTCTTAATTTGTAATGAACTTAATCAATTAGACTAAGCATACGCAATAAATTCTCATTTCAAACGTAGTCTACACAACAACATGTGATGGATGATACATAATATAGATTATCAGACTGGGGTCACCAAAGCAAAATCTGAGCAATTTTATGATCATATACATGTTATATGGAAAATGCTACTGAAATAGGTTCAACAGCACAATTGAAGGATTGGGGGTGAATTATATATTTTTCTTTCTTGTTTTTGATAAGTTAATACAAGGCGCACCATTGCTAATTAAAATTCAAGGATCAAGTTTTGAACGTTTAAAACTTTGAAATATTATTCCATATGACATATCTAAACCTTTCAAACCATATAGAAATTGATATCTTAAATCATGAAAAACTATTATATACTTTTTTTCTTTTTACAGGAAGGTCAAAAGAGATTTATGGCAAGTTAGGACAAATCGGTGTGAGATTTTCTTTAAAGTCAAATACAATTAAAACGACGAGAATTGGGGTGCGTTAGACCATTCAAATTCATGTGGACATCAAGTTGCCCTCGTACGAGGTCATTCACTAAAGTCAATTAATGTGAGTTTGCATTCTCATTTGCTCCAACTGGGAGACTGCGACAAGAAAAGTATCAACATCTTTGCATAGGAGTATGGGAGCCAATTTCATCTTAATCATTAAACGTTCAAAGTCATAAGTAGGACCTATATGATTTAATGACCAAGATGGAGTGGCCTCAAATGTCTAGATGAGTACAAGACTTGCTTATTGTAGAGAGAGAAAGGAAGAGGAAACCAGTAAGGCACTAGGTTAGATAGTAAGAGAATTTTCACCTTGTTCAGTGATCTTTGGTTCAAGCCTTGTTAGAAACACAATGTAAGGTAAAATTTAGAATGCAACAAGCCGATAAAATACAGTGTGCTTTGAAAATCACTCGGAGAGGTGAACAAATTGATATGTGCGAAAATTGATGCAAGTATCACCTTATAAATATAAAAAAGGGGGAAAAAAGACGGTAAAGCTGAAAGTGATATGGGTCTTTCTCTTTAGATATGTGGAGGATGGCCTCAATCGGCCACCATGATAGCGGTCGCCAACCTGCATTGCGGGCTTGGGCAAAACGACTTGAGAGCACAACAGTTGAGTCGCCTAAGCACGAGTTTAAGTGGTGCTTGCATGACTCCTTCCTCACCTCCTTATCCTTATCCTTATCCATCTAAATATATTGTGTTAGTGTTATTTAGTCATAAATCTTTTAATGGTGCTAATGCAATCCTAAATATTTTGATTTGATGTCAATTCAGTCATAAACATTTTAATGATGTCAATTTAGTCATAATCCTTAAAAATTAATGTTAATTTAGTCTTAAATCTTTTGACTTGGTGCCAATTCAGTTTTTCTAACTAATTTTGGCTGGATTTTGCTGACGTGGATGCTCACCGGCTTACGTGGCATCGTCAGCACTAACGTGGATAATATTTAATCATATTTTAATAATTGTTTATTTTTTAGTAATTTTCTGATTTTTTCCTTTTTTTCTTTTTTTTCTCTCGCCTTACTTTCTTCTTCCTCTAGGCATTGGCCATGGCGAGGGCCCCCACACCAAATCCGGCTTATTTGCGAAAGGTAGATTGGGTTATTCTCAATTTGCTTCCTCCATGAGCTTCTCTCCCCGCTCTCCCCCAAGTGACCAGAGCAAGAGTCCCCCCGTGCGTCTCAAGATTTGCTTCCGTTCCCCACTCTCTTGAATTCAAGAAACCTCCCGGAATCAGAGAGTTGGGATCGCTCTCTTTCTCTCCTTCCATTGCCTTTCTCTTTTGCTTTCGATTAGATGCTATCCCTGTTTCCGTTGATTTGACCCAGTTTAAAGATAGGCTGCATGAGCTAGATCGTGGGATTCGAAGGCTTTTTAGGTTAGATCGACTGCGAGGGGGCGAGAGAGAAGCGGAGAAAAAAGCAGACAGATTTCTGCAAAACATGTATGCTATAGTGGGTGGCAAGAGATTCTATTCTATTTTTTTTTTTTTTTAAGGAATTGAGTGTTGCGCCGTCCCCCTTCGTTTCCAAGAGAATCCGCTGCTCTTCCTCCTTGGTTCACCAGGCGAGGGCAGCCCTAGCAAGGATTCCCCTCACCAAATCCGGCAGGCCACCCCTTGCCCAAGGTAGGGAGGCCTTGCGAGGTATTGCCTAAGTAAAGGCAATGCTTGCCCTCACTAGATCTAGCCTGGACAAGGGCCGGCCTTGCCGGATTTGGCAAAGATTGACCTTGCCCAGGCTGGATCGAGCAAGGCTGACCCTAGTCAAGCCTCAACCTTGCCCTGGCTAGGCAAAGCCAGCCTGCCCAACTATGGCTAGTGGCCAGCCACCACTTATCGGCCGGCCACTGCTCAAAGGAAGAAAAATGGAAGAAGAGAGAAAAAAATCGAAAAAAATAACAAAAACTTGAATAATTTTTAAATATAAAACATCAGTGCAGGCAGCGTCACGTAAGGCAATTGGCAACTGTATCAGCAAAATCTGACCAAAATTAACTAGAAAGACTAAATTAATATCTAGTCTAAATGTTTGACTAAATTGATACTAATTTAAAAATTTTATGACTAAATTAATATTATTAAAAAGGTTTATAACAAAATTATCACCATGACAATAAGTTTAGGACTTTTTTTGATAATTTTCCCACTTAAGTGTTGGGCAACCAACATACTAGGATCACCAAGTGGCACTATGTGGTTGTCATTGGCCTTAGGTGGCCCCGCCAAAGTGGTCCAATCGCAAGTGGTTTCTATAGATAGTAAGATTCTTTTTATAATTTTCTTTTACTCTTAATTTAATCTCGAATTACCAAATAATTTGCCCTATCTTATTCGAGAGATTTACCAAATAAGATATAGGCCAATATCATGTGAACGTACCCTCCCCAGCCTCCTGGCAATGGAAGCACAACCCTCGGGATTAATGGTCCCGTCATCGAAGCACGTCAATTACGTTATCTTGCGTTTTTCAAAAGTAGAATAATGCCGACCGAGTTTGACAATTTGGTCCTCATCCTCAAGTGGGGACTTGGGGAAGAAAAGTTGTCAGTGCTTTGGAATTTACGGATAAAGGTGCTCTGATTGCACGGGCATCTTGCTAGTTTTTATATATGAATAAACTTCTCATGCAGCTAAATTTTATTACGGATTAAGATTCTCTGAAATTAGAGCATATTGACATTATTATTTTTTTCTTTTCTGATGAGTGTAAATTGCCCTTTTGAGTTTGCTACATTGAGAAGATGACATATTAACATAAAAAGAAAGTTCTGAAGTTAAACTTCCCGTCTATACCTTTTTTTCTTCAATTTCTTTTCTTTCCCATTTATATTTTCCTTCTCTTCATCCTCAGTTCCATAGGTAATATCATCGCCATCCCCCTTTTTGTGATAGAGAGGTGAGCTCGTGGAAAGATGGGCCGATCCAATGGGGAAGCGATTACTGCTAGTGGCGAGGCAAGACAATAGGTGAGGGCCGTGTGAGCTTCCGGGGAGGTGGAGAGTGAGAGATGGGGATCTAAGATTTTGTGTTGATTTGCTGCATTCATTGATTGAAAATACATGGGAAGATAAAAATGGCACTTTTTGAAATTTAGGACGCAAGATTGTAAATACACTTTGGATGTCAGTCTATGCTCATTCCTTATTGGATTCCAGAAAAATTGTGAATACTTTGCTATTGGTTAGGCCATAAAGATTCAGGTGGGGAAAAGAAAAGAAGATGAACGGCGAGGATGGTCACCTTTCTGGCCTCGTACAGGGGTCACTGACAAGGTCAATTGCGTGATTTGTGTTCCCTTGTTGGGTGGGCAGACTTGACCAACAAAGGTCGACATGACATGTGACTCCAATATCTCAATTTCAAAGGATGGCCATCGAGAGTGACAGCACTTTACGACCCTTCAAACTCTTATTGCTCTAGAAACCATTTGAACTTTCCTTGATTTTTACGTGAGGAAATGTATTGGATCCAATTGGACAAGTTTGTTGACCGAGTTCAAACTCATCATGCCATCTTGCTGCCCAACACATGAACCATTTGAGCACTTGCCGTTCAAGAGGGAGCTTGTTGACCTAGTTCAACTGCTTGTAGGCCACGGCTAAAATCTCCGATAGAGGGGGACATTACTGCTGCTTCACGTAATGCATTTGTGTGTGTATTAAGTGATTTGCACAAAAAAATTGTGGAACAACTTTTAGGGGTAGTCACCTCCCTCAGCGATGGTCAGTGTTGAGAAATAACGAAAACAAAATATAATGTTTGAAGGACAAGTATTGTAACATTTGGGTAAATGTTAGGTTCTTATTTTTTTAAAATTAAGAATGGTATTTTTGGAAATGAAAAGTGGAGAAACACTTTGCCACGACCCACCCTTGGCGATGATCGATGTCCAGAAGGATGGAGTGTAAGGGTATTTACTCATGAGTCGATCCTTGGAAATGGGTCGATCGTGAGTGTATATTCTCTCAAATTCATACCCTACGCAACAATAGGAAGTTTCATTTTTATTATCTAAGTTGATTAACAACTTAAGATAAGTGTTTAGGAGTCACCTCTAGCCTCAATTTAGGGGCCGGCTAGAAAGCCCAATCGAGGATCGAGAGAGGTTCCCTCGATTCCTACGCGACCAAAGCTCTAGAGTTCCAAGATTTGGGTTATGCTAACATTTCTATTAGCGCTCTTTTGGTACATAACAGTCATCGTGTTTTACGTAAAGTGTCCATACATGTCATGTTACTTTTTCATGTAATTTAAAAAAATGAAAGGTGATCGTGCTTGGGTGTTTGGTCTCATGCCATTCTAATTTAAAAAAAAATAGAAAATGAAAAGCAAACAATTTTAATTGAAATTGCAGAGCGGAAAGTAAACAACTAAGGAAAGCGGTAAATCTAAATATGCAATTCTAAGAAAGTACATGTAAAGGAAAATAAAAGAAAGGAATCCGCACCACGTTGGGTTTTTATACATCATGATAGAAAAACCCAAGACATATGTCATGTGTCAAATGAATGGTACAAAGGTAGGGTCGAAAAGGACATCGACCATCACCGTCTTTGGGGCCGCCTTCTTCGTCATCCCTACCTCTTAGCTAATTCTAAATGAACAGTTTACAATAGAAACATACACCAATTCAAACCAAAAAATGCAAAGTATGACAAGTAAACAAACAGGAATCACCCAACCATTAGATCGGTCTTTTATTCTGGTAGCCATACACTCGCTGCCCGTGGCAGTGACGACGTTGCCACAGCAGAGGAAGAGCGCCTAGGCACAGTCGGGAGCGTCCTTCCAAGCGGTGGCATTGGTGTAGCCGTCGCTGAAGGAAAGGGAAGAGATAAGGCCGTTGAGGTTGGTTTGGTAGGTAGAAAGTGGTGTTTGTGCAGTCATGCTATAGACAAGAAGGTGAAGCTTCCGTAAAGTGATGGGGATTGCTGAGAAATTTGAGGAAGAACAAGAGGGCGAAGGAGGCAACCGAGCAAAAATTGGTGGTCCGATGATTCTTTTGCTTGCGGGACTGAGCATAGAATTATCGAAAGAAGAAGAGTATCTTCTGCTCTCTCGGGAAAAATGTTGGAAAAATGTTACGGGTAGTGCAAGATTGAACTTTATGGCGCACACATTTGCGAGCTTTACCCGATAATTTGCCTTTGATCATCACTTTAGCGGATCTTGAATTCTTCCGCATACTTTGGTAATAAAATGGTAAAAAGAAGAAAAAACTTCACCCTGAAGAAAATTCTACACAAATATCTCGCTCACATTTCCCACACTATGTCAATGAGAAAGGTGAAGATTTCGGCAAATTGAGAAAACAGAAGAGGACAATTTATATTTTCACTTTATGCTTTCATGCTTCTTATTTGTTCTCATTATTTCATTGCATGTATTTATATTGTGATTCCAAAAAATTCTACAATTGCATGTCTCATGTTTTATTAGAACTTACATGATGGGATTCGGATCCATGTCAAATAAAACTCCACGTGAGCTCCAGGAGAATTTGCTTGATTTAGATGTTTTTTTTTTTTTTTTCGGTCGAGAAAGAGCTTTTCATTTAGCTAATCCAAAATGGAAGGACCCGAGAGATGGGCTTCAATACATAATAAGTCCCACAGACGAAAGGGTGGAGAAGAGACCCAATTATGTGGTAAGCCCTGTTTTCTATGGGTTTTGGCAACCCAATCAGCGACCACATTGGCCTATGACAATAAGTAACCTGAACATTGAGCAGATGCGACAAATTATCTTTACACCTTTGGACTGGGACATGAGCCTCCCACATGAGCTGTTGGGGGCTCGAAATTGCCTCAACCAAAGCCAGACAATCTGTTTCTACCTAGACTGCATTATTGAGGAGAGAGGGAATATAGCTTGCGAGGCCAACAGCTGCGTTATGTGGAAAAAGGAAAAAATTAAGGGCTTTGACCAAGGCAAGTGCTTCGACCAAAAAGGCAGATGCTGCTGGTACTGATCTTGCATCTCCGTTCAACAATTAGCCAGTGGAGTCGCAACAAATCCATGGGACCGAACCTGTTGTTTCATTAGGGATGAAAGCCCCATCAATGTTTACCTTGAAGGTATGAGCTCTCAGTGGTTTTTGGCAATTGGCTAGGTCTGATTTGGGTTTGATTTTGTTCCCTACTATGTTCCATTTTGGAAGCTTTGTAGTGCATAGAGTGCTATTTCCACCACCTTGCTAGCCTACGGTGCTTTATTTCTAAAGATGGCTGCATTTCTAGCCTTCCATAGGCTCCACAAAACTGAAACAATAGTGACCAGATCTGGTGAGTTCTTCTACTTCGATATGTTCATCAACCACTCCTCAATTCGACTTAACCCGTGACTTGATATGCATAGTAAGTGCAGTATTTGCCCAAACTGTGTTGCTCCATGGGTAGAGGTGGTAGAGATGCTCAATTGTTTCATAGCATTGGTGGCATAAGGGGTAGAGACGATCAGGTACAATCTTCCTTCAAAACAAAGTGTCCTTAGTTGAGAGTGCATTTGGCATAGATTCCACAAGAATAGTTTGATCTTTATGGGTGCCTGTAGTTTCCAAATATTTTTCCATAAGGTGCGAGGGGAATGTAATATGCTGAAGCTTCAATTTGTGTCTATTTTGCTAATGAATCTCGGATAAAATGATACCCACTTTTGACTGTGTATTGTCTTGCTTGGGTACCTCCACACAATTTGGTCTTGTTCTATTTGTGGTTTTAGAGGGATAGCCAATATTTCTCGAACAGTTTGCTCGTCAAAATGTTCTTGTAATATTGCTTCCTTCCAGACTCCCTCTTTTGATGACATAAACCTAGAGATGAGTTGAGGTTCATTCCTTTTGGTCGGACCACTTAATATTCCCTTCTATGGCAACCTGTCTTCTCTTGTTTTAATTTTGGTTCCATTCCCTATAGTCCATAGTGTGGCAAGGGAAATAGATTCTTTGCCTAGAACCAAGCTTTGCCAACCCCAAGAAGGGCATTGTCCTTTTTTTGCATGCCATAAGTCTTCAAGAGGAAAATATAGACCCTTAAATAGTCGACCCCATGGGGAGTTTAGGCTTGTGCTTAAATGCCATGCTTGCTTCCCCAATATGTCTTTATTAAAGTCCAGCAGGTCTCGAAAGCCCAAGCCCCCTATCTTCCTTTCTCCTCTTGAGCAACTCTCATCTTTTCTAATGAATTTTAGCTTACCTCTTGTTAGTTTTCCACTAGAACTGTGCTATTTTATGCTATATTACCTTACAAACTGAAACAAGGATTTTAAACACAAACATGGTGTATTGTGGAATCGCTTGCACTACCGTCTTGATTAGAATTTCTTTTCCCACTTTAGAGATCAGTCTTTCTCCCTACTAGGAAAAAAAACCCTGACTTGTTCAAATTGATTGCCTGTCCTAAGGCCACACAATATTGGTTGAGAATTGATGCCAAGTTCTGGCATTCCAAAACCTTCCCATCTAGAAAGAAGATCGAGTCGTCTGCAAATAGTAGGTAGGAGAGGGTGGGGCACCATCTATTCAATTTTATTCCCTTGATATTTCGATCATCCATAGCCTTCCTCATGAGTGTTGATAGCACATTAGCAACCAAGATAAAGAGGTAAGGGGAAACAAGGTCCCCTTGTCTTATACCTTGAGAGGGCTTAAAGTACTGAAGTGGCTCTCTGTTTATCTTCACGTTGAAAGATACAGTTGTAACACTTTGCATGATCCACCCTACCCATCTTGCATCAAGCCTAGTTTTAATTAAACAAGCCTCAAGGAAGTCACATTCCACACGATCATAGGCTTTTTTCATCTCTAACTTTTGAATTTCTTGGAATTTTCTCCTTCTCTTCCAAGTTCTGATTTGATGCAGCACCTCCTGTACCACAAAAATATTATCTTGAATTTGTCTCCCTCCGACAAAGGCATTTTGTTCATTGGCAATTATCTCTAGAAATAAAGGTTTAAGCCTATTCGCCAGCACTTTTGCTATAAGTTTATAACCAAAGTTGCATAAGCTGATAGGCAGGTATTGATCTAGCTTTTCTGGGTTCTGGATTTTTGGTATTAGGGAAATTTAGGGTTTTGTTAAGGTTTGGTAGCATGGTGTTGGTTTTGAAGAATTCAGAACTTCCTAGTTTTGTTGGTAGAATAGGCCATTGAGGTCATCTAGTCCTAGTGCTTTCTCAACTCCTAGTTGAAAAGTTGCCTTTTTAATCTCATTTTCATTTACTTCAGCCAGCAAATTCATGTTCATATCTTCTGTCACTACTCTTGAACATTGATACAGAACTCGGGAAAAGTCTCTTTGGCCTTCAAATTGATAAAGGTCACAAAAGAACACCAAACAGCTTTTTTAATATGGTCTAGGTTGGAAATCCATCTTTCATCGGAGTCTTTGATCATGGTTATCCTATTTCTTTGCCTTCGTTGAATTGTTGTTGCATGGAAAAATTTGGTATACTTGTCGCTCCACTTAAGCCAATTTATCCATGATCAAAGCCCCCAATACATCTCTTCTTGTCTCCACAATGCTTCAATCTCTCCATGTAATCCCTTGACTCTTACTTTCTCATAAGGGTTGACACAGTTATTCATGAGTTGTTGCAATTCCTATTTCAGCTGAGAGATTTTTTGTTGCCCGTTTGTAAAAGGTTTTTTACTCCAACTAGTTAGTGCAAGAGACACGATATGTAGTTTTTTGGTAAACATCCACTCCTTTTATGATAAAGATCCCCAGACTTTTTTGATGACTTCCTTACACTCTACATTCTCAAGCCAAAAGGCTTTAAATTTGAATTCTTTTTTCCATTTCACCTTATTGGCTTGCAAAGATATAAGTAAAGGGCTGTGGTTAGAGCCCATAGTTGGTAGGGCAAATGATTCTGCTACCGGGTTTGATATTCTTTAATCTAAGTTTCATAGGACCCTATCAAGCCATTCCTTAATGTTTTTTGTTCCATCCGTATTGTTTGACCAAGTGAATGTGCATCCTTTACTTTCCATTTCCGTTAGTAAAAAATCATTTAGAAGCTCCCGGAACGTCGTCATATGAGAGTTATCAGCCATATGCGCCCCCTCTTCTTCCAATAGAATAGTGCCTCATTGAAATCTCTCATACAGACCCAAGGCAACAAATTTAAAGAACTCATTTTGTGCATCTCGTCCTAAAGTTCAAGCTTTCTTTGGAAATTCTAAGTAGCGTGTATAAAAGTGATTCTCATTCTTTTATCGCTCACAAGATCCTTGAGTTCAAGGTTCACAAAATTCTCCAATTGTGACTCAAAGTTTAGCTCGACTCTATCATCCCAAATTATGGCTAGTCCACCAATCGTACCTCTCGGGTTAACCACCTTACAGCTTTGAAAGGGTAGTTTCATCCCGATTCTCTAAAGAGGTGGTTCTTGGTTTTTTGTCTCTAGCAATGCAATGGATGATTGTTGCTCTTGTGTTTTAGGAACCATCTCTATAACTTCATCCTCATTTTCTTTGGACTGTTTCTCATAAAATACATTCCAAAATGGGCTATGATCCTATACTTCTGCTCACAAGCAATTTTTGTAACAGCTTCCCTTGTTCGTGTTGAATTTTTCCTCTTCATAAGGGATCTCCTTACACTGACTAGTGTAGTGACCCATTTTTCCACATGAGTAGCAATAAAATGGAAGCATTTCATATTTAAAGTCCAGCTAAATCTTCCTTCCTCCATGAATAGTTGAATGCCCCACTTTAAGTTCCACTTGAATGTCTAACTCAATCTTTGCTTTTCCAACATGTTGAGCTATTGGGCTTTTGTCTTCAATCTTCACTTCCAGTATTTTCCCTATCATGCTTGCAGCCTTCTTTACAATGCTCTCAAATTTCCATTCAGTAGAGAGACCCAGTATTCTAACCCAATAGGCACAGGTTGTGAATTCATAGCAATGAGGGGGCGTATACAGCTCCTAAGCTTTCAGGATAAGCAAATGGTTAGAAAAGCACCATGGCCCCCCATTTAGCACCTTTTTATTTTTCTTCCTCACTGCTGAAATTGAAACAATAGACGCCATTCTCTAGTGTTTTCACAACAACACTATCATTTCTCCATGCTTTTTTCAAAGCTGTCAAGAATGCTTGAAGATTAAGGCTCTGATTGTTTCGTGGAAAATGACTTCCAGGAAAATATTTTCCAAATTTTTTGGTATTTGGGGGGCGGAAAATAAGTGGTCAAAGAAAATATTTTCCGGTCAATGGAAAATCCCCTTCTAAAAGTGTGGAAAATGATTTCCTTTTTTGCAAAAAGGAAATCATTTTCCCTAGCCCAACATCTCCCGTATCTTCTATGCACGACTCTCACCCATCTACACTTTTGCCCCTTTGTCACAACATCCACACTTTTCCTCCTTTTCTCTCGCAAAAACTAGGGTTTCTCCTTCTCGATCGCTTGCAGCTTTGAATGAGAAGTTCTGATAAGATTTCGAGCGAGAAGCCCCGATCACTTGCAAATTTGTAGGTACTCTCTCTGTCTCTTCCTCGAGTCAAGTCGTTCCATGTTGAAAATGATTCGCAGTGTGCTTGTTATGTAGTGATTTCCGATACCTGTGGTCATGCTTTTACAATGCGTTCTCTATGTTGATTGTAGTATATTGAGGTGATTTGAGGGTTAGCTTGCATTTGTGTTTGGCGAATTGAATTGCTGCCGCAATTTACATGTGCTTTTGGGTGGTTTTTGTATCTTTCACTCTACTTTCAGAGCGATAAATTAGAAGTACATGATTTGAAATGCGTAGAGTTATGCGTTAAGTGCTTACATTACATAGTGATTTCGTGTAAGTAGTCGAGTTGGAATATTTTCCCCCACTGAACTTCCCACTGTGGTCTAGGGTACACATACTCGAGATATGGCCTTAGATTGAAGTAATACTTAATATTGAACATCTGTTGCTTGGCTGAAGACTTGATTATAAATGATGTTCTCTCTTGTCGTAATTCTGATTTCTTTTTCTGTGGTTGTTTTTTGTGCATTTCGTTGCTATGTTGATCCTTGTCCCATTCCTTTTCTTGTTCACTTAGAGCAAGCTAAAGAATGTAACTGGTATAAAAGTAGAAAGCAACTCTAGAAAAAAAGCCCATTCACTAGAGAGAGAATCTCCTATGTCAGTTAAAGCATTTGTTTGACAAACATAGGGGAAGCACTTTTTTGTGAAAGCATTGGTTTGACAAAAAAAGCTCATTTACTCGATCATCCCTGGAAATTTTTCAAGCATACCAAAAGCATTAAAGTTTTAAACCATTCATCTCTGAAAATGTTTGTAGAAGTACTTTTCCATTCAAAAGCCCATGTATTCATTTCTTTTGAAGATATCGATGATACTGGGAATTCCAGCAATATAGACTCTCTGGCTTTACATAACCTTCTATGACCCATGTGTAGTTGTAGAATTAGCACTTCCAAGGGCAACGTTGAAGGAGATGAGTAGCAGTGTGCTCTTCATGCACAATGAACTCTACATTCCAAAAACTAGTGTTTTTCCTTTTTTTTGTTTTTTGCATAAAGTTTGGGTTTCGTGTAGTTTCCTTTATTACTATCTATGGGGGTGATGACTACTTAAATATGGGTTCAGCTCTTATTTGCCTCATCTTCGATAGTTAGATAATTATCACATCTCAAATTTATTTGCTCTTTATTCAAATTGTACGCCTTGCTTTAGTTGATGTCTTAATTATGTAAAAAACTTACAATTAGAAGCTGAACTTCATGCACTACTGATTCTAGGTGGAATTAAGTATATAAGAGTGCATTGCTATGAAAAATTGTAAATATGAATAGATGTAGCTAGATTTGACATAATTTATATTTCTTGATCAATGTATTTCGATATAGATGGTGGATAATAAAATCCTAGCGGCGGTAATGGGTGCAGTTGCAGCGGTTATGATAGTTGCCACACTAATTTTGGAAGAGTATAATCATTTGGAGAATTGCCTACCGAGAGAGCCTCATGTGAATCGAAATTATGAGAGAGAGTTATATATGAATCGTGTGTTATGTAGTGGTGATACTCATTGTGTAGATCAAATATGGATGACACCAAATGCTTTTTTAGAGCTTTGTAAGGTGCTTGGTGCAAATAACTTATTGCGTTCTACGGTAAATGTTTCTATTAGAGAGCAAGTTATGGTATTTTGTCATATAATTGGACATAATGTGAGGTTTAGAGTGATTGGGGGAAGATTTTATAGATCAATAGATACTGTGCATAGATATTTCAAAATCATCTTGCAAGCGATTTTGAAATTATACAAACATGTGGTGAAAGAACTGAGCAATTCCACTCCTCCCGAGATAAGTAATAGTCAAAGGTTCTATCCATATATTTAAGGTATGAAATTTGAAAAAAAAAATTCTATGCATTGCTTGAGAAGTTCTATTAGTATTTGTTTAGTAACTATATTGATTATTTTAGGTTTGTATTGGAGCAATAGATGGAACTCATGTACAGGCATTGGTTCCTCTTGAAATTCAAGGAAGACTTTGTGGTCGAAAGGATGGAACAACACAAAATGTATTAGCTGCCGTTATATTTGATTTGTGATTTTCTTATGTATTAGCTGGTTGGGAGGGTATTGCCCACGATTCACGCATTTTGTCTGATGCACTTTCAAAGCCAAATGGATTGAACATTCCAAAATGTAAGAAAATGGAATTTATAGAATATGTTTGAAGTGAGATTAGTAACTTAATAATAAACTTATTTATAACTTGTAGGAAAATATTATATTGCTGATGCTAGTTATGAAATCCAAAATGGCATCATCTCTCCCTATCGCGGTGTTAGATACCATTTTCCGAAGTTCAATGATCGCCCACTTGAAAATGAGAAGGTACTATTCAATTTGTGCCATTCATATCTAAGAACTACTGTTGAAAGAGCATTTGTAGTTTTAAAGAAATGTTTTCGAGTATTAGATTCTGAACCTTTTTGGTCATTTGGAACACAAGTTGATGTTGTCTTGGCTTGTTGTATCATTCACAATTTTACTATGGAAGCTGATCCTAATGACTCTATCATGGAAGAGATGAATAGACAAATGGAATCTCGAAGAGAAAATTCAAGAATGCAATTTTCTCAAAAAAAGGAAAAGGAGGAAAATAGGATATGGACATTAAAAAGGGATAGGATTGCACATGCAATGTGGATTAGTTATCAAAATATTAGAAGAAGCCATTAGTTTTCATTTTTTTTTTGAGTGTTTCATTTAGAATATGCAATTTTCATTCCTTTAATGATAATCATTTTAAATATTTACTATGTGTCATTATTCATCATATTTTTTCTTATCATGTTGTTTAAAGTTGTTACGTAGTTATCATGATGGATAAAAGTAAGGCAAATGAGGAGAAGATCAAGCAATTTAGATGGTCGAAGGCTATGGAATGTGTTCTACTTGAAATTCTTGTCGATGAAGCTACTAAAGGAAACAAGCCTTAGAGCACATTCAAACCCTCTTCAATTGCTCGAGTTGTCGATACAATAAAAGATAAGTTTGGCATTAGTTGTGAGCCCGACCACGTTGAGAACCATTTGAAGACAGTCAAAAGCAATTGGAAGATGATTCAAACTCTATGTGGCAAGAGTGGATTCAATTGGGATGACAAGTTGAAGATGGTTACAGCCGGGAAAAAGGAATTTGATGAATATGTGTCGGTAAGTTTTTTCATCACTTTTTCTCCACTTGGGTGCTCTGGTGTATGTCTGAAGATGCTTGTTGAGCTCTAGTGTGTCTTTGAAGTCGCTTATTGAGCTTTAGTTTATGCTTTTGTTTGTATGTCTAAAGGCACTTGTTGAGTTTTGGTTTCAACTCCTGTTTTCTTTAGTAAAATGGTTTTCAACGTGGTCGGGCTTTGGTTGAGCTTTGGTTTTTGTTCATATAATGTAGCAGTATAATTTCTTTCTTTTGCTTGTGGATCATGTTGATTTCCTTCTTCAGCTTCATACAATGCAACTTTTAATAACTGAATGAATATTGTGCATTGATAGGTCCATCATTCTCATGAAAAATATTTGAATAAGATGATTGATATATATGGTGAGATGGCCTTGGTGGTTGGGAGAGACACGACACCGGAAGCTTTGCTAAGCAATTGGGAGACATCAATGCAACAGAAGTAGACTCCTCACCTATTGATTTAGGTGATGACTTCGATGAGTTGATGAAAGGTTCAAAAACATCTTCATCTACTATGCCTTCAGAGAAGATGTCTCCCAAAAGGTGAAAGTGTTCCGACAATGATGATAAATTAGCTACACTTTCAATACATATTGGAGAGATGGCATCGGTGATTAAGTCGTTAGGTCAAAATGATATTGATCCCTCTTAATTGCACTACTCTCGACTCTACGACGAGGTGATGAAAATTGATGGATATGTTGGATCGGTTTTTGACCATCTAGTTGAGAATGAAAAAAATTGGAAAAGCATTCATGGTGAAAAGTGCGAATCTTCGAAAAGTGTGGATTGACAAATTTCTAAGTAAAGGAGATGATCATCAATGAGTGATATATTGTGTTGAGCTTTATTGTTAAAAGGCTCATGTGTTCTTTCTTTCTATGTTGTTATTGTTAGTACTCCAAGACATGAAATTTGATGCAAAGGTTATTTTTTAATGGCCTTTTTATGATCTTTTAGCACTTATGACACTAAGTAGCATGGACTTACATTTCAACTTAAAGATTCCTTGATCTTTGTTCTGAAGTGATTGGATGTTGTTTATTAGATGAAAATGCTGTTTATCTGATTATAAGTTGTTTATTGGGTTTATGGGTCGGTAAAACAGTGCATGTTCAAGTGGTGAAGTTTGGAAAACATTTTCCTTACCGAACATCGGAAAATATTTTTTGGGACTTTTTTAGGTTTTAGCCGAACACTAGAAAATAATGTCATTTTCTTGGAAATTACTTTTAGGAAAACATTTTCCGGAAATGTTTCATTTTCTGAAAAAACGAACGGAGCCTAATGCTAGGGTTTTGATGAAGTTGGCCCATAAGGGAGAGTTAGCATTCCAACAGTTTTTCCTCTAAGAAATCATCATCCCAAATCACTGTATCTTGTTTATGTAATAACTTACTGAGCTTATTGTAGAGATTTTCGAGGCATTCATACACTCCACTATCCTCCTCCATGTTCTGAGGTCATCACCCAGTTGTGCAAAGGTCCCAATGTGTGCTACATCTTCGGTGGCAGTAGCTATGGGATGACAGAAAAGGCTATGCAAGGAGTTCCAGCTAGGTTCACACTAGCAAGACAAAAGATTCAGTTGAAGAGTCAGCTTAGGTATAGGAGGGTAAGCAAGTGTGAGGGAAATGAAGCCAAAAACTAGGGTGGTTTGACAAGCTAATTAGAGAGGGTGATGGCGAAGGGATAGAATAGATTGATTTGTTAGGGTTTTAACAAAGGGAGAATGGGTGCCTTCTTGCACACGTGAAGCTGGCACTCATAGGGATGGGCAATACGATCACCTTCATGGAGTGACCGGGATAGCCAAGGATAGAAGTTGAGGCGAGAATCTTAGGTGAGAAGATGCAAAGACTACATAGGCGGTAGAGAGATTGGGGGCCTCTCTCGGTTTTGGTATGTAGATATTTATCATTTTATAATTTTTTGACCCTAGATAATTTATTGGGTTCAATTGCACAAGGTAAGTGGGCTCTACCTAAGAAGAAAGCAATAAGTGATTACAAAGTTCCCTTTCATATGTTGACGTGACAAGCACTTATGCACTATATCCTAATCACGAGTTGACATGTGTCACTGATAAGCTCTGTTGACATCTAAATTTTGACTAAATATTTATATTTAATTTGCATAGAAAATTAGGGATCAATTTGACTTTACAAAAAAGGGTTGTTGCCTAGATACTAATATTATTTGCATCTACTAAGTTTCATTTTCTACTTTTACTTTCCTTCATTTTGCCCTTTTTTTGGATAATTATAGAAAAGACTAATTAAAAAGGGGAGGCCCATAGGGGCTGGGCCTTCACGCCCAAGCCCCCCCTTTTTCTTTTCCTTCCGCATAGGCCCGGGCCCATCTGACCTTTTCTTGTCTTAGCCCCATCCCCTTTTCTTCTTCATCCTTCCTCCTTCTTCCCTAGTGCTATGCCTCACGTGCAGAAGACCCCGACGAGTGAAGGATGACCTACTGTGATAGAGCAGAGTAGCTAGTGACGAATGAGACGGTAGAGCAGACGCAGAGTAGAAAGAGCAAGCAGTGTAGTAGAGTAGAGCAGGTGGGTAGAGCCTAGTCGGGGCACCAAGGGCCAATGGCCGAACCCTCCATCAATTGAACATTCTAGCCTATAAATAGGATGTTCGTGAGCCAAGCAAAGGGTGAAAGAGGTCAGAGAAAGAGAGAGACAGTGAGCTAAATAGAGAGAAGTGAGAGATAAATCGAGGAGATAGAGAGAGGAGCTTTTCAAAGAAAAAGTGAGTGAGATCTAAGAGAAATCCAAGAGAGACCAACAGCGCGAGGGGGCTCTGAGCGAGAGGGAACCAAGAGAGAGAACAGTGTGTTAGCTTTACGCCCTAAAGCAACCATGTATCAGTTACATGTTAGAGATTATTTAATGGCAAAGAAATTTTCATTCATCATTCTATCTATATGAATGAATCCATAAAATCAGTTACGACTAAACTTATTCTTAAGGTGTTAAGAATACGTGTGATAGGTTTATAGTTATGCTGAATCTTTAAAAAATAACTATTGATTGATCATTGAGACGATATTGATGATCCTATTGAGATCAGTATATTCTCAAGCTTCACCATTGAGTATTAGATATCTCAAAGGGATGATGTGTCACAAGTCATTAGGTATTGTGATACCCGAGCTAGAACATAGGAACTTGTCTTGGACAAGTTCACTGAATGTGGCATGTATATAATAATTAGCAACATGGAAGTTTTTAAGTGGGGTTAATGACTAATCATTCATGCTTTAGTCTGGTGTAAGATTCTTAGACTTGAGGCACGATGCTAACTTGTATGTTAGATGGCTGTGGTTCACAAGTACACATATTGAGGCTTCAACAAACCATCTCTGTACTTGATAGTTACAATTTATTCACATACGAAGGCACATGCATACACAACATGAAATATGTCTTCTCATTATATATGTAGATATACAAGATTGAATATTTATGTCTTATGCGATCTAATCGTGACAATGTATTGAAATCCTCGACTAAGGTTATAATCGAGAATGAACTGTTCATGTCTTGAAGAATATATATATATCAATTAGATTTGGGCATATGATTGAATTTGTGGCTTAACCAACAATAATTTCATGGCCTTTGTTCGATCGAGACATGGTGGACAGAAGGATCAAATTACAAGGTTGTTAAGGCTGACAAGCTCATTATATTTTTGACATATTCACACTATCTTGATAGCCATGATAAATTGCTAGAGGTCACTTATGGTTTGTAGGAACTAGAGATTGATTAGGACAATCAATTCTCTTGATTGTGCTAATGTGTTAGTACAAATCCTACTACTAGCTCAGTGATGAAGTTAGAGCTATCATACACCATAATCAATTCAGAATAACGTTTGAACAAGGGAGCTGATATTGCAAATGTGTTTGTGCTTGAGATAATTGGATGATGTCAGGCTGAAAATATAAGTTCTAAGAAAAGGTGTTTCAAACTTTAAGGAATTGAAAGGTTTTTAGACATTACAATTGAATCAAAGATGTGAAGTGAGTTCAAATTTAACAGTCGAATTAAATATCTAAAATGAGTTCAGAATTAATGGCTGCATTAATGATTTGAAGTGAGCTCAGAATTAATGACTACATAAATGATCTAAAGTGAGTTCAGAATCAATGGTCATATTTATGATCTGAACTACGTTCAAAATTAATGACCGTATTAATGATCTGAAGTGAGCTCAGAATTAATAGCTAAATTAAAGATTTGAAATGATTTCAAACTTAACGGTTATATTAAAGTTCTAAAATGATTTCAAGCTTAATGACCATATTAATGATCTAAAATGTTTTCAACATAAATTGGCAATTTAATGATCTAAAATGGTTTTAGATTCAAATGACTAATCAATGTTCTAAAATGGTTTTGGACATAACGGTCAAATTAAATGTTTGTAATGATTACAAAGTTAACGTCCATAATAATGTCTTGTAATGGTTACAAATTAATGTCTGGAATAATACTTTATAATTATTACAGAATAAATGCCTGTTTGAAACGGTTTTAGAATTTAAGTCCAGATCCAATATCCAAGCTCAAACATTATAGTCAAATTAATTTCTAAAATAGTTTTGGAGTTAATGAGTTAAATTAAATGTGATCTAGATTGGTTATAAAAGGGCAATTGAGAGATTAGATTGCAAGATGATCAACAATTTACAATTGAGAGTGTTGATAGTAATCAACTAAGTCATTCATATATGAGATATTGCTAGTACAATTATGGTGGTGAGAGCTCTCAATTTCTTTCTTCTGATCAACATGAGATTGGTAATGTGTTTGAATTAGAGACGTGACATTTGTGGGGCTCAATTGAAGAACATCAGAACTTATGTTACCAGAACAGATCAATCATTTGTGGCCAAAATTCTAAGAACATCAGAGCGAGTGTCAACAAGAGGTCCAACGTGTGTAGTCAGAATTTGAAGAACCTTAGAATCAAGACTGCGAAGACATTAGATGTTCGTAATCAAAATCTGAGAATCAACAGAACTATAAAATTTTAGCACAGTACAAAGATAATCTGATTAAACCCTCTATCGCTTCTATGTGCTTTTATTAAAATGTATGAAAGATGTCAAAGAAATATGTGTACTTTAGTTCTGCTGCAAATCAAAATTTGATTCTATCTTACCTATGCACGTATTGTTATTTTCGAAACAAATCCCAACATGGTGAATGACCCTAGTGACTGCCGTGCCTATATCTCGGCCGACACTCCACGGGCGTCACCCTTCTCCCTGCGCTAAGCCTCGGCGGGTTCCGGTTCGCTGTTTTTTTGTTTTTGCCCGATTTATGGTCGGTTTCCCGAGTATCCTGACTCAGAGGCTTGCGAGGCCAACTGACGCAGCCCGATCTTCGAGCTTGTCAATTATCTGACGTCACGAGTCGGGCAGGGAGCACCCACTGGCCTCCTCTGTGTTCCCCCTTTGCGCCCTATTTTGAGCTTGCCGGACTGGGCCGCCGTTGCTCAGTTCGCGCAAGTTTCTGACCCCGCTTGCGCGTGTGCTGCTGTTCTCAGTTTTGGCTAGTTTGCCTCGAACATGAGCATGGATTCGAATCCCAAACGAGCTCTAAGATAAGCGGCTGTTTGTTTTCTTCGCTAATGGTCGAAATTTGCTGACTTTAAAGTTAAAGTTGAACATAAATGAGTCGTGCCCATGATGAAATCAAGTTTTGCAGGCCTGTTGTTTGTTGATTTTGGCTCGAGTTCACGCGTCGGGCAAGTCTAAAACCTCTTCTCAACCGGCACCTTCAGTGTGTTTGACGAAAGGCCTAAGTGACATTTGGGGGATTGATTTTAGCTTTCACTCTATAGTTCGTGCTCGTTGCTTGTTGGATGCGTCTTCCCTCACTTTTGTGCGTCCTTGTTTCATCGGTCTGTTCGTTTATATTCTGGTTTGACGAGCCTTCGCCTTGGCAGGTTCATCGAACGTTTCGTTCGGAAAATGCTCGCGCCCCCTCCGCTGGTGGGGGCCCGGCGCGGAAACGTACCAGAAGTGGAAGAATGAGTGTGCTTGGGCTTTTGCAGGGTCGTGGGCCTCATTTTTCATTCTTTCAAATGAGACTTGGGCCTGGGGAGAGTTAATTCAAACTGGGCTCTTGAAAGAGCCCAGCCTGACCGAACTCAAGACAAGGGCCCAGTTTGGCGGGCCCTGGTCAGTCCGGGTCAGGCCGAGCCTGATTGGGTCCATTTGTTTTTTTTTTGGTAAGGTAAGTAAGAAAATGTTTTTGAATAAAAAACTAGAAAATTCAATTTTTTTTTGTATTTTCCTAAAAAATCAGGAAAAAGCCCAAAAACTAGTTTTTGATTAGTTTCCTCCATTCATGCACTAAAAAACCCTTGAAAATCATAAAAAGAAAATCGTGTTATTGGTTTATTTCCAACTGTGTCTTTACGATGCATAAACACTTTACTTGATGTTTAAACAAAATTAGGTATCAGAACAGCATTAGTGATTAATTAGTGTAATTAAATTCTCGATCCTAGTTTTTCTAGTTGCATAGGAGTAAACTATTTCTCCCATAATTTTACTTGGATTTCTAATTTCAACCCATCCCAAACTGATTAGTGACAACTCCTTTTTTTAAATGAAATTGACCGGTAGGTTAAAAACGTGAACTTTAAATCGTGAGTTGATGAGCTTGAGAGAGCCCGAGCTTAGCTTCAAAGATTAGCCAGCTAGTAGCCTTCGGACATGTGCTCAAAAGGGGCTGCTTGGGGAGGTCGCGACAAGCTCCACTCCTTAGAGGGCATGGCTAAGATCTCGGATAGAGAGAGAGACATATGAGTGGATCACAGTGGAAAGAGCTAATCAATTATGGAGTTTGACTAGAGGGGGAGTGTAACATCCTCGAAAACCAATCCCATGAAATCGGCCATACGATCTTGAATAAGTCGACCATGGGCCATTGGCCATGGATCAATTAGTTCGATCGGCAAGGATCAAGGATCGGTCATGGTCCAATCGACCGACCGACCATGAATTGGTCGAGGTGTTGGCCATGAAAGGTATACTAACCATACTAATGGGAACGAACTATCAGCTCATAAGATGACTTTTCAGTCACGAGAATTAATCATTGGACGATTTTGGATCAACGGATGGTCATGGGTCGATTTGATCGGTCATAGCGCTTGGCTGCGGATGATTCCGCCCGGCTATACACTGATACACGGACGATCCAATTTGATCAAAAGTGATCGTCTTATGACCAAAAATGCATTATTCCCTATTTAATTCTTAGTGACTGAAAATGAATCTTGAATTGGTGATATATGATCGGTTATGCACCGGCCACGACCATGCGGATGGATCGGGCGCCGATCCAAATGAGCCTTGGGATAGACCCGGCTATTCTGTCATAACTCCTAAGGTCCATAAGTGCCTTGGCTTAGTGTTAAACCATGGGTAGCCTTAGAATTGGCCTTGAATCGATCCAAGGACCAAGGACCAAATTATGAGGAAAAGTTGCACTAGATTAGGTAGGAGGCCTAGGGACTAGCCTGAAGGCTAATTCCAGAGCCGCCCAAAGCCAACTATGCCAACCCAAGGGCCGGCCATTGTGTCGACTGTAGGGTTGACCCTCAAGGCCAACCAACCGCCTAAGGAAGCGGTTTGGGGTATGTGGCCGGGACCCGGGCACATGTAAATTGGTTTTCCGAGACATGTACTATGATCTCTTTTCCGGCCCCGGAACCAACTTAGATGGTGGAATTCTTCGGACCGCCTTCTTGAGGAAGGAGAAGTCAAAAGAAGAAGAATTCTCTAGAAACCTCATTAATGTTATTGGATAAGGCTTATCCTTTACTTTCAAAGGTCATGATGGTGGTCAAAAATATCTTGGGGGCTATGATGGAGATGGATTACACATGGCTCAATCGGAATGCGACACTCGAACCCTCATTATGAGCACATAGAATTTTAGATACTTAGTTGGCAAGTTAGGTGACTTCCTAGTCAAACTTTCAAAAATGCCAATAAATGAGGGAAAACAAGTGGACCAATAGGAAAGCGAAAGGCAGGCCGTCATCGATGACGTCTACTCGCTGGATCGCCAAATAGAACCTTTAGCTTTGTCTAGTCATCCCTAAGGTGCAATTATTGAAGAAATAGGCTTGCCACTTAAGGATTCTAGGCAGGCCAATTGGAAAGAGAGGATTGGACGATTAAAAATGCAATGATGAGCTCAGGGACTATAAATAGAAGAAACCTCTCCTCCTCCCTCATCATTTGCACCATTCTTCTCCTTCCTCTTTCCTCCTCCCTTGGCTGCCCTCTTCCTCCTCATGACCACTCTCTCCTTTAATTTTCAAGGAAGTCACTTTCGCTCTATCAAGTAGCTTTTCTAGTCTCGTGAGGTTTGTCCATGTAAGTAGAATCTCTTACTTCTCCCTAGTATGATCATTTATATCATGAGGACTAGACGGTCTTCTCTTGTTGAACCATGATTATATGGAAGATTATGTGTATGTTGGTTTATACGTGAATTTTATGCATGTGCATGATTATTTCACGATTGAGATGATGCCATGGTTCGCCGTTGGTGTTCAACGCAATTTGGGAACACCCAAAGCCATAAGGCTTGAGTCGGTAACGAAGTGTCAAAACTCAAGTCTTGTATTGTACGATGATCGCCCAAGGCCACGAGGTCTTGGATTGGCATCAAGACATGCCGACTCCTAGTCTCATTTGGTACGGGGATCGCTCAAGCCCACAAGGTCTTGGTTGGCATCGAAGTATACGGAACTCATGTCTTGGATTTGGTGTGGGACCCTTGGTACTTAGCGTTTGAGCCAAACCTCAAACCTAAAGTTATTATGGCATCATTAGACTTGGGTCGTAGAAAGCACGGCATGCATGATTATGAATGAGCATGACGTTGTTGAGTCATGAATGAGTCGGCTTAAGAAAAGAATAAGAACCGGCATAAGTGATGCATTTGTGAGATCACCCCTTGAAAGATAGGAAAGATGATGATACCCCCGCAACAGGATGTCCCGGGTAACACTCGAAAGCCTCGGGAAGCTAGCCTCGAGAAGCCTCGGCAAGAGTTGAGAGGGCCTAGTTGAGCCAGGACAACGTCAACTAGTACCCCCGCAACGGGATGTCCCGGGTAACCCCCGGAAGCCTTGAGAAGCCTCGGCAAGAGTTGAGAGGGCTTGGTTAAGCTAAGACGATGTAAAGTGATCTACACAAATGCCGGTTATGCTCAAGTATGGGTAATATTGATTTATGTGTTAGCCGACACGTGAGTAAGTGAAACCCTTGTATATGTGCTTGAGTGTGGAAGATATATGTTTATGTGTTAGTCGATGGGTGAATAAGTAGAGCCCTTGCATTAGTCATGACATTGTATATGAGTTGCAATTGATCTGCCATCAACATTGTCCACATGAGTTGCTCTGGCTAGTCGTTAATGAAGAGATGTCACACTAGTCGAGGGTAGAGGTTTTACTTACTGAGTTTCCCCATAACTCACCCTTTTACCTTTACAGGTTGATAAGATGGCTAATCCTCCTCCTATACGTTTTGGTCTACCGATGAGAATAGAAGGGTCGACCGTAGACGTCATACACATCGAAGCAGGGATAATGTACCGGAGATATACATCAACCATGTGGGTTCACGAGGGACAGGACGAATTGGTCCCTCACCGTTACGAGGCATGGTACGTCTGGTTGGATGGTGAAATGATTAGGCCTATTCGTGGCTTTAGAGGCCCAATGAACCCAAGTGGAGGGTCCACGTCCAACGGGACAAATTCTAATCAGTGATACCAGCCCATAACGGGACAAGTTCCCAATTTTGGAAATCGCGGTGGTAGCGGAGATAAAAAGACCCAAGCCCTTTTATATTATGTAATATGAAAATTAGTTGTGTACGAGCTACTAATGAAAATAGTAGTATTATATACTTGCGTCCCATGTTCTTCCAGTGATATTTGTCGGGGATGTTGTTATTGTGTTTATGCTTCTGCATGTGCATATAAACAAGATAAAATGAATCGGGATGGTGACAAGCTTGGGATGTCGTGAAAAAAACCCGTAGCTCGAACCCTGGAGGGGGGTCGTGACAGGGAGCAACATCAGTGAACTTGTGGCCTTGAATAGATCGGGAAGAGAGAGGCAAATATTTATGCTTTTGTGGAGAAGAGGAAATATACAATTATATGCTTATGTGGAGATGAGGAAATATACGAACGGAAGGATCCGTGCTAAGTTGCTTCCCTTTCCATAAGTAATCGACCACTGATCATTATAATTGTTAGAATATTCAAATAATAAATCACACGTTTATCTAACAATTTAAGTTTTTAAAACAATTGACAGTAATTCCATTAGATTTCACATGGTATCTTAAGGTTAACTCAAACTTTTGAAATAATTAGCAGTTGTCCCATAAAATCTCATAATAATCAAGTATGCAAATCATGCAAAAAATATATATGTATCTAAAGAAAAAATATATCTAAAGGTGAGGGTTTTTGACCTTAATTTATGATAAACGTGACAGAGATAAAGCAGTGCGACTTATGTACAAACATATATGTCTCCTCATACATCGTCAAAAGTTCCATAAAATGAAGATTAATGAAACTCTAGTCGTTTCTGTTCATTATTTCTTTAGACAAGGAAGAACTTGCATTCCTCAATCCAATAAGACCACACGTATATAAATATAAACAGCCTCCCATGCTTAGTGGATCAAAACACGATTGGCCTCAAAGAGAAGACACTCTGTACCTTTAGATGTACTAGACAAAGGTGTTTGCTCACTATTCATTAATGATCTCGCAGGGGATCTTATGATCAGGGTCTCTAGGAGACTCTAGTGAGAAAAGATTTCCACTCACATCACCGTTCAACGGGGGAAAACTTCGGTGGTTGACATCTCATTGACCGACAATGGTGTAGACTTACTGGCAGATTGGTCCGATTCGAGCTCTTTCATCGGTGTCTCCATGCTGCTCTGCAGGAAGAAGGCCGGTTGTTGGGGCAATGCAAGACTAACAGAGTTGCTGTTCAACATAAGGACTATGTTTGCCATTGTGGGTCTATCCATTGGATCTTCCTGAACACATAGTAAACCGATGTGGAGGCATCTAAGAACTTCATCCCTTGAATACGAGTCTCCAATGGCTGGATCTAACACTTCTAGTGGCGTATCGTCTCTCCAATTTTTCCAGACCTAAAAGACAATTCATTCAAAGAAGATTGTTCAATATGTCCAGTCTACATTGTTTAACAATTTTCTTATTTGTTATAGTCAATTTTTGCAACTTACATAGCTAACGAGATCTTCGCCCCCATTTGCTTGGTTGAAGAAGCTAATCTTCTTACCACTAATGAGCTCAAGAAGTAGAACACCGAAACTATATACGTCAGACTTCACAGAGAACTGCCCATGCATTACATACTCAGGTGACATGTAACCACTGCAAACCATAATACATCAGCATATAAGTATTCATAAGCATAAAACATAGAGAACAAAGCATAACAATACTTACAAAGTCCCCACAACTTTGCTGGTGTTTGCTTGTGTTTGATCGATTCCAAAAATCCTTGCCAGGCCGAAATCTGAAATCTTCGGGTTCAATTCACTATCTAATAAGATATTGCTTGCTTTTAGATCACGATGAATGATCCGAAGTCGAGATTCCTCATGTAAATAGAGCATTCCTCGAGCAATCCCACATACTAATTTATAACGTGTTGACCAATCTAATTGCCTGCTCTTTTCAGCATCTACATGTTTGCACAATCGAAAACAGGTATATTTAGTTGATAAATCCTCTTGAATAGATTTTTTGTAGTGAACTAACTTTAGGTTCTAAAAGCTAGTGAAGCATTTAATATAACTTGAGGCTACTCACGAATTCGCCTCAACATATGAACAATAGCTCAGCAATATATTGAAATGCTATGTACCAAATAAAAAGTGATCGAGACTTTTGTGCTGCACAAACTCATAGACAAGTAGTTTTTCTTCACCCTCCAAGCAAAACCCGAGTAGCTGCACAAGGTTTCGATGTTGAAGCTTCACTACCAGTAGGACTTCATTCTTAAATTCTTCAGCACCTTGTCCTGAGCTTTGAGATAGTCTCTTCACAGCTATTTGTTTTCCATTAGGAAGCCTACCCTGAAAGATTTGCATTTTGATGTGTAGGTCTATTTGAATAGCTCCCGATCAACTTTTCAAAATACCGGATCAAACACTTCAAATCTTTTTATACTAAAGATCTTTCAAGTACATGCCATTCTCAATCTAGTTTATGACTAATCATACCTGGAAAACTTCTCCAAATCCGCCCTCACCCAACTTGTTTTGGTGAGAGAAATTATCTGTGGCGGCCTGTATGGTGGCTAAATCGTACTGCAAGGACTCAACGTCTGTAATGTCAATTAAGCCTACATGACAAAACAACATAAGATGGTCATTTCACCAAAAGCATTGAACAGTACATCCCGCATATACGGTTTCGTCATTCTATCCAACCATACGGCGTAGGTACATATTTCATACTGCTTTGATCTTCTTGGACGACTTCGTACGTCTTGGTCACTTTCCTCTGTCTGAAACAACAAGCGAGGAAGAGAAGCACCACGCCCACACCCACGCCAACAGGAACGGCGATGGCAACGATTATCACAGTAGTTTTACTGCTTTTGCCTAACATATGTGCAACCATATCTTAATAGCATCAGTATGTGTTCATGACTATGGGATTTTATAAACTGGAACTGCTACTATAGGTCAAAGGAAACGTAAACAACGGAGAAAAACAAAAAGAGTGCGCTTAAAGAGCCAATGCCCAGAGTAAATTAAGCTGTGACCCATAATCTGTCCATCTCACGAAACCCATTCTTTTCCTAATTCCCATGTGAGTGCACCAATTGTTTATAGGGGATTAACCATTAACTGATTACAAAGCCACCTTCATCCAATTGTTTTATAAATAATTTAATCTCATAAGTGGATGTAGAACCCACCATGTTCAACTGGTATGACATTGAGATATATAACTGCCTGTGATCCAACTAGGAAATATTTTTCACCTAAAATGTACCACATCTTGACTTTATGGGACGAAGGATATCGATGAAGTGTTCTTTTCTATAATTTTTAGCACCTATTAATAATATCTTTGACACAGCCACCCAGCAGTTTCTTTAACAAAAATTTACAGCAACACCACCTAACTCATCACTCAAGTTAAAAAAAGAAAGAAAGAAAGAAAGAAAGCAAGCAAGCACCACAGGACCAGAAAATATTAAGTGATCAAAGATCATGTTTTCCTTCATCTAACCAATCACTCAGCACAAATGTTATCCATATATGGTAATATATGCCCCATGATTAATTGGATGGATAGACAACCCAATACCTTCTAAACCAAGATCTTGATTCAAAGTTGAAAAAGGAGACTTAGGACAAAAAAATATGCATTTGACTCTAATAAAAAGTAAGCTAAATATATAGAGAAGTTAAAAAGGGTTAAAATAAAAACATGCGTTGGTGCTTAATGTATAGCTTTCCTGCGTGGAATCAAAAGTTTTTATTCCTTCTACTCATAATTTTCCTTCAAAATCTGAAGAACCGAAGGAACACTTTTAAGTTTGGGAACATTTTGGAAATTAGATATAATTTTAAATATCAGTATTTGTTTCAAAATATATTTTAGATGTTAGTGCTTAAAAAGTCAAAAGCGTGTGAATCGCAAAATTCGCAAGTAATAAACAAATCAAAACTATAATTTATTTCAAAAGAAAAATGAAAAAAGTAGAACTTAGAAACCAGAGAAAAAATAAGAAAAGCTATATCCCCAGTCCAATCACAACCGATGTGCATGAATCATTGACAGCATTTCATAGTTTATAAGTTCAGTCGAAGAATTTAAACCATCAAGTACCATAAATAGTTTAGCAAATAAATAAATAAATTCAGTGGATGTTTCTTGTATAGACGAAGACATTTAATAAAAACAAACGCGTACCTTTAGGTGTGGTCACGGGAGCAGGAGGAGGAGACGGAATCTGGGACGGTGGAGGGGCTGGGGCCGCTACGGCCGAGGCATTGTAAAAGGGGTACAGCTCGAACCTCACGCCGCAGCTCGGAGTGATCCACCTCCCACCTTGCTTCGCCTCGGTAAGGCCCCCAATCGCCCCCCGGAGGCATGTGTAGCAGTCCGAATCAGTCAAGTCCGGTGTGCACTGCGCAAGAGTGTACAGCTTCTGCAAGCTTGTGAAGTTAGTCATGTTGACCGCGACTTTCTTCCCCGACTCGTCAGCCGATGCAGCCTTGGCGACGTCGAGCATGGTCTGTACCAGGACTTGCATGAATCGGGTTGGATCGGTGATGTTCCCGGTGTTGTACAACAGGTAAGCAGGCACCTGATCCATAACCCCGTAGATGGACCGGTTGGAATACCTCAATGTGCAATCGTCGTACCAGATCACAGAGACTCGCTGGTTGGGGCAATTTTGGAGGATACCCTTCACTGCGGTGGCCACGCAGTCGCTGCACGTGGAGGCACTGACGTCTCCACGGCAGAGGAAGAGCCCATAGACCCGATCAGGAGGGTTTTGGCCAGCAGTGGCGTTGGCAAAGCCATCAGTGTTGTTGGTGGCAGCGGCAGCGGAGGAGAGGGAAGAGAAAAGGGTGTTGAGGTTGGATTGGTAGGTGGAGTTGGTAGAATAGAGGGTGGAGTTGCAGTGATGCCCTAGATAACTAGATGCTGATCCAGTACCCAGAAAATTGAAGAAGAAGAAGAGGGAAAGGGAGAGGGAGAGGGAGATGGTGAAGCAAGAACTCATTTTCAGGCTGATGGATCCCCTGGCCTTGCGGCAAGGGGCAGGGAATTATGGGAAGAAGAAGAGCATAATCCGCCCTCCTAGATATTTTTGTTGTGGGGACTATTTGGGAGAATTTAGTACATTCATTAAAATGAATCTAGACCATTGGATCCGGCCAATAATTGCAATAAGAACAATGCTAAGTGCCCGGCAAAAATAATCTAAAACATGAAGTTAGGCTATATCATACATTTAATGTCCGTACTTGTTGGATTTCCAACCTTTCATCTTTGTGATTGATGTTCAAATAGTACGTTCAATGCTAGGTGCACAGGCGCAAATAATCTAAAATATGGGGTTGGGCTATATCATTCATTTAATGTCTATACCTATTGGATTTCTAACTTTTTATATTGTTGGATACCTGCCCTAAAGCTACCATGTAATAGTTACACCTTAGGGATTTCAACTGTACTATCAATATTATTATTTAATTAATGTCATTTGTCCAATTATTTTTATAGTTGCAATTGGATCTATTTTTGAGACATTAAGAATATATGTGATGGCTTCATAGTCAGACCAAATCTTTAAACCGTTCCTAGTCGATGGATCATTGAGTGGATATTAATGATCCTATTGAGATCGGTGTGTTCTTAACTTCACCATTAAGTATTTGATACTTAAGAGAATGACAAGTCACAAGTCATTGGATATTGTGATACCCGAGTTAGAATATGGGTGCTTGTATTAGACAAGTTCACTGAACATGATACTTATAGAACGATTAGTGACCTAGAAACCTTTGGCATGGTCAATGTCTAATCGTCCATGCTTTGGTCTTGTGTAATAATCTTTAGACCTGAGGCACAATGTTGACTTGTATGTTGAATGACTATGGTTCACGAGTGTACATATTGCTGGCTCGTTGATCCGTCTTTATACTTGATGGTCATAGTTTGTTAATATATGAAGTTACATGTGTGCGCAATATGAAATATATTTCCTTATTACATACAATGTACAATAATGATGTCCTATGTGATCTAATTATGACACTGCATTAAAATCCTTGACTAGAGTTGTAACCGAGAATAAACTGTTTATGTCTCAAATAAAATGCATGTCAATTAGGTTTGTGCATATGATTGAATTGGTGACTTGACAAATATTTGATGATCTTTGTTTGATTGGGACATAGGTAAGATAGAGGTATTGAATTACACTATAACTAAAGCTGAGAGGTTCATTATGTTCTTAAAACATTCACATTGTCTAGATAGCCATGACATATTACTATATGTCAACCATGGCTTGTAGGACTTAGAGATTGATCAGGACAACCAATTCTCTTAGGAGTACTAATATGTTAGTACAAGTCTTACTATCGGCTTAGTAATGAATCTAGGGATGTCATACATCATAACTAATTCAAGATAACATTAAACAAGAGAAATAATGTTGCAAATATGTTTGCAATTACCACAATCAAATTGAGTCCAACTATAATTAAGTTGAATGAGTTTTAATTTAATTCATATTTTGTCATGAGCATACATGCAAATGATGCACGTGCATGACCAAAATGGACACATATTAATGTGCTTAAAATGCACACATGAAGATCACATGCTCCTTTTATTTTAATTGTAGAATTAAAATAAAATAAGGGGAAGATTTTTTTTTATTAATAAATTAAAAGTGGACACGGTCAGCAAGTTGCTAACCGTGTGCATCACATGATCAGCAATGTACTGATCATGTGCCTTTTTTTATTTTAATTTAAAAAAAAATTGAGCATGGCATGATGGTCAACAACCGTTGCTGACCATCATGCATGAACGGTCAGCAACGGAACGGTCAGCAACCGTTGCTGACCATCATGCATGAACGGTCAGCAATTGTTGCTAATTGCACATAAAAAAGGGGCGATCAATAACAGTTTTGCAGAGTGTGCATTTTTGTGTCGTTTCTGCAAGAAGAGAAAAAGGTTTTTCTCTCGTTGGGACCGTGGCTCAAACATCAAGCGTGCAAAGGAGTGTCTCCATGAGATTGCTAGTACAATCCTAATGGTGATTATCCATGAGTTCTCTCTTATGTTTGACGTCTGTTGGTAGTGTGTCTAAACTAGAGGTCCAACGTTTGTGGGGCTCGAACTGAAAAATATCTGAATCAATTTGTTTAAAGCGCATTTCGATAGGTAATTCATCAAAATCCCTTCGCTATTCTGATTTTTTATTAAAACGCACAAACAATGTCTTTATAAATACTTGTACAGCATAATTTTCACTTTTGCTTCCACTGCATTTATGTTAATTTGTGCTTATATATGAATCAAAAATCCCAACAGTGGTATCAGAGCCAACCTTAGGCGCTTTCATGCATTTTAATTGATTTTGGTTCGTATATATTTTTTGTGGTCTAATGGCCAATATACTTATGTTAAGAGAATTGTTTGCTCTTAAGTGGCCTATAGAAGTTGATTAATTTATGTGATAAATTTAATCAACTGAGCAAAAATTTTGAACTAAATCAATTTTGAATTAAAAATCAGTAACTTGTTATATTTTGCATCTATATTCTGCAAAATGATTTGTGATTGTGAATCTAAAGGTGACAATGAGGTTTCCACTCAAAATCACACTCGTAAAATTTGTTTCACCAGTTTTGATTTCTTAACGTGACTTGTGTTGTTCGGCTTTGAATTTGATTCAATGCAAAATATTATTTATGCCTTTTGAAGCTTTAAGTTTTAAATTTATGGCTCACAAGAAAGGGTGGTGGTCATGGAAAAACCTCATATCAATGTGATTGATATATGGATTAATGTATGATGATTACGTTTTTTTGTTGTTGTAATTATTAAATGGAGGCTGCGTCCTTCCATTTAATTTTCATGAAATGTAATCTTAGCATAGTTTAGTATGTCAATTATTGATATAAATGCTACAAGAGAGGAGGAGTCATTAAGCTAGAGAGCTCTATGGACTCGGTCTTTGAAGACTTCAAGGATCCAAGAAGAAGTAAAGAGCATGTCCTTATTATTAAAACATTAAAATAGCTAAATGGGTCTTATTGGCTTGAGACTCATAGAGCCATAATTCCATGATCACCATGTAGGATAAATATTGATGTAATAGCTAATTATTTGTTCTGTCTATGTTATTATGAATGTTAAACTAGTTAATGTGCAAATTGAGACCATTAATGACGACCCAAACCTCCTTATTAATCATATTAAATCAAAACTGATTTTGGACTTGTGGACTTCCATTATCGTGGCTTGATCCAACATTATAATGGTTAATTAATTGGCTATGGATACATAAGGGTTAATCGTCACTCATAATATTGGACCACTCTGTTATACATGTGATGTTGTAGGGTTGGAGCCAAATGATTTCCAATACTATCAAGTGAGGGAATTGTTTATGCTTTCAATACTTGCATGAGATGAAGGGTTAGACTTAACAATGATCATGATGCCAATAACTATCAGGTGAAGTTTTCATGGTCTAGAGGCTAAAGTTATAATTGAGACTTGCATAGATGTATTGAATAAGTTAGTTCACTTACTAACTTTATACAACACCAATAACTGTTAGGTGAGGTGGGCTTTAGGCTAGTGAGACTCCAATCTCCACTAGTAATCTTTACCCAACAAAGATTACCACTTCCCATCTTAAGGAGCATGGAATTCGAATATAAATTTAATAGGAGAATTTATTTCATTTAAAGGCCAAAATGAAATAGTTATTTTGACAGACAATGGCTAACAATTTATTTTCTGCACATAAATATTATTACTCTGAAAATGATGATCACAAACCCACTCATTTCTATACCTGACAAGAATTGTTTGATTGAACCCAATTTCATTGACTAGATTAGGAATTTGAGAATTGTTCTCAATTCAGAGAAAATTGGGGAAAAGATGCCAAATTCCTTTCCTAAGGGTAGAACTCAAGAGGACTACATCACTTATGAAAAGTAGTGTGACGATGACTTAAAAGTTAGGTCATATATACTTACTTCGATGAATAATGAATTACATAAGAGTGTGAAACTACAGATGATGCTAGGTCAATCATCTTGCACTTAAAAGAATTGTTTGATGAGAATGGTTGAACCTCTAGATATAGATATCCAAAGCATTGTACCGTATAAGGATGGTTGAAGGCTCATCAGTTAATGACCATGCTTTAAAAATGATAAGGCATATGAAAGAATTGATTAGGCTTAATCTTGTTATAGATAATGAGTTAGCTGTGGATTTGATTCTCCAATCTTTGCCTATTCCTTCTTTGGTTTTATCCAAAACTTCCACATGCATAAAATGAAGAAAACTTTCGCTAAGTTAAATAGCATGCTAGTAGTTTATGAGAGGGAAATACATAACACGAGGCCAAATGTAGTGGCTATAACTAAAGCTTCTTCTTCAAAGAGTAAGATTATTTTGAAGAAAAAGAAATGGAAGAGACTTGCCAAACTTATTGTACAACCCAAGATTGAAAAAGGGAAATGTCATTACTATGGTGTCAAGGGGTACTAGAGAAGCAACTGTAAAAAGTACCTCAAAAGCTTGAAGGTTAAGCCCAAGGACCAACCTTATGAAATATAAATTTGAATCATTTGAAAAGTTTAAGTAATTCAAGGCTGAAGTTGAGAAACAAATCGGAAAATGTATTCAGACTCTTCGATCTGATCGAGGAGGTAATACCTTAATGCCCAATTCATGAACTATCTTAAAGACAATGACATTTTATCACAATAGACATTAATGGAACTTTAGAACATAATGGTGTATCTGAATAAAGAAATTGCACTTTATTATATATGGTGCGATCTATGATGAGTTACATCGACTTGCTTATATCTCTTTGGGGATATTGCCCTTAAGACAGCTATATATATAGTGAATAGAGTGTCTTCCAAATCCATTCTAACTATGCCCTATGAGATATGCATAGTATAAAACCAAGTCTTACTTATATTAAGATTTGAGGTTGTTCAGCTTTTGTCAAAAAGCAGAAAATGGAAAATTTGAAGACAATATTTGAACAAGGTTGCTTCATTAGATATCCAAAGAAGACTCTTAGATATTATTTCTATTTTCACTCAGACCAAAGAATTTTGGTGAGCAAGCATGCTTCATTTTTAGAGAATCAATTCGTCCAGAAAGGTGGTGTTAGGTGAAAAATAGTCTTATAAAAAGAAAATAATAAAGTACAAAACAATCAAATTCAGACACCATTATCTTGTTCAATGAAAGCTTTTGATACGCAACCTTTTAGGAGGAGTGCGAGAATGTCTTGCCCACCTGCTCGTTCTAGACACTCAATTGAACATATTGAACCACTATTTATTATGAATAATAGTGATCAACCTAGTGATCCAAATGCCTATGAGGAGGTGATGTCGGATATCGATTTTGGTAAATGGCTAGAAACCATGAAATCCAAAATGGATTCAATGTATTCCAACAATATCTAGACCTTAATTGACTTGCTTAATGGTATAGTGCTAATTGGATGTAAATAGATCTTCAAGAGGAAGATGAATGTTGAAAGTCAAGTTGGAACTTACAAAGCAAGGCTGGTGGCGAAAGGATATCGTCAAAAAGAAGAAATCAATTATGAAGAAACTTTCTCACTTGTAACCATGCTAAAATCCATTCGGATTATGTTGGCCATAGCTACACACCTTGATTATAAGATATTCCAAATGAATGCCAAAATGGCTTTTCTAAATGATTTTCTCGAGGAGAATATCTATATGGAACAACCACGGGATTTTGAATCCAATAGTGAAAGTCAGAAGGTGTGTAAGCTTATTTATAGACTCATACAATTCTCTAGAAGTTGGAACATCCATTTTGATGAGGTAGTCAAATCGTTTGGCTTCATAAAAAACCTACATGAACCTTATGTTAACAAGAAAGTTGATGGGAACGCAATTACATTTCTAGTTCTGTATGTTGATGATATATTGTTGATTGGAAATGATATACCAATGATATTATCAATAAAACTATTCTAATCATAAAAATTCTCCATTAAAGATTTAGGAGAGGCAACCTATATTTTACGTATCAAGATCTATAGAGATAGATCAAGATGATTGATTAGCCTCTCATAATCTACGTACATAGATAAAGTGTTAACATGTTTTAACATGCAATGTTCCAAGAGAGGATTGTTACCTTTTAGGCATAGAATCCGTCTTTCGAAGGAGATGTGTCCCAACACTTCCGAAGAAAGAAAGTGGATGGCAAAGATACCTTACACATCGACCATTGGAAGCATAATGTATGCTATGCTACGTATGAGACTTGATATTGCACATGTTGTAAGCATTGCTAGCAAATATCAGTCCAACCCAAGGGAAGAGCACTAGATAGAATATTCTTAACTATTTGCAAAGGACTGAGATTAATTCTTGATATGTGGAGAAGGAGAGTTTAAAGCTATAACTTATACCGATTCCGATTTACAATCGGATCCTAATAATTATAAGTCTACTTTTGGGTTTGCCTTTACACTCAATGTTAGCGCAGTTAGTTGGAAGAGTTCCAAATAGAGCATAACTATTGATTTCACCACTGAAGCAGAGTATGCAGCTACTTCTGAAGCAACGAAAGAAGTCACTTGGATAAAGAAGTTTATTTCTAAACTTGGAGTCAATCCTTTAATTAAGCAACTGATTATATTGTTTTGTGACAACAATAAGGCAATAGCTCAAAATAAGAAACCAAGGTCTCACCAGAAGTTCAAGTATGAGAGATGTTTCTATCTCATTAGAGAAATTGTTGGGAGAGGTGATATCGTCTTGTAGAAAATTATCTCAATAGAAGACATGGCAGATCCCTTCACTAAAGCCTAACCTCAGTCTTCTTTTGAAAGACATATTGACAAAATAGGTTTGAGATACCAGACAAGTTGGCTTTAGTGTAAGTGAGAGATTGTTGGATATATGCCCTAAAACTACTATGTAATAGTTACATGTTAGAAATTTCAGTTGTACGATCAATATTATTATTTAATTAATGGTGAAGACGTATTCATTCATTTGTCCAATTATTTTTATATTTATGAATGATTCCATAAGATTAGTTGCGACCGGATCTATTCTTGAGACATTGAGAATATATGTGATAAGTTTGTAGTCAGAATAAATCTTTAAACCATTTTTGGTCGATGGATCATTAAGTGGATATTAATGATCCTATTAAGATCGATGTGTTTTTGACTTCAGCATTAAGTATTGGATACTTAAGAGAATGACGAGTCACAAATTATTGGATATTATGATACCCAAGTTAGAACATAGGTGCTTGTATCAGATAAGTTCACTGAATGTAACACATATTGAACAATTAGCGACACGGAAACCTTTGGCACGATCGATGTTTAATTGTTCATGCTTTGGTCTTGTGTAAATAATCCTTAGACCTGAGGTACAGTGTTAACTTGTATGTTGAATGACTATGATTCACGAGTGCACATATTGCCACCTCGTTGATTAGTCTTTGTACATAATGGTCATAGTTTATTCATACATGAAGTTACACATGTGCGCGATATGGAATCTATCTCCTTGCTACATGCATGGTACAATAATGATATCCTAGTGATCTAATTATGATACTGTATAAAAATCCTCAACCAAGGTTGTAACCAATAATAAACTATTTATGTCTCAAATAAAATACATGTCAAATAGGTTTGTGTATATGATCGAATTGGTAACTTGACAAATATTCAATGGTCTTTGTTTGATCATGACATAATAAGATAGAGGGATTGAATTACTATAACCAAAGCTGATAGGTTCATTATATTCTTAAAGCATTCACACTATCTTGGTAGTTATGACATATTACTAGATGTCAATCATAACTTGTAAGACCTAAAGATTTATCAAGACAATCAATTCTCTTGGGAGTACTAATATATTAATACAAGTCTTACTACCAGCTCAATAATGAACCTAGAAATGTCATATACCATTACTAATTTAAGATAATGTTGAACAAGAGAAATAATATTACAAATATGTTTGCAATTATAGCAATCAAATTGAATTGAGCTAAAATTAAATTAAATGACATTTAATATAATTTTTATTTTGTCATGAGCATACATGCATATGATGCATGCACATGATCAAAGTCGACACATATTAATGGGCCTAAAATGTACACATGAAGATCATTCCCCTTTTATTTTAATTGTAGAGTTAAAATAGAAAAAAGGAAGAGTGTTTTCTTTTAAATAAATTAAAAGTGCACATAGTCAGCAAGTTGTTGATCGTATGCGTCAATGTGCCTTTTTTTTATTTTAATTTAAAAAAAAAATTGAGCATGGCATGATGGTCAGCAACCATTGCTGACCATCAAGTATGATCATCCCGCGATCAGGGACGGTTTCCCACACGTAGAACGGTTGTTGATATGGGACAGTTTTCGAAACGTGCTTTCAGCAATTGTTGCTAATTGCTAATTATGGCAAAGTTTTCGAAACGTGCTTTCGATAACAGTTTTGCAGAGCGTGTACTTTTGTGTCATGTCCACAAGAAGAGAAAAAGGTTTTTCCCTTATTCGGATCACGGCTAAAACGTCAAGCGTGCGAAGGAGTATCTCCACGAGATTGTTAGTAGAATCTTTGTGGTGATTATCCACAAGTTCTCTCTTTCATTCGACATTCGTTGGTGGTCTGTCTAAACTAGAGATTCGACGTTTCTAGGGCTGGAAGTGAAGAACATTTGAATCGATTCATTTAAAGCGCATTTCGAGAGATAATCCATCAAACTCAATTTGCTATTCTGATTTTTGATTAAAATGCATGAACAATAAAGATACTTATATAGCAGAATAGCAGAATTTTTACTTTTGCTTCTGCTGCGTTAATATTAATTTTTGCTTATGCATGAATCAAAAATCCCAACTTATATTGTTATTGATGTTCGAATGGTGGGGTCCAGTGGCGACAAATGCAAGCAAGGTTCTGGTTAAGTTGGAATGATAATAGTATTAAGCTAATCACTTGGACATTGTCATATCACAAAAATTGTTGACCATAATGCATTGCTGAATATATCATAGAAATTATTAGAATATATAGGGTCATTCTATTAATGGCATGTATTGAGAACTTGCACTTTTTCATGGAGAACCTGTTGTTTCTCAATTTAATCCATCAAGCTAAACCTACACAATAATTTCCTTAGGCACCATGTCGTCTAAACAATGACATACAAATGACGAATGATATGTTCAAACTAGAGTCACCAAAGCAAAATCTGAGCAATTTTAAAGTCATACTTTTTTTTTATAGGAAAAAACACTATCGAGATTAGGTTCAACAGCACCATTGAAAGCTTTGAAGGCGAAATATTACATTTTTCTTTTTCGAAAATTCCATAGAAGGCGCACCACTGCAAATTGAAATTCGAGGTCCGAATTGTGAACATCTACATTTTGGTATTGTCATCCTAGTGACATATTTTGTAAGGTCCAAAGCGACAGGAGTTGGGGGACAGACGGGCAAGATGGACGGTGAGGATGGAAGACAGCACTTGCCCCTCGCACGAGGTCGTTGACGAAAGTCAATTGCGTGAGTTGCGTTCTAATTGGGTCCTCGTGGAGACTTGGAAGGAAGAAAAATCAAAAGGTGGATCCCAGTGATGTCGTTGGAGAGAGAGAGAGAGAGAGAGAGATGGGATGAAAGCGATTTTGGTGGCTCTTATAGCGTTGAATTTTCCACCAAAATTACTGTAATAATAGTAATACTTTTGCAATATCAAAATTGATTCGTGCAATTCGGTGCAACCGTCAATCGGTGTTAGGAAGGATCAAACCCCTTTGACAAGTTTCGCTCGAGTTACATGTCTTCTGGGAGATTCAATGGGATTGATTTCTTTTTCTAAATCGTTACGTAACACTATAACGTAATTTGCTTGAGATATTAGCTTCTTTTATCTATTTTATACTGGCTCAAAATAAACGGTATTCTCAATCAGGCACGTTTAGTATTGCAATTTTCGATGCCAAATTGTGTCGGTTTCTTTTTATTGCGTCTCTTATGAATTAGATTCAAACCCACATATATTATCTAGAGACACTATCACCTCCTCGCAGGGTAAGACTGTTTATTCCTATTTCCATTGCCATTTTAGAAGTCTAGCTAAGAAATTATCATTGGGTTGAGAGCTATCAGATCTGACGATTCATATTTAATTATATATATATATATATATATTGACTTTACCAAATAATTTCGTTCACATAGAGCGTGGACTATGATGGCCGCAGAGATTCGCGTCCTGAATTGAATCCAAATAACGTTGCCGTGGGTTCTGGAAAGCTGAATGATGTGGAGCGAGATTGGACTGTTTCGTTCTCAACCTCAAGCGGAGACTTGGAAAGATAAGTCAAGGATAAGGATGGGGACATAAGTGATTCGCAAACCAGGACACATTGAACTTCACTCCACTTAAAATATTTTTGTTTAGTTGTTGGGTATTTCACTACCGATTTCATTAGTAATTTGGTTTTTGCGTCCTTCTCCTTCATAAATAAGTTCTTCAATTGATAATGTATTCAATCAACATTAACATAATTAAAGTGTAATATGTAGATAGTTTTTTTTCCCCAATCAAAAGTGGGAACCTTTTTTTTCATTACGTAATTGATAAATAGATACATAAGCCCTGTTATTATCTCATGACCTCAGTTAATTTGTCGATAAATCCATAAATAATCAGTCATTTATAAGGAGGTCAGCGATTTTATTGAAAACTCCTAACATTATTGGATTTAATCTATGTACTTAGAATAAAAGGTAAATATTTGTTAAATGTAGAAACTTACATAGATAGCTGGATAAAAGAAATCTCTAGTAACCTAAAGTTTGATAAGATAATGACAAATAATTACTAAAAATTTAAATTGAGAAACCCAATTTGCCAAGCGGATGATAGTCCACACTTGCCTTTTGAATTTGCGTGCATGTACTTCTGGGGAAGGCTAAGATGAACTGATCGTACAAGCAACAATAGTTGAAGTCGATCTTTCAATGTGAATGATGTTTACATGACGTTGAAGTTGCCTGGTCGAAGTAAGGGTTTCTAGAAAAAGGTCATGAAAGGTCGTGAGAAATTTTCTGGTTATATATTGTAGGCCGACGGTAGTTGTGGTTATTGTTTCGTTAAACTTGATGGTTTATCATACACATGGCAAACTATTTGCTGGATCCATTATTTAACTTAAGTACAGTGATAGGATGGCCCAAAAAGCCATAAGGCCCGTGACCATGTCTTCGAGGAATCCATATAAGTTTATGTTATGCTTAACACTCATCGAGCTATGGCCATGGCAGGTCAAGCTGTGCCGATTTCGATAAGCGACAAGATGTGACAAATAAGCTTATGCTAGGATTATCAAGACGAAATCCAAAAACCTACAAGAGTTAGTTCCATAGATGATAAAGATAAAAAAATTAGAAGTGGACCCTGCTAGATGTCGGTCATGTGACGTCGTGAAATTCAAGCCCTTTAAGGGATGTATGAAGATGAATTTCATCAATGCATTGTTGGTTAATTTTACTCAAAATTGATCACTCTTGAGATACTAACTTTGAGGGGAAAGGCTAATTATGAAAAAACCAGTGCAACAAAAGAACTTGACTTGGGAAAATGACTTGACCGTGAGACTTGTGTAGGGACAATCTGTGGATATATAGGCCAATTTTAAGCATGACTAGAATTCGATTTGCAGATAGAGCGTAATGGGACGACGGGTGAATCCGTTTACTATTATCAAACCCGCGAACGACCCTATGTCGATTCTCGGTAATTGTGTACTTTGAAATAAGAATCTATCATTCGCAATTTCATGTAATCAAGGACGTCCATGTGTCGAGATGTCTTGAACGTGGTTTGATATTGAGTTAGGCACGAGTCGGTTACGTGTGAATCCTCAAAACCGTCTGTTAGTCCGAGATGTACCAAAATGGTATTCGAACAAAATTGACAAGGCATGAAAATCCAATATTGAACTATGAATTTTCAAGAACGTCCGGGATGAACTTTTGGACAATGCTTCTTCAACTTTCAACATTGCTGGTAAAGCTGAATAATTGGAAAATAGGTTTACGGACTGAGGAAACAAGTCAACGAGGATTTCGGTCGGGCAAGGCCAATGTGGGCCTCATGGTTAAGGTGGGGCAGCCACCATGGTGGGCCCAACATAAGCAAGTGAGCTTATTGGACCCAACTAACTATTTAACCCTTCCAAGCCCATTGTCTAGCTTTGAACCAATTCCTGAGCTCATTTCTATTCATTTCCTAGCCCATTTTTTAGTCCCACTCACCATCTCAGCCTAAGGGTAGTTTGGGAATTGTGCAAAGGTGGAAATGACCATTTCGCCCCTCTAGATATTTTTGAGAAAAAGAAAAAGAAGAGAGAAAAGATGATGTCATTGCATGGGGGTGGGAGCTTGCATTGATGAGCCTTAATGAGGCCTTGACAACTAGCTCTCACATCTCTCTCTCCCCTATTTAGCCGCTCCCTCTTTCTTTCTTATTTCTCTCCTTCCACCCTTCCTCCAAAACCTGAGTTGTTCATTATTGTTTTGGCCTGATCACCGCCTGCACCACCTGCCTTCATGACCAGGAGCCTCCATCCATGTCCCCTACACCCGTTGTTCATCGATCCAAGCCACCGACCAGAAGCCACCGCAAGTCAGCTCACTAGTTTTACCCCTACACGGCCTAGAAAAGCTGTTTGACCCCTGTTTCGACCTACCCGCTGCCCACACCAGCTACTAGCCAGTCCCCCTTGACCCCTTGTAGTCGTTGATCGTCGGCAAGCCACTCGCCAGAGCGCTGATCAGTCCAGCCAATCTCTTCCTCCGCCTGTGTAGTCAGGTTTCCAGAAGTTCTGCGAGAGCCGGAGTTGGTTGTTGCTGCTTTAGCCTTGGGACGGTCTTGGATCATCGTGGTCGAGGTTTCCTTGCGTAGCCTCCATTGTCGCCGCCACGCCCATGTTTCTGGCCCACTTAATGGCTGAGTTTAGCCCTAATCCTTTGTTTAGTGCTTAAACTTGCTTAAGGTTGGTTTAGTTAGGTTTAATCCTAGTTTAGGGGGCTTAATTAAGTTGCATTAGCCCTAAGATAGGTGGTTAGTTACATAGTTAGGATTAGTTTAGAATAATCTTGCTTAGTGTTTGTTAATTATGGTTTATGAGTAATTAAGCTTGTTTAGTTTTAATTAATTGATTGTTTGCTTTAATTAATGTTTTTATTGATATCTAAATTTAATTTATTAATTGTTTAATTCTGGATTTTACTGTTCGTGGCACTGTTCATATGCACTGTTCACGCGATACTGTTCATGTGCATTGTTCATCCATAAGTGAAAAATTGTCTTATTTCATGTGCTTTGATTCTATTATGTGAATTGGATATGTAAATACATGGACATCCACATGAATCATATGATTTTCACAAAAAAGGGAAAAATGATTTGTCCGAGAGACACGAAAATGGACCACTTTTATGAGAAGGGATTTTAGATCGTATATGCAAGCATGTGTACATTGACTAATGTACAAGATAAAAGTGAATTGTGGTGGTATGCTTGCGTGATCACTAAGTTGAACCCACCGCCCCGGCCGAAGTTCGAGTGATGGTCCGATTCATCGAGAACCCAACGGGGGTCCAGGTGCGGAGTCGCGGTAGAGGCTGGGCCCTCGCTCATTCAGGAATGCCGTATTAGGAGAGAACCCTCAACGTCACCACGCCTCAGAGGGGAGGGCAATGCCTAGTTATGCTAGTAGATATCGGCGGAGGTTCAGTTGTGGCCCTGAGAGCAAGTAATAATCGGAACATGTGTGGATGTAAGAATGCATGAGAAACATGGCATCATTGGTTCCGATTATGCATGAGCTTATCATATTGTTTATGACATGCATGAATTGATAACATACAGGATGTGGCAATGGTCAAGCGAGATCGCTTGTGACGTGACTCGTATGTGATTGCTGAAATGCATTACCTAATGACCATGTGCATTGCGTGTATTATATGAAGTTTAACATATAGGGTATGGCATATCGGGTAAGGTTGCATGCAAATATATTATTTGACTATTGGTTGACCCTAGCTATTGTATTGTTGATTGTTGTTGGTTTGCTTGAGAGATGGTTCCGAAGAGATATCCGACTTGAATTGATGTACTAATCGAGGCTTTTGGCGAGGACTCGCTGAGATTTTATTTCACTAGTTATTATATAACCATTTTCAGGCTCTTAGAATGGCACACTTGCTAGTGCGATTCGGGATCCCAAAGGACTAGGAAACCGTCGTAACGCACCACCGCTTCCCGGGGTAGGGTGCATCTATATGAGTAGTATCTCTCCACCATTTGGGTGGATGAGGGACTGGGGCAATGGATCCCCCATCATCTTGGCATGGTACATCCGGGAGAACAATTTTCTGATCGGTCCTCTGTGATGGTGGTGCTGAACCTAAGGTTCTTTTTGTATAGATGGATTAGCCTAGCCATAGTCTCTTTTTGGTTTAGCTTAGAGGATGGATCTGACCCTCTAATGGGCTTATATATTGGAAATGATCCTTCGTTGATTAATCTAGTGAATATGTATAAATGAGTAGTTGTTGTTGTTCTGTTGTTCATCCCTTTATCCTTGTTTGATCGATTGGGGAATGGTTCATCTTCTGCTTGCGTATAATGAAAGAATAAAATAAATGGTGGGCGACGCATCCTAGGACGTCGCATTCTATTGGCCAAGGGAAGGGGTTGCTGTGTACTCGAGGTTTAGGGCGTGACAGGTCATGAGCTACCAAGGCAGCAACTAATGTAAAAATAATGGGGAGAATTACATTAGCAAGACAAGAAAAAATTAGGATATGTAGATACAATCAGAATCATATTATTGGGGTGATAGCTCTGAAAAGTCCTACACCTATTATAATTATGCCAATTCAATATTAAACTCTTTTTTGGCCAATTTAGACTTAAACATTTTATAATTATGCTAATTAAGTTCATTCAACAGATTTTGGCCTATCAGCAATTAACATGAATGCTAGGCGGTGTTGCCATTTGGTTAATTCTCACGTGGACAATTTTTAATAATATTATAATTATTTTTTTGAATATTTTTTTATTTTTTTATTTTTGATTTTTGATTTTTCCCTTTCCTTTTTCTTTTCTTCCTTCTTTACTCTCGTCTAGGCCAGCCACCGTGGAAAAAAGGTAAAGAAAGAAGAAAATAAAAATAAAAGAAAAAAGAAAAAAGAATTTATAAAATTAGGAAAAAATGAAATATTATAGAAGTTATCATCATCAACGTTGGTTGGATGGCTAGTGTCCATGTTAGCACCGACCAGCCACAATCGTCTTGACGGATTGAATTGAAATAATTATAAAAGGCTTACGATTGAATTAGTCAAAAAAATTTATGATTAAATTGATACAATTGTAATAATTTTAGAATTTTTTTATAATTTTCCCAAAAATAATGTCCAAATTGAGTCTCCTGGTTTTGACATAGTGAAAATATATTAAAATAAGTATAGAGAGGTGCAACGAAGAAGCTCCTCTCAAAAGTCTATAACTCTTTTTTTCAAAAAGGGGATTGCAGATCATACAAAACAAATTAAACATCGTGAGCGGCCAAAAGTAGACATGTTTTGAACTGGTTTTTGACCCCACTCCACCCCCCTCAGCAAAAAAAGAAGAAGCTGGTTTTAATGTGAGGATAAAAGTATAGGGATCGATGATGACATTTCACCAGTAAAAAAATGGCAAGATTGTTGTCATGGGTAATATAGATGTTCCGCTTATGCCCACAATCACTGGTTATATCTAATATTCTAGTTATTTGATGATATTGGACTCTAGACAGGCTTTTGCTTATATTCATCTTTCACAATACTCTTTTGACACTTAGCTTACGCATGTATTTGCTTATATTAGACTTTGGGTATATCTACGTTCTCTGGTTATATTCAACTGTTCTTTTAAGGGTGCTTCAAATATGATAGTGCTGAAGGTCCTATAGACTTAATACATTGGTATTTCCAAGTCTAAATGTACTATCTACTCTTCTAGATTTGTTCGTGTAGGTTTTCCCGCTTACTTAGAATCTTTCCACCAATGATATCAAAGATTCTTTTAAAGCGAATATTAATGGAAGCATAAACAACTCTTCCATTTATCAAATTCCATATAAATCATTGATAGTTTTGTCAATTTTAAAATATATTAGGAGGTTTTTTCAACAAAAAATTGATGGATTAGGATCGCATATCCTGTCGCACAAGAAATTATTCAAACCTTCCTTGATTTTATGCATGCTAAATTATTGGATCTAGTGGGATGAGTCAAGTGGTTCTATGTGAGACTTATATAATCTAGTTATATTCATATGAATTAGGTTTCCACGAATTGAGTTCATCAAATTTTACATCCCTCTGTATGTCAACGTTTCATAAACTATTAGAACCCTAATGCATTTTGATTTAACTACTTGTTTGGTCATCGGCCTAATATCTCCTCTCTCCCTCATCATCCCATCTCACTACTCATCGCTAGAAATTTGAGTGATTATTGTTGGCATAAGAACAGTCTAAGTATCAAAACTTGGCATGTCAGGACACTTAAATGTCAAAAGTTACGAAAGGTACACTTAAGTGTCATTTAAAAAAAAAAATTTGAATCACTTAAGTGCTGACTTTGGTGAAGGCTGCTAGAAATCCGACGTAATTTATTTTAATAATATAATTTGCCTAGGTGGCTTGCCATAAAGCTGAGTCAACAAACACTTAGCCAAAATAATGTCGTTTTAATGCTGACGTGGCATTTAATATAAATATTAACTAAATAATATAAATAATTTTAAAAAATAAAAAGAAAGAGGAAGTGTATGCGGGCAAAGGCTATACAACCTTCTTTGTCGGTGCTGTCACCCTACTATTGTTGGGAAGGGCAAACGATAGTGGGGTGAGGGTTGGTTTGGGTCGTTGGGCCTTGGCCAATGGCCAACGACCCTAGCTGACTAGCAACAAGGGCCTACAAGCCCTTGCCCCTACCCCACCATTGCTAGCCCTTCCTAGTGATGGTGGAGCAATAGCGGCAACGGTGAGGACTATGCAACCCTTGCCCACACACCCTTTTTTTATATTTTTTTAAATAAAATCAATTTTGGGGATTTTTAGCGATTAAGGCATTGCCATGCAAACAATTTTTTTTGCCCCACAGATTTTTTTTAGAGAAAATTGCCCTATCAGCAAATAAAGTCACTAGAAAATGCCACATGTGCATTTTGGCCAGATATTCTCACCATTGCACTTAACTAGTCCATTTTACTCTGATTTTGGCACTTAAATATACATTTCATAACTTTTGATATTTAAGTATCCTCTTGTGTCAAGTTTTGGCACTTCAGATGTCCACTCCTAGTTATTGTCATAAAGGAGCCTGTCGTCTAGCTCAACTTCCTATAGACCATGGCTTAGCTCTGATATAGAGAGACACACGAGAGGACAACAATGGAAATGGCTAATCAATTATAGTGTGCCTGAATAGGATGAGGTTGGCATTGGTGGACTAGTGGCCATGTATTGATCAGGGGAGAAGTGTTTTATTCTTGTGTAAACATCGATAGACATGTCAAAATAAGTTATGGACCCATTTCTTAATCCATATTTGATGGGTTTGGTTGTTAAATGGGTTAATTATAGTCAAAAATAGGTTTAGAATGGTGAGACCTAAAATAATACAGGTATTTAATGGTTGACAACTTACTTAGACTCAACCTATCTCCATGATTTACTCTTCATTCTCTCTTGTCCTTAATTTTCTTGTGCTTGCTCACTCCGTTGTCTCACCATAGTTTGGATACAAGTTTTGCTGGATTGAGCTAAATATAGAAGTATTTAGCAATATGGATAGAGTCAAGTGTAAGATGACCACAAGTCATTAAATTTGTATTATATGAAAATGGGTCAAAACAGTTAAAAAGAGTCAATTTGTGTCGGATCATTTTCCATAAGACCCACCCATTTGATAGGTCTAGACATGAGAAATGTGCATGTGAATTAGCTTGCCTTTCCATCATAATCAATCACCAACCATTATGATCGAGTAAAGAGGCAAGTGATGCAAAGGAATATATTTGGAAGTTAGGTCTATGACCTCAATTTCTATTAATTGTAATGGAAATAATGTAGTGTGTGGACGCACGAATATCTCTTATGATATATTATGAAAAGTACTACAAGAAAATCATGCCACTCTAGTGGACCAAAACACAATTTGCCTCAAGGAGAAGACACTTTATACTTTTAGATATACAAGACGTAGGTGTTTGCTCATTATTCATCAATGAACGCAGCGGAACATCAAGGATATTAAGATGAAGGTCTCTGTGAGACAATCATGAGGAAAGACTTCATTAGGAGAGACTTCCTTTCCCATTACCTTTCCTTTAGGGTATAATTCGATGACTAACATCTCATTGGTTGACATTGCCATAGACCTACTGGTGGATTGGTCCGATTCCAAATATTTCATTATTCTCTCCATCTTGCTCTTGAGGAAGGATGCCGATTGTTAGGGTGTTGCAAGAGAAATTAAGTAGCTGCTCAACATAAGGACTATGTTTGCCATTAAGGTCAATTCATTGGATCATCTAGAACACAAAGCAGACCAATGTGGAGGCATCTAAGAACTTCATCCCTTGAATAAGAGTCTCCAATAGCAGGATCTAGCACTTCCAATGGCATATCATATCTCTCCAATTTTTCCAAGCCTAAAAATAGTTCATATAGAAAAAAAGTCTCAATACATACGAATTTGCTAGGTTCAATAATTTTCATACTAGTTATAGTCAGTTTGTGCAACTTACATGGCTAGTGAGACTTCGCCCTCATATTCTTTGAAGAATAAACTATTCTTCTTACCACTAACAAGCTCAAGAAGCAGGATTCTGAAACTATGAACATTAGACTTCAAAGAAAATTGCCCATGCATTGCATATTTAGGTGACATGTAACCACTGGAATCCATAATATGTCAGTAATATAAGCCTACACGGGCATAAAAAGTAGACAACAAAGCATAACAATACTTACTAAGTCCCCACCATTTTATTGGTATTTGCATATGTTTGGTCAACATTAACAATCCTTGCCATGCCAAAATGCGAAATTTTCGGGTTCATTTCACTATCCAACAAGATATTGCTTGCTTTTAGATCGTGACGAATGATCTGAAGTCGAGAATCCTCATGTAAATAGAGCATTCCTCGAGCAATCCCACATACTATTTTGTAACACCTCAACCAATTCAATTGCTTACTCCTTTTAGGATCTACATGTACGCATAGTTGAAATTGCAGTTATTTTTGGTTAATAAATCCTCTTGAGCAGATTTTATGCAAGGAATAAATTTAAATTCCAAAGCTAGATACATAATTTGAGGCTAATAACACGTCGCCTCAACATGGAAAGCAATAGCTTAGGAATATATGAAAAGGCATCCTACCAAATAGACAGCAGTCAAGACTTTTGTTGGGCACAAACTCATAAACAAGCAGTTTTTTCTTCACCCTTCAAGTAAAACCCAAGCAGCCGCATGAGAATCCAATGTTGGGGCTTCGCTACTAGTAGGACTTCATTCTTAAATTTTTGGGCACCTTGTCCCAGCTTTGAGATAGTCTCTTCATGGCTATTAGTTGTCCATTAGGAAGCCTACCCTAGAAGGTTAGTATTTCGATGGCTAAGTACACATGAATAACTTCTGATCACAGCTTTTCTAAGATTACCAAACCAAAGATCTTCAAAAAAATTTATACTAAAGATCTCTCAAATGTATTTAAACCATCCTCAATCTAGTTTATGATTGACCATACTTGGAAAATTTCACTGAATCCGCCCTTACCCAACTTGTATTGATGAGAGAAGGTGGCGGCTTACATAGTGGCTAAATCATATTGCAAAGACTTGGGCATTTGAAATTTCACTCATGCCTACACGATGAAACAACACTGAATCGTCATTTCACCAAAAGTATAGACATAATGTTGGATGTTTGTTTGTAAAACAAACTAAGTGTGTCTTTTCATCCTGTCCCACATAGGAAAGTTTGGAAAAGAAAAGTCGTTTTATAAATGAGAGCATTTCTAATTTGTTAAAAAGAAAAGAGAAGATGGAGTATGGGCTAGACCTCACTATACCCGCGTGCGGGTGCGCGATTTTGGCGCGATTATTAGGCGCACTTAGCACTTTGCGCGCCCGCGGTTTAATTAGTATTAATCCCCTATCTTTTCAATTTTTATTTTGATTTTATATGGTAATTTTGTTATTCGAAAGGTTGCCTTTACTTTTAGCCTTTTGGAATTATTTATTTTATTTTATTTCGAATTTTTATACGTGTCTTTTCAAGATGCCTTTTGAAATTATATTGGTTCAGTTTGCAACTCTCATGAAGAGTTGTATTGATTCAATTTATAACTTCTTTTGAAAAGTCACATACGTTCGTTGTGTAACTTCTTTCGAAGGGGTGTCTTCGTTTCTATATATGTATGTCATTTTTGAAAAATCAAAAGTTACAATTTTCGAGTCCTCTTCCAAAAAAAAAAAAAAACTGCAGTCAAGATTTTCTATTGTTTCCTAGAGAGACCCTGGAGAAATACTAAAATTGCTATCTAGTATTCTCATTTTGAGACTTTGTTGTATCCTGGAGGAAATTTGCCGGTGACCATTAGCAACTCCGTGGGGCAAATAAATCCTTAAAGAAAGTGATTACACGCCTCAAAGTCCGTTGTGATTGCTCCATTGATTCGAACACACATTGACTTCATTGTTCTACCCAAGTGGAAGGCGATTCATCTCCAACACATAATACATACCTGCGTGTACGGTTCCATCATTCTATCCACGTATATGGCGCAGGGACATATCCCACACCGTTTTGATCTCCTGGGATGGCCTCGTATGTCTCGGCCGCTTTCTTCCGCCTGAAACAACAAGTGAGGAAGAGAAGCACCATGCCTACGCCAACAGGAAGAGTGACGGTGATGATAATCACGGTAGTTTTATTGCTTTTACCAACATATGTGCAACCACATCTTATTAGCATCTGTATATGCGTTCATGACTGCATGGGATTTTAGAAACTGGAATTGCTACCATAGGCCAGAGCAAATGGAAAATAGAGTAAAACAAAAGGCTTAAAGAGCAAACGTCCAGAAGAAATGAAGCTGTAATCCATGATCTTCACTCACAAATCTATTCTCTCTCCTAAAGCCCGTGCTAGCGCACCAATTGCTTATAGGGGATTAACCATTGATTTGATTAAAAGTGACCTTTAACCAATTGTTATTTAAATCTAATCTCATAAGCGAATTGAGATAATCCATTTACCTAAGAAAAAGTATCCACCTAAAAGATACTTCATCATGACTTTGTAGCATTAAAGACTTGAAAGAACTGATATTACCTTTCAAATTATCTCTTTTTTTTTTTTGGTCAGTACTAATGATATCTTTCGACCCAGCCAACAGTTTTCTTAGGAAAAAGTTGCCGCATGATCACCGGAGTCACTGCTCGAGCTAAAATCCCAGGACCAAGAAACGCACTAAAGACCAGAAAGTTTAAGTTTTTATGTGATCCTTGATCACCTCTCAGATCAATAATGTATGCAACCGCTTGAATAATGCTTTTTCTATTACAGATGGCTAATACTATGATTAATCAAAATTAAATCCAAAAGCCTAGTAGGAGAGACCAGCAAAATCCGAGTAAATATTTTTGACCCACTGGACTAATTCCAGTCTTCCATATAATAAAAAAGGCGAGTTAGGACGGAGTACACAAGCAATAGAAACACGTGTACCTTTAGTTTCTATCACCGGAGTGGGAGCGGAAGGCGGCGGCACCTGTGCTGTAAGAACCAAGGTGTTACAAAAAGGATAGAGCTCGTACCTCACGTTGCAGCCCGGGGCGAGCACCCTCCCGCCTTGGCTCCCCTGAACCAGTTTACCGGTTCCATACCGGAGACAAGTGTCACAGTCTGATGCTGTCAAGTCAGGAGTGCATTGCGCGAGGGTGTACAACTTCTGCAAGCTCGTGTAGTCTGCCTGTGCCACCGCGACCTTCTTCTCTGACCCGCCAGTTGAAGCCTTCATGGCGATGTCGTTCAGAGCTCCTCCTAGGAGCTGCACGAACTGGGTCGAGTTGGTGACGTTCCCAATGTTATACAAAGTGATAGACGGCTCTCGCTCCATGACCGAGAAAATGACCTTGTTCGAGTACCGCAACATGCACTCAGCATACCAGATTACGGAGACTCACTGGTTGGGGCATCTTTGGAGGATTTCCTGTTTTGCGACCGCCATGCAGTGGCTGCAATCCACAGTGTCGATAGCGAGATTCTTTTACGATTTTCTTTTCACAATTTTCATTTCCTATTAATTTAATCTTTAATTACCAAATAATTTGCCCTGTCTTATTCGAGATATACTGAATAAGTGTCACGATCTCCCTCTTGTGTCTCGGAGGCTAATGGCTCGACTAATGCCTTTATTAGGACTTAGCTCATGCTCTCCTAAGCCCACCAATTCATGACTTAAGATCCAAGTTTTTTAACCTACAATTTAATTTCATTTAAAAATGAGTCACCACTAATCAGTTTGACGTGGTTCAATTAGAAACAAGAGTAAAATATTTGAAGTAAAATATTGAGAGAAATATTTTACTCCTGCACAACTAGAGAAACTAAGATCAAGAACTTGATTACACTAGTTAATGTGCTTCCGGTACCTAATCTTGTTTAAACCCTTAGGTTTGATATTTTTTGAATTTTTCAAATATTTTTCATGCATTTGTGGGGAAAATTTTATTTTTTTTGGCTTTTTCTTATTTTTTGGAAAATATAAACTATGATTACTTTTTTTTTCTATTTTGTTGGAAAATACAAATTATTTTTATTTTTTGCGTTTTCTGATTTTTCTTGGGTTTCACAAAAATGGGACTAATGAGATTTGCATATATATTAAGGGCACACAAATCCCACCCAAGTTGATTAGTGCCCTAGAGAAAGCCCATAATAGATGGAGCACCTACAACCTACAGGTATAGTTTTAACAACACCAAAGCCCAACTAGTTTCGTAAGTGAAGAAATGTATTATTTAGTGGGTCTATTAGCAAACACTTCAATTTAATTATTTAGTCTAAACCAGAGAAGTAGTATTGAGCCTTCTAAAATAGCAATAATGTACAAATGCACCTAATTACTATGGATCAATGTATGATTTAGCCTCAAATAGTAACAAAACTGTTAGAAAAATCATAACAATAACTATGATGGATAACATGTGTGGAGTCTTCTTTTAATGCACACAATCCTCTTTGAACAATTAACAGCTTATTCTTGAAATACATAGATTTTTCCTTATTGTCATAAAAAAATCACGGTGGAAGACCAAGCAATCTCACCGCAAGACCATCCATGAGGAAAGATTTTACTTATGCCATTCACCGAGGGTACAATTCGGTAGCTGACATGTTATTGGTCGACCAAGGCATAGTCCTCCTATTGGATTGAATTGATTCAAGCCCTTTCATTGGGACGCCTAGTCCCCTTGATTTCCTTTGAACAAAGAAGGCTGGATGTCGAGGCAATGGCGGGGTGATGGAATTGTTGCTGAGTAGGAGAACAACCGTGGCCATGGTGGATCTAATAGCCGGATCTTCTTGAATGCAAAGTAAGCAAATGTGCAGGCATTGAAGCACTTCATCTCTTGAATATGAATCCATGATAGCTGGGTCTATCACTTCCATGGGTGTGCCTATTCTCCATTGATTCCAAACCTGCAAGAATAAGTTCAGAAAATCTTCAAAGGATTATTGCATTAATTTGATGACTGATCACACAAGACATGTAAATCTTGTAAAAAACCATATTTGATCAAGGAACTAAACAAAAGCCATATGTGTATCCATAGGCTAAAAGAGCAAAGCTTTTATAAAGGAGCTTCAATTTCAGTTGACCAAAGTTGCAAAGAGTACGATGCCAATATTTGTCACAATAGCATGGGAAAACTCACATAACTAGCAAGATATTCACCCTCGTTCAACTGGTGGTAGTAGTTATTCCTCTTGCTGCAAATGATCTCTAGAAGTATTATGCCAAAACTATAAACATCGGATTTCACTGAAAACTCTCCATGCATTGCATATTCTGGAGACATGTAACCACTGCAAAAATGAACATCAGCCGCATGTATATTGTAGATTTGGATGCAGATCTTGTAGCATCCTTGAATGGATAAAAAGAGCAAGTCTAACATCTAATCAAAAAGTCATCTACTCAAAAACCAAGACTTACAAAGTCCCCACAATTTTATTTGTGTTAGCTTGCGTTTGATCAACTCCAAAAATTCTTGCCATGCCAAAATCCGAAATCTTTGAGTTCATTTCACTATCTAACAAAATATTGCTACATTTGAGATCACGATGGATGATCCGGAGATGAGAATCTTCATGTAGATAGAGCATTCCCCGAGCAATCCCAGACACTATTTTATAACGAAATGGCCAATTCAATTGTTCTCGTTTTTGGGGATCTACATCATTGCACCAATATTCATTAGCATGCTAGGATGTGACACCTATTCAAAACTCAAGGCTAAGCTCAACACACAATACTCATCAAAGTTAGCTCAAGAAAAACCTATAATAAGTTGAAGGAACAAAAACCAAAGTATTCAAAGTTTCCGAAGCTAGCAAAAGCTTGAATATTTGATTTCAAGCAAATTGTACATTTTGCACATAAGAAAGTTAACCTGCAACATACCAAATAAGAAGTAATCAAGACTTTTATTTGGCACAAACTCGTACACCAGTAGCTTTTCATCTCCCTCCAAGCAAAATCCGAGTAGTCGTACAAGGTTTCTATGTTGAAGCTTCGCAACTAATAGAACTTCATTCTTGAATTCTTCACCACCCTGTCTTGATCTTTGAGATAGCCTCTTCACCGCTATTTGTTGTCCATTAGGAAGTCTACCCTAAAGTGTTTCGAATTTATGGTTTAGTTCCTTATCACAACTTCTTAAAAACTAACTTACAAAAGCTTTACAAGAGTCTACCCTAAAGTGTTTCTAACTAAAATGTAATTCGTACTTGAAAAACTTCACCAAATCCACCTTCACCCAACTTGCTTTCAGGAGAGAAATCATTTGTCGCAACTTGTATTGTACCCAAGTCAATTTGCAATGACTCTACGGTGGTAAGTTCATTTGCAACTGCATCACCAAAAAATGCAATTTGATTATCAAATTATATCTCCATTGGCTCCTAATGGCGTTTATGCGATTTTTGGTGCTTGAGAACATTGTCATAATGAAGAGCACTTGATTAGACTACCATGGTTGTCCCCTTACCTAATGAAATCTTTCCCCTCTTGATTGGTCATGAAGAAAAAAATATTATAATGTCAATTATACTATCGGTAACAGAGTAATGAGATGAATCTTGTATCATCAGTTGTTCATCCTAAGGGTAGTGTTAGGTCTATCGATTATGGTGTAGATGCTACCTATGCTTAGAGGGAATTGCTAAATGTTAGGAGCATTTTGAGGCCTCATTTTGTGGTTGGTCATGTTGAATCTATATCCCTCTGGCATGGCTCATGGCATCCTAAGGGGATCTTGCTGGACATATACCTAGGGATAGTAGTTTATGATTCTACTCTTCTTTGAACTGCAAAAGCAACTGATATGATTTGTGCTTTGAATGGAAAAGGCCCAATGTGAAGTATGAAGTCTTGGTATTAATCCAAGTAGCTATTTGTGGTGTAATTTGTCCAAGCTCTTCTTTGGAAGACCAAGATACTTACAATGTTCCTTCTTGTCGCATTCTTACCTCTTCATCAGCTTTGGAGATTATGAGGAAAAGAGTCACAAGATTTGAATGGCATCAGCTAATTTGATTTTCATCTAATTAGCTAAGGTTTGGATTCCTATTTTGGTTGGTGATACAAGATAAGCTATTTATATTTCAAGGATTTGACAAATAGTCTTCTAATCAAGGCCAAACTCTATTGTTTTTTGTCATGAAAGCACTTAGATTATACGCCATATGTTCTTTGGATGCAATTTCTCTAAGCAAGTGTAGAAGAGTGCCCTACAACTTTGTTTTCCTAATAATATCATTGGTGATTGGGAGTTTGAATAGTCCTAATGTAGCAGGCTAAGAAAGGGAGAGATTTTCATTGGTGCTTGGTGAAATTTTTGTCAAATTGCTACATCAATTTCATCTAGATCACCAGAAGTGAGCTGTTGCATTCTCAAAGTAATACTTATTGAAGGCATTATAATTGCTTGCGCGGTCAAGTATAGTTTTGAAGGTTGAAAGTGCATGATGAATTAGATGTTTATCATTCATCTTTTATGTTATATATGCTACATTTATATCAATTGGACTTTTAATTTGTATGATTAATATATCCGATTCCTTACAACAACAACAAAAAAAGAAGTTTTATAATAAGCTCAAGTATATGTCACAAATAAGTTACGAAAAAATAAAAATAAATAGTCAATTTACCGCTCTTTCTTTGGGTGACTTCATAGGTCTTCTTTACCTTTCTCCGAAGAAAACAAGTGAGAAAGAAAAGTACCATAAAACCTCCAACAAGAACGGTAATGGCAATGGTTATCACAGTAGATATGTTGCTCTTTCCTACACAAGTACTAATTTGTAAATGAGACATTTGCTGATCTAATCTATAAACATTTTAGGTGAAAGCGTGTCTAACATTTAAACATTCTAACACTCTACTTCACTAGGTTGGAATGTGACTTAAGAATGATGTGTGAAGATAGGCAATTTGACATGCAAGAAGAGGCCTTGAGAGATATGAATAAAGAGACTTAATCAAGAAAGTCTAAAGTTCAATCGCAATTCTAGCATTTGTAACTTTTGCTTAAAAGTAAAATGACAACTCAAGCTAAATATGTGAAAAATACTAAGAAGCATAAAATTCTATCATTTGTAAGTTTGTGCTGTTAGCAAATGATAGGGCTAAATATTGGGGTATGGTTCATATTTCCCGTTGACAAAAAAAGGTATGGTGATCCCGTCTAAGCAGGAGTTGTAGGGAGAGGGCTTTGATATTTTAAGTCCATATTTTATTAATAGTTTGGATTTGGACCCCTGAATAGCTATTGTTGCCTATATATAATCTCTTTCTCTTTTAATTGAGAGTTGGTGACAAAGAGGTGGGAGAAGCAAATTATAATAGGATCCTCTGCTTGATGTAGCCCTAGTTTATGGGTGAATTAGTATAAAATCTTGGATCTTGATTCTTTTGTCTCGCCTTTTCTCTCTATTTAGTTGTGATTATTTGCCTAATCTTAACGCCAAAGCCTATGAGTAACTCCTATTTCATCACCTATTAATAGGGAAATTAAATGTGAAGGAAGAGTTGAATTAAGACAAACATGTAGACAATTTGATCAATGGAACTATCATCTATTATAGAAACAACATTACCGTCGCCTATAGACTCCACTATAACTCATTACTGGTCTACTTTAGGCAGTCTCTCTTGTAGTGGCTTAACTTATCATAACATTGTCTATATTAACATTGAACCTCTTCATAGAGCGACTATTTCTTACGCTACATTCAGACTATGTTTTTCTCTACCTCGGATAATCAAACCTTGCATCATAAATGCGCGGAATCATCTTTTTCACAACTTCTTTTGCCACTCTGTGGACTTTATCTCTTTCAAGGAAATCGTAGTGCGTCCACTTAGAAGGGTATCGGTGAACTTTTGGTAGAAATGCCAAAAACATTATGCCTTTCTCATCAGGAAAGGCTTCATTATTATTTTTCTAATCCAACATGAATTTGGTAAACTCATCCAAATGGGCTCTCATTGACGTGCATTCAATCACTCATAATTGAAACATCTTTTTCTGCATATACAAGTGACTATTCAAACCTTTATAAGATAAAGTGACTCAAATTTTCCCCATAATGTCGCCACATCCTTCTCTTTAACCGTTTCAATCAATATATCATTTGACACATTCAACATGATTATGCTCTTCTACTTCTCCATTAACTCTATCATATCAACCTCTTTCGTCACTTCTGGCAACCTAGCTTCATCAAATTTTGGATTGTTAGCAAAGCACGCATTTTAATGACACACAACCAAAAATTATTCCTTCTAATGAGTTTCTCAATCACACCTATTGCTCCAAACATAATAATAAATACAGTATTCTGGACAATGATCACGCAAAGAGCCCTAAACCAATTTTAGAAATCTCAACTTTAACTTTGCTACCAATTGTTTTGAAATAACATGATAGTTAACGAATCTTACAGATCAATATCAAAGTGCCAGCTAATGAAATTGTGGGGAAAACTCCCTTTGATATTGTAATGAATCCAAAACTATCATTGGTTTGATATCTACATTGTGCCTGAGTATTGATAATTTCAGGAAGACTTTGATAATATCATTGGTCTCTACTCAACAAAGGATGTTTACAAGGATGATGACCTTAACAAGAGCTGAACAAATCTATATAGCAAGTAATTCATAAGGACTTGAAGGTAACAAAATCAAGTCATCATCAAAGTAAAGTCTTTGGATACTGATATGCTTAGAAAGAAAATTAGATGAGAGATTGCAAGTCATTTCGAAAAGAATATGGTGAACTGCACCAATGAATAATTGACAAGAGCATGTGCTATTGTCAAGTGGCTACTGTCAAGTGATGAAGAACAATGTATCGTGCAAATATCAACTCCTAGAATGTGTTAATTATCCATTCATCTTAAGGCTGATTGTTCGTCAAAAGATTATAGCCGTTGGCAAGCTGGAATGGGAATATGTAGCAAGGAGACTACAAATGAGTCAAAGTAGAGTTGACAAGTTTGGTCATAAGTCAGAATGAATAGCTCATAAAACAGTACTAAAAGATTCTATTTTGAGAAACCATGCTTTTGCCAACACCAGGCTGTCCATGTGACTTTGTTGACACTTGAGTTTTGGAGACCTATTTAATTATCATTAATTGCATAAAAAATTAGAGATTAATTGTTAATCCTTAGCAAAAATATTTTCATTCAAATTGCATGGCATATAGACATTAGGGGATTACATTAATAGTAATTGATTTTTTTTTTTAGAAAAAAGAGAGAAAAAAATTAATTTAAAAAAAGAGAGGGAAAATGAAAGAAGTTAAACCAGGCCCAAGGTAGGCCGGCTTAGCCTCCTTCTTCTTTCCCTTCCTTCTCTTCACCTAGGCCGGCCCAATCAATTTTCCCTTCCTTTTGGCCCGCTCTCTCTCCCCCCTTCTTTCGTCTTTCATGCTAGATTCAAAAGGGAGAGGGAGAAGGACAACATACTCAATCACTAGAGTTTTCCCTTATGGCCACCCTTCTCACATGATGGAGTGGGGGTTTGAATCCCCATCTTTTTGAAGGGATTGAAGTGGGGATGATTTAAGTTTAGATGTAGGTTTCGAAAACGAATGATGGATGTGGTGAAAGACATGTTGGTAGTGGCAGCTGGCACAATAAGAGGCCATGCACATCGGTGCTTAAAAGCGAGAGAGGAGTGTGACATTTTAGGGGGTTAGGGGGAAGACAAAAGGCTTCTTCAAGAGAAGAAAAATGGAGAGCGAGAAGGAAAACGAAGAGAGTGAATGCTGAGCTTGAATGGGGAACAAGAGGCAGCCTTGGCCGACACCTCAGCCTTGCAGGAGCTTTGTCTGACGACCCCTGCCAATCGACATTCTCAAGTTGAACCCGGTGGCATGTCTCACTCCGTTCAAGTCAGCCATGAACTTCTCACCAGAAATCCATACCCCTCGTGGGAGGAGCCCACGGTTTGAGGTCGCCCTTGTTAGCCCATTCCTCTTCATTTTGTTGTGCTTACCTCTGTTTGCAAGGTTAGGATGGATAGATTTGTGTTAGTATACGATTTCGGACTTTGAACGTCTCTCACCGAATTTATCTAGAGACATAGAAATCACCAGCCAAATAGTGGTTAGCAATGACTGGTGTCGGTCGATATAGACAACTAGTGGAGGGTAAGTTCCTATGACGGCACATCTCAGTTGAGGTTGCTAGTTCGAGGAAGACATCGTCACGAGGGGATCTTTGGGAAGAAGGGGAAGAGAAAATAAGAAAGAAAGATAATTAAAAAAAAGAAAGAAAAAGAGACGGAGACAGAGAACAAACATCATGGGCTTAAGTGAGAATGGGCTGGCTCAGGCTTAAATATGGGTTAGATGTCATGGGCTTACAAGGTTAGGAATTGTGGACTAGGCCTAGGGGCCGGTCCGAATTCCAGACCCAACCTAGACCTTTAGGGTCCGGGTTAGACCCATATCCGGACCCAGTTCTCTAACCAAGTTTGAAGACCATTTTCCAGAATTAAAAATATAAAAAAATTTAAAAGAAAATTTAAAATTTAAGAAGTAAAAAAAATTCTGAAAAATTCAAAAATATAGAAAAAAATTTAGAGGTTAAATTTGGACAGTTTTTATTAGACTTTTCATGTTAATTCTAGTTTAGAATTAATTTTAATTGTGCTCAAAATTGAATAAACTCTTAGGGCTCTACAAATAGGGTTTTAATGTTTCCTTTTCAGAGATGAATTATCAATTGATTACACGATATCAATATATTGATCATGGTTTCCCTTTTGCCTAGTTGAGAATGGTATTTTTCTTATTTATTAGTGTTGGATGCTCACTTTCCCTTGCAATTTATTTAATGCTTCATTGGTTCTAATTGTTATTTCAATGATTGCGGGCTTGCATAATCACCTTACATGTTTGTGGATAAGTTTAAAATCAAACCAGATTGCTTGATAAACAAGATTAGGTTTTGAAAGGGTACTTGTTAATTGATTAGTGTAATCAAGTCCCTGATTCTAGATTCTCTAGATGTGTAAAAAGTGAGGTATATTTCATTGGCTCACTTGGTTTCTAGCCAACCCCAATAGGTTAGTGGCAATTTCTCATTAGAAAATCTTTATAGCATTTTGACTTAACACTGAATTCCTAACGTCGTATGAGGTACAGGCTTGGGAGAGCCCACATCTAAAACTAGGACCATAGGCCCCTTTTTGAGGCAATACCCCTAAACCTATCACCCTTTCCCCTCCAGATGGGAAAGGCAAGTTGCAACAAGCTTGAACCTCAACAACGACTCTAGTTAACTCCTAATGGTTCTTAACTCCTTATGAGCATCTCCAGCGGTTGAATTGGTGGATGAAAATCTATATAAGGAGGATTGAAGCAGCTAGATGAGTTGGCAAAAAATTGAGAAAGCTTGCAATGTTATCAAATTTCTCTACTATGTACAAGCTATGCTATTATCTGTTTGTTATTCTCTCTATTGTGGATTCCTCATTGCTTGTAAATAGTGGTAAGAGATTTGTACAAGTGTGATAACAGTAATTAAGTTATGTTAGTGTGGACTATCATGTTATAAAATAAATATGTGGGATATTAGTAGATTCTAGTCACTACTAAGATTGTTAGGTTGGAGCGGAGAAGTAGGTTTTGGGAATAAAGTCGAACCACTATAAATTATTATATGTTATCTTTTATTAGTTCATTATTGCCTATATCTGTTTGACAGCATCACCAACTTGCTTGATATATCAATCTGTTTCTGCTATTGTCGAAGTCTATCTTGTTATATTCCAGAAAACAAAAAATTAAGTTTTCAAGTAACATACTAATCCCCCTCTAAATTATATTGTTAGCCCTAATAGAAATTATCAGATAAATCAATAAGGAATAACAAGGACACCAAAGATTTTTACATGATTCGCTCAGAGTATCGAAGAATGGATATGTTACTTTAAGACCAATGAATGAAGAAGAGACTTATTTTTATTCTTTAAATAGCAATAAGCTTAAATCTGAGGGATTTTCATCATAGGCAAATAACTAAATCGCAGAAATTTGCACATACGTGGAAACCATTATGGGTAATATCGTCTACTTCGTAAAAAAAAATGTAGATTTAGTCATATTGAGAATAAATATAGCCCGCCCCTTCTAGTAATAGCAAGACTTCCAAGCACCCTGTTATTTTCATTTGATTTTTTCCCCTTCCTAAAGGGATCTTTCCAAGATTAAAATAAGGTCGACTTTTTGGTGACCTTAGCCAAACGGAGGCAAAATTGCATTTAGACACGCAATCCAATAGTCCACCGACGGCTTACAATGCCATTGGCAACTTTTCTGTGCACAAGGTTACTGGAGGACAAGCTTGGCTTAAAATTATTAGTCTCGACTTCATGAGTTAAAGCCTCCTCCCTTCTCCTTCCCACACGAATAACAAGAACCATGGACAAATAGAATAAACCCCAAACTTGAAAGCAGGAAACAGTGAGGGGACCTTTGTCGACATTTTCACGAGCAAGTCGCTGCTTTTTGTGAAAGGGGACAAGGGCAATATAGTGGGCAAAAGTACAGCGGGAGTGCCATAACTTGGCACAAAGGGGCACTTAAGTGCCAAAAGTTACAAACGGTACACTTAAGTGCCACTTTTTAAAAAAAGTGGATCACTTAAGTGCCAAGTCGCCGGAGTTCTGCCGGAAATCCTACGTGGCAATTTTTTATTAATTTTTTTGTCTACGTGGCTCGCCGGAAAGTGAAACGACGAAAATCAGTGCAAAACGACGTCGTTTTTGCGCTGACGTGGATTCTAAAATTTATTAATTAAATAATTAAAAATATATATTATTATAAAATCGATTTTATTTATTTAAAAAAAGAAGAAGAAGAAGAAGAAGAAGAAGAAGCAGGAGGAGGGGATCGGCGAGGGCTCGCCGCCGCCGCCCCGCCCTCGCCGGGAAGGGCCGGCGAGGGTGGGCGAGGGTCGGCCGGGGTCGCCGGGCCCCGGCCACTGGCCGGCGACCCCGACCGGCCTGCGGCGAGGGCCGGCGGGCCTCGCCCAGCCGGGCCAAGGGCCGTCGGCCGCCCAGACCGGCGCCTGGGCGGCCGACGGCCCTTGGCCCGGCTGGGCGAGGGCCGGCGACCCTCGCCGGATCTGGGGGAGGGTCGCGACCCTCGCCCCAGATCTGGGCGAGGGCGCGCAGGCCCTCGCCGGGGGCCGGCCGGGGTCGCCGGCCACTGGCCGGGGCCCGGCGACCCCGGCCGACCCTAGCCCACCCTCGCCGGCCCTTCCCGGCGACGGCGGGGCGGCGACGGCGGCGGCGGCGAGGGCTGCACAGCCCTCGCCGATCCCTCTTCCCTTTTTTTTTTTTTTTTAAATAAAATCGATTTTAATTTTTTAAAAATCTGACGTGGACAATTTTTTTAAAAAAAATTTGCCACGTGGATTTTTTTTATTTTGAAAAAATGCCATGTGGATTTTTTATTTTAAAAAAATGCCACGTCAGCAAATTAACTCGTCGGAAAATGGACACGTGGCAATTTGGCCGGAATTTTTTGCCGTTGGCACTTAAGTGATCCCTTTTGCTCCGATTTTGGCACTTAAGTGTACCATTTGTAAGTTTTGGCACCAAAGTGCTCCTTTGTGCCAAGTTGTGGCACTCCAGGGGTCCGCACCTCTATTTTACTCACTAACATTAATCCTTTTTAATAATGCTTTAAATTGATCAACTCTTATTTGAATGACATAATATCTATAAAATGATAGAAAGATGCATGACAAGTTTATTCAAATTTGTGTCGGACTAATGACTGACGCTTCAACTCTTGAAAGTGAGTTAAAGCCTCAAAACTTCAGGCTTGAAACTAAGAATTATTGCAATCATATTTTGATTGAAGCTAGGTATGGTCAAATTCGATAAGAGCTTACACATTTAGGAAATTTTGTCTAAAAAGTCGTAAATCTATTACAGTTTTGTCAATTCAGTCATAAACTTTTCAATTTTATCAATTGAGTTCTAAACTTTTTGAAAATATGACAATTGAGATCTCACCCACGCTGGGTCGCCCTCACTAGCCCAAGGTGAGATCTCACCCACGCTGGGATTTGGCGAGAAAGACCACTAGAGGAAACCAGAGAAGAAGGAAGCAAATTTGAACAGAGTTGAGGTTACGTGGAGGAAGGGGTAACGGATATGATTACCTCTCTCGCCTGAAACTCTATCTCTATAGTTGCAGTTTTGCCGTCTCTGTCGCCTCACATTAACTTCTCTAGTTTTCGGACGTAACTCTTCGATCGGTGAAGCTTTTTGCATTGCCCCAATAGCTCCACAATTCTGGTCTCTCTTCGTCGAGGTCCCCTCTTGCCAAATCCTGGCGAGGGTGACCTCACCATCTGTAGCCTGTGGCAAGACGGGCGGAGGAAGAAGGAGAAAAGAAAAATAATATACAAATAGATATACAAAACATTTAAAATACTAATAAACTTTGTTTACGTCGATGCCGACCGATGATCACGTCAAAGATTTTTAGTCAAAATCGACCGGATAAATTCAATTGATAAATTGTCAAAAGGCTTATGACTTGATTAACAAAATTAAAATTTTAAATTAAATTGACAAAAACACACTAAGTTTTGGACTTTTCAACAATTTTCCTACGGATTAACGTCATATACTCTTTCATTAAATGCACGAAGTTATTGCTCTCTTGGCTAATGAATAGAGCTCCGGTGGGTCAAAAACAGCAATACGCATGACGTGCCACTAGGTAGTCATGCAAGAGAAGAAAACAAAAAGCGGGCCACCATCGTCAACGCCAGTTCAGCATCGTGAAGGGGCGACCCCATTTTTTTCAATTTTTATAAAGGACAATTAACAAACTTTATCGTACATCAAAGTATTGTTTCAAAATTGAACTCCACGGCGCCTGGTGGTTTTCCAGGTTCTACGAGATCGATTCTTAAGTTTCTAAAACTCGAAATCGGTGGCTACAAGAATGGTTTCAACGAAGAGCATGTATCATCTGACCATTGCTTTTAGTGTTATGAGAATTTCTTTTGGCTGCTATTCGTGTTTCAGTTAGCAAAATGTTGGGTGGGTTTGGGCTATATATGTTTGTACGGGCCTTCTATTCAAATGTTGACGCATGACAAATGTACTGTCCTTTTTATTTCCACGTCATTAAAAATAATTTATTGAAATTCGAGGACCCTATGAAGGCCATAAATTATTTCATTTTTTGAGATTTGAAAAAGAAAAGTGTGTGTATTAAAACTCATGTGCAAAACTTATTGTACTGGGGAACTTGTTTTGGCTTCAAGTGTACTGCATTATATATGAAGGGCTATCTGCAAAAGAAGTCCGCTTGGACTTATTCATGAACAGCTACTAAACGAACTTTGGACTTACCTCTAAATCAATACTGGTCAAAATATGGCATTTAAGTGTATCTTTTGTAAATTTTGGCACTTTAAGTGTCCACCCGTGCCAAGTTTTGGCACGGCCGCTGTACTTATGCCGAACAAAAAACATAAATAAAAAAAAATTGGAAAAATTATTTAAAAATAATAATAATATTATCTACATTAGCATTGACCTTATCACATATGACCTTATCATGTAGGATGATTTTCGGTCAAAATTAGTTGAATTGACTCAATTGAAAAACCATGAAAATATTTAGTATTTAATTGGCAAAATAAAAAAAATCTAGGACTGAATTGATAAAAAGTGCAATAAATTTAGAACTTTTATGATAATTTTCCTAACTATAGTTGTATTTGTAAGCTACCTATTCAATGATATTTTCCTTTCAAAACAGTCTCCCGATAACACCAAGGGAGGACGCAATTGTTCGTCATAAATGAAGGCCCTAACTGATTCCACTTTTCGAGAGTTGAAATTATGTATGTGTGTATATATATATAATATTCAAGCTCATGAGCAAACTTATTGCGCTGGGGAACTTGCTCTTCGAGAGGAGAGAGAAAGCAAAACATGAGCTCCAAAAATCTCAAGGAAACGGTGTCGATGGTGTTAGGGATGACGATGGTGTCGTTGTGGTGGAATCTGAACCTAACTTGAGTTTGCCATGCCCCCTCAGCCTCAAATGCCACCTTACATGTCTGTTCCACATTCCCTTTCTCGATTGTTATATCCATGTATTTGGGTCTGCGCTGTCAAGGGAACTCTCCGCCATTGCAACGTTGGTTGCACAGCATCGACATGTCTCGACTTCGAAGGCGGTGCTGGTTAGTGCCCCTAATTTCGCCTTTTTAGCATTTATCTATGTTTGACAACGGAGATGAGGGAAACTTATTAAAAGAGTCTTAAATTAATTGTAATTTTATTAATTCAATCCTACATTTTTTTTTGTCAGTTTAGTGTTTGACTTTTTGCAATTATGCTAATTCAATCCATTTGACCAAATTTAGCTGGCGATGAACGCTGACGTGTGCAATTTTTTAATCTTATTTTTCAAAAATTTTTATTCTTTATTTTATTTTTCTCTTTTTTGCCCTTCTTCATTCTTCCTTTGGCTAGTCAAGGCGAGTGCCGATGGGATCAACCTTGCCAATGGTGAAGCTTCGTCTCATCTAGCCATGGCGAGGGTGAGCCTTGCCTCGCTATGACGAGGCCTAGACTCGTCAAATGGGTGGATCGGGTCAAAAATGGTCTGGTCCATATTGACTTTTAACCCGTTTTGACCCATATTCATATAATGTAGATTTAGTAATCCATACCCGACCCGACCCATACCCGACACATACTCGTATTGTTAAAAGCTATTATTATTGTAAAGAAACCCAAACTCACTCTAAGCTCTATGCTAAATGAATAAAACTTCAAATCAAATTAAAAAAAATTAAAAAATAGTAAATAAAATAAAAAATGTAAAAACCTATAAATTGAAATATTTTCAAAGAATTTCACCTATTAAATATATCTTTGTAAAAAACCTATACATTGAGATGGGGTGGAGGCGAGTGGCAGAGTTTCACGGTCACTGGTAGGTTGAGGTACGGACCACTAAAGTACCAAAACTTGGCACGGGGGGACATTTAAGTGCCAAAAGTTACAAAAGATACACTTAAGTGCCAAAATCAGAGCAAAATGGGTCAGTTAAGTGCCAACGATGAAAAATTCCGGCCAAAATGCCACATGTCCATTTTCCGGCGACTTCATTTGCTGATAGAACATTTTTTTTTCAAAATAAAAAATTCACGTGGCAATTTTAATAAAAAAAATTGCCAAGTCAGACTAAAAATAATTTTTAAAAATTGATTTTTTAAAAAAAAAATCAAGGAGAGGAAGGGATCCAACAAGGGTTGCCCGCTATCGTCGCTATCGCCCCACCATCGCCAGGAAGGGCCGGCGATGGTGAGCGAGGGTTGCCCGCAGTCGTTGAGTCCTGACCAGTGGCCAACGACCCCGGTCGGCCTATGGCGAGGGCTGGTGAGCCTCGCCGGATTTAGGGGAGGGTCATGACCCTAGGGCAAGGGCTCGCCGGCCCTCGTAGCAAGTCAGCCGAGGCACAGCGACCCCGGCCGACCGTCGTCCACCGTCACTGGCCCTTCCCGGCGACGGCAAGGGTTGCATAGCCCTCATCGAATCCCCCCTTCTCCCTTTTTTTTTTTTAATTAATCAATTTTATAATAATAATAATATATATTTATATTTTATATTATTTAATTAATAATTTTAAAAATCCACATTAGTGCAAAGCGGCATCGTTTTGGCTTATTTTTTGCCGATTCAGTCTTCGGCGAGCCACCTAGGCAAAAAAATTAATAAAAAATTGCCACGTAGGATTTCTAGTAGAATTTCAACGACTTGGCACTGAAGTGATCCATTTGTTTTGAAAAATGGTATTTAAGTGTACATTTCGTAACTTTTGGCACTTAAGTGTCCTTTCGTGCCAAGTTTTGACACTCGGGTTGTACTTATGCCCTGGTAGGTCACCACCATTAACCGAGTTTGAGGATGACTCAAAGAAAAAAAACATGTTTTACAATTGGGTTAAAAATGAGTCGAAAATGGGTTACACATTTTGACACATTTTCGACCCATTAAGATAGAGCATGACTCACAAAATGGGTCCATACCCCATCTTGACACTCCTAACGAGGCTGGCCTTGCTGTTGTTGGGTGAGGCTCATGCTTGCCATGGTTGGGCAGAGGCCGCACTAGATTTGCTAGTTGACTAGTGTCCTCGTCAGTGTTGGCCGACAAAATTTAGCCAGATGGGCTGAATTGACACAATTGCAAAATGTTCATGATTGAATTTGTAAAAAAAAACAAAGTTCATAATGGAATTAATACAATTGCAATTGGTTTAGAATTTTTTTGGTAATTCTCCATGGAGATAATGATTGATATGTGGTATTTCTCTAGCCCTTACGTATCCACTAGTTACAACCATTGTCCTTGAGATTTACCTCACGAAAAAGAAGAACAAAATAACCAAGAATTCTCATTTAAATTCATCTTCTCTAATCAATTAGAAATTTGGCATGTACTTTTAGTTAATCAGATCCAGCGATGAAACACGCGAAGGCTTTTCAAAATTTCTTGATTTGCTTGGAAGTTTCTCTTTGATGTTCTTTTTGTATCATGCTTTGACGGGTAAGAGACCGGGTTTACCTTTCAGATTACGATTCTATCCATCATTCAATTTTTCATGGAATTCATCTGGAAAAGGTCGAAACCATTTCTTGAATTTATGTTATTGTATAGAGAGAGTGGTTTGGGTGTTTAGATTGCTATTATAATCTGAAACTGACCACAGCAGAACCACTAATTAATTTTTTTTCTCGGGTATCAGATCTAGTATTTTGCATACATATTGCCAAAAGATCGAGTAATTCTTTTCTTGATAATTGCCTATGTCATTATTCCCTGAACCATGCCTCTTTCTATTCTCATGCAGACCCTAAGAAGGCGAAAATATGCGCAGAGGCATGTTCCAAGGATTGCGAGAAGTCGTTCAATAGTACCTTGAAGTCAGAGAATGGGAAAAACAAATAAATCAAATGATTCCATGTGATGTTTGGATGGTGAACATAAAATAAGAGCACCATCCTACTTGCCACGTCTGTTGATTCACAAACTTTTGCGACACATCTAATGTGCATTGATACTTGTGAATACCCACCACCTGAGTAATCCTTCCAATAATGTGGTCTGCATGGACTTGGATGAGACGATTACAATTTACATCGCAATGTTGATATATCTGTCGGAAGTGTCAGAACTATCCATTAGTTTGGACAAAGCACTATATTGTGAGGCTATGAGAAGATATATTACTTGCAAATCATTCGATGTCGGTTGTGTGGTATGCTAATTATCTTTTAACTAGGTTGGAGGTGAATATTTTCTTAGGTATGAAAGCTACCTAATTACGCACCTTCTAATTCATTAAAATGGGAAGAAGAGAAAGAAACGGGCAATGATAAGGCCTGATTTGAAGGGGTGACTTCGGATTCGTTACTCTTTGAAGTTAAAAATGAGAATTAACGTCTTCTTTCGTAGCCCAAAAACAAAAAAACATTTGACAATATAACTATGCATATTCAAGTAATAACTTTGATTTGAATGAATCCACATCTAATTGGATATGCGATTCCATATTTAACCTTATTGGCACTTTCATTAATTGTAAATGGTGATACCCACTCAAGCAATGAAAGAAAAGCCGTGTGACATTCTTAACAATGGCAATGAAAATCTGGCTAGAAAAAGCAAAAAGGGAAAAACAAGGGAAAATAATTAAATTCGGTCCATCGTTTTAAATTTCGATTAGATTTTTATCCACAATTCTGTCTCTGAAGGAGAAATGGGGAAGTTACTCGTGATAGAGAGTCGTAGTAACCCCACAAGAAAAGAAAATCCCAACTTGACAATAACAACCCATTGGCAGTGGGTTTATCAAGTCTTATTTGGGTGGTGAGGATTTATCTTTGTCCTTTGAGTTGATCACTAGGAAAATCCATATCCTCAAATAGATCCCGTCCATCCAAGAAGTTTAGAAATTATTGACCCTAGGGCAGTATGTCTGATTCTCGATCTTAAAACCAAACGATTGAGTCCCAGTTCTCAAAATTGGGAACCTATCCTCAGTTCTACCTTAGAAGTGGATCGGATTGAGAACCGATCAACCTTAATCCATATGTAGCTCTTGCTTTGGGCTTGAATACCCGATGATTTGTGATGTGAGTTTTGCATGGATAAACACTTTGCAATCTTGATGTGCCAATTATTCTAGCGTATGAATGATTGTGACTTTGATTATTTGATTGTATTGAATTATACGTTATTGGCTCAACTTGTGAAGTAGAAATGTGATGTGAGTTTTATATTGTTTATTTAGAAACACTTTGGTCTTGAGTGCAATCTTGATGTGGAAATTACTCTGGAGAATAAGTGATTGTAATTTTTATTATTTGATTGTAGGAAATTATATGCTCATGGCTTTTCCCATGTGGATATCGACATTCAAATTGAACCACATAAATTTCTATCAGTTACTCATTTATTTCTTCGGTGATTCGCATTGAATTAAATTGTAGTATCTGACAATTACAATAGTTTTTTTTGTATGGAATTTTATAACAGTTGTGATATAAATTGAAATGATAGATGTTTTTCTTAGTGTTTTAATTTAGATAATATCTATTGTCGAGATAGCACCATCATGTAATTGATCAAAATTTTTATCTGCTAAACTAGTTATATTAAAATGATGTAGCACGCTTTCTTTCCTTTGGATTGCAAACTCTAAAATTTGGATATTAAATGAATTTACATATCGAGATGTTATATTGAGATTTTGTGCAGTAAAATCTTCTTTTTCCTTGTGTAGAGTGTCATGAGAAAGAAAAAGAAGAATAAAAAAAACGACGAAGGAGGTGTAGGGGAGATAAAAAGGGATGCGCAAGGTCTGTTCATTCTTTATCAAGAAAAGTTGCCTTTTATGTGGAGGATGCTTCCGACAAAAGCAATTTGTGGTTTAACTATGTTGTATAAGCAATCATGTGAGCTATGGAATAAGCCCACTCAAATATGAAATGTGTGTAATTTTGATTAGACTGCGTAGCCTTTATATGTTTAATTAATAAATACCATTCAAAAGAATACGTAATAATCTTTTTCGTTCATTTGATGACATCAGATCTCACCTTGTGAAACTGTTCATTCTTGATCAATAGTAGAACAAAGTAAATTATGTCACATTGCCAACATCATATCGAATCTCAAATTGTCGTAGTTTATTAGCTCATTCCTAGACATTTGGTAATGGTACGTCATTCTTAGGGAAACACTGATCAAAGAGGATTTTGTAAGCTTGAAACCCTTATGTATCAGCTTTTTATAAATAACAAATAAATAAATGAATAGAACTTAGGACAAAATCCACAAAAACTCCAAAGCTATGCTTACTATGATATATTTATCTTGAACTTTATTTTATGACATAAAAATTTCCAAACTCATGCCTATATGATATATTTACCTTTTGTAAATAAGGACTATTAAAATTTTGCCTACATTGACGTCACAAAGAAAATGTTATTGACCCAACACTTAAAAGTATTGTTTAATAGCAAATTCAATCATAAATTTTTCAATTGAGCCAATTTAGTTATAAATTTTTTAATTGTGTCAATTTAATCTTAAACCTTTTAACGATTTACCAATTTAGCCTTTTGGGCAAGTTGTGGCTAAAATTACCTATAAGGACTAGATTAGCAAATTGTTAAAAGGTAGATTTAGGATTAAATCAGCATAGTTGAAAATGTTTCAAACTAAATCGGCATAATTAAAAGGCTTATGATTGAATTAGCAATCATAGAAAAAGTATAGGATTTTTTTGGATGATTATCCCGAATTAACAAAACAATAACTATTTTCACTGAAGAATTATTTAATGAAATCTTGATAGAAATGTGTCATACTATTAAGATTAAATAGCATAAGCCCAATACCTATTGTCCGGGAGGCTACTAAGAAGGAGCCTAAATTCGAACTTATTAATATATCTAGTTGAATTTACTTTCATTCAAAAGTTTAAATCAATAACTTATGAGCCAACGGGGATATATTAAATACTTTATACCGCACCAATTCTTTCATGCATGTATTCTAACAATCTCTTCCTCATGTGTGAGCTCTTCCTTAATTTAGGCATCCTTTTGCGTCAAAATACAAGGTTTCCATTGGACCTTTTGCATTAAGATATGAAGTCTACCACTAGACTTGCATTGTTTCATCGCAATACCTACCACTTGGAAATTACATCTAACTTCATCCGCCAAACTTTGCATCAAAAAATGAAGTTTGCCATCGGCCTGCATTGTTTCACCACGATGGCTTTTGCCCGGAAATTATGCTAACTTCATCCACCAAACACTGGAACAAACCTACATCGTTTCACTACAATGGCTACTACCGCCTTTAACTTCAAACCATTGGTTTTGATACCAATTTATTAAGATTGAACAATATAAGCTCGACATCTTTTGCTTGGAGAGACCACCGAGGAGGTTAATATATCAAATTGGACTTACTTTCACTCAAAAATTTAAGTCAGTGAATTATTGGCTAACTATGATATATTAACTGCTTTACATACACTAATTCTTCGATGTGTGATTTCTTTAACACAACTCACGTATTCATCCTAACACATACGAGTGCAATTTTTTTTTTTTTTTATATATCGTAAGAAAAAAATTTCAGATAAATATATTAGAGTGAGCATAATTAAAAAAAAATATGTGATAAACATGTTATTGGGGGCATCGTTTAAAACTTTGTGGCTTCTATTGGTTTTCTAAAAATTATCTTGTGCACCAGTGCTAGAGGTACTACAAGAGTGCATATTTCACTTTTTGGAGTGACGAATCAAAAAAATAAAGGGAAAAATAATTAAAAAAGATAAAAGGAATATTGCTGTCGTTTTTTTTTTTGGTGTGTTTCCTTTCTGTATCGAATTTACTCGAAGGAGGCCCTTCGAGGAAAATTTGGGTCACTCCCCACCGTGCATTGTCCTCTTTTCCATTTTCGGGCGTCTCTCCATTTCCATTTCGGACCTTTTGCCCCCAAAATTAACCAACCGAATCGGACGCGAATTAGGGTTTCCATCAGTCGTCGATGCCCGCTCAATGGAACAGTCTTCGCTCTTGAGCTGCTCCGACGCTCGTTCCGGACTCGGCCGTCGCCGGCGTTAGGTTTTTCGTGCTCTTTCCCGCTTCTTTTCTCTTTTGTCGTCGCCGTCGCCGTCGCCGCTTCTTCCGGCGGTTCGTCGTCTATGGCGAGCGCGAACCCGGAGCATCTGCAGGCGCGCGGGCCGGTGAGGGCCGAGGACGAGGACGACGAGCTCGAGAATGGCGGCGGCACCGACGACTGTGCCGATGAGATGGAGGAGGCCGGTCAGGTTTATGTGGATTCCGTGAGTGACTACGACCATCACCACCGTCGCAGTAATAACGCTAGTACAGGAGGCGTTGTGGCGCCTTCGAGGTCGAGTGAGCTCACGCTCTCTTTCGAAGGAGAAGTGTACGTGTTCCCTGCCGTTTCGCATGAAAAGGTACGTGCTTTATGGAGAAGTCAGTAGTTTCCAGTGAGCTGAGGGTATGGTTTGATGCTAGCTATTGGCTCAGATTGTGTCTTATTTTGTTTGTTGTCGTTGAATGTAAGCTTCCGGACATTTACAGTTTGGTATTATGGTTATTCAGTTGGGTTTTGAGGCCAATGAGCTTGCAGCTCTTTAGTACCTTTGGTCAAGTAATGGTTCAATGCTGAAATTAGTTGAAATTCTAGGCGTTCTGCTTTTCTTTTTTTTTTTTTTTAAACGGGAAAAATTATGTTTTTGAGTTCAATAATTCTCAATTTACACGAAGCAGTTAAAGGTTCTGCTTACATTTGATATGCAGCTAGATTGAAAGTATTTGGGTTTTCCTTTTTCGAGGGGCATATATGCTTGTTTTGCTGGAAGGATGATACATGGGCAGTGTTCTGAAATGGGATTGTTTTGGGTCCTCTGTTTAGCATTTGTTTTGCCATTTCAAGGTTTTAAGTTTTATGCTTAGGAAAGAGGTGAGGAAGCATGCATTTGTAGTGAGTATGCGTTATATGGTGTTGTATGCCACTAGCTTTTTTGATAGGCATTGATGTGGATCATCAAAAGCAACTAGAGAACTTGTGTTTTTATCTTTTTCCAGCATTTCGACAGTGGTAATTGTGATTTGGATGAGATACAACTTGTGGCAAATAATATACTTTGGACGATATTTTCTGAATGTTGGTTGAAAAGCTTTGTAGTTTGTCAGCTTATTCTTTTACAACAATCTGCAACAATTACTCTTTTCACTGCCTTTAGAAACCTATTCCATGCACAATACCTTTCATGCAATGGATATCAATGAATTTTCTGCAATTTGTTTGCCAGGTGCAGGCAGTGCTTTTGCTTCTAGGAGGACCTGATATACCAACCGCTGTGCCTACATTTGAAGTCCCTTATGCTCAAAGTACTATGGTATGCAGATGGTTATTTTTCCGAGAACTTGCAGTTTCTTATGTGTAAACTTTTAATGAGTTGTCACCATGCATTAGGATGTGGTTGACACGTCAAAGCGGTCTAATCTTTCCAGAAGAATAGCCTCTTTGGTTAGGTTTCGGGAAAAGCGCAAGGAGAGATGTTTTGACAAGAAGATTAGGTATACTGTGCGAAAAGAGGTTGCCCAGAGGTTAGATCAATCTTTTCCCTTGTTGGCAGTTATTCCGTCTTTGAAAGAGATGCTAAGTCAGTGATTTTTCTTTTAAATATTGTTGAACCAAAAAGTGGAGCATGGGAGTGATTCCGGAATGTTAGCCTTCATCAATTGTTTTGCATGACGCAAATTATAGCAGAGTTAAAAAATGATAGCACATTAATGTGGCACTTGTCATGCTCATCATTAATGGGCTTTGCTCCACTGCAAACTTGGTATTGATTTGATTCTCCTCTCATCATCATGCAACCAGGATGCACCGGAAAAATGGGCAGTTTGCTTCAATAAAAGAAGGTTCAGGTGCTAGTAGTTTGGATTTAGCTCAAAGTTGTCAGCAGGATGGTACTCCCCCTCCAGAAACTGTGTGAGCCCCTCATTTGCTTTGGCATTGTCAATTTGAGCATTGGAATATATATGTCTGAGATTCTATTTTGTCTGCTGTTTATTGTCTATGGCACATCCACCCATCTCTCTCTCTCTCTCTCTCTCTCTGTATGGCTGAGACTTGACATTCATTTTATGTAATTGTTTCCTTGGTTGATGTTTCAGTGCCCGGAGATGTCAACATTGTGGTGTTAATGAAAATGCAACTCCTGCTATGCGTCGTGGGCCAGCTGGACCAAGGACTTTATGTAATGCCTGTGGTTTAATGTGGGCGAATAAGGTTCCTGACATCGGAATTTAGGTTTCAAAGATATGCTTGCGCTTGCATTTTTTGTCCTACCTTTTCGTGGGCTCCATCCATTTTTTGAGAGACATGCTTTAAACATGGAGCTGCTAGGAAAGAGGGCTACTGTTGGAAGGATTAAGATTAGTTTTTGCCTCCAATCATGAAAGTGACATGGGCCCACATTTCTCCATTTACTGTTGCATATAGTGTAGCAGCATAAATTCCTGAAGAAAGCTAAATTGTAAATTTCCTTAATGAGTTATTTCCTGATAGGTGCATCAACATTTTCCATATTCATGTTGTAGAACAATGTCATTGGCCAAGTAGGTGCTGGCCAAGTGGGCACTTGTTATTTAAGTCTTAGTTCATGTAAGATGACATATTATAAGGGATAGGAAGTGTTTTATGTAAACTTTATTTAACAGTCTACCCTGTCATTTTCCTATACGATGATAATTTTTCTCATAGTGTTCTATAGGCTACTAGTTTTGTAGCAAACTCGTTGAGTGCACATATTGTTTTTGAAGCAATATATAATGTTTATATTCATTGAACTCACTGATTTTATGAAAATATAGATTCAATTTCCTTTTATGAACCTACAGGGGACATTGAGGGATCTCAGCAAGGGAGGAAGAAATCTTTCTTTAGACCAAAGTGAATTGGTATGTTCCATTAGATTGCACTTAGCCAGGTTATGATGCATCAGTTTGGGCACTTTGCCAAACATTGTTAAATATGATTTTGTACGCATACTCAGTTTGCTGCGCCCTAATTATAATAGTTCAATTATATGGAAAATAGATGAAAACATCACTTGTTCCTATCCCCAGGGAACCCCAGATGTTAAGCCTTTAATTATCGATGGTCAACATTTCTCTAGCAATAAGGATGATCTTGTGAGTTTCATTCAAACTAGTCAAAGTCAATTTGTAGCTTCTTAGCCTTTTTTTGACTCTTTCAATAATAGCCCATGCAGGGAATTTCTGGAGAGACTTCTACAGCTGACGTCAAGAGATTATCTGATCCTTCAGTCAACCCCAGTGGTGAAGTAGACAATCAAATGGTGCTCATTTTTTTCCATTTTAATTAGTCAAATACCACTCTTACGTTGTCAATCTGCTTAACTAGTCAAATCATCAGTTCTTTGGTGATTTGAATGATGGAAACCAATTGATTTTACCTGTCCATTATTTGGTTGAGTGTTTCTTTTACAAATGATTTTTCTGATTATAAGGATGTTTTTTTCTTTTTTGGTTGTTTCTCATTTCAATTGCTGCTATGTGTGGTCATATTGATTTGTTGAGAGTCCTTAGAAGCTCTCTTATTCAATGAGAATTAGATCCTCGAGCATTATCTTAATGTAGGGTAGATGGGGAGAGTTAAAAAAGCAAGTGAGAAAAGGCTCTTGTCCAGTCTTTCAATGCTGCATTTGGTCACCAGGACAGGATTAAGGATAAGATGTAATGAGAAATGTGGGGGTATTTTGTTTAGTGAAACGTCAGATAGCTCAGCGGATATTGTAATAAAAATAACGATGAGAAATTCAATAAATTACTCTATAAGGGTTGGGGGTCTCAGGTATTTGGGCGAGCCCAACGAGGCTCAAATCTCAGATGGTTACTACAATGATGGTTGTCTGAGTTGTGTGATCACTGTGATGGGGTCACCCAAGGTGTGGGGCCAATGCATGGCAACTGCCAATGACGCCAACAACTGCGGTGCTGTTAGCGTCATGTATGGCAGATGGAAATCTGTTTCCTTGTTTAGAGAGAGAGATTGCCAATGACGCCAACAACAGTGGTGCTGTTGGCATCATGTATGGCAGATGAAAATCTGTTTCCTTGTTGAGAGAGAGAAGAGAGAGGGGGTGTTGAGTGGCTCAAATCTCAGATGGTTACCGCAATGATGGTTGCCTGAGTTGTGTGATCACCATGACGGGGTCACCCAAGGGGTGTGACCAATGCATGGTGATCACCAATGACACCAACAACAGCAGTGCTGTTGGTGTCATGTATGACAGATGGAACTCTGTTTCCTTTTTTTTTTCAGTTTTTCTTATGCGAGTGGGATAGAATTATCCCAACCTAGCCCCTGGATAAGTTATCTGGGATGTTATCCAGACTTATCTGGGGTCTCCTAGCACCGCATAGGATAATTTTTATCCTATCCGGTATTTCTATTGCAGATCCATGTGCTGTCAAAAGTTAGGCTGAAGAATCATGGCTGGAACAAGCAGTAATGTTTTATGAATCTGAAGAAATGGCCTTTCTATATTTTGTTGGGCATCTTGTTACCAAAAAAAAGGGGAACACAGTTAGAAAGAGAAATTTGGAGTTACATAAGATAAATTCTCTATTTTTTGGGAAAAAAGTCGGATGCTACACTACGTGGTGTTAGAACTTTTTAGCCATTCTTTATGACAGGAAACTGCTTTATTTATCTTATTTGTAATGAAACAACTATGCCTCTGCCTGATTCATTTGTGTTGGATCAATTTGAGGCTTGGGCTGCATTTTTGAACTCATAATCAGAGTTTGATGATAAGTTCTTGCAAGGCACTTGATTTTTATTAATAAAGTGATTTTGTAAATTAGATACCATAAACAAAACTTGACATGCAATCAGATGAAAAATTGTGACTTCAACTTTGACAGAAGAAATTTGTTATTCTAGCTTGAATGATCATGCACTGATGTTGAGATACTGATTTTACATTCAATGGCATGGGCTTTATTATAATCCTTTTAACGTGAATCACTAACTTTGTCTGCTCATTTGTACTGTATCTGTTCTGGTATTCTCCAAAAAGAGTTCAAGCCAAAAGGATTCTTTGTAATTTAAATCCTTTTGATCTAATACAAAGGTGTTACCTTTCTAGGTAACACTTAACTGATTGTTCTATTCTCAATTGTCTTGTCTGTCTGTCTCTCTCTCTCTCTCTCTCCATACCACAACAGTGCCTTTTCTGTGCAGGACTTTCATGAAACTGCTGCCAATCTAACAAGCACGTTGCCCATGGGAATCATGCATTCTTCAGCTGATGATGATGAGCAGGTACTCAACCATAATAATATTCAAGATGTCAATTTGTCCTTTACTGTCCTTTAACTCTTAGCATTTCTATAATCCCAGAAGCTCCTCTCTCCTATATAGTATAAAAGAGGGACAGATATGACTAAGGAAGTCCTAATATGCACATCTCTTGGAGCCTTCATTTTCAAGAGCTCCTCAGTCAAACTGCCAGTTTCATCCAATTCCATCATTATCTATAGAGAAATGTATATATCCAATAAGAAGCCTTGTCTTTGTAAGTTATGTATAGTTAGTATTCTCTTGCATTATACATTCCAAACCTTGTAGAGCTTTGTACTGATGGAAAATTGAAAAAAGTTAAAACATATTTATCTGAAACTTGAGTTAATTAGGATTGATAGGGAGACTTACTGTTACCGGTACATTTTTTCTTTTCTAATTTGCATCTATTCAGGCTCCTAATTCACTAATCGAGACACTTTGATCTGTAAAGCTGGGCAAAGAAGCAGTGGAACCTCATAGCTCCCAGTCTCTGGGAGTCTGTGTTCCTTTTAATCTACATTCCTAAGATGATTCTTCCCTCGACTCACTGACACAGAGCTTATCATCGTCTTCATTTGAAAACTTATCATGGTCTTCATCTGAAAGGTTAAACAAAGAAGCTCTGAGTGTTCATCTTCAGAGGGCCCTACCAAAAACTTCAACATATCCAAGAAAAAGTTACCACTTAGCTATCATAAGTGGAATCTGAGAAACAATTAATTCGCACTCGCACCTTCTGCGCCGTATAGCTTCATTTCATTTGTACCCACTCATGATTCAGATCATTGATAGCCTTCAATAACTTTGTCTCCAACTTATTGTCTTCGACATGCTCCATTGATAACAAAGAGAAACTTATGATGAACTTGGTTGTGGATACCTGTTTACCTTTCTATTTTCTTTCTCAATCAACAGATATTGGTTGGAAAAAGCTTCTAGTGTATTCGATCCTTTTTCTGAAACTAGAAAATAATTGTTTAGCATGTATTATGTGATAACCTGTATGGTTTAAATACTTAGGAAGATCATCCTTACTAATGTCCTAGACAGCATTGCTTTCCTTGTGCATGCCTCGTGCATGTCCATGACGAGATCAACAAGTATTGGTTTCCAAGAGAAAGCTGGCTTTGGATATGAAGGATACTATTGAGCATCATTTGAGGAATATAGGCATGCCCTGTGGCAATATAATGCTTTGGTGAGAACATCAAACTCCATGTAAGGGCAGATGTTAAAACAGGACACAGTGAGAAGTTATGGATTGAAATTTTTTTGAAAAATTCAAGATATGGATGTCAAGGAAGGTGGGAACTGTAAGATTTTATGGACCACTGTCAATTGTTCTAAAGCTTAAGTTGTTAGATGAATGTGGGGTGTAATATTTAATTACTCTAACACTCTCCTTCATGCTTAGTCTGATTCTTTTGCCTAGTACTAAGCATGGAAATAGAGGTAAATGGGGCTTGGAAAGATTTTGAACTCAGGACCTCTAGCTCTGATACTATATAAGATTTCATAGGACTACTGCCAACTGTTCTAAAAGCTTAAGCTGTTAGATGAGTGTAGGGTTTAATATTTAATTACTCTAATAGGAACGATGATGGTACAAGAGTGGGAGATAATATGTTACTCACCAACTTTTGTTGGGCATAAATGTAGTTCATGCCCTGTTGCTCCCATGAGTTACATAGTGATGTGTTTTGCACGTAGAGTTTTGTTTCTTTTCTTTTTGGATCTATTAACGCCATTTCATGGTTAAGAATAATTGACACAAGCTCCCAGCTGGAGTACCTTCTTGGAAGGTCTCTGTTCGATTTTTGATTTCCTGTTTATCTAGTTCTCTGTTTCATTTGGAAAATGTGAGGAACTGAAACATTTAGATGAAAGATGAGAAAAGGCCAAGGCATTTTGTAAAAAGAAGTTCATTGAACTTTTGAGCAGTTTTCCTAGTACAAATTAAAATCAGTCGAGCACTTCAATCTTCAGTTCTATGACTGCAGTAAATAGCTGTCAATTGTTTCACACAGTCTTAGCCTTTTGCCTTTGGTTGCAGCAAATTGACAGTGATTGTTTTTCTTATTTTGTAAGGTGTTTGAATTGCAGGGAACTCTGGTTGAGCTCACTAATCCATCAGATACAGACATTGATATTCCTGCTAACTTTGATTAGAAGGTAATGTGGCTACCATGAGACTGTCAAAGAAATTGGTATTAACAGAGCTTAATAGCTTGCTTTGGATTAATTTTCCTGGTGGTTCCAGGTTAAAGTTACCTTGTCTTTGTAAAAGAATGGTGAATCCTAGAAGCTGTGCTTGTGACCACAATGCCATCAAATCTTGTGAGCTGAGGGTGATACTCTTGTTAACTCTAGCTGTGATTAATTTTAAACCTATTGTATGTATGAAAACTAGATAGTGTGAATGCATCCTACCAGCCTGTTATCTGTAATTTTCCTTTCAGGGCTGTTGTTAAGGCATACGTTAGCATTTGTGATTAACATAGCTTGACATCGACATGTGCTGCATGGGTAGCTCTCTTGAGGTTTCCCCAATGTAAATCTAAAGAAGCAGCACTTCAGTAATCAATAGCAAGGTTCATTCATCTTAAGATCATGTTGTTGTTGCTTCTGATTCAGCCATGTGGATAAGTGCCAGAGATGTCTCTTAATTTCAGCTTCTGGTTTAGTTCTTTTACTGCTATTTTTACAACCATACAAATATTGTTGCCCTTCATTCATGCTAAAGCAGTTCTACCAGATGTCTAATAATCATGGTGAATGACGTTCTGTTGAAATGTAGATTGTGCGAAAGCATGGTTTTGATATTAATGATAGTTTGTGTTTTGATGTGTGCAAGTGTACGTGTGTATGGTCTAGTTGATGTAGAGGAATTGATGAGGGTAGGATAACTTGAGGAATATAGACGAGGTTTATGGGACAAGCATTGTTTAATCAGTTGATGGAGATGGTATTACAATAATTGGAGTTCTCGGTGGAGGAGCTACCTGATGGAAATTATTTTCATGCTCCTCACACTCCCAACTTGAATGATTCTAGGCTCTATTTCTAGAGCAACTCCACCGACTCTCTCCCACAACTGTTGACTTATTTTACAAGATATTTCTAGTCTAAGTTGCCGACATCTTCAAGCCTCAATCTTTGACAACTTTTTAATCTGGATTCCTCTAGAATTCTGTGGATGTAGTCTTCAACTTGCATCCATCGCCATCCTTAATAATTCTAGACAATTTTTGACGTATTTTATTGACTTCAATTTGCTTCTTCTTCACGTGAGTCTTTAAGTCCTGCTTGGACTACTTGGCGCTTGCTTCACACTTTACTTCTCACGTTAAAGACTTAATGATTCGACCAGTATTTTCTAGATTTAGTTTAGAGAAAATAGATCCCAATTTCCAACACTCCCCCTTATCCCTTTTCATGATATTCCAAAAATGTCACATAATGTCTCGGATGCAACTCGGAATTTTTCTTGTAGTTTGTACTGTGCCTTTTCATGGTCTTTGTTCCATGACGTACTTTGACCACGGTTAAACTGGGGTGCCTTTTAGTCCCTTGGGAACGATAAGGTATTTATAATGTGAATATGCCGTACATAAAGTCCATTTTTTATGCTGAGCTCTGAAACTGCCAGAGACTCAAAAGACTGCAAAAAATTAGGCAGTAAAGTCTTAATCACGTGTGGAGTTGCAGCTTGAACCTTGTTTGAATAACTATACTGGATTTATGGTACTAACGTAAATGAATAGATACAGCCAGATACACCCGATGGAGAAGGGCATTTTTTCACCTCCAATAGTGTTATATGGAACCTCAATGGACATTGAGAACACTGAAGGCTACGGTAAAATACATTGTACCAGAGCACAAGGTAGGTTTATCTTTTTTTCGAAAAAAGTACCTCATGGAAATAGTACATGGTTCACCTTACAGTTATGTGATTTGATTCAAACTTCAAAGTATCCTGTACGGTTTTATTTGTGTTAGGTTGCCCCTCAAAATCTTGTAATTAACCCAGTTGGTCGCGGTTCCTCATCTCGCCAAGGATGTATTTGGGCAGAAAAGAACGAAAAGAAAGCTGGGAATGCTGTTTACTTTAGGGATGCTCTGTTCAAAGCGGCCCCTGCATATATTTTGTTCCGTAGATTTGCTCTCAAACTCTTACTAAGAAGCATACCACCAAATACTATACGCTCTTAAACTCTTATTAAGATGCATACCACCAATACTATACCAAAGATCACGGTCACTAGGCTCGTACCGGCAATGAGAGGGACTGATGACAATTATTACGACCAAAAAATGGCGATCAGGGATCTCCCTGCGCTGGTCTTGGGGCCACTTGAAGTTGGGTCAGCCAATTGAGACCGGGGTGGTGATCGAGGACTAACTAGCAACGACCAGGAAACGACCAAAAACAACTCAAGACCGATTAACTGTAACCAAGGCCAGATCAATGCTGACTCAGGTTCGCAAGAAAGAGAGTCCAATCAAGGCAGATTATGATAAACAATTAGCACTCGGAACCAAAAAAGGCAACTTAAGATGGACTCAATAGCCAGAGACGGAACAACCAGGACTTGCAGCCGACACCTACTTGTGGATCGGTGACTAGTCACTGAGGTGCAATTTTGAACCGGAGCTCAAGATTGGGCCATTAGGCCATCTGGAATCGATCGGGTCCAGAGGCATAGTGACAAGGGTAGATTTCAAAGACCAACCGTCAGGCTCTTCCAGTCTTTCTGCTTAGTCTAGGGGGAAAAAAGTAGCAGGAGATTGAAATCCTGATGCAGACTATGTAAAAGCATTTGGATCTGAAGGAAATTGAGTTAGTGGTACCTCAGAGAAGGTCATGGAAGGCCATCTCTTGTCAAGTTGAGTCATTCTGTCAAATTCTAGGGCATCCATCCATCAGTATATAGAGAGAGAGAGAGAGATAGAGAGAGGGACTTTCATTTATTTCCAATGATGTGAATTCCTTTACATACAAAATTTTACAACTTTGCTCATTACAAGCTCGTATACTTTTCTAACGAGAAGCTAAAACAATATACAAACAATTAAGTGATCTGTTGCAGGTAAATGAGCAATCTGTGAGAAACTCGCTCAACCTAGACAATTAATTTACCACAGATATAACTAATCCAAAATGTCCCAACCTGCCACGAATCAAAATTTTTTACTTGCTCTTCTTAATCATGCACAGACAGGTATCTCTCCGCTGATGAAAGCAAGATTCAAGGGGTTCGTGTACTCTAAATGATGCATTTCTATTCATGGAAATCTTCATAAGGAGAAGATCCGCTGGAAGAGTCACTCCCAAACACTGTACTCTCCCTTGGAGAAGAGGGAAGGGATTCTCTTGCTTGTGACGATGAACCTGACAAAATGCAGCAATATATGAGTCCGAAGATAAACTTTGGAGCATGCAAATCATGGTAAGCGAGTTGACCAATGCTCTTAAATTAATAAAAATGTAGTAACTGCAAAAAGTAATGCGAGAGAGAGAGAGAGAGAGAGAGAATCCAGGATGAGAGGGAAAAACAATTCCATAATCAGGCATCCTAAGCAGTGTCTTAGTTCTTCTGAAAGGGAAACCACAAACCTTTCTGACCTCTGGCGCGGAACTTCTTCGTGTGTCGCCTAATGAGCCTCCTTGCTTTAGTTATGGTGAGCTGCCTAGCAAATGGAGAGATCTCCAAATCACTTTCACTCCATTCACCGTCATTCTCTGCTTCACCCCGCATTGTCCGTAGAACAAACTTTTTGGCCTTGCGACGTTGGGTGTTGAAAAGGCCTCTTATGGAAGTAACAAAACCATCACCTGCTCCATCACTGGTACGCTTAGGCCAGGATATAGGATACTGTTCATTCTTCTCAGCCAGACCTCCTTCGTTGTCACTAAAATTTAGATCGCTGTCAGGAACGCCAGTCCCATTGTGCTCTCTCTGGCCATGTGCTTTGTCTTTAAACTTTTTACCCTGCACAATATGCACAGAAAGAAATATAAAGACGAAAATAATATAAAAGGCTTAGTGCCAGATACTTGAGAATAACTCAAATGGCGAAATTCCCAACACACTTTCACCTTGAATTCATCTCAGCTTATCAAAGTTAATATCACTACAAACAAATATTACATTGCTTGTTGGGGAAAAGCATGGTCAACCATGTTGAAAGTTTAAAAGCTTTAGCATGAGTCCCAACTGAAGGAAAAATACCAAAATTTAGGGGTGTAGGTTGCAATAAAAAGCCACTCAATTTGGATCTTTGTTTATTATGACTCTTCAATACCTGCATCCCAGTCACAGACTTCAGTACTCCCCAGATAATATGCTTCTTCACTCGCGAGAAGAGTCTTCTCCATGTGCCAGTGAACTCCACACGGTGAAATGTATCCATGAGCAACTTAAGGTCATTCACAACAAATCTCGATCCTTCATAAGTTACCAACAGCTCCACCTATGCAAAGAAAAAGAAGACTTCAGATGAGATGAGGTTTCTCCAGTTCTATCACAACAACATTATTATGCATGGATAAGAGCAACCTGACTGATCTTGATATTGTGAAACTCCATTAGCTTTCGCGGTCTAGATCTTTTCTCATTGTGAGACTTTCCTAATTTCTTCTCTTCATGAGATGACCGACCAGATTTGGTGGGTTTTGTATCCTTGAGTTTGTTTCGAGAAGATTCATCTTGTTGCTCGGCAAAACCAAGTGGCCCACTCTTTGAGGAAGAAATGGCTGAAGAGTGAAGCTGTAAAACTAGTTCATTGGCAACAGACTCTGCAACATTTTCTTCCCATGATCTGTCGAAAGAGGATGTCCGTCTCAATTCTGGGGTAGTACCACAGACGAGGTTTGCTTTAAAATTCTGCACCTTAGATGGCTTCAACCGGTTCAAGAGTAATTTAAAAAAAAAAAGAGTCAGCAAGTTTCTGATCTCAATGCTAGTGCTAGACAACAAAAAAAGCCCATCAATATGATAAATGCAGCAAAATTGGCCTGCATGGGTAACTGATAGGAAGGACTGACAATCATCCAGTGCCAAAAAGAAATACCAGTTTCTAGAATTAATGTACTGATTACCCAAGCTTTACTTCTGCAGATTTCCCACTAATGCCACAATAAGATAAATATAGGAAACCAGAAAAGAGCAAGAACTAATTGGCCGAATAAAAGTCAGTGGAAGCAATCATGTACTGGTTGCCTGAATAATAATGATTCATAAGCTCCCCCATAAATGACACTTGAAATAATTAAGGTACTCACTTGCAGTGTATCTGCTGGAGAGGACTGACTATTTGAGGGTACTGTGGGGACACTAGATTTATAAGGAACTTCAGATTCTCTGGTTGAGGAAGCATTTGATGTTGATGCATCATGAGAGGAGCCTTTCTTCACCCGTTTGGAGCTGACAGTAGTTGAAACCTTCCAGACTTCCTGCATTGTTGTAAACTATCAATTGCCAGCCTTGAAAAGGTTGACTAAAAACTATCAAAAGGACTGCTTTAAGGAGAATTGTCACAAATAGAAGACCACCAAGTCTAATCTAACCTGTCGTCTTTGAGAATCCTGTTCCTCTTCAGGGAAAAAATATTCCCACATCATTCTGTACATTGTCTCGGTCAAATGGATCCTGAGGGGGTAAATCTCCACCTACAATGTCGGAAAATATGTTGTACAAAACAACCTGTCATGATGAAATTTCTAGTTGCTATAGTATGTGCAAGTTTCTAGTTTCTGAATTTATCTGCAATTTAAGCACAACATCTCCACATGATTTGCTCCTGCAGCCACTTTTTATAAATGGATGTGACTATAGAAATGAACTGCATTACCTGGAAAAGTTCAAGAGGAGAATTCCCCTCCTTGGGAGCTCCTTGTTTTGCATCGACCCGAAGCATGACCTTTCTGAAGATGGAAAAAATGAAATATTCAATAATTCTTCAAATAAAGTAAGAAATTTCACAAGGCACTTGTCTGATCTACCAGAAGAAAGATTACACAGCACTTAATAATGCAAAAGAATGATATCAGGAAAATATAAAAGCATAGACAAAGTGCATAGATTTGAAAAGCAGCTCAAATCCTAAGCATGTAACAATGCCAAGATGACAAGTGATTAAAATTAGAATGCAATACACATAGAAATGCTAATCAGTGCATGACGAAGAAAATATCTGCAAGACAAAATTCACTGGAAAAATATCCAGCACTCCCTTCAGTCTAATCTTCCTAGAAACATTATTATTAGATGCTAGTTTGTTTTTATGCCCAAGTTCCACAGAATAGAGTAGTAGAAAGCCTATTGGGAAAATGATGCTAAAGTTAGACCACTGTCCTACCCAAAAGATGCATTTCATAACATGGAAAACTAAAATCACAAAGAAAACTCCCTCCCTCTCCCTCTCCCTCATTGTCAAACAATTCAGGACAGTATATGATGAGAGGAGCCAAGACCGAACTGAATTATTAAGCCCTTGCACATGATGTACTGTCTCGAAAATGATGAGTCCACCAAGCACCAAAAGGGAGGAGCCATTTCATATAAAACATAAAAACAGCAGCATTATCAACATGCTAATTCATCAAGACCAATAATAAAACACATCGTTGTTTTTGCAGGCAAGACTCACCCACACATATGGCGAAATATATCCCTACTAGTACTGTAAGAAGTGGAATAGAAGACCACGACGGAATCATTATATGATGGCCAAAAGACGAGGAAAAGATAATTATTTGCCAAAAGATCAAGCAAGATAGAATAAGTTAATTCAAAGGAGATTCTCAGAATCATGAAGTTGGATCACATTCAGAAAGCCAGAAAACAAACCAAAGAAGTAACGCAAGTCATCGTTGGACAGAGTACCACATTTAAGCTTTGCAACTATAGAAATGCAGAGACCAACGTATCAAAAAGCAATACTAGAAACATAACATGACTAAGCATCAGCAGTAGAAGTATTACTTTCCCCATTCAGGTGGAGGATTCCACGCAGATAAAAGCATATCGGACTTGACATCGGGCAGGCAGTTCCTAACAACAACATACTTAGTTGTAAAACGCGCAACGCCAACGTCCTTGTAGTCCCGGTCGAAATCATAAATCTGCCAGAATAATTATATTGAGATACATACTCCATTATCATATGAATAAGTCAGATAGTAAACAAGTAGATTCAGTTTGCCAAAAAGCACACTTTAGACAGGTAGTAACCTCTAACCTATATAAGTGAAAGTAAGGGAACAAGCTCATCTACAACTTTTATGTAGTATTCTTTGACTTCTAGTTCAACAAATCTAGAAAGAAAAGGAAACAGAACCAACAAAAATGAGTATCAAATGGAATATTTAATCTCTAGAACCATGACCACTTTTAGACATCAACAAGTGCAATAGCTGACCACGAACCAGATCACTTTTATGTGATGCGATTCCATGAAGGGTGAAAGCTAAATCTGACTATAATTATAGGAAACAAAACCCACACACTATCCTTTGATGTACTCACCATGTCATTTATCTCCGCCTCGGCAAAAGATTTACCATCTACAAGCATGCTCCAAACCACTTTGTTGATTTGTAAAGATATACGCATAGCATAAGATGGACTTTTATTCTTCTCCTTCTCCATTAGTCGTAACTGGGCAGCTTTTTGTAGAGCTGCCCTAAGTGCTAAAGATGCTGCCTTCCTCGATTTTTGTGCATTTAAAAGCTCTCTATGAAGTCTTTGAACCTGCAGAAATGAAGTTTGTAAGCTTTGTGATGCGATACCACAAAAGGAAAAAAAATGCCATAATATCGATGGCAATTCAAAGGCAAAATCAAAAGCACATGTCGAATGCATGTACAAAAAATGCATCACTCATATTGCAAAGACTACCCAAAACTGAAAAAACCTGGAAGAGCTGCAAACAGCATCAAAATTATTCATAGAAAGAAAGGAATAAATACAAACAGAAGCCATTTTTATTAAAGACCAATCAAATGATTGGGAAAAATCAACAATCAACTAACATAACTGTCAGCAAGCCTTTATCTAATGTCCAGATTCATATTACAAAGTTAAGGTTAAGTGAAGTGGCTTAAGTTGCTTCAGGAAAAAGACAATTATTACAGTCACAGACAGGAAACTTCTGGACAGATGCCACCTAATACTATTAGAAATAATGCAGCAATAACAGGGATATGTTACTGAATTCAACCTTCCATATCAAAGTTGCATGTCACATTTTGACTTACTATGACCTGACTGGCACCTCAGAAAGGAATGCAAACATATGAGCCAACAGATCAGAAAACTATGCATGCAACCACAAAAGAAGTTTAAAAAAGTGATTTGCACAAGTTCACATAACAATAAATTAACAAATGCACAAAAGGTCCAACAAAAAATGTGTGTTGTCTGACTAATTATAGAGATCTCCATATACAACGAATTTGCCCTTACACCTAACCCTCGCTAATAGTTCTATACCACAAATCCATTTACCTTTGGCCCAATTGAGACAGTGTCACAAATTAGCATAAGCAACAATATCCTTACAAGATCTGATGTACTAGATTCTCTTTTGATAAAATTCTTTATTATTCATTGGCTCATACAATCACATTGACATCAAGCCCATCTAAGAACCATGAGTGTGCAAAAGTGTTTTCAAATGATCTGAGAAGTGCTGACAACCTATTTAACCCTCAGTATATTCTCCAAAAAAAAAGTTAATCCAATGTTTACCATTTAGTCAGAAAAATATACATGGATTTCATTGGATCTTATAAGTTTGGAGTCTCACCAAAACAGTCTTTCCGCCATTTACCATCCATAAGTCACCTTCTTTCTCCCGATGTAGGTCCCCTGAAGTTTCACAATTATGAGACAATTTTCTAATGTCATCAATAAGCACCTTCTGGTCCCACTCTCTCTGCTCCAGGTTGATTTTTGCAAGTTCTACTTCTTCCACCCCATCAGGAACCATTTCATCTGCCTCCTCTTCAACATCTTCATCGCCATCATCAATAGGGTATGTCAGACTACTTTTCCGAGGCCTGACAATTAATGTAACTCCCGCTCATAATCGACACAAGTAAGCAACCAATATAATAACACAAATATTCCACGTTTCTGTCTATCCCAATATTACGTATAAGTCCACAAAACCTAAAATGTGAATTCTGATGACCAGGGACATAAAGATATTCTTACATTCAACCCTTCAGAAAAACTCAACTTAGAAATGAGCTCATGCCAGGGACATAAGCAACAATAGAAATTCATACGCTGGTTATCAAGAACTTGATGATCAGAATTCATATCCTATCTCTAATAGAAAATTAAAAAAACATTATCAAGCTCAAAAATAGGAACTAATCCTCACTTGGGGAGACGTGCAAACAGAAGATTTGTCAACACATCCAGCATAACCTGAAACTGGCGAGAAGTCATCGTTGCCGTTATATCACGAGAATTAAATGTAAGCTCTTTCAATGGCTTCATCTGCAGCAGAGGATAAAACAAAGCAAGTGAGATCTTACATTAAAATTCGGTTGACAAGATAAAAGCCTCTGCTAAAGTTTGAACATCAAAAAATCACGTGCATTCCTGAAAAAATACAAACACCAGATCATGTGCATTCCTGGAAAAGTAGAGAGCTACATCACCTTCAAATCTGGAGTCCCACCTTTGTGCCTTGTGTAGCGGAAATACATATCACATGGCATAAAAACTCTTTCAAGTAGAGCACCAGTGCGTTTCACTTTTGCTGAGCTTTTCATAATTTTTGGGAGCCACTGAAGTCCAGCCCCAGGATCAACATCAGTAGGTGCAACATGAGCTTGGACTCTCTCCAACATGACAGAGAGCTCCATGCGTTTCCATGTCATTTCAGGCTGAAATTCTGGAACATTTATCTTTCCAGATCCTAGTGCTTGTTCAATAATTTCATGCCCAAGATGGAGAACAGAATGAAAGGATCGTGCCAAAACACGGCCACTAACAGCAGCAAGCAGAAATCTACCCTGATTAGGTAAAAATCATAGCATCATGTCATGAGAACCATTCCAAGGAAAGTTGCTTCTACTCTATCTTCTAAGATTACTCACCAATTTCATTTAACTTCATTTACAAATCATTAGACACACCTACACACAAAATCATGCACCCATGCAAGCATGCACACGCACGAATATATTTGAGGAAGCAGAAACAGTAAACTGTTTCCGGGATGACTTCTTCATTTAAAAGTGTTTATTTACATGCCACACAATTTTCAGGGAGGGTAATATCTGTAACAGACTGTCCTTCACATGTATCTCTAACTCTGCCTTCAAAAGCTCTCCATCGGTTCACATAGGTCTTTGATTATTCCCCCTGACAGACACGATTCAATCAATTATGACTCTTTCATGACAATCTATGATGTGTTGACCAGATCATTAATCACAACGATCCATGCAAAAAGAAATTCGAATTGCAGGCACAACATACATAGAGAGATGCCCAAACAGAACCACAAACAAATGGCACATCCAATGGAAAGTTCCTTGTGAAGAAAAGGATAAGGCAAGAAAAAAAGAAGATTCAGCAGAAACATCTACTGACAGGATTATAATGCCTATTCAAGTGATGTTTCTGAAGAGAGAAATTCTATTCAGAACTTACATTGGCTTCTTCCGAGTGTAGATTAAACTGCGGCTCAATAACATTCACCATAAAATGCCGTTTGCCATCCTCCTCCGAATCATTTGTACTTCCATTAATCACTGGCACAATCACCCCCCACCAATCAGTTTTTTATTACTCATAGAGGCTTCAAGTATGTGAAATAAAGCAAGCATAGTATTAAGACTTGAGATACAGCCCAAAAACAAGAAGTATAACTTCAGAAGAACTTCTTGTGGCCCGGTAGTAACATGCCATTTAAAATTACAACCCATGTTAGAGGACACTGCAAAACCACTAAGAAGGGTCACTTGATCACAAAGATTCTTATTTTGCCGTTTTATGTAAGGACTTATTCAAAGTATTTGTTTAGTAAAAGTGAATCTATAATTAGTAGGGTAACATTTGGATTTCGAGAGTAAAAGTTCAGCTTTCAGGTTAGCTTAGACTATCGGACATGTACTATAATCAAAGGCTAGACATTTTGGTGAATCCCCAACCACTTCTGCATCCTTCAACCTCCGACACTTCTTACCTCAAAACGAGAAAACAGATAATAATTCTGAAAGTTCTCAGTTTACAGTAAAAGCAAAATCAATGGTTTACCATCCCTTTCAGGAACAGTGCTGACATCAATTTCCCCTCTCTCTCTCTCGCGCGCGTGCGCAACCGGTATGCACCACCCTGGGTCCATCAGCCCATCAAAATTAGTGGGGTACACCAGGTTAGCAATTCTAATTGATATAAGGTTGCAAGCACTGAGTCCATTTGAATGGCTTATGTCTAGATGAGTTCTGAGCTACTTTGCCACATCTGGTCTAGGGAAAAGTCATGTCCCAGCAGCATAGGTACCTTTGCCCCAAGGGTCAAGTCCAAGCATCAACACATGAAGTGACATGAGTGGGTTCATCCCATTATGCTCTAAGAAAGCCTATATTGTAGGTTGGCTCATCCTAATTGAAATGACTATTCTTCACCATCATATAATCAAGACCCTGAGATATTTCTGCAGAACCTAACAATAATACTCTGTTTTCTAAAATTTGCATTATCTAACAGGAATGCAATCTCCATATCTCCTAGTATTGAGAACATAATTGTATTGCTTCTACAGTGACCTAAGAGTACTTCTAAAAGTTTCAGTGCCCTAATAAAATTCAGAATAGAGGGTAAGTTCGATGAGAGCAAATTTTAAGGACTTAGATTAACATTTCATGATGAAAACAACTCCAGTTCACACAAAAAGTCCAGATTTATCATGACCAAAAAAAAAAAGACAACATTTGATCAGCCCATCTAGATTTAGAATAAACAAAGTTATCAAATGACACTTTAAACAAAAAATTAAACATCCACTTAACAAATTAATTACTGAATTCTCATGAGTACACAGACATACCGACAGCAGCAGATGCTGAATTCTCTATTTTGACTGAAGATGATGGAGATGAAACCAACGCTGAAGTCTCTGCAAGTTGTGTGGAAGAACTCCCATTATGGCCAGAAGAAGAAGCCTTACCCTGATCATTCTGATGCACATCAGCTCCGTCATCTGTCTGGTTTTCCTGATGTAACCTCCTTTGCGCATAAAGCCGTGAAGGAGAAGGTTTGGGAGGTTCAAATGCTTTAGATATTCCACCAACCCAGGACCAAACAGCATCTCTGTTCTCAATTGTCCACAATAGCTTCAAGCCATAAACAAACACGCGTTGACAATTGTCAGCTATTACCACATTGTATCCATCATCGTCACTCTGGTCAGATCGTGCATGCTCATCACTCTCACTTCCATTTTCAAATTCAGACCTAACATAGGTCATCTCAAGATTTCTCCTGCCACCCTCTTGCCATGCTAATAACCTGGCAGGATCAGCTTTTGGGGCCTGTCTTCGTATTGTAAAATAATCAGATGACAGCAAAAAACCATCATCACGATGCTTCTCTGTGCAGTTGATCACATGGTTTCCCTTCTCACTGGGAACTCTATCCACGGATATGGATTGTGAACTTTTCCTTGTCCCTTGACCTGCTTTTGCAAAAATTGGACCATTATCAGTGTCTTTATACAAAAATGCCTTGGGCATGTGAAGGTCAAGACCCTGGTAAACAAGATCAAGAGGTTCACGCTTGCATTCAAATGTGTATTTCTGCTTCCCCCGACTATAACACATTTCATACTTCAGCTTTGTCATATTAAATGTTAGGCCTTTGGCAGGGTCATCTTCAGCTAAGGGGACATGCTTTAAGCAGGTAGGAGTAGCATCTACTCTCAGCATAAATTCTGTCATCACCTTGTCTAAGGAAAGGTTGCCTGATCTGACAGCTCTCGGAACTCCAAATCGAGGCCATCGAGAGAAACTCCGCAGCTTGTGAGGAGGAATATAATTCATACTCCAGAACTTTAATATCCAAGCCAAGTCATGGGCCCCAAGGTTGAAAGTTGGTGAAACATTTGGAGTACTTTCAGAAGGATGGGGACCACAGATGGTTTCATCAACAGCAACATCAACTCCCTGCGTAGACTGGTATTGTTTCTCAGATTGTGGAGGTCTAAGAGAGAAATTCCACTTGAGAGAGAGAGAGGTGGATCTGAAGGAGTCAAACACTTTTTCACGAGGTTTTCCTTCATTGGGAAGTGCAAACAAATAATGATTGAGCGGATTGCCAGATTCGCACTCCCAGTCCATCGTTACTTCAAGTGCAAAAGCTGGTGTGTCCAGGAAAGCATCAGAAAAACCTGTAGGAAGTTTTAAACTGCAGTTCTTCCCTAAACTTTCTAAGCTGCTCAATAGAATTTTGAAATCCTTAGCAGAAACATAAACTCGACCATCTGACTGCTGGATCTCCATATATCCCGAAACAAATTGAAGTTTGTCAAGCTTTTCATAAGGATCAGTTGTGGCAAGAACGAACCATCTTGTTTCTGAAAAGAATAAGGTGATGTTTCCATGGATGTAATTTCTTACTTCATCCCACCACGGCAAGCTCCGCTCTTTTTTGGGTGGCTGAATTTGTGGTGTAGTATTTCTAAGGCTCAAATTCGCCCGGCGAAGTGCAACAGTGAAAGCATAGCTCACATCAGCGAAAGATGGTTCATATCCCACTCCAAATGACATCTCTGCTCTTTGAAAATTTATAGGCAAATCAAAGTATGTTTTCACTGGAGGAGTTGTGCCACTAACAGATCGAAGCAGGCGGACCTTTCTCCATCTACCAATAAAGACATCTTGGTGAATCTGGGGTTGAAAACACGTTGCCTAATTCCAAAAAGAGACAAAGAAACATATCAGCTGCCGAGGATGATACGACATGAATCAGATAAGGCAAGTGACTGAAGCTAGCAAAGAACACAGAAAAATCATCATCTCAAATTCAATTACCCTTGAAAAGAGAGACCTAGAAGTTAGTAATAATGCCAAAATTGCAGAGAAGGGTTGAAGGATATTACTGCTTCCAATCAACGTTACGCCTTTTCTGTTAGAAAACTTGTATATATGAGTTCTGCTTTAGTGAAACAAAATTAACACCTGGACAGCAATATCATCATAAACACAATGCTATTGTGGATAAACCAAAGTCTCATCTCATATTCCATAGAATTCACTCGAAAGCAGCTTCTATAGATTGCAGAATCTCCATTTTGGCAATGTTAATACATGAAAAGAATGCTAAATGATGAATTCTGACAATTATTATCTTCTTTAGAAAGAGTTACTGTCAGTTACTATCTTCTTAGGAGTGTATCTATTCATAGCCTTGCTGAATCCAGAAAAGGCAATCATTAAATGCCTCGCCTTCTAAACTTACTACTTAAAGTTGCATAAATCAACAGGCTCCAGTAGCCCAATCTTCTAAATCTCACCTAAAACTATAGGAGTTATACTTTAAGTAAGAAAACCCACATCAATATACAGAAAAGTAGGCAACAAAGATCCTCCTTTAACTCAAAAAACAGACCCTCTTAACTAAATAGTAGCATCTTTATGACAGATCCTCCCACTCAACCACAAAAAGGCATTTCACATGAGCAAGAGTAACAGAGTGGATTTGAAAAGGTAGAGCAGAAAATAAGGAAAATAAACCAAAAAAAACAAATTTCACCTGCTGTGCCAGAATTACACGGCCCTCACATTTACCAGAAGTTGCTGAGAACATAGGATGTGTGTAATTCCTTAACTGAACAACCAGACTACCTGTGCACAAGAGAATATTTCTTCCATAAAGACGCGAAAATGGTATGTCATTTTCACTGCATACAGGATCAAGTTTCCTGAGTATATCTATCATCCCAGCATCTCCACCATCAATGCTAGTCAAAGTTAATTCTAAGTCAGTGGCAGTTATTGAAAGAAGTGAAGTCCTGCTAGCACTCGGCTTAAATCCAGCCTGAAACCCTTTACTGCATGCCCCTGAACCTTCAGAAGGTCTTAACTTCTGACAAGCCTGGTAATAAGATTGAAATGACCTTTTGTATATTTCTTCTTCTAGTTCGCACGAAGAAGATGGATCTTGTCCATTTATTTCAATTCCAATATTATTAAATTTTCTTTCTTGAGCAACATCACTTGTCTCTGCACTTTTAGCACATAAGTTGCCTTTCACTGCTTCATCAAGATACTTCAATCTGACAGCTAACTCACAAGCCTCATTCTTCATAAGCTGATAATGTTCATCAAGCCAGCCCTGAATAGGTTCTTCCTCAATATCAGCAGTCAGTTTACGAATGCCAAACTTTATACAACCCAATTTTGATAAACTAGACTTTTTTGATTTTGAGCTTTCTTTCTTGAATGGAAATATGAGCATAGTTTTAGCTGCAGCTATAAGCTTCAAGGCCCGTAACATATCCTCGACAGAGTCATCAATGGCTCGCAACTGTAGCCTGTATGGCATACATATATGAAAATCAAGACCTTGCACTATCCAATCCCATTTAGTAACTGAAGGTATTTTCACATCAGACAAAGCACTGGTACTAGGAATACGTGAAACTTGCATCCGGGTGCTTTTGATTACTCTAGCACCATTAAAACTTAAAGTAAGTCCTTCAAAGAGTACTCCTATCCGGGCATTTTCAGAAAAAATAGATTGAATTTGAACCATTGCATCAACCCCATCTCCAACCTCAGCCGATATAGTCAACACCTCCACGTCTATCGCAAAAATAGACTCCTTGTGTTTGGCACTTCTTCCCAGTTCCTCAGCCGTTTCTTTACTCTGATGAACATTTCCCTGTGAAAAGACATCATCATTACTGATGCTACCCAGTTGCTGAAGCTTCTGCTGATGTATCATAGATTTCAAATTCAGAATAAGTTCCAATAACGATAGATGTACATCAGGCTCCCACCGCACTGTAATATCAGTTGCACTGAAAAGAGAGCAAACAGAAATCTCTTTGTGACCACCAGACCGTCGTACAAATTTAGCATTTTGCACATCAAATACAGTCAATCCTGTAGAAGAATGATGCTCCTTCAGGTTTTCTTGATAAATTGATCTGGCTCTTTCGAGCTCCAACTGGGTTGTCTGCTTCTCTTTGTTTACACACACAGAGAGGTGAAAAATGTCAAGCGTGACAGAATAGTTCAAAGTCTTGCACTCTTCGTGGACTGTGGACATTATGGTTGCACTACGTGGAGTACCATCAGCAGAAACACTAACTATGACCCGACCACCCTGTGACCCATAATTCACACGCTTGGGATCTGCAACAGTCATATTTTCCAAGCCTGCCTCACCGCAAATGTTTATAGAACATCGCTCGAGATTAAATTGTATGAGTCGAGTCCCTTTTCCTGATTGCTTAGATGCCCGGCCCCCTTGGCTCTGTCCTGATCTCTTTCTAGAAGCAGAAAGACTTTTGAAAAGAGCTTGAAAAGCTAGAGCAGTTGATATGAGGGATTCAACCCGCTTTAAGGTAAAATAAACACCCATACCAGTAACATCAACTGAAAGAGCCAATTTAGATCTAGTAATGTCTTCTTCCGATGACTCCATGTCCTTTTTGCCCCAGTCTAGACTCACCTTAGCTATGTGTATCAAGGAACCAGAATTTGATTCAACACCAAAAAGGTTTTCTTTCAAACATTCTTGATACTCATCTTCCATGTGCAGATTTATTTCACCAAGCTCCATGTGAACAGAAGGGCCTGTTGTAGATATATTATTTGCAAAGATGTGCGAGGATTGTGAGCAGCCCTGCAAAAAGATAGTCATAAAGGATACCCAAGAAACTAAAGCGAAACTTATGCTTTATAGGGTCAATAACAAGAAGATAAAGATGAATGGAGTGCATTTTCCATAGGCACTTGAGCAAGAACAATTAAAAGGAAAAGCTATGCGTAAATTATAACGCAAGATAAAGGCAAACCTACTGAGCAAGAAACCTAAGAGTTCTATGCAAGTATTTAGAACTACACAAAGAATCATCCTCAAAAAGCAGATCGGAAAAACTAGGAAAAAATTAAAAGAGAGAGAGAGAGAGAGAGAGAGTACTCAAAGTCAAAGGAAAAATTTTCATCCATAAGGACATACACATTATCATAAATATGGTTGATGTGCCACAGAGATTTTGTAATCGAGAAGTAAAAGAATCAATATGGAGGAGAAAAGATCTCCAACGACAAAACCTTACCCATTTCCTAGAAAGCATAATACTGCAAGGTGAGGTCCAATTAAGAAGTTGACCCAGAGGAAATGTTTTGGATTGATTATGATGGTTCAATGAAAAATTCATCCATTCTACAATGTCTTCCCATAGTCAACTCATTCATCTCGCTATGAACAACACTAAGAAGAGTGACTCTGGAATTTTCTAAGTTGAGCAATATCACTTAACTTTGCATCAGTTTAAAAGCAAAAGTGTTCCCATTTCATAAGGTAGTAACCAGCTGACAGTACTTGCTTAATAACCATAGCAATAGTTGCAATGTGGCCAACTTTTCAGGAAGAAATTAGCCTGGGAGCTAGAAGAAGTAGAAACCCCTCAATGTCATAGTCAAGACAAACTCATACATCCTTGAATATAGTGGTTAAGATACCTTCAGCATAAATAGTCTGCCATCCTAAGTTCAGTTAAGTGATTTCTGAAGAATGGAGTGTTAAGGTGCAGTGGCATATCAAATGAAGCAGCGCAATTCAGGGGAACAGTAAATTATCTACATAAAATTTCTAGCTACAAACAAGTCCAAGTACCCAAAAGCTCATAGCAAACTCACATGATATAGAGGCAAACCACTGAAGTCGTATAGCACAATGGTCATCTCAGGAGCTGAGAGAGTACAAGTCCACATAATAGCTTTAGAATCTGATGATGGTGACCTCTTAGATGTCACAGTCGGCTCCTGTAGCACCATTTTCTTCTTCTTTGAGGACTGGAGATGCAACCATGGTTTTAATCTGCTTATGAATACGTTGCACTGAGTACCTCCCAATTTGACATCAACTTCAGCTCTCACAGGCAACGCTGGCTGAAAATGAATAATTTATTACATGAGATAATAAAATTACAAAGAGGAGAGAGCTCATGCAGTCAGGCTTATTAAAGCTAAGAAATGGCACATAATAATTGACAAGGGTATCCACACATAAAAATATAGTTGCAAACATAAAAGTGAAGTGAGTCAACAATCTACAAGCCTCTTTTAATGCCATGTTACAGCCCTGCTCTGTTGATGATTCTAAAGAATTCTATTAGGTGGAGAACATGATCTCAATTGATAGTTTTCATCATCATACTAAAATTAGAAGGTTCAGCCAGCATTCTTAGGAGTCACAAAGTAACTCTGATGTATTATACGCTTTGGCACAATTACAGAATGGGGAAAAATATCAAAGTAATGAGAACCCACAGTTCAACTTGGCAATTACACAAAACTAGAAGAACAGGCCTATGTAATATACATGTTAAAGTAGACAGTAATTATGGTGGTAATAAAAAAAAAAATAGGTTGCTTATTTGATTAAAGCATTACACCATGCAAGGTTTTAGAGAGATGGAATCCTTATTTAAATCTAACCTAAAAACACATTTCATACAGCTTCCATAGCTTACACAAATTATTTACACATATTATTTGTAGTTCCACAAAGAAAAGGAGCTAATAAGACCTTATAGGTGTCTTTTTACTTCAAAAATGTTGAATAACTAACAAGCGTGATTAAAAGCAGCAGCTGCACAAAAAGTGATGCAATAGTTATTCATGGTTTTATCAACCCCAGTAGCTAAGACATCCTTTATTCTCTTCTCTTCTGAAACCTAGTAATGATTTACTACAGGAGTTCATATTGGTGCCATTTCTTGAGTCCACAAGGGATTAGAACAATTGTAGTATCCAGCACCACTTACAGACGAGATTTATGACGGCATATATGCATGTATCTCACTCTTGCTTTTGTATGGACATTCTAAGGTGTAATAAGAGCAAAATTTGAATTGTTCCTTGCCCATTTAATAATTCATCTCACATGTGGATTCTTGTTCGCTTCATTCCCCATTCTTCAACTTCATGTGCATTCTTCATATGATTTCATTCTAGCTTGCATATGAGAGAGTGTTCAAGTATCCCACATAACTTATCTACAGGATTTATTAGAGCCTCATTTACATACAATTCTTCTCACCTAATTAGTAATCTGGTTTGACATCCTAACAGCACCAAGGTATTCTTGGTTCTCGACTTTTGGAAACCAAAGGCAAGTGCAAAACATAGCCCTTCTTTAGTGTTTCCACAAATAAGTAACATTACTTCCAACATGCATTGGAGTTCAAACTTTTGCCAACTTCTTTTCCCTTTATCAATGAATCTATCAGACAATGCATTAGCCAGGATATGATGGATCATGTGACCCTCTACAGCAATTTAAAAAATACTTCTTTCTCAATCAAATAGAACATGGCTCACCTCTAGAGGAATGTACACCAGAGATATGACATCAACCTTCAGAATCTCCATGAGAGAAGTGTCAGCTTCTCTTAGCAGCTGAAATATCACAGATAATAACTGTTTAGAAAGGATGAAATGAAATGAAGGATATGAAACTGACCAGCAAATAACAGATTCACAATCTAGTACATGAATCTCGCTGAATTCCACTTGAATGTCAAGACGTGTACTCTCCCCCACATCCTCCGTGGATCGAGTTTTCAAACATCTAAATTGAATGCCCATGATGTTATTCTCTACTTGCAGGTCATGCTCTCGGTGACTAAACTTAATATCCACTTTTGGCAAACTGAAGGTAGCCTGTCAAAAAAGCAATTGCTTTCATTCAATAAAAGATTGCAACCATTCAACAAGCTTCAAATTGCAATATGATTGAAACTTAATACATCAAGACTCAAACTTAAAGTAGATAATTTATGGTTAGATCCAGAATAGAAAAGATGATGAAAATGCTTGAGTTTTAGATTTAGAAGGCTATCATAAACTTTGCTTGATATGAAGTAGGGGACCATCAGAGGAACCTTTGTGCTTGCTGGGAGGTCACGTGTAAACCAAGTTAGAAGGGTGAGTCCCTATTACAACTTGCTTCTTTAGAACATAACTGTTGTTCAAAAAAATTTCTGCTTTCTGGGAGGAACAGAAGTAGTGTAGTCAGTGACATGGACGGCATGACTACTGGGACATCTATTTCCCAGGCAAGCCCCAAGAAACTGATCACCCCCGGTTATAGAATATTTTTTTTCTTTTCAAACAGCAACAACGAAGTTGGAAAGAATTCTTAAATTCAATTAAGTTTTGGAATATTTACAAGCACCAACCACTTTGTTTCTCCATCCTAATCTCTTTCAATCTCCGTGGGGGTTCCAATGATGTCCAACATTCATTTTTTATCTCGTCTTTTGTTTAACTAGTCATGATGAACTGCTATGTGGTTTCTATTGCAGGGTAGACTTAGCAAAAGTTAAGTAGCAAACATTTAAAAAAAAAAAAAAATTCCTACTTATATTGCCAAATATGCACACACACATATAGTCTTTGACACACGCATGAACCATGCTGCTATGGCGAAATCTTCTAAAATCTTCTGTTGCATTTGCTTTTGCCTTCTCCCCCTTAGTTTCAAATCATTCTTTCTCCACAAATTGCAGTACGGCAAATAAGTGATCATCTTAAAGTAACCAGTAGCTGCTGAGTCATTTCTTATAATTGGAAACCAAATTCATTATGGCAACACCAAAAAGTTTTACGATGCCAAAATATGCCGATATACTTTTTCAAAAAAATGGTCCTACAGAATAGTATTGTCGATCAAAGATCCCCCTAAAACCCATAAGAGTTATCATGCCGATGAAGAATACTGTAGAAGGTCGAGGTTGCTACTTTCTTGAGCCAAACATGGCCCTTCAATAGTAGTGGCAATATAAACTCACAATTTTCCATCAAAGAAAGAAAAGAAAGTTTATAATGCATGTTTTGTATAATATCTCATATGATGCAACAATAAACCTGACATTTTATGGACTGCATTTGTCAAGATAATCAAGAATTGAACAATTTAGTAAGTTAACCATTCCAAGAAGCTTGTTTAGTGCGGATTCTGGAGACAAATTCAATGTGGTATCATTCTGCAATATAAATTACCATAATCCATCTTTTTCCATTTAGAACTGAATTAAGTTTTTTTTTAGTGCGATCCAAGAGTCTATGATGTGAGTGTGTAAAAACAGCTTAATCACTAATGGAACCCTAAACATCTTCACATTAATATTGCACAAAGCTTTATCCTCGTCAAGAGGTGTCAACCAAATTAGAAGGTGGTCTTGTCTTTTTTTAAGGCATAATCTTATTGTAATTTGCACTTCACAGAAAAGAGAGTTTCAAAATGTGCTGCTTAGTTAACAAACATGAGTTTGGAATGGGGCAACAAAATTCCTCTTTTTCCTTGTATAATGATAAGTGTTTGATTTGCCGGACCAAAATTCTATATTTCCCATCAAATCCATAGAGCTCTCTGCCATCAAAACATAAAACAGTCAGGTGAAAAGATGCCACAGTGGAGAGGAAGTCCATTTAATATAGTACAAAGACAAAACTAGAGAGGCAAGGTAGTATAAGACAACAGCTTGTAAAGCAATACACTCACTAACCTTCTCAGGAAAGATCGAACTGTACTTTGAAAGTGCTAATTGTTTTCTAGGTTGATTTTTGCCAGCGGCAGAATCAATAGTTTGCTCCATCTCCGTAGAAAAGGTACCAGATGACCTTTTGTTCTTCGAAAGTAGTGACTCATTCAGGTTCATATTGACTTCTCCACTATGGATGTCTAGATTGTTGATGATTACACCAACTTCCCTACATTCAAAAGAGCAAAGCAGAATAATTAAAAAAAAGACCAAGACTGTCGTATCCAAAGCCACAAAAAAAAGGTCATCCATATGTTGAGAGAACATCATAATGATAAAGTGATCATACACTGCAATTAGTTTTGAGAGAAATGACTGAGGAAAAAATCACCTATTATGACCGAACTCGCAGGAAAGAAGCAACTCCTCACAGCTAAAGGGGGCAGAAGACCTCTCCATACCAGCATGTGCCATCTGGTTTGAAGAGTCACCATCGAGATTACATGACTGGTCACAACTCATTCGTGACTCACCCAGGTAAACAAGAATAGGTGAAATCTGCAGCTTAACCAACAGATTAGGTTTGGAGCCACCATCTTTAGATATTTCCACATTCAAATCCTTAACTTCAACGTTAGCCTTGTGAGTCTGCCATTTACAATACCCGATTAAGAAGAATATGAAATCAACCATGCAGTGTTCTCTATGCTCATGAAAAAAGCAAAAGGACCAAAGACTTCATTAGACTGAACATACAAAAAGCATGTTGTAGAAAGCCAGAATTCCATCCATATTATCTCAGCAGCCAAGCGTCAAATAAGAAACATGGCAAGACCTGGCAGCCTAGCAAGATGCATTTTAACTAATACACCTGGCTATAATACAGCTTCAAGTTTGCACCAACTAATAAAAGTACTTTCCAACACACCACATGCTAATCTAGCAACTGGAAAATCAATTTTAACAAGAATCATAGCTTCTCGGGGGAAAAAAAAAAGAACTACTAGAATCCTAGCACCTTAACAATAGGAGGAAGGGTGGGATGGCTGGCAAAGGGGACCATTGCACAGTAACAAGAACTGAAGAGAGCATGGCTACCTAGAGAGACTGACCAACTAATTCCACTCCCCTGTCCTCTCCCCTTCAAGTATATATCTTGGTCAAACCAGTGCCAATACATATCTCTGCTGCGAGTCTATGCGTGTATGCATAAGTGTAAACAGAATATAGAGTTGTTGAATAACCATGCACAAAGAATTACCGAATCATTCACCTTCCCTGTACTTCCTAACCAACCAATTATTGCCAATTAACTATTCTCTTCCATCTTTATCACATCTAAACATCCTTAGCACCTTGCAAACAAGTAATGCACCCAAAATCTCTCGAGGATAGAATTATCTCAGTGATCCTCTTGAAAAATAAACAAACCCAAAGTGATTATGTCAAAACACTTCCAAAACAAATCACGAGTACATATACTAACAGTTGAGAATTGCAAGTTACCTTCAATGCTAAATCTGTAATACTAATAGACAAGAACCTTGCACTATTGGCTAAAAGCATCCACTTTCCTCTGCCTGAAGTGCGGGGTCTCCGACTTTTGACTTTCTGCTTGCTTTTATTAGGAGGCCTGATCACAACCTCTAAATCAGATATCAAGACTTGTAGCTTGGGATCCCTCGAAAAAAAACCGGCCCCAAGCTTGACAAGAGACTGTCTCAGGCTGACTCTAATTTCTCCAACAGACACAGATTCGATTGGACCCTGCATATTGGCAAGTCAAATTCATCAACCACGCACATTTCTTAAAATCCAGATAACAAATGAGCTCTTTCAGTCCTTTGAGTCCAGATTCCCAAAAATCCAAAAAGAGTCCATGTCTATTACATGATGCGTACTTGACTTCCCTGACTAATATTGTTTTCACCTTGCCTAAGGTATATATTCCCCACTCCATTGAGGGCAGAAGGCAAGTGAAAAGAGCACAATCAGCAACAATTTGTCATAAAGAAACTCTAGATTGGCAGGTGATTAGAAGCATGGAATTTGAATGCAAGAACCCTCTGACCGGACTAGAAGCCTAAGATTTCTAAAAGGTTGAGTTTCTCTACGAAGGAAACTTTAGCAGACCAATCAAAGAAGTGAGAAAAATACCTTTTTAAACTTCACCACAATGTCTCGTAAACATTTCCATCCACCAACTTTAAAGGCAACAGAAGCTCCCAAAACCCGGCTTAAAGCCCAAGCTACCAATCGAGAAGCAAAGCTGAAAGAAAAAGGAAAACGAAGACATGGATTTAAAGGCAAAAAAACAGCTGAAACAGTAGTACAAGGGCAATCCACTGATTATGAAGCCAAAAAAAAAGAGGTACATTATATCTGTGAAGTAACTTTGAAATGAAAACTTGCAAAACAGTTAAACTTCAACAGATGAAACAGCATTATAAACCCCATGCAACAGCAAGAGCAACCTTATATCCCCAACCCAGTCAACTTTCTCCGTGCAAGTACAACTCTATTTTCTCTTTGTCCCATGAAGTGGCAAATTGGAAGTAAGCTTGGCCAATGCTAAACCATGGACGAAATCCGTGGGACCAAGACGCGGCGACCGTCCAAAGAACCATAAAACATGTCCGCTGTGATTATACCATGCATGGGACATATTCGATCGAACCGACCATGCAAATTTTTCGACCAGTCACGCTTTGATCATCGCCAAATAGTTCCCATTCCCCTGCTCGGCTCCGCTCCTTCCACCACTCGCTAACAGTCGCTCAGAAACTAAAGCCATCACACGTCCCAACCGCCCGCAAAATCCTCTCTTCTTCTTTTTTTCCTCCCAATCCATCACGAAGGCTCGAAACGTAATCGACACAGCACCGTCACATCCATCACGCGTCAAACTGATCGGCAAGCAGAAATTCCACAGAGAGAGAGAGAGAGAGAGAGAGAGAGAGAGAGAGAGACGGAGAGATAAAGAGGGCGAAAAAGAAAATAACGACAACAAAAAAGCGAATTCCCATACATGAAGAGCAACCACAGCACAATGGAGACCAGCAGGAACCCGAAGAGGAACTTGGCGGGCGAAGCGGACCCCATCTCCGGCGGAACTGGTGGCGGGCGGGTGGGGCGCCGATCAAGACGGGGCGGGGCGGGCGTCGACGGCGGGGGGCAATGGCGGGGGGAGGTGCGGAATTGGCGGCGAGGAGAGATCATGTCCTCTGGCAATGGCCTGAAGATCGGGAGGAAGGAGGAAGGAGGAATTGATGGGGCGAGTTTTTATGGCAGGATTCGAAGGATCCGATCCGCGATGCTCTCGGTCGTCAGCGAGCGAGAGATGGAGAGAGACAGAGACAGAGACAGAGGAGGGGGAGGAGAGACAGAGGGGCGTGTTGTTCCCGATCGGGTGCGCGAGGGTGCAGGGGAGGCCGGGTGCTCTCGACGTGCTCGGGAGAATCGGAGGGGGAGGAGACGTGCCGGGCTTAATGTCCTCGTCCGTCCGGCTGATGCCGCCCTTCGACGGCCACTCTCGAGAATTTTCCGTACATCTTTCTTCTTCTCCTCTTATTTTATTTTATTTTATTTTTTGATGAATTTAACGGCTGTGTCCAAAAAAAATTAACACTGAGATGGGAAAATCATTTCATGACAAATGTCGCACCTATCAAATAAAAAAAATTAACATTGGAAAGATGGAGGAAAGTCATTTTCATGACTATTATGCAGATACCTAAAATGGAAGAGTATTTCAATATTTGGAATCAATCATATTGCTAGAAATAATTAATTAGGGAAAGATATTTTTATTGTTAATAATAATTTACATTTAAATATTTTCATGAATATGATAAATATTTTTTTCATCCATTTATTTTTGTAAGTGATTCGAGCAATTATTTTTAAGAAAATGATATTTCAAATCATTCATTTTCTATAAATAAACAGAGCTTTAAAATCTTTAAAAAATGTTATTTCATGGCAGAAAATCTTTATATTTGGATACCAAAACATTTGAGACAAATCACGCATTTGTCCATGTATTGCAAAACGATCATTGAGAATATTCAAAGGAAGAAAAATAAATCAAGATCCCTTAAAATAGTAGATTCTCATTTCTTTATATACTAATCTATAGGCTCCTGTTATTTTCCTCCCTCAAATGGATTTACACGCACCAAAAAATTTAAATAGTCTAAAGTAGCCCCACTAAAGCTCCTTTTATGGTGAGATTGATCCAAGAGGAATATATCTTTTAATGTAGATCGATCAATTAATGATTCTTATCAACCTTTCACCAACAATTGTTTCCTCTTCTTTTGCATTCAAATCAGAGATGTTCACATGTTCATTAGTTTTTTACAAGAGTAATCTAAGACTCGAGTACTTTAATAAATTTTATGTTATTCAATATCTCTCTAAAGTTCAATCTCTATTAACCCATCATAATATTCGATTATTTAGTTCAAGTTCTTTTAAGGGAATTACTTGGTTAAAATTGTAAACTCTTCACGATTATAGATTATTTTTCAGATATGTTGATCAACAAAGATTACTAATACAAATCCTTTATACATATCAGCTTGGGCATATTAGCGTGTACAAAAGAGAAAATGTAAATTTTGCATACAAGAGAATGGGGGAAAATATAAGGCAGTGAAATAAAATATCATCCTTTTGATTCATTCGGATAGCCTTATATTTTTACAATGATTTGCGTCCTTCACATTTTCAATAGATAACTTCACCCTTTTCATTTGCAATTTTGACGAATTAGTTTTATTGTGGTTACTTTCGCCAACTCAATAAATTAGGAGTGCTATGGCCATCTAATGGCTAGAAATAGAGGGTCTATTTTAAAACACGAGGTAATTGGCTAAATCTATCCATAATATTTTATTAAATACTCCTTATACATTTCATTACCAACTCAATGCAAATTTCCCCAAGCAGGCAATCCAGCTCGAAAATGGTTTTCATAAATTGAAAACAACAAATTTAGATTGGAAAAAAAAAAAGCTCCTATCATGATAAGAAGGAAAACACTTTCCCTAAACTACTAAACAAATGAAAACCGTTTTCTTTCAAAAATGACTTTCATGAAAACAAATTTCATTTATCATAAAAAATTTTAGCGAAAGAAACGTACCATAAATCACTGATAACAGCTCCGGCTCTAAATCAAATGGCACATCCAATGCCTTAGTGCATGCACCACAGCATGAAGACATGCTTGAGGAGTGGCAAGTCACGAGGAAGTTCTTATTAGTCAATGTTCGAGCGATAGGTACTCCTTGGAAGGGTTATTTTACATGTCGTGATAATTTAATTTAGTTGTCTGAAAGGTTCTGTGGCATTTTCTTGATTGTCAGGGGGGGCATGTTCCCAGAATAGATGCTGAGAATCAAATCAATTAATGTATTTTATAGGAGATTTTACGAGGGATATAACAAAAAAAGCGATCCAATAAACTATCAAATATAAAATTGAGTATCAAGCGTTATTTCGGGGGCTATCCCCTCACCAAACAACGCGACTTTATATATGATTTCGATCATGAGAATATTTAGGGGCTTCAAAATTACCACATGACGAAAAATTCTGATTTCGTGACTCTATGAGTGATCGTTTGAGTTTCGTGGCACTTAAATCGGATCAAAATAGCGTATACCACAAATTAGCTTTACCAGAAACAACATTTTTGGAATAATAAACTTATATCCATACGGTTGTCAAGGTTATAATGCCCAAAAGATTAGTTCAGGATTCATGTCGCTTCATCCTAAACTCCGCTTAGCAAAGATGGAGCTTTTGAATCCGTTCTAAAGATAGCAAATTGCCGGCATTGGAGATCAAGGGATCGACGGGCATTTTGTCATGGGAAGGTGAGCTCCTAAACCCGTTAAATGGGTGGGTCGGGTAGGGTTTGGGTTAGGTAAAAAATGGTCCGATCTATATTGACTCATTTAACCGGTTTTTACCTATACTCATGTAATGTAAATCTAGTAATCCATATCCGAACCAATCCATATTGCTAAAAGCCATTATTATTGTAGAAAAACCCAAACTTACTCTAAGCAATATGCTAAATGAATAAAACTTTAAATAAAATTTAAAAAATTTAAAAATAGTAAAAAAATTAAAAATTAAAAAACTTAAAGAATTTCACCAATTAAATGTATATTTCTAAAAAACCTATAAATTGAAATGGGTGGAGGTAAACGGCGGAGTATCGCGGTCACTAGTAGGTCACCACCATTCACCGAGCTTGATGATGACTCAAAGAAGAAAAATACGTTTTACAGTTGGGTTAAAAATAGGTCGAAAATGACTCATACGATCGATAGTTGTGTCGAAAATGGGTCATTAAGATAGAAAATACTCGCAAAATTGGTGCATGACCTATCTTGACGCCCTTGCGAGCTCCTACTTGGTCTAAATATAAATAACGTGATTCTTGAAATTTCAAAAATTTGTCAAATTCAAGTCTTTCTTATCGTGTCATCCCGAAACGGATTGAATTTTCAGAATTTCTCTTTTTTTTCTTCAGAAACTTATTATGTTCACTGTATTTTTACATGCAGCATTTGCTAGTGACCGTATTATGTCACATCTTCTCATCTTCGTTTCTCTCCGTCTTTCTTTGCTTGCCAGGATACGAATCGATCGAAGTTCCCGTAAAAGGGTAAGAACTCGAATTCATCGTCGTGGAAAAAATGCAATCATTGCATTTCGATCTGTTCTTTCACTAGTTCCTATGATGGTGGTTTCAGTGCAATGGCTGTTGAGTCTCAGCTCTCCTTAGGCTTGTGATCCTGTTGATCAATGTACGTACTGTGGTGGCTTGTCAATGCGTTTCGGTTTTCTTGCTCTCTCTCATTTGTGAATTGTGTTGACGGTGGGTGGCTCGCGAGAGCCATCAAAATCCGAACTTTTTTTCTGGTTGTAGAAGCTCTTTCTGTTATTTTCTTAATGGCCGGTTCTGTGGTGGCGTCTTGCTGATATTCAGTGACGAGTTTCAGCTTCATTGAGGAACACGAAACGAACAAACCTGATCTTATGTGAGTTTTCTTCCAGTGTATTGAATTGTCGAGGTCGTGTGTTCTTGTCTCTCCGCAATGTCTTGTCTTGGCATCGTAAGCACTGCACAATTTGCATTTCCTTGCTGGTCGATGTTTAGCTCATCGGAAACTAGTGCAAAGTGAAAAAATGGATAGGTCGAATTGCTGTATTCCTATAATGTGAACTTATAGTATTGACGAGCTGTAATGTTAATGATGCTCCTTAGCATTTTTGTTCGACCACTGCTGTTGATCACCCTCCTAAGGGAGGAGAATGATCCATGAAGATAACACTTCAGCAAGGTGAGTCGACGCAGTTTTCTTATAGGTTCTGTAATTTGTCTGGTCGTTTCATCTGTTGTTTTTCTTGTTTACTGGCTGTCTGTTGTGTTTGTTTGGAGGTATGGCCTTTGGTGCCGGTTTTCCAATTGCTCTCAGGTTCGGCAATGCCGTAATAGGTCCTCCCAAGGTCATAAGAGGCAGCTGAAAAGACAGTCTGTAATCTTCCATTGAAGAGTGAGCAATACGTACCGTCCTATCGTGACTCCGACAGTTGTTATTTCTTCTTTGAAATCAACAGTGTGCTTTGCTGTTGTTGCATTGTTAGCGGAACATGTTTCCTTGAGTTGGAGAACAAACTTTAATCCGGATTATCGATGGCCTATACAAGGGGCCGATGGACATGGTTGAGTGCTGCAAAGGAGAGACTTTGAACCTTACATGGCTCTTTAGACGCATTGCCTTCCCGTTTTCATATGAAACCTCACAGCACGATGAAAATGCTTGAATCTATATTCTCTCAAACTGGTCATTTTAATTGTAATTGGCTTTGCACAGACATGGATCAACGGTTCTTGTACTTGGATATCTTGCTAGCATCGCCGTGGTCTGCTCAAATTTTTCCAGTGCTTGGAAACTCACGCGAGCCCCATCAGCAAATGCCAGTCTCATATGAAAATGCTGCAGAAACGTCGATGGACACTGGGCACTGTGTCGTGACGTGAGGGGACGACTTCATCTTTCGCTAGGGCTTGGTATCATCAATGCGACACCATGCGATGAAACAAGTTATTTGATAGTTGTGTGTTGACATGGGAGGCAAAATAAATCTGCTGGTTAGAGTCTCTTTGCTCAGGTCAGTGCTAATTGTTATGGATAGTTATTGAGTGCTGGCGATGACACACGTGCATTGCACATGATGGCTGGCCTCTTTGTCCCCCTATTTTCATCGAGCACGACACGCTTCCCTTGCCTCTTCTCCCTCTACATCTTCGTTTCTCTCTGCCCCCTCTGAAACAACAGACTCAGAAACGCCTCGCTTGAAGTCCGCTCTACTTCAATTTCGTCATCGCAAATGCAGAGCGAATCCTTTCGCTCGGTTCGAGTACCTTTTCTAAAGCGGGTTTCAGCTCACAGATAAAGTCAACGGTGCAATGAAGGACTCAATAAAAGGCTGACGGCTGGGCTGTTCGGAACTGTATCGTAAAAGGACAAGTAAGATCAGAACAATTGGTATCATTGCCGATCCGCTGCCCTACATGAAAGATGTAACTGAAACACAGATGCTTTCTCCCTCTCGAGACCCCTGTCTAGAAACAATTTGTCTTCCAAGGTTTGTGCTTTAGAGCCTTTGCCCAGGGTATTATTGACAATTGGCTCAACCATGTCCAGCATTTTAATTTTGTATCTGCAGATACCTCCATGCTTACTCCGAGGTAGTAAGGTTATACAATGCAGTATGAATCTTATTTGACCGCAAGCACAAAACCGATAGTCAAAAGGCCGAGAAAGTACAATCAACATACCCTCATCCATTAAGTAACCCATATTACAGCTCTCAACAGTCTTTGAGATTTACACGCATGGACGAAAGGAATTGAGACAGTAAAGAGGCAAAACACCTCGTCTCCAGCCAGTATAAAGTCTCTGGAATCAAAACATGCTACTGGTACTCGAAAATCACTGAGTGAGCAGCTTTGAGTCACATGCTACGATCTTAACCCGACTGACAGTTTCCTGGCTCTCATCGTGCTTGAAAGTAGCGTCCTGTAGAATGAATGTCCACACGTTGTCACAGAACCGATATGTGTGCAGATGTCCCTGAACCAAAACACGAGAGAAGTTTGAAAAAGATGTAAGTTTTCCTCTCACAGTGCTCAGAGTCTGAAACTACATAGAAGGTTTGAATGCATAAGTTCAGAACACACGTATCAGCTAAGAAGATACAATTCTCCTTACTAGGAGATTAGAAGCTCTGTGCTAACCTCAACAATCTCACAGCACTCTCAGATATTTCTCAATTTAAGTGATGAAACGATGACAAATCTCCTATGAATGTTATATTCTTTAGGATGCGATATTTGGTGCATTAGGGCAAGTACTGGGGTCCTTGGCTACAGTTGGCCAAAGTCACCAACCAAGATCATTCAAAGTTCAAAAATTCTCTGTTTAGATAATCACTTTCACTGAACCAGTAAGGTCCATGCATTCAAAATAACATGTAACTTGCAAATTACAAGCAATCTGCAACTCATACATAAGCCTTGTAGATATCGAAATGTCCCAAACAGTACGTGTAGACTCGAAGAAACACAAGAGGTCTAATTTTCAACAAGTTACATTCCTTTTTAGGTTACCTAAACATGAATGGTCATTGATCGTTAATGCTTATTTAATAAGATTCAGTATGTGATATTCGCATATCGGTTTTTTATGGAATCTTAAAATGAAATAAAGAGATCTCTTTACAATCAATGAATCCCTGAATGCAAAGTACGACCTATGCCTATCCTCTGCACGCGTCATGCCCACACGCGTGCATGGAGAAAGTACCATGATGATGATACCATTATAGTAAATGCCATATAAGCAACTAATTGAGCACATACCATCCAGCTATTGAAAAAAAAGAAAAAGGACATGGCATCACAAGCCATGCACTCCTACTCCTGCAAAGCATCAGCTACCAGGACGTATGAAGCCAACCAACACGTATCATCAAGTAACAAATTTGAAAGCAACCCACATGAGAAACGATCATCTAACAATCAGTCAGAATTATTCTGAGGACAGTTTCATGAAAAGAACCCTACTTCCACCGGTCTGCCTTTTTCAGATGACAACCAAGGGAATTAACGAATAGCACGGCTCGACAGAGGCATGACAAGAAGAGACTTTTTTACCTTGATGGTGACCTTGCTCTTGACCTGGGTCTCCAGCGCCTCGGTCATGGACTAAAAAACGCACGGTCATCAGCTCTCAACACGAACAGACAAATCGAAAAAAACAACAAAAACATAAAAGAAAAACAAAGGAATGAAGATCGAATCCAGATCCAGACCTTATCGAACTGGACGAGGACTTGAATGGCGAGCTCGGGGCTGAGGGTGCCGTTCGAGACCATCTCGTCCAAGGTCTCCGTCAGGCACATCCCGATCGTCGACCTCCGGTACAGCTCGAACGTCGCCATTTCCCCCTCGATCCGGTCGATCTGTCCAAAGAAGAAAAAAAAACCCCGAAAAACAGATCGATTCGATTCGAGTCAAGAATTCCACAAACCCAAGGAAGGAAAACGAAGCAATTCCGAAAAAGAAGAGTACGAGTACGAACCGCGCAGAGAGAAGACAGTAAGCGAGGGCTTCGGCTAGAGAGCTCTCTCCGCTCGTCGATAGGAGGGGGTTCTAGAGAGAGAGAGGGTAGAGAGGGAGATAGAATTGGGGCTTTTTATACCTAGATTCAAAGCGGAGCGGCATATATAGCAGGTGACGGATGACGGGATGAGGACGGAGGGGAGGGGAATTGACCGGAATGCCCTCCGTGGGCTCCGAGCGGGGATTTTGATGGGCCTGGGACTGGATCGCAAAGCCCATTCGATATTATTACACGGGAAATATTCATCTGGGTCCGGGTCGATTTGGGCCCACGGATGCTCAGCGAGCGACGTGGTAAACAACGACCGCCACGTGCACGAGCGCCGCGCTGACGTGGGAGACCCTGGGGAAACCCACCAGAGGCTCGAGACGCATGAATTGAAATGAAATGACTTCGGGATCTTCTCTGCCTCCATAGCGTGAGAAAGAGCAAAAGAAAGAAAGAAGGAGAATCGGAAACCGTCGCCGATGGACGAGATCGTCAGCTCATCGCCGCCGCAATCGCCGCCTCCTCCTCATCCTCAGAACACCGCCGCCGCCGGCCGCCCTCCCTCCGTCGGGAGCGGGAGGGACGGCCGGGGGAGGACGCCGCCGCCGCCGCCGTCGTCCTCCCCCTCCTCCGCGATCTCGCGCGTGAAGAAGGAGTGCTTGTCCTTCACCGTTTCGGTGCAGGAGGGTCTTCGCTACGTCAAGGCTCTTCTACTCGGCCAGGTAAGTAAAATCAGCTCCGAAGCCCGGAAAATCGAGAACCGAAATCGATTGCGAAGTATATATAACATGCGGATTTTGCCGTCGCGTTTTCGGGTGGCAGGCGAAGAAGATGAGGGCGAGGAACGAGAGGGAAGCGACGGAGGCCGACCTGCGGACGGCGAAGATGCAGGTGGACGCGGCGGACGCAGCCGAGGACGCCAAGAAGCGAATTCACGACAAATCCGCTTGATTTCTTTATTAAAAAAATGAAGGGAGAAGCGAGTTAATTAAGTTTTTTTTTTCTTTTTCCCCTTGGATTTTTTTAATTTCTAACGATAACCGCTAGGCATTTTCGCTTTGATTAGGTAGCTGCCATTGGGCAAGTTTATGCTAATAATTAATGTGTTTTCTTTGGTGGTAAAGAACGCTTATGTGCTGTCCTTTTTCTTTTCTTTTTTCCTTGGGGCCTCGTTAATTTAAGAAAAATAGAAAAATTCTATGCTATGACCAAAGTGAACAAAATTTGGACAAGCCACCCCGTTATTCCATATACATTAACCTGTCAGATGGGTTCTCCAAAATCGGTCCAAATTTACCAAATTCACTTGTTTAATCCGTTTTGTGATGATGTAAGATCCATCGACTTAATACATATTCGAATTAATTATTTAATCAGTTTTGGTGATGTACCCATCGACCTAATACATATCTACTCTAATTTATATTGTTAAAATATTTTCATAATTAACTTAATTTAGAAAAAATCACATTCGATTGTGGGTTAAGTTAAAATAAATTGTGAATTTATTTAAATGTTTTAATTTTATTATTTATTGAGTATGATTAATTTTTATAACAATCAGTTCATCAAATATGTGTGTTAAGAAATGAATGATCCATTTTAACACATCCGGATATGTACAATATCATCAAGCATATGAATTTATGAAGAAAGTCTAAGATTCGACGTCCTTCTTGTCATTAGGAGCTGGAGGGCCTTCGAAACGGATGTAGTCGTACATGATTCCCTGGAGAGGGCTCGTGCTCATGGTTTGGGAGAGGAACACGGTGTTGTCCCGGGCGACAAGCTGAGCTCCGGGTACGTCGACGACGTACGAGCGATAGAGCCCGTGAATTCCGTGCCGGGCGATCGTATTGTCGTGTCCGATCACGCCACTCGAAAACAGAGGAGGATTCGCTTGTGGGTTATTGACTCGAACCTACAAACATCAGAAGAGGAGCAAGGCAGGGATTCAATGACACCAAAAACGGACCGAAAGTTAGAGAGGGTGAAATTCTAAGAAGTTCGACACATGCTAGTACTTCTAGTTGTGCCACATTGGCCGTGGCCAATGCCAAACGTAGCTTGTAAGTCTTGGACTTTTGAACATCGTTGAGTTTGAACTTGATTTGCCATGTCGTTCCTTGGTACGTGCTATCATTGATCTTCCTGTAATTCGAATTCGATCAAAAAGTGAAATGTTGCCGTATACAAACACCAAAGGTTAATACGAGGTAATAAAAGAGATGCATACCTGGGAACTTGTGCAAAGAACCAATCTTTTTTATAATCACTTACATCGACTATATAGATCAAGTCACCATCTGGGTACAGTTCAGTGTACTTTTCCCATAATCCATATTGCCTAAACCTGCATGCAAAAAGTGAAATTAGCTTCTTCAGTGTTAATCGACACGGATTGGACATGGCCTCGATCTTCCATCGATGTTACAATGTCTTTACCTAGGGGTTTGGGGATGGAATTTCATTTGATGCACGCATATGAGAAATTCCAAAATCTAGAAACAAAAGATTATACAATTGAGTTTTGAGAACTTCACTTATCAGGATGATTTAGGTAGAGCTTGTTGATGTACTTCGGATCCGGGTCGGGCACATAGAATTCCGCAGCGGAGCGATCAGGGATTCCAATCTCCCACAACGTCGGTCCATTTCTTGGAGGTTCAAACACAAGTTCCCCCACATCAACTTGGCATCCTAACTCACATTCCTCAAGTGGATTATTTATGGATTTTGGTACATAAGTTTAATAAATTGATTTGTATTGAGTAAAAATTAATTGTTACCTGACGTTATAGTAACCGTCCCATCATTTCGATAATCTCCGACATAACAAGGTGCCCACGCATAAATGTAATAGTCGCCGGTGCGCACGTTATTGATTGAGAAGTAACCATCCGAGTCGGCTTTAGTCCAGAATTGGTAACCCTAAGGATTGATTTAAATAAGAACGTGTAAAAATGGTATTTCTAACCCCCAAAAGATCGACCGAAAGTAACGGGGGAAGGTTTGATTGGTTTTTGTTCTTTGGATCGTGATATTTTCTTTTTCCCTGTCCATTCACCTTGACTTCCGTTTGCCACGACCCGACTTCTCCCCGAGGTGCTAGTCCCACGTACGCCCCGTTTGCAGGGATTGAGGTACCACTGATGTACCTATGGTATAATTCACAATTCATTAAAAGGATAGATGGATATTTAGACCGTTTGAAAAATAAATTCCTAAAAATAAATATTTACATCGTTTAAAAAAATAAATGAATGGAAAATTTTCTCATTGTTCATAAAATTATTTAGACATAAATTATTATCCATAATTTAAATATTTTTCATTGATTAATTAATCTAAACAATAGAAGCATATCAGTTTATTCAAATTATTTATTTTTTACAAAACAAACAAAGTATAATTACCTGTCTCGAATCATTAACCTCCCATTGACGTAACCCCGCTGATCCGAACTCTGGTATTCCTCCGAGGCTGGGAAGGCATAAGGCCAGCTCTCGACCTCGCTCAACATCTGCAACAGTGTCCCCGGTTTTCTCAGGCGACCGTCTGTCTGTGCTCTCAATTTCAAACTGAGAGAAGGCAATTATGTAACGAGCTCTAACATGGCTCACCTGTTCCTTAGCATCGTCCCAAAGCTTGAGCGCATTGTCGGTTTCCGACACGCAGTTGAGGTAGAAAAACACGGGTCCGAAGATCTTCTTCCATGGCTCTCCTGGTGCGAGCTTCAGCACCAGATCATCTCCTCCGTAGTGAGCACTCAGAAACATCTGAAACATGACACTCTCGCAAGTGAAGATCGAGTATGATTTAGGAGAATGCTATGACCTACGGAACAAATAAGAATTAGGAATTCGTGACGGGAAGTTATCCACAAGAATGAGAGAGAGAGAGAGAGAGAGAGAGAGAGAGAGAGAGATTAACGAACATACGGCGAGGGTAATGGGGCCGACATGGGAGGTAAGATTCTGTTTGAGAAGTCCGCCGGAGCGGAACTCGTTGCTCGGTGTAATTTGCCAGAATCCCACCGGAGGGTCGAAGCATATCCACCCGTGAACCTGGAGATCCTTGTTCTCGCATGAGTACTGGTACTTGTCATCCACCTGCAACCCAGATCAAATCCTGAGAAACATCTTCTGCTTGGATTTGCTTATGCTACATCTAAGTAGCAGCGAAGTTGACTGTAGCGTCGAGCTCTAATTGGCGAATTGGACGACCAAATCAACCAGCACAATAGGTGATATTTCCATGCACAAACTCAAAGTCTAGAGCATGGACATACAGGGGAGAGAGAGAGAGAGAGCGAGAGAGAGCAAGAATGTGGTAACAAAGTCACACATCGGAGAATTGGTGCGGTATGAAGTAGTTATACTATCTTAATTTGCTTATAAACTCATTGATGTAAACTTTCGAATAAATGTAAGCCCAACTCAATATCATAATTTGCCCGTAACTTAGGACTCCCGGTGCATATCGGATCTCAATGTCTATCGGTGTTTGGTGAAAAGAACAACTCAAGTCACTTCTATCTGTCATATGGTATAATGGCAAGCTCTTGCATACCTAGAGCTCCACCAGACAGCTACCACACCTCTTCACAACTTCTAGAAGAGAGAGAGTACCTCGCCCTTGAACTCTGGTTCGACGGGATCGACGAGAAGAATGGCTTCAGGAGTGGCCAAGGGCTGCCCTCTGCTAGGCAATCGATCGTCGGGAAGGGGCATATATCTCTGCCTATTATCTGCCACCGCCATGTACTTGAACCTATCCATGCAATGAAATCATCACCACCACAACAACCATCAAATTAGTCAAGCAACGAGAAGAAAAACAGAGAGAGAAAACCATAACGTGGATGCTAACTTATCCTTTCTAAGCTTGAAGACGATCCTGGTCTGGGGAAAGTTGAAAGCAGGCCACTCCCCGGAGTGCTCATAGATTCCATAGGAGTAGAATCCTGAGCAATTTCGAAGCATAACGTACCTGAAAAATACCCAAAGGAAAATTCAAAATTTCCCCCTCTATTATTATTATTATTATTATTATTATTATTATTATATGCTTTATGGCATGAAACTTGACATAAAAATCACACCTTTTGTCGATGTTGAGGGGAACCATCTTGCCCGCTTGGGAGGAATCCCACGGCCTCGTGAACGATATCTCCACTTGCTCATCGCTCTCCACTATAACGTTGAACTCGGTCGCATTCATTCTACACCACCAAAGCGTGAGAAGCATTAGATGGAAACTAGTAGGAAACATTATTTCTTTGAATTGAAAGTATAACTTCTCAATCTTTATATAAAGATGCATGACCCATCAAATACTTCCCACTAGTCAGATCAAGATATGGGTTAAAATCATTCCCAAACGGGTTGGAATTAATCTCATGATGCGACTACTTCTCCATTTTAAGCTCATGAAATGCCCAACAATCCTTGGGTTACATAAGCTGAATGTGAAATTTTTTTCACTGAAGGCATGAGACGTGAAATTTATACCGGGCCCCTAATTTATGCACAAGTCCACTGTTTAACCACTCATTCAACCCCTCAGTTTATTACATTTTTTTATTCGAAATATAAAATAAAATTGAAATGATTACCTCTCCATAATAACGAGTATAATCCCAAGTTAGATCAATGCTCGAGTTTTTCTTAGATGAATTTGATCACGAAAGCTTGATCATGCTAATGAAAATGAGTCATAATCATGCAATAATAAATCCCAAAATTCCATCTCTTCTAAATTGATCCAATCTTTACAACCTAACACTTTTGTTATCGATTTCGAAATTTTTTGTTTTTCGTTTTTAAAGAAACGATCGAAATGATGATGAGGCTTACCTATCATCGGTGCCGGTCGTGCCAGCACTTCCTGCTTCACTCCACACGAGGTCCCAATACCTACGAAACATAAGAACTCAAACTATAAGTTTGAAAATCGAGAATTATTTCAGGATTAGATCGATTCAACTGATTTGTGAGCGCACCCTCTGTCGAATTCGTCGTTAAGAACTTCGAGCAAATTGCTGATGCCGTTGTATTTGATCTCGGTGACGTATCCCTCTGGTTTCGCTATCGTCATCTGGACCACGCCATTGTCCATCACCACCTGCGCCGCGTCCATGCACGTCCGCACGAAATCAGCTAGATATAAACTCCACGATGCAATGTCTCAACTTCAGTGTCGAGATCGTATGTAACGTGCGTTTTCTAGGTAAGGTCGTATGTAACGTGCGTTTTCTAGGTAAGGGTTAAAATATCGAAGCACGAGAATCGAGCAGTCTGAGGTAAATCACGTTTCTAGGGTCGGCCAGGTTGAGAAAATAACATGTCTAGATTCACATGCACGTAGAAAAAATATGTAGAACGATCAAGAAACTAAGGACTCACATGCTTATCCTGAACATCCAATCGCACCCTCTGAGACGATGCGATAACACCTTCACTTCCCATTTCACCACCTTCTCGAGCAACAGAAGCGTTCTGGTATCACAAAGAAAGAGAGAATATATATATATATATATATATATATAAAAGCTATCTTGCAGGCTGGATTCGTCGAAAGATCTCCAGCAGCATGATGTAAGAGATACTGCAACTTCATGAGGACCCTTCACAGCTTATAAGAACGGCGTCTTTCAGCTTTGCTTTTCTTGAAGTAAAAAGTAAGCAATGCTTCTGTCGCAAGCTCACTTTTATTTACTTCATTCGGTCGCCACTACTGTTTGGTGGGTTTGTGAGATTGAGGCGTGCAAGGATAGACATCTCTATAGATGCCAGGTCCAGAGAATATCGTAGTTTATTCCATGATTATATTATTAGATTGCTCGTATTGGAGGACTTATGTCCTTGCAAAATAATTGTATGAATGCTTGGAATGGAAAACCTCAGCACGAGATAAGTGCACGTCGTGATTTCGGTTGATGTTGTCTTTGTAAACAGTTTTGACGGTTTCCACTATTTTGATATTTTTATTTCATTACTGAAATCTACTAGTTATCGGAAGCATCTTAACCTTTCGAGCACTTGTCCGACACAATGCCGATGTGAGAATGTAGAGTTGACAAAGAGGTACTTCGCAATAGAGGCCTCGGCCCTCTTATCATAGTGGCTGCAATTTCCACATCGACAAGAATATATGGTGTGAACTTATGACAGCAAGTCTTGCTGATGGGGTATCGCTCGACTGCTCATATGTATTTGGCACGATCTTTACTGTTAACTACTCCCAATTTGGTTTCTGAAACTCAAAAAATTGGAATGTAGTGCAAAGACGACGTGGACGACTTATTTTCTTGACATCAACAGGAATATATAAAGCCATAATTGCTTCAATCTTAAGCTGAGTACAGATATAGTAATAGTAGACTAAAGGATAACTTGCAGGTTTCATGGACGCAATGCTTAAGAAAACTTAGCTGCTAAGAGTTGATTTTCATGTCGCTGGAGGTAAAGACATAGTCTCTCTCTCTGAACTTGACAGGCCACATTGTCGTTGGCCCTGGTGTACTGGAGACGCCAAAGCGAGCTCTATAACTCCAACGAATGATGTTGAAGTAAATCAAAAGTGTCATGGCTGTCAAATAACCATAAATCAAATGCAGGGATTCATGAAGGCATAATAGTTTGCTAGTGAATGTGGCCAATATCTGTATAGTTATTAAAAATTTCACCCCAGTAACAAAGTTCAAATGAATTTTCAAGCTTTATTGTCCAATGAAATTGATCCATTTCGACAGGATCGGGTGCTAAATGGCTGTAGCTTTGTTTTATTCATCATAAACTGAATCTTAAACTATGATCAGGACAGTCCTTTGAATCAGACGCTGTTCATGGAGTGATCTCTCATAGACAATAGAGGTAAATATGGATGAATTGTTGCAAGGTCATCGCTGAATGATTATCGAAAAAATCATGACTATCTTATTTATGCTATCTAAAAAGAACTACTATGTTGGCTCCCCTAAAACAGCTTTGATCTTGTAATGGGCCTAAATGTAAAGAAAAGAACTAACATCTGTCTGTAGAATTGGAAGATGGAGGTCCCTCGAGGCGAATGTAGTCGTACATTATCCCCTGAAAAGGGGTAAGGCTTCCTATTTGTGTGAGGAAGATGGTGTTCTCACCCTTGATCAGTTTGGTGCCTGGCACATCGACAGAGAACAGCCAATAGAGCCCGTGAATCCCATGTCTCGCGATCGTGTTGTCCCTCCCGATCACGTCACTCGAGAATAAAGGAGAGCTTGCGTTCGCGTCATTGACCCTTACCTTTAAGAAGAGAGCATGATGAATAGTAAGTACTTTAATGGAGCATTTTTCTTTAAATTGAGGCTGATTAAAATTCAGTAGGGCTAAGCTTAGCATACCTGCAGCTCAGAAATGTGAGCGGTTGCGAGAGCCAATTGCAATTTATAGGTTCCAGTATGATTGAAGCTGTAAATTGTGAATTTGATTTGCCAAGTAGTTCCGTTATACGTGTTATTGCCAATTTCTCTGTGACACAGGATGATGTTCAGTTGATGAGTTACGTTAGGCACAGAAAGCTTTTACTTCAAAAGCAGATGAACCACTTGGGATTTTTTCAAAAAGAAAGTCTTAACAGAAATTATGCCTGTTTATTTCACTTTGAATTAGGTCCACCTATTGATTTTGCATTCCAAGACAAAGTGTGCTGTGTTCCATGGCGGCTATTAAAAGATGTTCATCGCGTATCATTCATGCATCTTGAAATTCCCGTAAAAGCGAAAATATTAGGTGATTATGAAATCAAAACCTGGTTACTTGAGCAAAGAACCAATCCTTCCTGAAGTCGCTTGTCCCGACTGAGTATATCAGATCTTCATGTGGATATAACTCGGCATATCTTTCCCACAGCCCATACTGTCTATACCTGGCCGATGGTAAATCAAATGTTAGCTCTCCTAGGCCAAGAAAGGGCAGAGAGAGAGAGAGAGAGAGAGAGAGATCATATGGCTTTGAAACATGACTGACCTATCAGGATGATTGATGTAGAGTGGGTTAACGTACTGAAGGTCAGGATCTGGAACGTAAAACTCTGAAGCAGTACGGTCAGGGATGCCTATTTCCCACAAGGTTGGGCCACTTCTCGGAGGCTCATACACAAGTTCACCCACATCGATATGACATGCTGCTTGTCGACATGTATTAATCCACATTAGTTGATCGAGAACAGAAGAAACTAACAGTCTATCCAAACAAGAAAGTATTTACCTGCAGATATCGTGATGTTTTTCGTATATTTGTAGTCTCCAATGAAACCTGGAACCCAAGCATAGAGATTGTATTGGCCGGGAATAATACCGCTGATGGAGAAATTTCCCTCTTCATCTGTTCTAGCCCAAAATTGATAGCCCTAGTAAAGAGAGATTTGTTATGTGGTGAGACCTCTCAGTATTTTCATTCTCCATTAATCACTAAGGACTTGCGTTAACAAAAACAGATCCAGGGCTCACAAAACCTCTAGAACAGCTTGACATAGCCCTGATAGGTGCCTGTATACACAAATTAAAATTTACCTTCGTTTCTCTTTGCCACGATCCAACGTCTCCAGGCGGTGCCAACCCCACATAAGCACCATTTGCCCCTAGGCATTCCTCGCTAATATATCTGGACAATCATCGATTCATTACTTGACCAGGCGCGCATAGAGAAAATGGGCACCATTTTCCTTAAGCATTCTGGGTGCATTTGGCATGAAGGTAATAGAAGTGCCCACCTGTCCAGCACAAGTAGTCGACCAGCCACATTGCCCCTTTGACTGGGCTGCACATAATCCTCTGAAGCCGGGAATTTGTACGGCCAGCTTTCTGCTGCAACGATTAACTGCCAACAAAATCAAGTTTAACCATGCGCACAGGAAGATTGGACAGAGTTTGATAAGTTAGTGTATCCAAGGTATTCATGCAAAACCTGCTCTTTTGCGTCCATCCAAAGAGAGCGTGGGTCTACTCCATCCAACATAGAGTTAAGGTAGACGAAAACTGGGCCATAGACTTTCTTCCATGGTTCGTTCGGTCCAAACTTCATTGTCAGGTCGACTCCAGAGTAATGAGCACTGACAAAAACCTTACGGATTCCAATTTGAGAAATCAATAAGTGATTGGTAAATGTGTTGATTGTACTTTGTCACCAAGCAAAGAGAATTAAGAATGTGACTTTGGAGTGATCAATTGAAGCTCCAACTAAAAGCATTAGTGTCATCTAGGTGAGAGAAACCGAGATTGCTTCTTCTTGTGTCCTAGATTTAAGAGGAGAGCTATTTACATTGAGGGATGTTGGGCCGACATGAGATGTTAGAAACTGCTTCACGGGTCCACCACTGCGGAACTCAAAGCTCGGTGTGATCTGCCAGACCCCGATGGGAGGATCCTTGCTGATCCAACCATGAACCTGGATGTCTTTGCTTTCACATGAGTACTGATACTTATCATCCACCTGCAATGACCAACCAATAAGCTCTCAAATGGTGATCATTTCTGGTGATCTTCATTTTCAATTCCTGAAGAAGATCCCTTAAAAGTAAAGCGAATGTCAGATCAGAAGAAAGTACCTCTCCTGTAAACTCTGGTTCCACCGGATTAATGAGCCGAACCGCCTCAGGATAGGCCAGGACTTGTGCTCTGTCTGGCAATCTATCATCTGGAAGGGGCATATATCTTTGCCTGTTATCTGCTATTGCCATATAATGAAACCTAGGCACATCATGAAATGCATTCAAAAATTAGTTCAACAGATTGAACTCCACCACCATTAGGTCCATATTCTTCATTTCAAGTACTATTGACTTTTTTAAAAAGTGTTTGGGAAATGAACTTTAATGAAAAAATTTAGAGGCAGCAGTACATACTTGTCCTTTCTAAGCTTGAGCACGGTCCTTGTGTTATAAATGTTGAAAGTAGGCCATTCTGCTAAGTGTTCATAAACCGCATACGTGTAGAAGCCTGAAGATCCACGAAGCATCACATACCTAAAAGGTCACCATTTATATTATCACCACCAGAAAAGTAGATTTCCCCGTAAACACGACATGCTAACATTAGAAGGTGACGGCGTACCTCTTGTCTATATTTAATGGAACTACCTTACCCTCAAGTGACAAATTCCACGTTCTAGTGAATGAGAGCTCAACCTGCTCATCATTTTCCACTATAACCTCAAAATTTGTGCCATCAAGCCTGCATAGGTAAAGTTTTACTTGTTACATAGTGACAGCTGCAAAGATTTATAACTAGAACTTGACATCTTGATTTTGATATACAGCTTTAGATATGTACTCTAGGGTCACGTGAAATTTACTGACAAAAATTACTTCAGCAGGTCTGAGGTTGAAAATAAAAGGTTTTCTTTTTGGTGTATGGACAACTTCGAGAATGATGTTAAAAACCGGCCATGCCTAAAGATTGAGTCATCAGCGGTACCATTAAGAAATGCAGAACTCCAATTTGTTCTGATAAGAATTTATCCTCTCAGATAAATGCTTCAACGGATTTATAAACTCTACTCAAGTTGTTGAGTTGCTTACTACATTTACATAGCTTTCATATAATTTAGCTGAGACTTCATTGCAGGCTACAGAGTGACATTGTGGTGCCAGAGTTCATGCCTGATCAAATTATGTCACCTGGAACTTCAGCAGAAGTGAAGTCTGAGTCCAGAGAAGATGGAAACATAACATACCTATCGAGTTTACCCTTTGTTTTGTTACTATTCCGAGCACTCCAAACCACATCCCAGTACCTACATATTCCAGTGAAATTATTCAAGTATCTAACCATTGAACAAAAAGCAACAGGATTCAAGCAAGAAGCAGCAATTCAACAAGTTTTTATGAATTTGTGGAACTTTAACTAATAAAAGTTGAGCAATAAGAGGGATAGTAAGACTCATCAACTGAATTGGTTTATTATATGATGTGGCACTCTGTTAAATGGTTATTTAAGTTAGTGGTCCATTTAAGCACTCATCAGGAATCTGCCACAGACTAAGTAAATATATTGTTAGAACATTATATGTGGCATTATTCATAATGTAAGACTTGGCCAAAAACCAACAAATGACGACTTCCCTTCGCAAAATCAAAGTATACTTGGTACATGTATGTTCAATATAGCTAACACAAATATGATGGGAACTGATCTTAAAACTTTAGCCCCAACCAATGATTTGGAAAGGTTAACAATGCTGAGGCAAAAGAAAGAGTGGCCTCTAGATATTCTGAGGTTCTGTTTAGTTGGAGATTGCTACTGACGACATAACAAGATAGGCAAGTATCGCTTGGTATGATTTTCTTTAAAGAGGGGTCCATTTACTTTGGTCCTATGTGTTTTCTTGAACCCATGACAACAAAAGAAGTATTAACCATGTCTGTGTCTACAGACATCTTCATCTAGATTAAGCCCACAAGTGCACCATACCAGACCTATGCTTCATCAACTAGGTTACCTTTCGAGATGTTCCTTAAGCCTTATGTAGAACAAATTTTGATAGAAGTAACCACTGGGGACAAAAGTAAAGGAATCACAATGAAGAAATGCTTAGGTATGTGTTCATTTGAAGAACATGAGGAGATTTATGCCTTTTTACTGTAGTTTCTGTGCTGTAAGCTCCCAGTTTGACCAGGATTGAACAGGTGAATTATTGGATTTCTTTTCTTCTTTTTGTGGATTTCTCTGACTCAGTACAGTCAAAGTAGCAAAATATCAACTACACATCCATCCTATCTAATGTGGTGTTAAAGATGTGCTTTTGGTGATATACTAAAATTGGTAGGGAGAATTCAATGACGATATACTTAAATTCCCTAAACAAATAAGACACGCAAAAACCATATCCTCAAATTTCTACGTGGTTATCGAGTGTAATACACTTGCTTTGAAGGATCCAGGAATTTATTCCGTTACTAGTTCTCACTAAACAACCTAAGAATTTATCTAGTGCAGAGAATTCCATTAAGAATGAAATGAATGTGGAATGGCAAGCAAAAAATGAAAGAACTCAAGACATCAACAAACATATACCCTCTGTTAGATTCGTCGTTCAATTCGTCGAGCAAATTGTCAATGCCATTGTACTGGATTCCAGTAACACTTCCTCCTGGATTCGACAAATTGACTTGGAGGATACCATTATCCATAACCACCTGCAAAGCAGTTGATCAGCGTATTGGAAAAGAAAGACCTTGTGGATGGAAAGCAATTTACTTGTACAATGACATGCTTGCGATTCAATCGATCTCAAGATTGCTCTTTCTTTTGCTGAACAAAAGAATGAATGTCTCTCTATAGTCTACCGCCTAAGAGGTCTGAACTTGATGACTATTGCTCGAAAGCAGCTTTTTCCATCCACCAATGCCAACTCTAAAAGGACGGCATCATCAAAATCTACTGACGTTGGACTAAAACGTCTCTCTGCATGACTATCATATTTAACCGGGCAAAAAACAAAAAGATTTATGAATTTAAAGTTCAAATATAGCAGAGTGAACCCAAATAAAAACGAAAACAAGATAAAACACAGATAAAGATTTGAGAGCAAAAGGAAATCCCGTACATATTTATCTCGAACTTGGACTTGAACCCCACCGGAGCGTGTTGGGGAGGGTCCAGGTGCAATAGCCTCATCATCATCTCCATCACCAGCTTGTCCGACATGACGCGGAACATCAATCTCGGTTCTTCTGACACAGTGACCATGAAACAGGAATGCAGAGAAAAATATCAAAAAAAGGGGAGCTCTCACAGAACCCATCATTCATTAAATGTGAGGATAGAATAGAAGCCCTTCCAGAGGTAGGCATACCTGCTTGGGGGGTGGGGATGAGAATGTTTAAGTGGGGTGTGTGCTTTGGTGCGAAAAAACTCTCGAAAAGTCACAAAAGGGATGACTGCTGGAGTTTCCTTAAAACGGGGGACAAAGGATAAACTTCCTTTCTTTGCTTCCCTTCTTCTACTTCTGCCTCTTCTGCCTCATCTTCTGTTCAATCTCTCTCGTGACTTTGAGTGACGACGAGATCATGTCTGAATTTCTACTTTCCTCTTTTTGAGTGTCTTTCCTTTGTAGTCATCTTTTGTTTGGTTCCGGTGTGCGGACATATTCGGAGGTTGTCCACCCGTGAAGGGTGTCAACACGTGACGTGAGGAATGGTCTATATTGATTAGATTGCAGAAGGGGAGAAAAAGAAAAGATAAGAAAAGGGGATCGCCCTGAAGTTGGAAAGGAATCATATTCAAGTTGAATAGAGACAGCATGTTAGTTACACCAAAAGTCACCAAACGAATTTCACTTTGTCAATCGCGTTGCCCACTCCGCACCAACCGAACATGGCAACGCAAAATACCGAAAAAGTATTTTAGGCTACCTTAGGACAAAAGTCAATAATGCATTTGGTTCCTACTAAAGATAGGATAAAATCGGATATAATGAGACATAACCCGAATAATAATATCACATGGGAAAGTGGAATAAAAGTGAATAGAATTTATAATATCCATAACATAACATAAAGCTATTTTTTTTCAAATAACAAGGTTCTTACATTGAAAAAATTAAAATGATATCTGGATTAATATAAAAAAGAGAATTCACAATAACAAAAATAAAAATAGACGATTTTCATTTTCTATTTATTCCTATTTCTGTTTATATATTTGAATTTCTTTCTATCCTATAATATACATTTTGTGTGTCTATATTCAATTACATATTTTAGGTGTATTAGTGTAGTTTATTAAATTTGTATTGAGAATGATGGAAGGGAATAAAAAATGAATAAGAGAGGAAAAATAATTAAAAAATAAGTAAATAAAAATGAATTAGAAGAGCCCATATGTTGAATGAACAAATTTAAATTTGAACTAGGTCTTTCTAATTCATTTGGTCTCCTTCTTCTTCGTATTTTCTAGTTCGTGTTGAAGTTTCACGACTCCTCCATAGTTCTTTGTTCACATCAAGCTCCATGAAAGAGAGTTGAAGTTCCTTCTCCTTCGTAGCTCTCCGGTTCACGTTAAAAGTCCATGAAAATAGCAAAAATGTCAAAATCCATCTTTTCCATAGCTCTATGGTTTATGTTGAAGTTTCATGAAAGTGACAAAAGATTCAAAACACTATTTTTCAGAATCGTGAAGATTGGTAATCACTTTCTATCTCTTTTACTCGGTTTGGTGTTCACTCATTGAAGTGGTTGTAGGTTGATTGCATTTCTTTTCATTGTTGAACTTTTAGCGGAATGTTGCAACAAATTATTTTCCTGTATATGATGTAGATCGTACAATAATTTAATAATTATAGGTTATTTTCGTTTGTGCATTTGTGGCTTCTTCAAGAAGAAATCATGGGAGATTCTTACCATCTCTATTTGCGCATTTTCAAGTTCATTTACCTTGATATGTCATTTAGACCAAACAATGGATAAGATAAAATATGAAAGTATTTGATTTTATTACTGCATTTCACCAAATAGTGAATAGGATATAGCGAAATCAGTGGATTATTTATCTTATCATATCTAGTTATATCTTGACTCAAAATTTAGATGATCAAATGCAACCTTAATGTCTCGACCCAAAAAAAATGCAACCTTAAGGAAAATGCCCTATTCGTTCATGCTTATGAAAACAATATCGATTTTCTTAGATTTTGCCATGCATGCATGATTTTGGTTATGATTTCTAACCTTGTGAGGTGGTAGAATTGCCTATGTTGTGGAAAGTTTGAATACAGCGTTTATTTGCCTATTTTGCGATGCGGATAATTGCATAATCAGAATGTACCCAATAAACAAAGAAACAGAGATCTAGGGATTAAAAGTAAGGAAAGAAAGTTGAGGATGATGATTTTTCTTGCAATTTCAGTACTTATACTCCCATGTTCATGTATGCACTTTCCTCCCTTGTCACACACAATGAAATTATCAGCCCTCATGATCTTTTTGTCTCTATGGTGCTTATCTAGGTTGAGTTTCTTTATTTGACCCGCTCCCATAAATTACAGAAGTGCAAGAATCGATACGTCATCCCCACGTTTGAAAGTATATTTCTAGAATTCCATGGGTGAAAATACAAATCACTGACCCATGCCAGTAAATTTCATGATCAACTAGAAATTAAATTTTCATAGGCAACTTAATTAGCCTATAACATGTTAGTAAGTTACCGACAATTATTGAGTGTAGACGTATAAATTAGTTATCACCACTTCTGTCAAAGTACCAACAATTACTTGATTATCTTAAGTTAATTCTTTAAATCGCCAATATTTACTTGAGTAGTTTAAATAAGTATCGAAGTAACTAACATCCATAGACGATTACCAACTATTATTTTGAATCCTTTTAACAACTTCCATATGATTGTTTCAAGATTATTAATTGTTCCAAACGCTTATGAAATATTTATTTGCAAAAGTCACCATCGAATTAAATGTCTCTACCTTCTACAACACATCACCGATATTAATGCAAATGAACTACCAACTCTTCGTGAATTGACCTACCATCTAATTTTGACTTTACTGGCTCTTATTTGATTTGAGTTAGCAACGGTCTATATAATTTATTAAAAAGTCACCACATAGGTCAACAATTTATCAATGATGACGTCCGCCTGTTAAATTAATCAGCTCTTACTAAAAAAAGAACGAACAACTCCAAAGAAAATACAGAAAATAATTTTTCTTTTTTTGGTCGAATCAGAAAATAGTTTATTCGGTTGCACTTTTTGTAATCACCAGTCCTACCTACCATATCCTCGTCGTCAATTCAAACCATACCGTCAGAGAAATGAGACTTTCGTTGTCCATTTATCCAACTCATCCAGTGAGCTCTAGCCAAAGATTTAAGCATCCTTACAAATTGTTCCTTGGCACAGCCCAAAAAGCAAAAGAGGTCAGCCCACAAACATTTCTGAGACCTCCATGAAAATTTGATTCTTGAGGCTATGCTAGCATCAAGAGCATCCGAGTAACGACTGCACATGCATATTGTCTATTTATCATTTCTAGATCCAGGGGACATCAAAGCATCCGCCAAATAAACAACTACCTAAGTTTCCATTTCATGATCGACATGACTGGTCAAGTTGAAATGCACAAACATCCGATCCACAGGAAGAAAATTAATGGATCAAAATATGACGGCAGCACCTGGAGGAGCTGGAGTGTACGACATTAATAGATAAATAGTGCTATAAACATGGCAAATGCGATGCACAGAGGCTTCTTCTTTGCTATCTTGCACACTCAAGCTGGGTGAGCAACGGCCGATTTCCCCACCACAAAAGATTCCTGCCACAGGAACTCCAGGAAAGTTCTCCACAAATGGCGAGCTATCGACATTGAAATCATTGAAAAACGATCCTCCACGGCCAAAAGAAGAGAAAATGAAACCCCCGAAAACCCAGGGTTTACCAGCACTCATAACAACATTCCCCATTTTATCAGAGCAATCAGAACCACTCCCCAGATTCAGACTCCTCAGGCGTGCTGAGACCTTATGGCATGATACAAGGGCAGCTGCAGGATCAGAATAGTAAAAGTGGAAACTATCTCCACTTTCAATGCCAGACCCCTCAACACGAAGGTATTCAACACCCCTGTCAAAAATTCAAGAATAGTCCTGAATGAGGAGGATATAATGTAGTTTCACTTGGGAAAGCCAAAGGTGATGACCAAACAGGCAATATGTTTTTATGCTGGAATCACGAGTTAGTTGCATAATTTTAAGGGCTGGTCATTCACATTCACATGATTGTGGCATGCCTGAAGCAGGCAAAAATTGATGCCATGTTTAAACTTAATTCCAACTGAATAAGCAAAAGAATTGTTAGGTAAAGTCAACATATATCCTAAGCTTGCTGAACTTCGAAAACTTCTGACTATTATTTTATGCCATTAAACTGAAAGATGAGATATAGTCATAATCCCATAAAAAATCTTGAACTTTTCCTTGTGGCACACCAATGCCCCAAACTTTTTTCGTCTCGGCAAAATCACCTAACTTGTAATGGTGACCCAAAGTACCTTCCTTTAAACTTCCATCCATAATGGCCCATTAAAAATACGATGTGGCGTCTTGTCCCCACATGCTGCCACGTCTGATTCTCAATTATCATTATGGACAGAACTGTGACGGAATTTATCTTTGGGTCACTAGTACAATATTGGGGTTGGTGACACAAACAAACGTTTAGGGTATTGATGTCCTCCACAGAAAACTCCAGAATATGGGCAAAATTTTCCCTGAGATATGATAGGTTAAATATATTTCATCCTACCCCCCACCACAATGTTTTATTCAAGCGGCCAAATCCAAAAAATAGGAACTGAAATCACTAGAACAGACTTAACTCAGATTCAGTTAATTATAATGTACCAAATTGCAAAATTAATCTTTCTTCGTGAAAGATCCACTAGAGTCATTATCACTAAGTCAACATTGAGGTATAGACAGTGCAAGAAAAGCTCCATAGATCCAGTTTCAAGTGGAAAGTATGACCAAAAATCAAAGAACCATTGCCTTCTGTGTCCAACCTCACACTGGAAAACAACCATGGAAATATATAATTCAACATAGAGACAAGGGTAAAGAACCTTCATGACTCACCCCATCACACCGTGAAATGACAAGAATGACATCAACTTTGTCTTCTCCACCCCAACTTCATAAAACCTTCTTTTAGTTACTCCAATGTACACGTCAGGATACTCAACACGATTTTCGAGCTGCCGCATAGTAAAACAGAGGCAAAAATAAGAGTACTATAAGTTGGTAATAGTAAGCCTTTATCCAGATTATATAGTAGCTCAAACTTGTGCACATAACATGAGGTGAAACTTCTAAACTAAAAATATGAGGGATAGATTATGCAACATCAGATCTCTACAGTAACTGCCACACATGATAAGTCCATCAAGGTTATTGGTTGTTTGATACGGGAGCTTTATTAAGTAAGCCTTTTAAATTCCTATTGCAAATCATGACCATAAACTTCTAAAGCAGCTAATGCTGCACTGTTCTGAATTAACACTCACCAGATTAGCCCATACAAGTTTCCCTATTTCCATGACATTCCAACTAAACTACAATTTGGGAAACGGATCATCCTGGACAAGACATGGCCACTGGATTTGATCTCAACCATAAAATGAAGAGGGTCGACTGGATTGCAGAAGGCATTGAATTTAATATTCATCTTCTCAGGTAAAAGACTGCAAATAATCTCTGACATGCAGAACAAACTTTTGAACAAATCAAGGAGCCACTCATTCGTGATATCTGTGCAGAAAGTTTTACAGTTCCTTACAAAGTTTATCTGTCCACTAAGGAAATACAGGAGCTTATCGTAACCATTTATTCCCAAGGCAAACAATCTTTCACAGTCACAACCCTCAAGTGATCTCAGATTCATTGACCTCTTGTGAAATATAATGCTGTGGTTCAAAGCATGCTCACACCCTTTTGATATGGAGGATCCATATAAGTGGAGCAACTCTCAAGTGACTCTCAGAGAATATTTGCTTAAATATGATTATCTGTAGAAATTGGACTAACTCATCCCTCAGTTGGACGACTGTGCATAAAGTTCTGTAGAAATTGGACTAACTCATCCCTCAGTTGGACGACTGTGCAGAAAGTTCTTCTGTTCCCCACAAGTGGTTTCCGTCCACTAAGGAAATACAGGAGTTTATCTAACCATTTACCCAAGACAAAGGATCTTTCAGTCACAACCCTCAAGTGATTCCCAGATTCACTAAACTCTTGTGAAATAAAATGCCACAGTTTAAAGCATGTTGACACCCTCTTGATTTGGAGGATCCACATGAGTGGAGCAACTTTCAAGTGACTCAGAGAATACTTGGCTGAACAAGATTCTCTGTCTAAATTGGACTAACTCATCCCTCATCATGGAAGGAGCACCAGAAAAGGAACTCAGTTCATGGCTCTGTTACTGAGGATTCAACTTTTAAGTGGAGATACAGTATCTAAGGACATGCAAATTCTTAGCGTAATACAGCAGTGAGAAGATCAACAAAGGAAACAGGTAGGGTTATCAACTGGATGAAACAAAATGACAAGAAATCATCAATCATTACTTGAAAAATCTGTTAAAAGAGAAGCTGCAAATTTGGGAAGCTCCAAAACTGGGGCAAGTGTTTGGGACTAATGACATTACCAAATCTGCAAGTTTAAACAGTAAACTTTGGTCTAATACCTCATCTCTGATGTCATTCAGAATTCCTTCGCCGTCAAGAATTTCCTCCTGACCTTCTCGTCTAGCAGTAAGCAATGTACAGCAATCACCAACTTTAACAGATGCTGCCTGTGCCTTGGACCTATAGTTGACAATCCATCCGATACTGCCACATGAAACTTAATATCACCTAACCCTGCTCATGCAACCAAGCCATGCAGGAAATCAAATATTCGCTGGAATAAAGAAAAAGGAGAACATGAAAAGGGCGGACTAAATGACAGGAGTAGGTGCAAGAAACAGCAAGAGTGAACAAGTTTTTTTTTTTTTTTTTGGGGGGGGGTGGGGGAGGAGGGGATTGGTGTTGGAGCATTTAAAATAGGGGCAGATATCTAAAACAAGCAACTAAGAAAGGGTACAACAATAAAAGCCTCCATTTCATTGACAGAAAAGACAAAGGTAAAGCAAAAAAGTTTTAAAATATTGGGAGGATTTTAAAGCAAGGCAAGCTTAATAACTTGATTCCTGGGCATATGCAGGATCCTGTCCAAATGGGTAATATAAGAAAGACATGAATGACTAAAGGTAATCGGAACACAATACAATAAAAGCAGAAGACTAGTGCAAGAAACAGCAAGACTGACTGAACATTGAGAGAGAGAGAGCTTGTTGAAAAATAGCAGGAATCTTTTTTCTTTTTGCTGGATATACAATCAGGAAAACAATCTGAAGAATAATGGAAGGGAAAAACAAAGCAATGGGAATAATCAAGAAATTTCAGACAAGCGTGCAGAATTTAGAGTCTTATGAAGTGTACTTCCTTTCCTCCATGAATTCCTGTTTTGCGAGTGAATGGCCATTTATTAGAGCATGCTTCTATTTTTCAATATAAATATGGAAAATCAACAGAAGGAGTGAAACCAAATTCAAATTATCACCAATTGCAGTAGACAATTACTCTTGGATCCATTTGCAACAAAAAAGAAATTAAAGAACATATTATAAGCAGAGACCATGGCAGCTGTGTATTGCTGAAACTGAAACAATACATACATATTTAAAACCATTACCAGGGCATTTGTGTCTATCTTTGGCAAAAACAAGTGCAACGGCACTGGTGGTATAGTTTTGGGGCCCAATCGCAGAGATGTATCTGGAATCGTTTGCACTTCTGTACTCAAAATTGCCTTTCTCGTCACCAACTATCGCAGCTTCCAAAGGCATTGCATAATCTGCAATGCACAATTATGTAAGATGTGCTTGTTCATGAGGCCACAAGAGCCAATGCCAACTGCAGAAATTTGATCACACTTGTAAGAAGATGAACAAAATGAGCTGCAATGATGATAATGACTCATTGATGTACTTGTTCTTTAGACTGTATGCCCAACAATATTAATCAAACAAAAGCGCATGCACTGAGTATGGCGAATCAAGAGAAGAAACTGCTCTTTCCAACATATGTTTGTAACTACAAAATGATATTTTCTTTAACTTTGAGCTTCAAAATGGTGGCCAAAATCATTTTTTTTGCCATATGAGATTCTATTAGTCACGAGCCGAATTTGCTTGAAGACCAGTCTTAAATTCTTAGCTGAGAAACATCATGATTTTCACAGGAGGAATCAATTTTAAGTCTGGTCTTTTCCACTAACAATTTCACAGTTCAGATCACTTGTAGTAAGCTCTAAAGGGCATATGCTAATAAGACTCAACTTCAAAAGCATTAAATAAAAGCCCATTATGCAAAATGAAGTGCACTTTTACCAACAGTATTCAGATAACTTAAATGGTGAAGTTCTCATCTGTTCAGGTCCTAGTCCTGGCATTTTTTTATCTTGATCAAGGTCCTCCTCTACTTGCTTTGCTTGTGGATATAGCTTCTGTATATGAGTGGTGTTCAGCCACATATGTAAGTCTCTTCCTCCCCCCCACCCCCGGGGGGAACCTCATATTTTGGTATATCGGTTAGTATCATGAGACTTCGAGTCTTAATTTTGTACTGCTAAAGATTTTGTATTGCTAAAGACTCAAACTAACTGAATCCAATTTGTCCTACACTTAAAAATAGTGCTGTTAACTCCTGAGAATACTTCTATAAGATGTCAATAGCACATTGAAAGGGCCCATTTAAGCTGTTTATAAGAAGTGTACCTGTACATAAAGCATAAACTATTTTCTTATGGCATATTTTCATGCCTTAGAACATCTGACTTTTTTTTTTGCCCTCAATGAAATGTTACAGTTCTTTTTCACCAACCCCAAGTGATTTAGGAGATAGTTTTATTTTTGACAACCTAGCTGGTAACTCCTGTGAGGAGCACTGGGCAAAAAACGGATCAAATCAACAGCCTTTTTTTCTGTAATTTACCCTTACCTTATTATCTCTCACCCTAAAATATAGATCCCTTCTTCCTAATGATAGAAGAAAATCAAGGATAAAAAGGACTATTTCCACTCCCACCTAATTATCTAAGAGAATGAGAAGAATTAACCAACCTAGTTTCTCAGCAGCAGATTTGATCTCAGCAGCTCCATCCTATGAGATAATTGTAACATGTCAACTAAGGCATCCAAGAGAAACGAATTTTAACTTATATGAAAGGGAAAAGAATGTAAAACAGGTGACTGGGGGACATACTCCAAACATAATAACTCCAACTGGTGTTGAGCACCCTGACACAGCAACTGAGTATTCCGTTATATCCATTATGAACTTGTCAACCATTAACCTGTCCTGGTATCAGCAAGAAATTTCTACCTTAAACCTTGAATACAATTTTGCATACCAAGCTTTGAACTTAAGAAAATTAGAAATTCCATTCATGACAAGTGGCATAAATTAGAACAAATCACACCATTTTATCAGGTGGCACCTCCAATAGACACTAATCCAGCACAATGACATAAAAGGATTCATATAACCGACCCATTTAGTAGGGCAAGGCTTAATCTGGGTTGTCACAGCATCAATTGGTCATGGCCCAAAGACTTGAGGGTCAATGTTCAATGGCAATTGATATAGATAGAGAAAATTTGCATGTAAACATAAGTACAGGATTTCTTTACCTCATTTACTTCCTCCAGATGCAGCAGCGGGACAACATCAACTTTCAATCCTGGTACAAAACCCACGGTCAGGATAATACCCTGTTCAGCATTGTTGGAATCACTATCAATATCTCCTTCAACCTGCAATATTTTGGTTCCACAAAAGGGCCCAAAAAGAAAAACAGAAAAAGCAATATTCTTAACAACCTCATCAGAAAGATTCGTCTTCGATCAATTTTTGTGTTTGTCTTAGTTTATGGTTGTTTAAGAATCTCTCTTGCAGGAAATAAAACATAAGGCAGGATCTAACCTCTTTGACTTGATTGGTAATAACATCTACTCCAATAATTCCACTGTCAGCAGATATTACCATAGGTGTTCCAGTCCCCAATTTTCGACCAATCTGGACCATGAATACTTTGATAAATCAAATAGCAACAGGTCAATGGACTGGAACAAATTGAAAGATAAAATTGAATAAATATTACTAAAAGGCCTTTCATCAATATTCATACGTATTCAAGAGCATCCGTCATATTCATGTTATTTCCGACATTGATGATGGCAAAATGTGGGCAAATCGGCTCAGACAAAACCTTATCAACAACCTCTTGCAAAGCAATCTGCAAAATAATAGAAGAAATCCATAGCTCAGTAGAACTACATACTAGCTATTAGGTGAAATAATTGCACCAAGACTTTAAGGAAAGGAGGAATAAATGCTAGAGAAACCAATGCGAGCTCAACCCAACAGTAATGAATGAAGAAAAGCAGCCCAATTATTTGGATATTCTTCCTTAAGGCTAACAAATGATCACATTCAAGACCAAAACACAAGCTGTCACCATCAATGAGTATCTTCAGAATTTTGTTCTCGTAAGTCCGAACCATAATACTGATTCTCAGGAATTGCATATTAGCCATGACAATGTAAGCTAAATCAATCAGGTAGGTCCTGGTAATGAAGGAAAATGAGTTTCAATTCAGCTCCTAGTCCAGCATAACATAAAAGTCTAGCTCAGTGTTGCACTCTCAGAAGCTTCGAGCTCACAAAGCTGCAGCTTCCCTGTGGGCTTTAAAAATTCAGTTGGCCATTAGCATATGGTTCAGTTCGTCAGTTGATTCTTAACGGGGCTGTGATTCACCGACAGCTTTGTATACTCTATCGATGAGTGCTATAAAGTTGCCATCTGCACGAGAAGGAATGATATGTAACAGTGATATGACACCTAATGGCATCCCACGCCAGGCCAGCATTTCAAGTGGCATCATCATTACAATTTCTTCATCTGCGTATTTGCGCATACACCAGGAATCTCCCCACCACTGTACCGGCGCGAACGCACACAGGCACACTCTCTGTCTCTCCCTCTCTCTCTGAAACAATTGGTGTCAGACGCAGCACGACCACTCAGTCTATATTCGTCCTAACTGAGCTTTATGGACTAATTGACAAGATTTCACGAGGATTTCTACCAGGGGACCAAACCAAACCGAGAACGCATTATACCAAAAACCTAACAGTGAAATCCAAGAGAAACACCATATTTTTTACCCAAAAAACTGACAGCTACCAACTCGACAGAGGCAACGAAAGAAAAGACCTCTGCCGTTTGGCTAATTCACCTGAGCACAAGGGTTGAGGGAGAGCGCAGAAGCGAGCTTGGGCCGCGACAGGATCCGCTTGCAGACCCAGTGCCACGACCTGCTGACGCACGCTGCCGACGCGAAGGTCGCCGCCGGCAGCCGCCGGAGGATGCTCTCGAGGACGTCCTCGCCGACGGAGCCGAACCCGGAGGAGGAGCCGCCGCCACCGGCGCTATGGAGCTTTCCCATCGGAGAATCCGCCATTGGAAAACCGCCGAGATCGCGAGCAGCAGTACCCCGAGACACTGAAGCTCCCCTCGGTTCTTATAGGAGACGAGATGAGCTTCGGTTACGGTTAAAAATTTGATATTTAATTTGATATATTTTTTAAAAAAAATTAATTAATGGAGATGTCGTTCCGTCACAGCACACGTGTCGCGTCGCCCGGGCCGGCTCGCGTCCCCGAGCGGTCCACCACCTACCCGATCCTGTCCGTATCTGGCGATTTTCCCCCCTGATTTTCATCCTTTGTTTTCGCTTTCTGTCGAAAAAACATCTGCAGAAAGTGGCGTCGGCTGACCATTGACTTATTAGATTCAAGTGATTCAGCGAAGGAAGGGTCAATTCTAAAAAAAATCTCAAATTTTAGGTCAAGTCTTAAATATATCTCGAATTTTTTTTTGTCTCAAGAAAAACCCCAAACTTTAAGTTTAGTTTCAAATCTATCCCGAACTTTTCTTTTGTCTCAAAAAAACCATAAATTTTAATTTTAGTCCTAAATCTACCCCGAATTTTGTTTTGTCTAAAAAAATCTCAAATTGGTACACATATGACAAATTTACCCAAAATAATTTTTTTGACCACCAAAAAAAATTACCATATATTATTTTCCGTTAAATTTTACCGTCAAATTTCTAAATTAAATAACATGCCACAATTAACGAGTATACTAATTTGGGGTTTTACCCTCTATTTGTACTAAAAAAATCACCAATTTTTTTATCTGTTCTTAAATATACTCTATAGTTTAGTCCCAACTTAACATTGCATTTCCACATAGATAATAAATACACATAAACAAGATGTTATAGAAAATTATTTTCAAAATAAAACCATTTTAGGATATAAAAAATTAGGGATTACTAATACGGCTTTTGGACAAAGGCTAATGAGGGCAAATTTAGGATTATAGTAAAATTTGATAATTTCTTTTTTGACAAAAAAAAATTGGGATAGATTTGGGAATAAATTAAGAGTTTGGGGTTTTTTATGAGATTAAAGAAAAGTTTGAGGTAGATTTGAAACTAAACCTAAAGTTTGAGGTTTTTTCTGAGACAAAAAAAAGTTCGGGGCAAATTTGTGACTGAACCTAAAGTTTAGGGTTTTTCTTGAGACAAAAAAAAGTTCGGGGTATATTTGGTGTCGGCTGACCATTGACTTGTTAGATTCAAGTGATTCAGCGACGGAATGAGCAAAGGTTTACAGTATCTTTGACCGCCACTCGAAGAGGGGCAATCGAAACCGTGCACGCACCCTCCCGCCTAGAGCTTTCAAACTGGTAAATCAAGTCAAATAAAAAATGTACCGATACAAATTGATTAATTTAACTCATTTTGACTCATTTTCATATAATGTAAATATAATAATTCATACTTAATTTTACGTAAATTCATATTGCTAGAACATTACCGTATTTAACCAAATCTAGAAAAATCCATGTCTAAATTAGGGTGAGATTGTAGAGTGAGTGAACGCAATAGAGTGAAGAAAAAATTATAAAAATGAATTGGGTCTAAACAAATTATAAACTTATTTAACATTGATATTATTTTTAGGTTTTGCTATTCTAAATTAATTTATGACACACTTGCTAAATATGACCAATTCATATAATAATTCAATCCATCAAATATGATTTAATAAATTGATCCATAACCCATTTTAATAAATCTAGTGTGATTTGAGATTTCATACGGATGATGAACTATGCTCGGTGTTCGTTAGCTTTAATTAGGGATGAGGAGTTGGCTCTCAAAGTGAACTTGCTAACCAGTCCTTACGCCTTGCTGGTCTAGCAACCAAGTTCAAGGAACATAAATTTCTCTCTGCCGTTGCTTCTAGAAACCGGCCATTGTAGTCTCTTGCAAGGCAAGCTGTCTCCGCTACATGGGTGGAAAGCTACTCGATAGTCGGTCCTCTCCGCTCTAGGATCGACCCGAGTGGCAAGAGCAGTCCTATCCTGTCTAATTATAGTCGTGTCCTCCAGCAATATGAAAAATAATTGAGTTTACTATGTTTGGATACCATATAAGTAAATGTGTCAAAATGTGTCATAAACCCATATTATGACTCACTTTTAGTTAAATAGATCAAGTGAAAATTGAATATGGATCAAATATGGGTCAAATGAAAATTGAATATTGGTCAAATATGAGTTAAGTAAAAGTTAAATATATGTCAAATATGAGTTGAATGAGTCATTTAACATAGAGTTTCGAGTGAATTTGTGTTTCTCTACAATAACAATAGTTTTTAGCAATACGGGTCGGGTCGGGTCTAGGTCGAGTTGGATATGGGTCATTAGATTTACATTACATGAATTTAGGTCAAAACGGATTAAACTGGTCAATATGGGTCGGACCATTTTCGACTCGATCCAAACCCGACATGACCCACTCATTTGACGGGTCTACACATAAGTTTGATAGTGGTGGGGCCGGTAATCGTGGAAACCTAACTCGTGCCGAGAGGGATGGAAAGGTTCCAAACCTAACTCCAAACCAGATTGGGATGCTGAAGGGACACCGTCCTGAAAAAGAAGCACGGATTGTCAAACCTTCGTCTAAAAAAATGTGGAAAACATGTCTAAACAACGACGACTCCATAAACCCCATGCGGCTTAATGCCACCGAGGATTCTCGTTTGGTCACATCCTCGTTTTTTTTGCACTGTACCTTTGCCGATCTCGTCAATGGTGGTCGGCACATACTATCAAAGGCGTCCTTAAACTTTCTGTAATTATTGGTGGGAAATGGAAATGCTACACGTGCCCATGGCTATCTTTATGCTTATTAATTAATGCAAAGATAGACAGAAAATGCACATGAAATCCCTTTTTCCAATAAGCCGGCCTTTTGTGAATATCATTTCTGAAATTCTACACTTTATTTAATTTTTGGATTTTGCTAACATTAGAAGAACAACAATTTATTGTGAGTTATAAATTCTTAAATGAATGGATCCCATAACAATTTATGATTTTTTTAATAATTTAGAACAAACTGTTATTTACATATAAATTAAATATTATCATTCAATTATAAGTTATAAATTTTTAAGGAAGTGGATCACATAATAATTTATAATTATTTTTTATTTTTTATGATTTAGAATAAATTATTATTTTCATATAAATTAAATACCGTCATTCAACTATTTTTTCTCTTTTTCCCTTTGCAAGTTGATTGTAAATAATTACCGAAAAAGAATGAGAAAAACAAGGCGAAGCAACCTCTCCAGCAGGTTGAACGTCGTTGTCTCAAAAGCCCTGGCGTGCCACCTTGAAGACTCCGAAAGAAAGGACAAGATCGAAATCTTCAGGCGGGTCCTCTTTGGAAATTTTAATGTTGACTCTCCTCGTACAATTCTATTTAACCGGCAAGTCATACTCTATCCAGCTGTACTATTACCATTGACGTGCCTAATCACCAAAGTTTACTGTTTGATTAAAAGTCGATCCTTTTATTTATGCTCATTCGTCAAAACCCTGATCACTTATGCACATTTTCATTCCATTACTTATCCAAAATTTTGAATGTGTAAAATAAATGATTTGAAAAATATTCTCTTAAAAATGATCATTTATATCCCTTATAAAAATGAATGAACAAAATATATATTTATTGTCATGAATATATTAAACATAAATTATTGTCGATAATAAAAAAAATTATTGACTAATTATTTTACTCGATACAATTTATCATTTCTTTGAAAATATTTTTTAAATCATCCAATTCAGTTAAATATCAATCAATCTCTTGGATAGCATTGAAGCCATGTCACTCTGTCGAACTTTGGAGATAGATTAGATGGACCTCATGGAAAAATAATTATAAGTTTGGGATTCGATTTCGGGCAAATTCCAAGTTCAAGGACTAAATCAAGAAAACTACATAAGCTTCTAGGACCGAACATGCAACTTTTTTCACCTCATCGCTTGCGTCTAATCTGGAATCTAGCGCAGACCAGCGTGAGACACGAGTTGCTAAAACGACCCTGAGTGTTTACTTCCATGCACAAAACATGGCCGAACATCAACTGCAGAAATGTCCCAAAGTCGATGCCACTATTGAAGTTGAAGATGACGATGGAGGAGCTTCGAGACGGATATAGTCGTACATGATTCCCTGGAACGGACCGCTGCTTCTTGGTTGCGTCAGGAAGACGATGTTGTCGCCTTCGCCAAGCAAAGTCCCCTTGATGTCCACACTGTACAACCAGTAGAGCCCGTGGATTCCATGCCTCGCTATCGAGTTGTCCCTCCCGATCAATCCTGTCGAGAACACTGGGTTTGACTTCGGGTTATTTACCCGTACCTTTCAAGACAGTGTGATCTCATTAGTTATTTTCTTGTTGCATTAACATTCGAAATGGTATTTTCCTTTTCTTTCTTATTGATGATGGTGATTTTGTGCAAATGTACCTGTAGCTCGGAAAGTGTGGCCGACGCAATCGCTATCCGGAGCTTGTAAACGCTGTTCTTGTCTATGTTAGCGAGGGTGAACTTGATCTGCCATGTTGTGCCCAGATAGGTTTTATCATCCTTCTTCCTGGGGAAAAAAAATCTTGAATAATTGATTGAGAATGTGCAAGCTGCAGAATTGTTTTGAAAGTGCAATTCCTTCTTGTATACTACATGACATGATGTTCTTAATGAGATGTAGGAGTCTAGTGACCTGTAATTAGATTAACTATGACATGTATGTCTGATAAGTGTACCAATTCATTGGAAGAGGATATGTTACCTAGTAACCTGAGCAAAGAACCAATCCTTGGAGTAGTCGCTAGCGCCAACAGAGTAAACCAGATCTCCATCGGGATACAACTCCGCATATCTTTCCCACAGTCCATATTGCCTGAACCTGTAAGCAGGAATTACTTTAAATCGCGTCACAATTTAATCGAGATCACCATCATCTTATCAGGCACTTGCCTGATTTATCGAGAAAGCCACGCATGAATCATGCAGAAACTGTAGAAAAGACTCGCCATGCAAAGCAAATGACTTGTTCATAGATCCACTCTCATTGGGTTAATTAGCATTGACGGTTCATTTACAAAGCTCCAGTGTATTTCTAACCTGTCAGGATGATTGACGTAGAGCTTGTTGATGTATATAGGGTTGGGATCAGGCACATAGAATTCTGCCGCGGAGCGGTCAGGGATGCCAATCTCCCACATTGTTGGCCCGTCTCTCGGGGGCTTGTATATGAGATCGCCCATGTCAATGATGCTGCCTGTGCATTCATTGACGGCAAGTCACATCCGACAAACCAAAATTTGGTTACAAAAGTTCAAGAGGAATTAGAAAGTGAAAAGAGGCACCTGGTGTTATGGAGATCAGAACGCCATACTTGTAATCACCGATGCATCCGGGAACCCACGCGTAGAGATTGTAGTTGCTGGCCCGTGCATTGTTGATGTAGAAATACCCATCCTCATCTGCTCTGGTCCAGAATTGGTAGTCCTAAATTGAAGACCACATATTAACTTCTGTTAAAACTGTGCTTTTAAAGCATACAGCTAGAGGAACAATCTCTCTTTTTGAGGGTTGGTCCTTAATGTGAATGTTATGGTCGTTAATCATAGGTGATGTCTTCAGTTCAGAAGAGCAATCTGAATAACTTGTGAAAGAAGCAAAGCCTAAGTCAGACAGACCTTGCATTCGCGTTGCCATGACCCGACATCGCCCGGTGGAGCTAACCCAACGTAGGCACTTTTTCCGGATATATAGTCGTCGCTTATGTACCTATGGAGGCATCCATTTTCCCCACATGAACAGATAGTTAATATCGTGATAATGCTGGGGCAATTCCGAATGATGCTTGAACCTGATTCTCTGTCTGCCTTTTCTTTCAGTAGTCTAACCCTCAAATGAAATGGAGGTCACAAAGTTCTATGCTTTCTCTCACATATGAATCCGAAAATTATTTCAGCATAAGCAACGATACTATCAGGCGAATTTGCAAAAGAAGCTTGCAGTTTTCCTTTGATCAGGAAGATAATTAAGTGGAGAAATATTATATGATCTGGTTCAGCATACATACCGGTCAGAGACTAGCAATCTGCCACGGACATTGCCTCGCTGGTCTGAGGTGGGAAAATCTTCTGAAGCCACAAAACTGTAAGGCCAGTTCTCTACTTCCACCATCGCCTGATAAAGAAAGAACCAAGAACGAAATCCCCATGTGCATGTTGCAAACTCGGTACGCAGTTAGATATCCAGGAGTTCAAGGACAAATGAAGGAAAAGAAGAAGGAGAGAAACCTGTAATTTCCCAGAGAAAAAGAGGATCGACGGGATCGGAGACAGAGTTGACGAAGAGAAACACGGGGCCAAACACTTTCTTCCACCCCTCGCCGGCCTGGAACTTAGGCACCAGATCGTCTCCCGTGTAATGGGCGCTCAGAAACACCTATAGTTCACATAAATCTCTCCATCATACTGTCAATACCTATAATATGGTTCTCAGGATATCAGATGAAAAAAGCTTGCAAGATCACTAGTTATGGATGCCACATGACTGAGCAAGAGTTACTGAATAAGTACCATCAAGCTAAAGACTCACCATTCTACTTATCAAAAGAAAGCAAAGATGATCATCAAGAGAGAATTGGCGCTAGGTATGTCGCCAAATACAACGTATTCTCTCACAATTTTGTGCGCCGGCGTTGATTTCGTCTGTCGAACCATTTATAAAACGAATCTACATGATAATGTTAAATAGGTCGTGGGCTGACGTGGCGTACCGCTAGGGTGGTGGGGCCGACGTGGGAGGTGAGGTTCTGCTTGACAGGCCCGCCAGATCGGAACTCGTTGCTGGGAGTGATTAGCCAAAATCCCACCGGCGGATCGCTGCAGATCCAACCGTGCACCTTGCTGTCTTTGTTGTCGCATGAATATTGGTATTTGTCGTCCACCTATTCCGTCAATTGTACACAAGGATTATCCATTAATTTTTTGGCCAAAGAGAAAAGAAAAGTATTTTGTTTCAACAAGTGGTAGACAAAATCAATTATACTAAAAAAATAATATGGGAATTTGATGCAATATGATACAATATCGGTTTAAACACAACATGTTTTCCATATTTAAATATGTAGTTTCTGTTTATCAATAGGGCAATAGAGCAAGAGCTCAACAATAACCTAATAGATTATGAATAAAAAAGTTAATTAACATGCCTCCCCCTTGAGCTCGGGTTCGATTGGGTCGACAAGCAAGACGGCTTCAGGGTAATCGAGAGGTTGGCCTCGTGGCAGTATACGGTCGTCCGGAAGGGGCATGTACCTTTGCCTATTGTCAGCCATTGCCATGTACTGGAACCTACAATTTCCCTCCCATGCACAAAAGCAACATGATCAACAGTAATGAAAAATCGCAGACATTTTCTTAGATTGTGGAAGAAATGTCACAAGTCAGAAAATGGTAATGCATATGTGTCTTGTTTGCTTGATTACTTGTCTTTCCTAAGCTTGAAAGCGATCCTCGTTTCGCCGAGGCTGAAGCCCGGCCAGTCCTTTGAGTGCTCGTAGATGGCGTAAGAGTAGAAGCCTGAGCTGCCACGCAGCATTATAAACCTAACATGGGTCGCCATCGAACTCTTTCAAAACACATTTATAATATGCGAATATCGATCAACACAAGCACATATGCACAATAATGTAGGGTTGCGATTCATGTGTGTGACCTTTTATCAATGTTGAGGGGAACCACCTTGCCTCCGAGGGAGGGATCATAAGTCCTTGTGAACGAGAGCTCCACCTGGTCGTCACTTTGCACTACCACCCTAAAACTTGTTCCTTTAATCCTGCATTGGAAATCTCAGTTCTTGAATATATATATAGCTGGAAAAATTCAAACCCATTGTCTATGACTGTTTGCAATCAAAGGATATATGTGGCGGATGAGCGAGAAGTGATTAATGTGGTCGATGAAGAATCCAGATTTCGAATTGCTGAAGCTTCATATATCAGGAACTGAGAGTGGATCGGGAATGGGGTGCGATTACTTACACGTCAAATATCCCTGGGGAACTTCCTGGTGCATTCCATACAAGATCCCAATATCTACGAAATCAAGGAGAACTTAAAAAAGTTCAGTCAAATAATCTATTACAGAAAAGGCATTTATATACATGAATGATCATTTTATTGAAGAATATATATGCAGAAAAGATTGGTGGAGGTAGTAGATGAATGTGCCTAACATTATTATCTGGGGAATATGTAAATATATACATCTACATATATAAAGTTTTACCCTCTGTTGGACTCATCGTTGAGAACTTCAAGCAGATTGTCGATGCCATTATATTGAATGCCAGTCACAATGCCTTCTGGCTTCGACAGAGTCACCTGGACAATACCGTTGTCCATCACCACCTGCCACATTCATGTTTTAGCAAACAGAAATCAGAGTTTCTGTTTTCTAAATCCAAAGAAAATGGAGGGAAATAAAACAAAAGATGACGACAGAATACTACATGGCGATCTTGAATATGCAATTGCACTCCCGAAGCTGACATCTTGAATTCGTCTTCCAAGCACATGCAATTACAAGTATAATTGCTATCTATCTATCTATCTATATATATGGCCAGTTATAGTATAAGCCGATTGGGCGGCCACAATAGTGGGGATTGTTGGGGACTTTCTTTCCTTGGACTGGAGATTAAGCATTCGTATGCACTTTTTGGATGTCACTAAATGGTGTGATCCAATCTCTCTTTACTTGGTCGCCACCATCAGCTTTGGTGTAGGAGGTCCACAAGCGTGCAAGAGTCGCCAAGAATGACAATGAATAAAGAAAGCAAATTACTTAAAGATGCATCGACCTGAAAAAAACAAAAAGAAATAAACAAAGATGCATGAAACTGCCGACGATAAGTAAATTAATGCACACCATGTTGCTTGATCTCGTGCGGGCTTCGTTTTGTCACTTTTGCCGATCTTATTGAGTTAGGATAAATTTGTGATTGATGGAAACCTACATTCAGGACATGAGGAAGGTTGAGTGATAAGCACTCGAAATGTCTCAACCCATCTATGTGCAAGACCAAAGATGCAAGCACCTAGCCGAGGCGGACTTCGCTGTGATATCCAAATCACGGGAGATAACAGAGGGAAAAGAAGGGTTCTGAGACCCCAAACCGAATTAGAGAAAGGAGGTCATATCTTGAATAGTGTCCCAACCATGGAATATGAACATGTAGAATGTGGATAACATTCACTGTTTAATCATGCATATAGACATTCCCTTCAAAAAGGCCCCGCGACAGCCCTCAAGTACAAAAGATACATGCTAGCATTTTCTTTGCCAAATCTACTGAGCACATGAATATTGCTCGAGAAAGTGCAAAATGCACCAGTCGTACACGAAGAGGGTGCAGTGTCCTGTATATACATATACAATCAATTCTGGGTCAAATAGACGACCTCTTTTTTCCTGAATATCATCATTTGGCAAACAAACTATTGTATACAGAGCCGAGTACAACTCTACTTCAACCCAGAAGGGTAAGGTTGGGGTCCTTCAAGACGCAAGTAGTCATACATAAGCCCTTGAAAAGGGCTGTCGCATCTAGGTTGAGTCAGGAATATGGTATTTTCCCCCTCGTTTAGCAGAGTACCAGGTACATTCACATTGAAGAGCCAATAGAGCCCTTGAATCCCGTGCCTGGCAATCGAGTTGTCCCTTCCTATAAGTCCACTTGTAAAAAGAGGGCGTCTTGCCTTTGGATCATTAACTCGAACCTTCAAAAGATTCACATTTTTTTCTCAGTGAATTGTCTAATAATGGTGAAAGCAGATATACATGTCCATACCTGCAATTCTGCCAGTGTAGCCGATGCAAGAGCAATTCGCAGCTTGTATGATTTGCTCCGATCAATGTGGCTTAAATTGAACTTGATCTGCCATGTAGTTCCTTCATGACCACCATCCTGTTTCCTCCTGATGAAAAGGCATGTCAATCTCAATAAAATGATCAGGACGGACATCCTTAATCATACCACCGTGAGTCCAGGTTTAAGATGAAGAAACACTTGTTGGAAAATGACAGAATCAATGAAATATGCAAGCAAATGACAAAGCAAGAACCTAGAAGGTTGTGTTGTTCTCAGCAGTTTTTAGCTTCTTATATTGGAATCACCTCTAATGACAACCAATGAATCAGTCTCATCGATTTTGCTTTTCCATCCTTTTGCAACAATCTCAAAAACTAGGACACATGGCACCAATAAAGCATGTTTCTTCCTTTTTGAGACTCCTGGCCAAGTAGCCTGACCACACTATCCTTATCTTCACTCAAGATGGATATAAGAGATGCGATGCAATGGATATAAGAGATGCAATGCGAAGACTGCTAAAAAGGATTTAAGGTCAGTAGAATTGCACCTGGGGACTTGTGCGAAAAACCAATCTTTAGTATGGTCACTAACACCAATTGTATAGACCAAATCCTTCTCGGGATACAATTCTCCATATCTGCTCCACAATCCATACTGCCTAAACCTGGCAACATTGTGAAATTGCTTAGGCCCTTAGGCTGTCGCAAAAAAGAAGTCCCACAGTTTCACATATCATCGGGTGAAACCCATCTTTTGCGAGAATCAAAATCATATGAAATCCAAGAGCTGACCTATCAGGATGGTGCACATAGAGTCTGTTGATGTATGATGCATCAGGATCAGGGACATAAAATTCTGCAGCGGAGCGATCAGGAATACCTATTTCCCACAAAGTGGCCCCATCTCTAGGAGGCTCATATACCAGATCGCCCATGTCACGGTCCAAACCTGAATTAATAGCTTTCAATCATATAATTCTCATACAGAACAACCCTTGCAAATAAATAACTGAACGCAGGTTCAAAACCTGATGAAATGGTGATGATATCGCCATGCCGGTAATCTCCAATGAAACCGGGGACCCATGCAAACAGGCTATAGTCACCAGTTCTTACGTTATTGATGGAGAAGTACCCATCGTTATCAGCTTGCGTCCAAAATTGATAGCCCTAACAAGCATATTAAGGTTACAATTCTGTAAGTGTGCATCAATGCACGACCTTATGTCAAACAACTTTTAAGAGTTATCTAAGAACCATTGGAAATATGCTGAAGTCAATTTGGGAAATTTTTATACTTGACAAACATTCAGGGTGAAAGATATGAGGCAAGCAATGATTGAAAATAGCACATTTGCTGCTATAGCCATGGAAACACTCCACTTCCACTTTCCTCCATAGCCTTACTTATTCTGCCACAAGTAAAGTGCATTTCATCACTATAGCTTACGTTTTTGCATGCTTCAGTCTCCAAAAGTATACAGCATGCAGTCCAAGATAATAAAGTATTACGAAAATGTCTATTATGAACTTCAAATAAAAATTCACTTGTCTGATCTTTGAGGAAGTAATTAAAGCATGAGAGCTGATACACCATGAGAGATATGCAGTTCAAAGATCATGAGACTGTTGACATTTTCAGCATACTTTGTCTCTTCAAAACAGCATCATGTAAATTATTGTGTAATTGTGGGGAAGTTAGAATTTTGTTAATGTATGATTTGATATTTCTCCCTTCTATGATACAACTAGAAGGAACAGATCCAGAACAATTTCCATGACTGTAACATGTGTCCATCATGTACATGTTGCTTGCTTTTCCATATTTGTACTTTTCAGGGGAAACTTAACTAGTCTCATCATTTGATTCCACTAGATTAAACAAAGGCTAAAGGATTCTATAAAACTCAACAACAACATCCAGAGAACAATGAAATTCTAAAGATGATTTTGATCACACAAGCTGACAAGAACTCCAACTCGTGCTGAGCCTTTCGTCTGGACACAAGCAGGATCATACAGGAGATTTTGAAAGGCAATGCTGGATGCAGGTTCATTGTGAGCACAGCAGGTGATCTAATATGAAGAGTAAAGAAACTAGAAGCAAAAGGATAAACACGACATGTCTGCCATTAACCAAAAGAGTTCATTGAGGTTACCTTGCATTCTCTTTGCCAAGATCCAGCATCTCCTGGTGGAGCCAACCCAACATAAGCTCTTTTTGCCGAAATGCAGTCATTGCTCACATACCTAAGTGTCAATGTTACAAAAATCTCACTATATTGCTTGTACTAAAGTTCGCACACTCAAGGTATACAGATATTCCATGATCCACTATTTCAAATTAGTCCAAATCCACCATTGTGTTGTAATTAATCAAATTAGAGAATCCACCGTAGCATCCCTAGATCAACAAGTTCATCAAAATAATAACTTCCAAATTCATTATGTAGATTAATTAGATATTCTAACGGAACACAAATATGCACCTTAGATCTGTACCTGTCCTGGACTAACAGCCTGCCCTTGACATTACCCCTTTGGTGTGATTTGGGGAAATCTTCAGAAGCTGGGAAATTGTAGGGCCACCTTTCAACTTCATTCATCATCTGATAACATTGAGTATGCATTCATGTCACTTTATCAGATGAGAATTAACCACCATGCTTAGTTTGAGAGTTTAAGGTACATCGCTAATTTCTGTACAAACCTGAATCTTAGCATCTTCCCACAGCAAGCGTGGATCACCCCTAGCTGATGCAGAATTAAGATAGATGAAAACAGGACCAAAAACTTTTTTCCAGGGTTCACCAGGTCCAAACTTCGGCACCAGATCCTTTCCCGCATAATGGGCACTGAGAAAAATCTGGTGACACCATTCAATTGAGTGAGAGAGAGAGAGAGAGAGAGAGAATTGCCAAGTTGTATGTTTAATCGTATCTAGAGAACCTTTAATACTGTATCCTTTCTCTAAGGCATCACTTACAGCAAGAGTCGTTGGGCCAACGTGGGAAGTTAGGCTTTGTTTGAGTGGTCCACCAGATCGGAACTCATCACTGGGAGTAATTTGCCAGAACCCGACAGCTGGATCACTGCTAATCCAACCATGGACTTGGATATCCTTGTTGTTGCATGAGTACTGGTATTTGTCATCCACCTTCCACAGAAAAGTTCATAACTTGAATCCACTGACCACATACAAAACTTTGGTATAGCATGCGAGTGACTAAAGGCCACATGTGGGTCTACATGGCTTGGATAAGTACCTCTCCTCTAAGCTCTGGATCCACAGGATTAACAAGTAGGACAGCTTCAGGATATGCAAGAGCTTGGCATCTTCCCGGTAACCTGTCATCTGGTAGTGGCATTTTCCTTTGCCTATCATCTGCTATGGCCATGTAATGAAATCTGTTTAATTGGGGGTAAAAAACAGTTGCGGTTAAGTTTTTCCCGAATTCAAGAGCGGTAAAGTTTAGAGCTCTGCTTCTGCTTTAGCATTTTCATCCAGAATGGTTCATAAAGATCATTGTTCAGCAGAGCTAACAACAAGTCTAACAGATCCATTTACTTGTCTTTTCTGAGCTTGAAAGTGATCCTTGTTTCGCCAATTTCAAAGGGAGGCCATTCCGCCAAATGGTTGTAGATGGCATAAGAGTAAAAGCCTGACGATCCACGAAGCATTACAAACCTATGAATGAAAAGCATCAGGCTGTTAATCTGCTTAACAAAGATAAGTTGAGTCTGGCTTGAGAACGGACCTTTTATCTATGTTCAAGGGAACATACTTCCCCTCAAGAGAGAAATCCCAGGTTCTCACAAATGAAAGTTCAACCTGTTCCTCGTTCTCCACTATTACATTGAAGCATGTCCCTTTAATCCTGCAAGGTAAATAATTCGTGCTTCGAGTATAGGCATAAATTGAACAATTATTGCCTTTTGAAAGAGTTAAACGCTCTGTCTTCTGTAACAGTTTCCAAACAAATGTCAATTTCTCAAGTGAGAGTTTTGGAATTCACAAGGCAACTTTGATGATAAACAAATTAATGGACTTATGCAGTCAAGGGTCAATAATATACCATAAAACACCAAAAACGGAAAATCAGTCATACCTAGAAGTAGACTTTCAAATATATCGTTAATGCAGAAATATCCATACACAATAAAAGGACATGGATTAATGTCCAAATGGCGTTGTTCACATGAAAAGTATCATATGAATAACCAAGTTGCTTAGCCGAGAAATTGACATTCTGCTTAGCTCTGAGAAAGGAGAAACGAAGGGATCAAAGAAAGAGAGTAGCAGGCATACACGTCGAATATTCCCTTGCTTCCCGGTGCATTCCAAACCAGGTCCCAGTATCTGAAATGCCCAGTAAAAATACAAGAAAAGAAATAACCAAAATAAGAAAGAGAAAAGATGGACAAGATTATGACAGTTGCTGCATCAAACAATAATTTCTCAGAGGAAAAAACAGAAAAGTATGGATTATCTCAGTATGGAAGAAACTCAGCAAAACATAGCAAGAAAATACACCCTAATTCAGAAACCTAATATCATCTAAACTTTTTCCCCGAGTACTGTAAAACATGCCATGTCTCAAAATGCTAGGCCACATGGACAATTTATTGTGTTGCATGCAATATTGCATGGTAACTAAAGAACCCATTCCTTTTCCAAATTAATACAAATGAAGTAAGAAAGAAATAGAAGTGGTCAAATCCCACTTACCCTCTGTTAGATTCTTGGTTATGGATTTCCAGTAAATTGTCAACACCATCATACCGTATTCCAATGACTATTCCATCAGGTTTCGATAATGTGACCTGCGCTATGCCATTGTCCATGATCACCTGCAAAGCGAGTGAAGTAAATCTAAGAATGCGAAAAGAAATCATACGCAACATATACCAGGTCATTGTTATCAAGCAGGACCTTGTTTGATGACCTAAATGATTTCTCCACAGCCCCCTCCCCATCTTCCCCAGCAGAAAAAAAAACGACAAAAAAAATAAAAGGAGGAAAGTTGATACGCTCTGGAAAATTCATACTTGATGAGGTTGGATGTGCAGATGAACTCTTGGAGTAGACATGGCTTCTTGTCCTGCGAAATTTCCCTGAATATGTCGATGGGCACGAGATTCTCGATTATGTCCTGGAACTCCTGAAAATGTAACAACAGTAAGCAGTGAATTTCCTATCTTACCAATTAGAACAATATGCCGGGCGAGCCTAGTCAGTCCACGAAATCTTTATGCTAATCCTCAAGTCCTTTTTATATACCCTCTTAAGCCCAAGTACAGAATCTACACAGGCATCATTAGCCAACTCAAAGATTAAGAAAAATCTGAAAAACGTGCATATCATCGCAAACTTCCGTAGATTGTCAGCAATAAAGATCGGATTTTTAGCGTGGAATCATTGAGAAAGCATGACTGATGCTTGCATTTTGCACGTCAATGGGTTGCTCTTACACTAGAAACCGAGTCTCTGACCCTTTTAGAGACGTAGCAATCTCTCTGATGAAAGTGCAAAACATGTAAAAACTGCCCACGTTCCCGCCCATCATCAGCAGCTTCAAACGCAGAACGAAACAAACAAACGACCCGGTTCAAATTTCCGACCACGAACTTCGACAAAGCAGCTAGATCATTTTCCCAAACTCCCAGATCACGGTCATTTGCAAAGAGGAGGAGGACAACCTACGCGGGGGCAGTTAAGAGAGAAATTTTACCTCGGAGCTTTTGAGGAGGATCAGAGACTTGCTCCTCCAACTTCTTGGAACTACACAGACCCATCAGCCTCGATCGGGGCGGAGGAACGAATCAAGCGGCGAGTCAGCCTTTGCCACGAGTTCCCATCACTGATCTTCCATTGATAAATTGCCGAGCAAGTCGCTGTTGGCGAATTCACGTTTGGGTGGTGGCGGTGGTGGTTAGTTGATAAGTGCGATGATTGCTAAACAGAATTTATAAGTTCGGGTTCTTTTCTTATTCTATTGGGCTTAATGTTCCGGACTCTCTCTCTCTAAGTTGCAATTATATTTAACAAAGATCAATGTTAATTAGGGCACTAAATGAGTGTATTTTTTAATGGCTAATTGCCCAATTTTCAAATTATTAATTACGTGTATAACAAGAAAAGGTGGTGCGTTGAAATTAATAATTGTTTAACGCTCTCACATAGCCATGCAAGCGTATTTTGCGCATGCCTCAATATTAGTCCACGTATAAAAGCCAAAACACCATTTTGCCTCATTTTTAAAATTCTGATTTTGCTAATAGTGATACAAGATATAAGTCATCTATTGATATTTCTCCGAAGAGTGCACTTGGCGAAATTCATTAATTGTCCCCACAGTGCAACAACCAACTCCATATTCTCTCATTTTCTGTTGCTGAATTTTGAATAAATTATCTTTTTCAGAATAGAAAAATGTTCATTTAAAATATACGCTTACTAGAAAAGAATTCTTGTTGTGGTAAAAAAAATATATATCTAGTATTTCATCCGCCATCCAATTAAGGCAATTAATTTTGTCCTCATATCATTTGTCAGAATTACCTTATATTATATACTGCAATTACAAAAAAGGACACAGTTAACATTTCTTGAGTAATTTTCTCACTTCAACCATTTCCTTACATAATGACCCATTTTCTTCCCATCACACATTCACCCAAATACGCGTGTGCCCGATACTAGTTCGATATATATCTAGGTAATTCGAGAGTGAAAAGAAAATGGGCTAAGTAGTTTTTAGAGTGAATTTTGCTTTCTTTTTCATCTTTTGAAGAAAAAATAAAAGGTAAATAAATTTTTTTACATACCACACATGTAACTGCTTTTCTTTTTAACTGATAAAGTATATAAGTTATATTATATAACCTCCTTTCATCAGAACTTTAGTTTTGATAATAGATGGATTAAAATCCACCATATAATCCAGAATAAAGGTAGAGCCGTAATCCATGAACACGAACTTAAGCTTCTGAATGAAGCTCCGCACACATGTAATTTAAGTCTGGCTAAACCACCGCTAAGTGAACAACATGAGTACAAGGCAAAAAGTTCACAGCCACGTTGATGAAGGTAAGTTCGTGAGAAAACTAAGAAAAAGCCGCTTCAATTGAGCGTTTCATCACAGGCAAATCTATTGCGACAACCCATATATATACCTAATTATCATTACAATAGTATGGTCTTTCAGACGATCCTCAGCCTCTATAAATGAAGAGCTTGATATAGCCGATTTACATCGATCGAACATGTGTCTGCCGCACGGTCCAACTCAATGCACCTGATTGTTCTCCATCTTTTTCTGGAAGAATAGCGAACCCAATAGGACAGCAATACCCGTGATTGCGATGGTGAATAAGATGCGCCTTGGAGAGAACTCATTGGGTCGCCCTTGTGGAGGACGCTCCCCTTGAGGTGGTCTGATGTTACTGAGAAAGACACAGAAAATTCATCATATTTGTTAGATATGAAATTTTAGATAGCACCTATCCTAAGGTCAGGAAAGTTGCATGATTCAAAGGCACGAAATGACACAGAAAATTCATCATATCAAGCGCCGGAGTCAATCATCATCACTGTGGTGGAAAATTTTATCAAAGTAGAAGAATCTTAAAAAGCATAACAAATGATCATTCCACATCAACTGCAGCTGATTTATGGTTTCTGAACTTTGATTTCCAGCTCAAATACATAGGCATCCTTTTGGTTCACTTTGGTATTAGATTACCCAATGCATGTGATTTGTGACTCCTATTCCTAGAACAGTCAAGTTTGGATATTTGGATATTTTATCTATAAATTGAATCTTGAAAAACATGAAAAATTACGATAATAGGATTTCCATTCCTTGAATAATCCAATGCCAAAGTGAACCAAATGAGGCCTTGAGTTTCATTTCTTTGCATCTAATGCATCTTAACCATAATCATGTCAATTTTCCTGCAAAATGCTAGAGCAATAGACTTGTAGCCAGTATTCTGGACATCATGTTATTGCCATGTAGCCACCACATCAGTTCTTGCCAAAAGATTAATTAGTACTAATTAAAGTGCATCAATTGCCCGAAATGGATGAAACTAGATTGATACAGTAATTCAGTGACCTGGTCACAACTAAAATACAGTGACTAATAGTGAAATTCTACCAATGATAAAACATGTAGAGAAAGCTAGCAGGAATTCAACCATCCCAGCAAAAAGGAGAACAGAAGGTCTACTAAAGTCTTCACTAATAATGTCAAGAAGGCACCGTATCTGAAAACAAATCAATAGGAACTGCTTCCATGCCCTTGCTTGATGATACAAGAGCAAGGGCACAAGAGAAACTAATGAGGTTGGGTCAGGGCAAACATCAAAGGCGAGTGTAATTACAAAAATTGACATCTAAAAACAGATGACAAGGAGAAAAAGGTACAGCTAATCAGCCTATTGGATTGAATTTACAAACCTATCCAAGAGCAACAAAGGAGTGAAACAAAATAAGCAACAGAGATTACTATAATTGTGCATAATTTTGAAATACAAGCCTCTTCCAGAGAAGAGGGAGCTAATATTCTGCTTCCTAAGTATCCTGAGACAAGTTAAAGATATTTACCTAGAAGGTCCTGCACTATGATCTGGAACACCCTCACAGCGACGTTCATGGTTGTATCTTTCTCGCAATCTAATGTATCTGTTGCAAAGATGACAAAGTTCTGTCCTGCTTCCACATACTTCCTACAATCATGAAGTAACGTGGACATGACATACAGGATTGTTTGATAGCAGCTCTCAGAATTACTTCTTCAGAAACACAGAAAAACTACCTGATGCTCAGCCAAATCAATTGCAGGCAATGGAAACTCGCAGAATTCACAAGTGACGATCCTTTGAGGGCACTTTTCTCCTCTATGAACAGCTAAAATATCACGTTCCATCATCTCACTGCACAGCGAACAAGAAACCTGCTCCACCACATGAGGACCATGAAAAATTTTCAGGAAACATCAGAGCTAAGCTCAGAAACCTTAAGCATTAAAATTGGTCTGCCTTTTCAATCTACTTGTAAAGAATATTTTCTGTTTTACTGAGGATTAATGGTACACCAAACTGCCAAATGTAACCTCAAAAGAATCTTGATGCAGAAGTTATTCAACCATCTAAACCCAAAAGATCAATTAGATCAACAAACTAGATGAAGGTATGAAGAAAAAGGGTTAAAATGGCATCTATAAAGTTGCATGGCAAAATTCTGGTTCACTTTTATTGACAAACAATACAATCAAACAAGGAATCATCAAGCAATGAACCCAGTAATAAATTATTTTTGGTCTAAAAAGTTAAAGCCCCTTCAAGGATTAGAATACATATCATCTAGTAACGGGGGTCTGTTAGATAATATATATACAGAGAGAGAGAGAGGGAAAGAGTGCAACATGTACATAATAACTAAACAATTCCCAAAGTGCCCCCTCCCCTCTTTCTTTCCTTCTCCTTCTCAGAGTAGCAGAACAATAAACTTGTCTGTCAAGAGGACTTCCAGATCAAGGAATACTTCACATGACCACCGAAAGGTTGACTTGATTTTAAACATGTTATACATATCAGACACATATTGGTCAGGAAAAAGAAAGTCATGGCTAACAACATGGCCCAGTCTGACCATTGTAAGCAAGGTACATCAGCTAGTAATCACGGCTCAAGTCAAGCTATTATTAATTATCCATCAAGTTCCAAAAGCCATTTCCCTCAAGTCAGTTTATAAGCATATCACAATAGCATCATTCTTTGTCAGCAAACATCAGAATAACAGGCATAAGTCAGCAATGCTCACACTACATCCTGGCACTGCATCTCTAAAAGCTTGAAAATTCCAATTCAGTGACATCCACCACACGGAAAAAAGCACAAATAAAGAAACGAAACAGTCAATTCATGGATTAATATCCAGCACAATAGAGATTCACCATGCTCTGAAGGTGTACAAAGACAGAAACTTAACCATTTACAGTATAGATGAAAGAAAAAAGGAACACCGAATGAAAGTGTGCCAATTGAGAACTGACATACCGGAGCATGGGTGTTCGAGAAATGTTCCTCAGCGTGTCTCTTAGGAACCATGTCCCCACAAACTTTACATTTTTCAAGATTCCGAGAGCAATGGGCATAGTGTAAATCAATGTTTAAGGAAGGGATAGATCTTTCGCTGCATGGAAAGCAGCGCACATGTCAGCTAACTTCAAGTGTTAAACCAGAAGATTAGAGTATGTCATGCTTAGAATCACAGAGCAAGAGTGAATTCTATGAAAAATGAGCCATTAGTGATTGCAGATATGTAGGCATAAAAAATTGGTAAGGCCTCAAGCTGTGAAAGACCAAGCAAGCCTCCACCAGTAAACATATAGAAAACAGCCCCAGTACAGGAAGATATAACAACATTTGCACTGTACATGTTCTGGAAAGCACTAGATGTCATGTGGTGCCCATAAACTATATCATCACTTCATTAATCAGTAGCTGATCCACCACCATAATTGAAAAATACTTAATATCTCAGCTGGCTTTCCAACTAGGCCCAGCCCTAATGTGCTAGGCATTTGATAACATGACCTGCACATATTCCAACAGTGTGCACAACCACATGACTCAAATAACACACCGTGAACTATGTGACTACTCAAGTTCTGAAAAGTTTGACATGCAGGATCAGGGTGAAGCAGGGCAGTGGTAGAGGGAATGACCCTAGAGTAATTTCCAGAATTTATTCTATGTGTTCAAATTATAGACTTCGCCCTCCCCTCAGCATCAAATTTTTAAACACACACATGCTGTTTATAAACATCACATTATTCTTGGAATCAGCTTACCACTGGACATTAAAAGCTTTATAGATATCGAATGATAATTCATATAAATACAACAACATGCATTTTTGCCTATCCTGCCACCAGCGTTTTTTGAAGTACCCGCGTCAACCATAAACAAACCTGAGCACAGAAAAATAAACACCTCATCGTCTAGAAGTAATTTGCGGCTATTTAATTCAGACATAATCACAATATGAGAACTCGTGCAGCAATTCAACGCTAATACTGCCTTCCCACAAATCACCTACAGCGAGATCAAACACCAAAAACCTCAGTAGGTTTCTAATTTTCACAGCAAACATCTAAATTTAGCTTACCCGGTCAACTTATACCATCACAAAGCTGACAAAAGATCATAGAACCACTTTAAAACGCTGAGGAAAAATAAATTCGACCCAAATCACGCCATCAAGTCGGACCCATGAATCGAAATCCCTAGGTCAACATTCCAGATTAACAGATAATTGAGCCGCAGACCGAGAAAACGATACCAGTGACTGCATATTCTGGTGGTGTCATCAGATACGACTGCCATGGCGACACGGGGGAATCCGACCAATCCGTCCGCTGAGACACGGAGAAGAAAGAACCCGTAAAAAACGAAACTTGAATCGAGAAATCGAGAAATGCAGCTGAAAAAAGGAAATTCCGGGCGATCGAACAATCATCCGAGGGCAAACGCCACACCGAACGACCAATCCGGCACGACCCACAAGAATTCGACCCGAAACAATACCGGGGACAACAGATAACCTTCGATCTTCGGAGAACACGTTTGGCTCCGGGAGATGATGTATCTAAATTTCTATGAAGAGAGAGAGACAGAGAGGAATGATCACCCTTTTGTTCACCAAACAAAGCTCGATGTTGGCTCCACGCGCCTTCCTGGCAGACGCGCTACGCTCTCCTCCTCCTCGCCCCCGTCGAAACTTAAAAGTACTGCCGGGCAAAAGGAGCAGTAAACGTGGGTATACATCTGTCGTTTGACTTGTTACTGTTTTAACTTTTTAGGTAGTGATCCTCTTCACTTCTCAAAAAAAAAAAAAAAAAAGGTAACTTTCACATAGTGATATCCTAAAATATAAAATGTTAGACATTCGTTTTTTTTTTTAAATGCTTATGGCGTAACACAAATACAATCTTATTTTTCTACAGGTTTTATTTTTACACATTACAAGGTTATTTTACCTAGTCGGGAAGTTAAAAATTTGATTTTGTTTATAAAGGTGGCAAAAAATTGACTTATTTAGGAATCTAAAGCCTGCCCGACATAATTAGAAACTAATTTGATCTGACATTGACTTGACTAAAAAAATTCGGAAATTTGTAATTGACTCAGTCAACGACTAATACAAACCAAATTCAAGGAAATTGAATTATTTATGAATTTGATTCAATTCAACTTATATATTCATATTTAAAACTATCATGGTGTGATTCATACTCTCTATCTATAAGAAGGCATAAAGAGCTTGCTCCTTGGTGAGCAAGTGAGGGTCATGTTGGTAGTGTTCCTAAGTTGCTAGAAGACTTTTATAATTTGAATTCATATTTAATTAATAATTTGGGCTTGGGCTCATAAATAGATATTGAGTATAAATAATCTATTTTTTTTAATTGAGTATTGGTAACATAAAGGTGCAATGTACTTATTATAGTGGGATCCTTTGATGGACATAACTCCAGTTTCAAGGATCAACATAAAACTCTTATGCATCGACTTTTTTTTCTCGCTTTTATTTTTTATTTCCTTATGGTTGTACATCGAATCCTATTATAAATTGCTCGAAAGACCAAAGATGGTTGACATGATCCAAATACAACCGGGCAAAGAGAAGGCAAGACATACTGATGTTCCTTTTCATGGTTTTGTTTATGTTTCTTGAAAAAACAGTTTTGAAATGGTTTAAAAGTTCAATTTTTTAATGCTATTATTTTTTTTTTTCACGAATAGATTATTATTTATTACAGCAACTAAAATAAGGGTGCCCATTTTAAAGCTAAATTCTTTCATGGTCAAGATGTGTTAAATGTTTTTAAATAACCTGTGTTCTACAGAAGTAATAGCAAATAATTTATTTTATCAATTTGTTGCTTAATTTTTTGGAATGGCGTTTGCCAGAGACAAAAATCTTATTGTCAAACCCCACTACGCTGCAATATCTAATTACAACTGATTAATATTCTGTACTTTTTTTTTGGTCGAATATATTCTGTACTTTACGTACTTTAAATTTAAAAGAGATGTTCAATATCTTTGATTACCCAACCCGATTTCCAAGTTCAAATTGCCGTAAGTTAAGAAATGGATAACACAACTCAATTAAAAGCGGAATTTGTTAAATACTCAATTAACGAAACTTTTCAATTCCCCAATTTCCTTTCATTTGTTAGGAATTGACCTAGTTTCTAAAGTATTGATTACTCTTATGGAATGCACAACAATCAATGTCTTGAAAACTAAATTGTTCTAAATAGAATATGCTTAGCTAATGATATGAGGGCAGCTGTCAACATGATTCATTAAAGAAATCAATTCACTCGGGTCAAATTGGATTTTTCAATATCCAACTTGAAAAGACCGGTAAAGGTACAATGAATTTATTTCTGAATTACTTAAAATTCGAGAGACAAGAAGTCAGTAAAAGTCTAATCCAATCTCAACTTGCATCAAAAAATAGACAATTTGAAAACAATTGCAACCAGCCCAGACCGAAACGATATACAACCTGCATTTGGTACTTCATAAACCAAAATGACTCACGCAAAATACATTATCCGAAATCAAAATAGAAGGTGGTTTGTAGTAACGGCATTTCCACATGATCCCACCACACCACAGATTGGGCTTATCATTCAATTGAAGGCCCAGCTCGATGTTGGGCCTATGCACTTTGTTAATAACCAAGCTTCCTCCCTTTAGCCCACAGCCACGGAACGTATGCACTTTCTTCATTTTCCCCCTTCTCTTTGCTGATGTTAATGTACTTTCAATGTTCTTAGTATTGTTGATATACAAAGAAATGAAACGATTTCCTGATTTATTGTGCTATTTGTTCGATGTCCAAATTGATCTAGGAGTAATTGGTTCCCAACCTAAATTGGGATTTTACCCTGTGAATCCCATTTTTGGGATTAGGAACCAGATCATTCGGTTTAGGGTCCTTGGTCATCTGTCTGCAATTTTATTATGGAATATGGAAGTTACGTCATTTTCCTACTAAAATTGTTTTGGTCCAATGGTAATATTGTTGTTAGTCCACATTGAAGAACATGGTTCAGATCTTGATGAACTGTATAGCTTTTCACCCCTTTCAGTAGAGGCTTCAAAATCAATTCCCTAAGGCTTGAATCGAGAATGGAACCGGTCTAGGACAGGCTCAAGGTTACTGGGTTTGAATTGACCAAACTTGTTCCAGCCGATTCATGAGTTGAAACAATGGCAAATGGACCACCAATGTGTTGTGTTCAGGTTATCTTGATCCTTGGGTACAATACGGAATATTGCGCAGTCCTCATTCGAAATAAGTTACAATATTACAAATCACAGGGGATGAAATGATTGATTCGATAGCTCTACTAACTACACATCCTTGAGTCATATTTAACACGCACATAATACTCTCACGGGCTAAATACTGAACAATTCAGTTACTTGTTTCAAATGTTTCTAAGCGACCATTCCTAAACAAAGAAAGGTTTATCTTATTCGATTATGCTAAACCTAGATGTCCCTAAATTATGTGATTCTCCACGTGTTTTTCTTTTCATATTTCCACCCGTTATCGTCCCCGCAGCAACCAACAGCAGTTGACCAGGCTGTAGCCAATAATTTTCATCCCCTTTTCTTAATCACGCGTCGCAATCTTAGGGATATTCCCAACCTAGTATCGCCAAACCCTTCCCTTACACCAGATTCTCTGTATAGATCATACATCTTTATGTCGAGTTGTGCATGCATGCCCTAACATCCTATCATGTCTATCTACCGCAAGCGTCTTGGGCATGCACATGCGTGGCCTAGTTCGTTCTTGTCTAATCCTTCGTCTGCACACAATCATGAGAATCAAACTAAGCGAGCCACTCTTGGGAAGATTTGCACTAATTTAATCCCCACACCTCGGCAAAGTTGACGAGTTTCCCTTTTTTAATCCACCTCCCCACCAATTTTTTATACCGATTGGCAGCACGTTGATGCTAATACTTAAATTATGCATCGTGGTCTCGACCGTTTTGCTAATGGTTGGCAAGATATTAAAATTTACATTTATTGTGTGCAAAGATGGTGACTCGTGCCTACTCTTTTAAGCATATTCCCATATGTGTATGCACACTCAGGGCCTGTTTGGTTAAAAAGAAGACCATTCTCGAGAAATTATGTTCCGATTTTCTGGTATTTGAATGATAAAAAATTAATTGATGTGCTGAACACATTTTTCAAAAATCAATTAATTTTTTGTCATCCAAATATCCAAAAGTTAAAAAATAATTTTCTAAAAACAATATTCCTTTAAATAAACGGACTCCTAGGTTTATTCCACGTTCACACACTCGAAGGAGAGGAGTGGAAGGAGAGAACAAAGGTTTGTTTCATCCGTGTATCAAAACACAAGAGGACGTGAAGGGTCGAAAACAAACCCCGTACGACTTGGATCCCTACCATTCGTTTCTTTCGAATAATGTGTTATGATTTCAAAAGATATACAAATTGGGGACATTAATTACTCTCCTAAGGAGGGACTATCCGTACATGCTTATATGAGATTGGTAGAAAGAAGGAAAGGGTTTCATTTTCCCTATAACTCGCCCTTCTCGGTCGAAAATATAACTTTTTCATTCAACATGTAATCTTAAGGACAAATTTTGTAAGCCTATAATAAACACCACGATCACATATTGGTCTTGATGAAGAATGACTATGCTTGATAAGTGGTCAGGTTAAGTAGCGAATTGAGCCTCAAAGCTTTCTTCGATTGAATTATGATTCGAAAAATATTGAGCTTCTTATAAATATGATCGATCGTCGGCGAAAACCAACTTTAGGGTTTCTATACCGAGAAAGAAATATATTGTCCAAGCTCGCCCATTGACATTCTAGGCCTGAGCCTGCATTGGTTCGGGCCCATGATTAGCTTTAGGTTTAACTATAACACGTAGAATGACCTGCGTATATTAAGTTTGAGATTTGGATGATACATATAGTTAAAAGTACTTGAAAAGCATGTACAATGATATTTATCTTGTTCGTTTTTTTGTGTAATGTGATGAATATTTCAAAAAAATACTCAGAAATCATCTAATGACTGTGTTTCAAATAGTATATTGCATCTTTGTTTCCTTCGTCCCACAGAAACTTTGAAATTTTCTATATCTAATATAGTTTTGACTACTATCAATATAACCATACACTCAAATACTTTGCGATTTTATTATTTTTCCTAAGATAATATAATTGCTCATGTCTTTTTTTGGTAGTTAAGTGTTAAGAAATTCTATGGGTTCCACATGATTATACGAGCTAATTTTATTAGATTCGTAAGTGATGCTAAGATCATTAGATTTGTCAAAAGTGTAAAAGATCGTGGATCACTTACTTTACTCACATCAATCATTTATGAGAATCTTATTTGCGATTTCATTTGAACACAGTCGATACCACATCAAAACAGTAACGACCACAAGATCAACTATGATACAAGTTGTGTTTAGTGGACAACATGCTTAAAAAGGAAAAAAAGAAGAAAAACCCTAGATGCAATATCGACAAGCCGTTTTAAATTTCTAGCCAACCGTACGATCAAACCCCCGTGGAGAGCAGCGCGACTTCGATTCAGGTGTCGCCTGCCAAACCCAATACACACCCAACTTAGGGTTTTGGAGACACTTCTTGATCTCCATGGCTCTTGATTGGCTGAGGCCACGTGAAGACACCTGGTCGCGCCAGTAAGATGCGATTTACATGGAAAGCAATGCCTTTTCTGGATTCTTGACATTGACAATCTGAAAGCATGGCTTGGGTCTTTCTTTATTCCAAGACATGAAGTGATCGCAATTCCTCGGACTCAAGCAATGGACAAGTGTCAATCATCAGCCAAATGATACAAGCTCGTGCACCTAAAAGTCGGACCCGATAATCCACCACTAACCACCGCTTCCTCGCCTTTAGGCTTTTAAAAATAAGAAGTTTCTCTGTGATCATCAAGTCACGCCCTCTTTTGAGAGCATCGACCCATTTTGTGGTGCTTGATGCGAAGATTATTGATTTTTATATCCAAATTCAAAGATCTTCTCTTTATGAAAGAGATTTCGCGCTGTTCTTTTTCTCTCTTGGGGGGAAAATCGAGGGCAATGTATAGTCAAATCTCCACCGTCAAATCCTTTGGGTTGATCGGAATCTATTCACCAAGAAATTACTTTATTTTGTCATTGATTCAAGATAGTAATACCGAGAGTACATTTGGTTCGGCTTTAGAGAAAAGTTTTTCGGGGAAATGGAAAATCCTTTAACCTAAAGGGGTTCTCCAAAACATAAGTAGTATGTGGTATAATGTGATTTAAAAATACTTTGAGAAACAATTTTGACTTAAATGTCATTGGAAAAAATTATACTTTGTAAAACTTTTGCTAGTCTTTTTTCTTTTCTTTTCTTTTTTTGAAAAAAAATTTTCAAACCTTTTCAGCAAAACTCATCTGTCAGTGAGCCATCCATGGCTAGATCTAGCCATTGGCTAGTCTCCGAGATCGGGCAACCTCGAGACCTTTAAAGCCCCAAAGGGCTTTGGTAATATTGAACCAAATGAACATTAAGTGTTGTTGTGTTCGTGTCAATAATTCACATTTTCACGTCATTGCTGAAATTTGAGTTGCCACAGACGACTCTTTCTCATTTCAAATGATCATTTCACTTTTAAATAATAACCGTATCTATAGATGATCCCGTCGATCGTGCTTGTGCAGCTGTCAAATTTAAGTTTTTTTCGGTGACTCTTTCTTATTTTGAGTAGTCATTTGACTTCTAAATAACAACCACAGCTATCAATAATCATATCGATCGTGCTTGCACACCAAACGATTTGAGTTTTTGTCGGCGACTCTTCCTTGTTTCTTACGATTATTTCACTTTTCGATGATAATAATGTTTATGAATGAACTCTTCAATGAAATTTCTTTCTCGTGATTCATAGCCAGTCAAAGGAGGACGCCTATATCGAAGAATCAAAGCAAAATACTAGCTCTATAGATAATTGAGTTCGGTGAAAATTCGTTGCATAGTAATTTTAGCCAGGCTGATCCCTTCTCTTTTAACCTAATCATCGGTAGAGCTCAACTTAGCCGATGACCTACATGTATTCAAGATATTATTCGAGGATTCAGTACTCAAGATTGAAGAACTTCATCTTTGCTGAGAGAATGATTGCAACTGATCCAAATTTACTTTTTCCACAGCTGAATCTTCAACAGTAAAAATCAAGGAACCAATGAAGGTAGTGGAAGAGATGATATGCATCAGCGGTTCATTAGTCATGCTTTATTGAGAGCCTACCCTATTGTCCTCGGATATTGGCCCAGGTTGTTCTCAATTTGAAAGAGAAACTTCAACAAGAAAAGAAGGAAAGAGCCATCAATGATGCCTAACGTGATCTTGTAAATTATTCTTGTTTCTTTCATTGGAGTTTAAAACGACGTGTCAGTGGGTAGTCATAGTACGGATTTAGTATTTTATGTTTTGCTTCTGATTTAACAAGAGAATTTTTATTTAAAAGTCCATAAAATAATAGAGTAGTTACAATAGGTCATCGACATTTCGTCTTTATATATATGATCCAGCTAAGCGCAGCTCACTGGCACCTTTCTAAATAATAATATCACTTTATACCAATAAGAGCCATGTTATATGCTCGAGAAGCATGACTCGGCTTGGATAGAAAAAGCAAGATAGAAAAAGATAAAAATTACTTGCCATTTCGAGATTCACGACGCACGGCCTACTAAAAACTACCTCAATGACCCACTTTTAAATAAGAAGCTGCAGTCCCCCTTATCACTGGCCAATCCAACATTCCTATCAGAGTGTGATGTACGATGTCGTCTCACAAAGCATAGGTATACATGAAAATCCAAACCCAGATGCAAAAGCCTGCGAAAAACGAAAAAGGAAAATATTCCCAACAACAAAGCAGTAAACTTTAGGGCTAGAGAAGAATAATATCTTGGGTTGCGCCAACTCCAAAGAGCTTGAAATTGCTGGTCTTGTGAGGGCGGAGACAAGAGAACAAAGCGCCCTCTTTACAAATTGCAATTTTTATTGCCTTATTTGGAAACCTTAAAAGGTCCAAAGGGGGCAGTCTTTCCGTTCTCGGCATGTAACGTCGACACGTGGATATTCACCTCTTCTTGTCCTCAGCGATATTGAGGGAGATTCGCCGTCTCCTGGGCATGGCCCATGATTTCTTGTATCATGTGAAGTACCAGATTAAGTTCCTCGGAATCTTACCCAAAATGACCACTTGTCCTTTGATTCTTTCTATGAGGTTAATTACTCCTTTTTTCTGCTTTTCTGCTTTTCTTCTTTTCTTTTCAATGTAGCACATAAATCAAAAAAAAAATGAAAAGAAAAAAATTGGGTCATTCTTTTTGTGCTATTCCTATAATCACAATGGTTGAGGTGATAATATATTAGACAAATGAGTCAATTTCCATGATCGCTAATTGGATTTTTACTTGTTCAAGTTACCCTTAATCCAATGTTTTGAAGATCAGGTTAGTCATAATTAGGGGATATGGAGACTCTGTATAAAATATAGGGATTTATTATTTCCATGATTGAACAGTTTTCGTAAGGATCACGCATCCGTACTCTAATCTAGCTTTCGTAGGGTGAACGCAACACTCGTTTAAAGTAAATCGGATCTTAGAAGTCATCGCCGTAATAAATGGATTATACAAGTTCCAATGATCTATTGCCTCATTGCAAGTGAAAGAAGCATTTGCACATAATTACCCTGAAAAATGTGGTCGGGGTGCTTTGGTAGATGAGCAAAATAAGTCTTCCAATTTTTAGGCAGTTTTTATTTTCATCAATCAGATATCACTCTATTAACTAGCCAAAAAGCATGTGCTTGACAAAAAAAGAAAAAAATAATAAACGTGTGGATAGAGAAAAATACTCAAGTAATTCGCATCGGTTTAGGAGATAAAGCTAAATAGTTGTAAGATGAGAGAAATTGAAATTCTTATAGGGTTATTATTTGACAATAATATTGCTTATTTTGATGAGAATTTCGCCTATATTGTTATTATGTATTTTAACTTATCTTGATTAAAATATGTGGACTATTGTGGAATTTAAAAAAAAAATGATGATAATTGTGCTATTTGGTTTTTGTATATAGTAGACACAAAACTTTTCTATCTATTAAGTATGATCCAACATCACTTGAACAAGTAATTATTAATGTGCCTTATTTACATGTTGTCTCATTTCACTTAATGGTTTTAGTTTTTGGATTTAACTTCTATAATGGCAACATTCATAACAACCGAGCCAAGTCAAGCGCTGGTAAATGTGTGAGTTACACATGATAGCGAGTGCTTAAGTGCGATTCCACTATACGTTGATGTGTGTGTGTGACCTCCCTTTGTCTAGCAGTTTAAGTTTTTGTTGGTCTTTCTAACACTATCATCGTATAGTTCAGATTTATACATTACATAACCCTATAACAAATTCTTCATTTCATCTTCTGAACATGTAAATTTTCACTCTTACCATTATAAAGCAAATTTCCATTTGTCTGTATGCAAATTGTTGCTTGCTCCAATGGTTGAACTTGTTCATTGCAATAGCAAAAAATGGGGTAAAAGCCACAAAAATCCTAAACTATACCTACTGTGACACATTTACTCCAAAATTTGTATATATAATACATTTAGCCTAATCTTGTACGGTATGACACATTTACCTAAAAAAAAAAATTAGTAACACCAAAAACCCCAAATTTATATCCGTGTGACAAATTTACCCAAAAATTTAGTATCACAAAAGAAAGTTTAGGGTTTTTGGTATTATAAAAAAAATTTGAGATAAATGCATCACACAATATAACTTTGGGAGAAAAAAGTTTGTAATAAATATGTCTTATGGACACAAGTTTGCGATTTTGATATCATAATTTTTTTTTTGAGTAAATGTATCATTGTGCGTAGTTTAAAATTTTTAGTGACTTTTTCTCTTAAAAAATATTATTCATTTCACAAACAAGTTCAAATGGTGGCATGTATACTTCCTACCGTTAGTGGATGTGAGTGCCTATTTCATGACTGAGTGTGTACACATTTTTCTTGCATCGCCAGTGTACTTTATAATAATGCATTCATTGACTCAAAAAGTGCAAATTCTTTAAAGAAAACCTACAATAATAGAATGCATATTCTTTTTCCAGCCCTCGGTGCATCAGTAATAATAGATAGTGTTGCGAGTAAAATAAAAGGACAGGTTGAGTGGAAGTTGGGCACGCCAATAAAAGAAGGCATGAAGCATACCATGCAAACTAAATTTCCACAAAATGTCCTTGCTTGGTATCTGCTTGCAGCACATAGAATACATAGTCATGGAGACTATTGTACAGCACCTTTTGTTCTTTTTTCCCTCTGGCCCAAAGTAGAGGACCTAACACCCCACACTTTACAACCCAACTTCTGCAGACTGAGATGCATACCAAGACCCAAACTTTATAACTTATTCTATTGAATACCACTTAGGACCCGTGCAAGATGAAGTGAAAACGCGTTCATCAGTCCCTTTTGTCCTCCACTTGCTCTCCATCTCCTTTTCTAGGAAAATTCTTTGCAGAACCTTTTTCTTTTTTTTACTTTCGCTTTAAAGAAGCATAGCATGCCTTATTTTTAAAATATTTTAATTATAGATTGGATTATGGCCTACACAAGAATAAACAAGTATGCCAACTTGCTTTCCGGGAAATGCTAAAGGATCATTAATCATGATGATTGTTGTAAGTGATAGGTGCAAGTTGCCTCTTCAAAGTGAGTGACGAGAATGTTTAATTAGTCGGTGGCTTCCACTACCTAAATATTTAATTAAGATTAACCAATAACACGCTCTCTCTTTCTCTCTAATGGGAGCATTATTAGGGTGCTTCAAGTTTGTCAATATCTGAATTTGCCTTAATTGAGAGCGTTTATAATTGATTTTATTTGGCAATTGAGCCATTAATCACGTGCAATGTGGTCCTAAAGACCTCACACATTGGGAAGAAAAAAGTATTTTCATTGCCAATGCATATGCAACATGAACCTTACTATGTATAGTGGAAATGATTCCATTCTTGTGACATGTCACATGATCAACCGATTAATGTGCGATGCTTATAAGAGAGATAATGACATTGATGACTCCTCAGCTTTTGCTCATTATCTCTTGAACTTTCAATTCATGTAGGTAGGTACTAAGACTTCTGTCAAAGGTGCAACAATTAGCGTGATCTTGTAGTTGGTTTAATAAGGTTTCTAAACTATTTTAGAATGCTTAATCTCATCTCCCCTTTAATTAGCGTGAATAAAATATGCTGGTATTAACGCCAATCTAATAAATCTAATGTAGATGGAGAAAATGTCACACGTAAGTTTCATAAATGTAGATATTCACCTGAAACTACACAAAATAACAGCGAATTATTTTTTGTCTTATGCAGTTCACATAGATATCTTTTTCCTTTTCATTTAGGGTGTGTTTGTTTATTGGAAAATGAATGATTTGGAAATAAATTCCAAAAAATACTACTTGAATCACTTTTGAAAATAAATGAACAAAAAATATTTTCATCGTTCACAAAATATTTAAACATAAATTATTATCGATAATGAAAAAAATTTATTAACTAATTATTTCAAGCAATATAACACAATCATTTTTTAGTAAATGTTTTTTAAATCATTCATTTTTTTGCGAAATAAATGGAACCTTAGTTACTTCTAACTTTCTCATTTGCTTAACCCTATTCAAAAGCAATTACAATTTATCTTATCCCACAAAAGTTCGTAAAAGACTAGGAGAATAAGAAAAGCAACAATGAAGTCTCTGCTGATGATTGCAACAGTCTTGGGGGATTTTGTTTCATCCATTTATTCTTTTTTTACGTTATATTGCTTGAAACTTAATTTGAGGAAGAAGATGGCCTTGTTCTTATTGATTGAGCCTGTCTTTCGTGATTTGAAAACTTTCTGTTTAATGCAAAAACGGCATTGAACATTTAAAGAAAATTTCAAGGACCTAATCGAAGTAATTGAAAATTAAATTCAAGAACATTATTCCATATTGGATTTTAAGAACTGATACTATCGTTACCCATAATCAACAATGATATTGTCCAGCAAGTATACTGTGGAGCCTATTTTTGGCATCACGAACAAAGAGGAGCAGGTGATCCAAATGCATCTAAGACATTGCCTAATGTAATTAGCAGTTGTCTTGCATCACATGGCAAGTGCCAAAAAAATAAAAAATTACATCCATCCAAGATTTTGTCCGTTCTATTGCGTTGCTAGTTCACATGTTATTATATCTCGACGAACTGAATGCATACAGTACTCTCCATCATCTTTTTGTTATTTTTTTAATCAAAGAAAATTTCTATTCTTAAAAAAATTTATAAGAAATCCCAAAAATCCAGAAATCCAAAATCAAGATATATCATCAAAGCATGGGCGAAACACATACTCATCTTTCAAGAACAAATCTATGACTGCATTAAAACAAAAGGATTGACGGCTTTGTATTTTGGTGGTGTCATCATCAGTAATTAGTACATATCAAGATCTCCGTTTGTAATTACGGCTTTGTATTTTGGTGGTGTATGGTTAGGGTTGGCGTCGCCAACATTATCACTATACGAAAACAACAAAAACATGTTAAATAAGTTTAGATCTGACACTAATAAGAGCAAGCACTTAAACAAGTGCAAGGTATCATTATGTGAACCTAATATATGTCCAACCACAGGGATTTTACTCTCAACCAAATATCTCAAAAGGGAAATATTCAAACTCACTCTTTTAAGTGTGATCTGTCATTTTTCTTGAAAAGATTTCTCACAAGAGAAACACAAGAAGACAACGTCATATTGTGCAACTACTCTTTGACTGAGCAATGGCACAAGCATACATAACATCACATTTTCTAGAATAAACTCCTCTAACCAAACAAAGTTTCAATGATTAGTTGCTATAAATAGGTCAGACTCCATTTACAAATACCATAAAAAATTATAAATCTCCAATTTTTTTTTGCGTTACAAAAATACCTTAAACTTATGAATGTGTAACATATATAACATTTATTTCAATTCCATTTAGGGTATATTTATCATGTTTGGGCTATTTTTATGACACAAATATCCTAATTCAGAAAAAATGTGAGACAAAAAAGATTAGGATATTTGTATCATAATAAGCAATTTAAAATTTTTAATAATATAAAATATTTCAAAATAGTTGTGTTACAATGGAGATAATTTAAAAAAATTTGTGAAATTAATTCTTAATAAAATTTGTCAATTTTTCTATTCCTCGTAACAGAAAAAGGTGAGACATAAATCCATAAAAGTCATGAACGTGGAACATCGCCACATCATTTCACTGATGATTGACAGTTGTCCATAGTCCCAAAATCTCTTAATTTTGTCAAATCTGTCAAGATCTATATCTCCTTACCTTGATTTCTGCCCAACTTGATGCAGAAATGGACCCATCAGGTGATCAAAATCGAATCTGATTGTTCAGATTGTGAATCGCCATCACGTGGCCTCAGCCAATCAGGAGCCGAAGTCAGTCGCCATTCTGCGAGGTGGGAAAATTCTTTGGAAATTGATAGTGCGGTTCGTACGAGAATACACAGCCCCCCAAAAATCTACATCAGCGAGGTGGATAAGAATCTTGACGAGTCTCGTTACTTTGGAATTGGAAAGGAATAATCAATACGTGTATAAGATGGTTGCTTTTTGAAAGTATTAAGTGGAAATTATAATGCCGGTCAGGAGAAATTCTCGTCTTTGCCCTAAATGCAAGGAGAGGTCTGAAATGAGTTTGGAGGTTCACATGAGGAGGTTTAAACTTTCTTTTTTTTTCTTTTTCGCATTTGTGAGCAACTGATGTACGTTAGCAAGCAACAATATTTATAATCTGAGTCATAGCATGGTATCCGCACTAAATTTGTGCTGTAATTTCAAGAAATCTACAGTAAGTTGGATATAGGAAAAATGTTTAAGTTTTAACCTTTATTGCAATTCAAGAAGCTAAATGATTCCGCCCTAACATTTTTTTTTCTATCTGTAATCAAAGAATTTCGTTCAATCCCATAGTGCATATAACAAAGAGCGCGTTCGTCGTTTGGTAAATTTAGCTTCATGCCAACACTCGTCATGGTTATGAGAAAAAGGGGCATGCTCCGATTTTTGTAACATATTAGAAGAACATTCATGCAAATTGCTTTTGAAGTCATGTAACATCTTAATTATCTTTAGAGAGTTGTCTATTTAATTTTAAGATGATGCGATTTCAAAAAAATTGTCTTGCCAAGCACATTTTGCTACAATATAACATGGCTTTACATCAAAGATACTTCCAATGTAATGTGATCATTTCAATCTCCTGACATGGCACGGGAAGAAGGCAAACCCAAATCTACTTGCATCTTTCTTTATCAAACAATTGATAATATTTATTAGCGCCAACTTGCAATTAATCCAATGCTTAATTGCACTCCCTTTAATATATTGGGTATCGGGTCATGGGGCAACATGATGTATGGACCTCTCTGCTTGGATACTCACTACTTCATACTTTTCTTCTATTTTTTTTTTTTTTTGGTACTTATAAGCCCGAGGTGTATTGGATGAGACCACAAAAGAGCTCGACCTAGAACTCATCAAAAGTGGTTCAATTTCCACAGGTATTACAAAGTTAGTTGAGCCGACAAAAACAATTTGAAAAGCAAAGCACGAAATAGGAGAGAACACTTAGACAAAAAGCATATTTGAAAAACAAGATTGTAACATCGTAATCAAGCCACTTTACTCTTCTTCTTTTTTTATGAATGAAAGATTCGTTCTAATTGAAGTTAGGAGACCCACCATGAGAAATGCGTAATGAGAGAGTTCTCTTGCCTTGTTAGGTGTCATTAGTCATTTGGTTAGTTCCGTTCTCGGATGCCAATGGCATAGTGGTAAGAAATATGATTTGAAATTCTATAGACTCGAGGGGTAAACTAATGAAGGAAACATTGAGATGATAACATTTCTCCAAATATAGAAAGCATGCTATATTGTGATTCATAATGGGATGAACCGGTGAAATTGGTATCGACCATGCATTGCATCATAACATCTATGTTAATCACGAAGAAGATGCAAGAAGAATGGCGAGTGTAATCGTTCTCCCCCCTCTTTTCATTTGTTTTTTTTTTCTCCATTTTTCAGTTAAACTCTTCCTCATCCAAAAGGGTTTTCGATACTAACATGTAATGTGTCTTGAATCCATAGTGAAGAAGAGGCGAAAACCAAGCACCACAATAAGTTAATCTAGTTGAGACGGAATAAAGTCTAAAAACCAATCATCGAATACGCAACAAAAGGAAAGGATACCCATCCCTTTTATTTCCTGTTAGCACCCTTAACTTGAGTAGTCTTAGTCAATCTAGATTGGGAAGATGTCTCTGAACGTTTGATCGAACATAAAATAAGGAGGTGAGTCGAGTCTTTTGTACAGGTTCGTTAGAGCATATCAACCTTTTCTTGCCGTCATAAAAGGGATCGCACTCGTCCAAAACATTAATATCGAAAAACATAAATATGAATCTTTTATAAGACTCATTCACAAATTGCATGATCCTCCTTTTTTGGATGATGGAGAAAATGCTGCATAGACTCATTTTATGAATGAGTAGACTGACAAATCAATCAAAACATAGAAAGCATAACGATACAACGACCTTTTTATGTTGATCAAGCATGAATACCTTTGTCTTGTGATATACAAGTGATTGATCGAGTAGAACAAGTTTGAATCACCAAGTTCTTGCATCTTTCTAAGTGTAATGGTTTGCCGATAAGTACAAGGACCACGGTGTTTGTTAGGGATTGTCGATTGAATTGCTTCCGGTGGTCTTTTAAATTCTTAGGGAAAAAGTGACAAACAATTCTAAATTATACCAACCGTGACATATTTATTACAAAATTTTTGTCTCAAACTATACCCATCATGACACATTTATTCTAATATTTTTCTTATAATGTAAAAAAAAAAAAAAAGCCATAAACTTGTATCTATATGACATATTTACCTTTTTATCAGGATTATTTTTCAGTCAAAATAACGTCATTTTATTTCACTTAAGTCACGTGGGTGCCGTGTCAACACCACTTGCTCTCTAGCATTTATATATGAAGATTTTTAACAATTCTCATTAATAGAACTTTGACAAAGGATAAATGTGTCATATAGGTACAAGTTTAAAAATCACATAAATTTTTTTTTTAGTAGCCATAATTTAGAATTTTTTGTGATTTTTACCTTCAATCTTTTATAAGCATGGTTCCCTTCTCCTCTGTGGGAGTCATTTTTAGTTTGTTTAGCTAAAAATGAGTGTGTACTTTGTCAACAATTCAAAGAAGGCAAATAATTTTTAGGGGACGGTATGTTTGTAAAAAGTAACCAACCCCGAATAAAAATCATCAATCTCTATTATACTTTCCATTTGGATTTGATTAGAAACTCAGTGCATCCCATTCATACGCCTTGAAGATGTCTAACGTGGTGCAAAACTAAGATTCCTTTTTTTTTTCTACGAAAGTTACAAACAAGCTCGTGAGAGCAATGACCGTGAATTCTCGATAAAACAATAGAAGTTAATGTTGGATATTCTTATGATAACTAGTTATGAAGATATGAGGAGATTTTGAGTGCCTCATTCAACCATCGAATCAACTGCATTCGAACCGTCAAAAAATCGAGTAGTGATGTCAAAAACTTAAAATTTCGTGAACAACTTTCCAGACTCATCCATGCAAGACACAAAATTCCCTCTTCCTTTCCATTTCACTCAAAAAACGTATACACGAAGCTATCTAGCTCTTGCTTGTACGAGAGTCTTGGCACCTTCATGATCAATCTTTTAAAGGATTAATCAAACACCAACTTGACATATCATATCGATGGTCGTCTGGAGACTTAAAAAGAATAAATCGCTGACAGCACCAACCTGGGAACTTGCTTTGTTGGGGGAGAGACAAAGGAACAAACAATGACAAGTCTCCTTTGTTCTTACCCGAAATAGAGAACATAGTACTCCCCTTTTGACATCACGCTCAGGTTTTGGATTTTCTTTTTTCTTTTTTCTCCCTCCTCTTTTCGAGACACGCCCTCCAATTTTTTTTTCTTTTTACCCCATTAATATAACCTGAAAATACAAGCAAAAAAAAATAAAAAAACTAAAAGAGGAAACCTCATTATCGTTCCAGTTTCCAATTATTGCATCTTGTGCTGACACGTGGGGAAACACTCCACATAGACCCTGACGAAGCACTGGGATTGGCGGTCCACGGTCTCGGGGAAACCTACGACCCACGTCAGCTTGTCTCCGGGTGAAATGACAATTATATCCCTGTTAGCTATTTATGGTATGTTTCTATACGAATTTAAAATTTTGTAGCGACTCTATTTAGAATTTTAGTGGGAAAATGCCCCAATACTAGTACGATTGGTTAGCGGGGAAAACAATGAAGTGGTATTCGGGAGAGAGAAAGAGAGATAGCTTTATTAATTAAAAGGTTGCAATTAGCCCGGCGTTAAATCGGGGATAGATTACGTGTCAATCGATGAATGACAAGTGTCCAGCTTTTGGTGAGCAAATTTTTGAATGAGGACATAGTTAATTATTTTTCTGTATATGTACGTTAGGAAAGGAGACCGTCAATAAGGTAAGCTGCTCTTTAAATATATTTAGGCGGTGACCATCCAACCATTTCACTTCGTACATCTGGTTCTATTGATTAGAACACGCCAAACTATGACCGAGAAAAATGCTTTCATTGGTTTAAATATTTTTTGACTTAATCTATGCTTTGGAAAAGATTAGGTAGGCGACCGATTAAAAGAAAATTAGTTATCCATTTTTTATATTAAACATCATTAATTTGCATTCCAATATAATTCATATTGTTCAACGCATGAAACACTAACAAAATTATTTTTTCCAATGAAATTCAAGGTCATTTCACGTAAAATTCAAGATTTGGAAAACAATTTTTGGAAAATAATCGCTTATATCGCTTACAAAAATTAATGGATTAATTTGTTTTATCATCCATGAAAATATTTAATCATAAATTATTGTCGATAATGAAAACATTTTCCGTTAACTAATTTTTTAAGCGATAAAACCAATCATTAATTAAAAACCATTTTTGAAATATTGAGTTTTCCATTAGACAAATGCACAATTAGATTTTCTCAAAATGGATAAATTGAGAGGATTCCAAGCCTTTGGGATTATATCTTCTTGTAAAGCCCAAGGGTCAAAAGCAAGTTTACTTATTCAAGACGGGTTTGTTCGTCTCTAAAGAAACATATTTATGGTTATAACCAAAGGTTTTGTATAGTCATTTCAACGCTCAAAGCAAAAACTATAAATTAACGAAATGCTCCGTGACAACACGATCACATAATGATCAACTTTGTTTCTGATGATAAATGTGTGAATTAAGTTGTTCGTACAGATTCGTGAGAGTATAACAACCTTTTATTGCCATCATAACAGTGATTGCACTTGTCTCAAAGATTAATATCGAAAAGCATTAAAAAAAAAGTCTTCTGAAAGGCTCATTCACAAATCGCATAATCCTCTTTTTTCCAGTGGACAAAGAAAATGCTGCATAAACTCATTTTATGAATGAGGGGACCAGCAGATCAATCAAAATATAAAAAAGCATAAACATACGACGACTTTTATGCATTTGTCGAGTGCATATATTTCCACCTTGTGATAGTGACTCGATCGAGTAGAATGAGTCCGAATCAATCGGTCACCCCCTTTCTTGGGTCGCCCCTTGCTCCAGTCACATGTTTGTCATTCAGCAGACATATTTGTTTTTACGCTCCTTGATTTGATCTCCTTTGTCAACCTCTCGACCCTTTAAAGCATTCAAGGATTAGGCTGAACCCTGTAGGTGATCCTTTGCCCCTAACGGTGACCCGCCCAGTGACACTATCATCTACCCCCACACCACCCCGGCCTACAACTTAAAAAGATTAATTTTGAAAAGTACAAAAAATAGTCTTCTAAAAGATTCATTCACGAATTGCATAACCCTCTTTCTCCAATGGGTGAAGCGAAGAAAATGCTACATAGACTCTCATTTTATGAATGAGTAGACCAACAGATCAATCAAAATATAGAAAAGCATAAAGATATGACGACCTTTTCTACATTGGTCAGGTGTGAATTTTCCGCCTCATGATAGTGACTCGATCGAGTAGAACAAGTCTGAATCAATCGGTTGCCCCTTTTTCTCGGGTCGCGCCTTTCTCCAGTCACATGTCTATCGTGCAACGGACGGCAATGTCCTCGCGCCCCCTGATTCAATTTGCTCCGTCGATCTCTCGACCTTCTAAAGCATTCTAGAATTAGGCTAAACCTGCGAGGTTCCTTTCCCCCTAACGGTGGCCTGCTCGGGGACACTATCATCTACCCCGTCCACCACTCCGGCCATATGAGGAATGCTAAGGGCAACCATCTGCCCTACTACTACTAGAAAGATTAATATCGAAAAGTATAAAAAATAGTCTTTTGAAAGACTCATTCACAAATCGCATAACCCTCCCTTTTTTCTTTTTGTATGAGTGGAGAAAATGTTACATAGACTCATTTTATGAATGAATAGAACGGCAGATCAGTCAAAATATATAAAAGCCTAAAGATACGACGACCTTATTTGCATTGGTCGGATGTGAATTTTCCGCCTCGTGATAGTGACTTGATCAAACAGAATGAGTCTGAATCAATAGTTTGCCCTTTTTCTCGGGTTGCGCCTTGCTTCGGTCATGTGTCTATCGTGCAATGGACGGTAATGTCCTCGCGCCCCCTGATTTGATCTCCTCCATCGATCTCTCGACCCTCTAAAGCATTCTAGAATTAGGGTAAACCCGCAGGGAATCCTTTTCCCCCCTAACGGTGGCCTGCCGGGGACGCTATCATCTGCCCCCTCCACCACTCCGGCCATATGAGGATTGCTAAGGGCAAACCATCCGCCCAGCCCCGCTACTAAAAAAAGGCAAATTCCCCAAAATAGAAAACTTGGCCTTACGGATTCGTATGCCACGCGTCGGTGATCTATAAGCCGGAGTGCCATTACCGGAAACCCCTGGAATAAAGAACGCGAGGGAGAGCCGCGATTGGTCCACGTAACCTGGGGGAAAGCGAAAACCGCCGGCGGTATTGTCCGAAGCGGAATCATCTCCCCCAAATGGAGCTTTCCTCATATAGCATCAAAAGGGCCAAGAGGAAAACCTTTTTCTTTGCGCTTCCTGCCTGCCTGCCTGCTTGCTTGCTGGAGGATCGTTTCGCTTCGTTCGCTGCTTCCCTCTGTACGGTCAAAAGACCAGGGGCTGGTGATCTTGCGAAACCTCGTTTGTCTCCATTAAACCCAAAGTGAGTCTTCTCTTATAAATTTTGCTTTCTTTCTCTCTCTTTTTTCCCTCTTTTTCTCTTCTTCTCGTCTCTTTTTTTTCTCTCTCGTTCTTTTTCGTTTCTTGGCTCTCGCAAACTTTGCAACTTTTTGGTTCTTCGTTTTTTTCTCTGCACCCATTTTTTTTCTCTCGACATCTTGATCTCTCGGGAATGCGAGCTGACAGTGACCGTGTTTTCTTTCTCTCTTTTGCGGGGAATTTTTCTGAGTCGGCTTTCTGATACTGGGTACGGACGGGTTGATTGTTTTCGTCTGGCCTTTAACTTAATTTTAAGTTATTTTTTTTTAATGTGTCGATGTGGGGTGGCGGAGTTGATAGATTCGTTGAGGAGGATTTTGATTTGGGCTCCTGTGTTGTGCTGTGTGGTGGTGGCGATTTATGTAGAGACATGGGGAGAGGGAAGATTGTGATAAGGAGGATCGACAACTCGACGAGCAGGCAAGTGACCTTCTCGAAGCGGAGGAACGGGCTGCTGAAGAAGGCGAAGGAGCTCGCGATCCTGTGCGACGCGGAGGTCGGGGTCATCATCTTCTCCAGCACTGGCAAGCTCTATGATTTTGCCAGCAACAGGTCCTATTCAAGATCTCTCCTCCAATTCTTTTGTTCGTTCTCATTTGAACTATTGTTTTGTTGTTATGATAATAATGCTATTAGACCTCACGATATATCCTTACTTATGCCCATATATTGCAATGGCATTACTTCCTTGCTTTTTCATACATGTGCTATCTGAATTTTGGCGTCTCGTTGAGTGGATATCGTTTTTTCTCCCTCCCGGATTTGTGTTTCGAATGCATTCAATTCGGCTTTACTCACCCTTGATTAAGAAAACTGTCCACCCAAAATCCAAAATTACTCTTGATTTCACTGCAGCAGCTGGAAATATAATTGTATGGAGGCCTCTAAGTCTGCAGTGTAGAGCTTTCATAAACTAGGCTTGCAACTCAATTTGTTGCATGCATTGCTCAGTTCTTCATTATCTAACTAAAAGATGACAGTCAAATATACACCAACCGTCATGTCCATCCCAATTCGTGTAGCTTGAGTTTCTACGGTTGTAGTGCCACTGAATGTTGTAGAGTAAGGGCGCTGTTCGAGCACATGTGTGCAGGGACAGTGTATATGAATGTGTTGCAGGTTTTTATTAGGAGGAAATTTGGTTGGAGAAATTCAATTTGTGGTTGATGCATAGGTGCACACTAACAGAACACGGATCGGTGCAATTAAGAGAGAGAGAGTAAATACTTCATCTGAATTAGTGAATCTCTGCCAAGACAATCGGTGAAGAAGCTTGGGTACTTTGGAGCAATGTAGCCGATATTTGTGGACATTAACAGTGCATCTTTAGTTTGTTAGATGTTTGGACTTGTGCTATTTTCAGGAATTTCAGTTTCTAGATTTGAATGCTAGATTTAGATGTCATCCAATGAGGTGATACCGAGTCACTCCAATTCTGAATATATGCTTAGACAAAGCATAATGGAGTCGAGCCCTAGTGGATTTTTTCTCCATCAAAAACTGTCTAGCTATTGTCTCGACTTAGGACCTCTTGAGTTGGAAAGAAATTGCAATATGAGCACATTAGTTCATCTTTGCAAATCTAGTCATTGAGTGCTAATAAGGAAAAAAGTACTGAGTCGACTAAGAAAAGGTTACTAAGTTCTCGAACTAACAAGGTACTGCTGTCAACCGTAAAAGACCATTCGCAAAATTTCATCAACTTTAAGACAAATCCAGATCCCAGTTCAGGTGAAAGTAGCAATGACGAATCATCCAATGCTAGTACCTTGTCCCCTCTCTCCTCTAGACCTAGTAAAAACCAGTAAAAACAAGTTGAAATTCTCACCAACAATGAATTTTCTTTCTTTATCATTTGCCAGTTCAGCCTTGTGTAAATAGATATTACTAAATTTCTAGTTCTACTTAGACGATATACCAAATATGCTAAGCTTAGATTGTCTAATTTAAGGCAATCTATGTAGGTGTTGAAAGTTACAGTATGCACTTGCACTCCATGGAATCTTTGGTGCGACCAACATTATTTGTCGTGGCAAGGCAAGCCTTTTATTGAGTAGCTCATAGCTATACGAGCTAAAAGCTAAGTTAATAGTGTATAGGTTTCATGATCAATCCTGAAAAGGAAGAGTCCTTCGGTAACAATTAAACTATGTAGTTTTGCAGGATTAGGATGGAGAGAAATGCTCCTTGCGTAGTCATAATGAAAGAAAATCTCGCAAAAAATTAAGAAAAAATTTCCAGTCATTGGCCTATCGGCATTCACATCCTCGGTAATAGCCAGGAACAAGGACTTGGCCTGGCGGTGGTCCATTCTTGACGATCCCAAACCTGGATCCATCAAAGATTTGCCTATCAAAGAAAAATATTGCGAGGGGAAACAAAAAAAAACCTTGTTATTGTAGTTATATATGGTTTTAGGCGATGAGGGATTCGTTTTTTAGTAAATCGTCAAGTGCATGAAAAGGTCAGAATATGTTGAAAGATCTAGGATTGTAAATTCTAGCTCTATATAGGGAAAAATATGAGCTATGGTGTTCCCCAGTAAAAGCTCCAAACTTTTGAAGAAGACTATAATGGAACACTCAATTTTAGTAGTGCGTTCTTATCAGGGAAGTGCTGCATTTGATCCATCATTTAAAATAATTGCGAGTCGAGGGTGATCAGACATGTGTCAAAAGGGTGGTATTGGTCGGGTGAATATAGTTGCTAACTTAATGCTGCTAATGTCCTCTAGTGGATGTGCCAAGACCAAGGACTATTGAAGTCAAAGGGATAGAGGATGGGATTTGTGTCCAGCTAACAGGATGCAAAGGCGAAAAACCGAAAAAGAAAAAGTACTATAATGATAATATCACGCAAAAAATATCGAAGTCATACACAGATGTCCGAATGGGTGAAAATGTTAAACTCGAAGTCATCACAAATCATAGTTTAACCAACATTAACAATGACGATAGAATCTCTAACTTGGAAGTCCTCGATATATCCGAAGCATTACAAAGGATGTGACGGCACGAATGTGAGGTGAAACAAGGGGAAGGAAAAGGACAAGGGCTTGACTTCTCGTTTGATAGACTAAGAGCATGGAGAACCAAAAGCAGAATGTTAAGTAATTGTTGGTCTCAAATTTCCAATTACATTATGTAAGTCTCAACGAAAATTTTCGTTAGGAAAGAAAGAGCACAGTTAGTACGGCATCAAAAGATTAAAAGCTATTAAAATGGCTTCCTTTTTCTCTGATTATGTTTTTCCTTCTGTTCTTTTTGTCCTCCACGTTTCATATACCGAAAATGTAACATCCTTGAAGATGTTAAATATTATAGTATAATTCTCGCCAACGGCTAGGTGTGAACATTGATTTTAATATTGTTAGGCGGGTGAATGTGTATTGTGAGTGACTTTGTCCTAGTTGATCATCTTCTGGGAGAAAAAACCGGTTGGTTCTTTTCCTCTTATTAGAAGATATTAAGTAGGAAAATGTCAGATGCATTCCGGATGTAGCCATCTTCCAATCTTTTCTTCCCCCAAATAATTCCCTTCCTAATGTAGGATCATCGGGTTTTATTGGTTTTCCAGGAAAATCAAACAGTCTCTAACTAGAGCCATTGAAAAGATTAAAACGAAAAATACGAGCATAAACTTGATCAATAGTTCGATCCACTCATTCGAAAGTTCTTCTACGATCATGAAGATAGTGACCTCTATTTTTTATGAAATCGCATCTGCTCTGCGTCCTCACGAGTTTCCTTCATTATGGTTGCTATCAATTTCATTAAATTAAAGCCACAACACGTCACTGGCCTTTGCTCTCGAATAGCTAGACTGTTAGCATGATTTAGAGATGCTAGACTCGGTCTCTCCGTAATCTTGATATTACATGGAACAACGGTCGTCTAGGAAGATGCAGTATGATTGGAGATGTATTATAGATGTACGATTTAGCATTTTTTTTCAATTACTTTCACAATTTGTGACTCTAGTTTTTCTTTTAAAGAAGGTTTTGATAGGAAAGTAGTAAAGAGGATTCTTAGTGCTTGGTCATTCTTATCACTGGGAGAAAGGATTAAAGTTTTCAACACCCTAGACAGTGGTTTTTTCTTGCTTCCTCAAATTCCTAAGACCTCAAACTCCTCAACCTAGTTGTGAAGGTTCTAGAATCATTTTTCAAGGAGGCTATGTTCACGCATATCATTTGTTTATTAAGATTTTCATTATTTGCGCCAGGAATGGGTTTATTATCTAATCAAGATTGGTGTCGGCCGACCGATTACCTTAAATAATGTTTAAGAAGTAAAAAAATATCTGTAATATCACTGAGAGGACCACTTGGGTGTGTTACTGGAGGGCACGGGTTGGGCACGTAATGACCAGTTAGGGTTCATAGCTTTCAGCGATTCCCTATACATTAAAAGATTCCTCCGAAAATCTGTCCTCATGCCATCCTAGGTTTCTTTTTGACACCTGACAAGGACTTAACCGCTGGCTTTCATTATTTTCTTTTTTTGAATACCTAATCATACGTATGTGTACTGTGAATGGACTTTGTAAACCATACGTATGTGCTATATAAATCAGTTATATACTCTATACTTAAAAAGGGCACTCATTAAAGGGCATCCATTAAAAAATCAATTAAGAAGATTTTACAATTTTAAATGCACGATTGTCATTCATAAGTACTGTCTTGAAAATTGAAATATTTTGATAAAGTATGCTTAATAAATGTCATAGGGAAATCTTTAACAAAACTGTAATTATATAAGTACATTTTGATGTTGCACAATGCTTGTGAGTTGGCACTTTTAGCATAGACTATGTGTCACTTGCCAATGCTTGAGATCGCTATTGAATGCTAGTAGGGCTTCATTTTACTCGGTCACCCATTACTGGAGCCACATTAATCTTAGTCTTCCCCTCGATTGATCCTTCACTCATTCACTTCGCTTACCTTGGATTGTTGATAGTAATTTTAGAGAGAGAAATGTCTTGGAAGAGAATGCTGTTGTTTCTCATTGGTTTAGATGTGGGATGATGCAAATAAGGGGGAAGAGACCCCTAACCCCTATTTCTATACGGGCCCTTACAATTGCAAACATTGATCTCCGGCAAAAGTACAGCGGGAGTGCCATAACTTGGCACAAAGGGGCACTTAAGTGCCAAAAGTTACAAACGGTACACTTAAGTGTCACTTTTTAAAAAAAGAAACCTAGACCCCAGGAAGTTTTAAGACTTGCTCGGTCATCTTGGCCACTTCATCAACCTATTCTCCCTTGAAAACCTCCTATCCATGACATTCACTCCTACCCAATCAAGCAATGCCCTCCATGCTGTCGACTCAGAGTCCTTTTGCTTGCCTGATTGAATCGTTCCCTTGGATTATTTGCTCCCTTGGAGTTTGGCGGTTCCTCTGTCTCCCGCATCATTTAGTCTTTCTTTTCTCGACTTCACGGTTGCACGATTCTTGAAATATCAAGAATTAACTTAAAATAAAAGTGTAATTATCAGGAAAATATAATTGAGTCTAAATCATTAAGATGAGGAAATTATAATCCCAACGGTAATTCAAATCTGATTTGGAATATTCATACAATTTCATTAAACTTGATCTCAAATTTGAAATATCAATTTAATTTACTCAGCAAACTCCTTGGAAACATTTTGAATTTTCATAAGACAACTTCAAGATCACTGAAGCTTTTTTTCCTTGTTAAAAGATTGATATTCCCAATTGACTTCCCAAATCTATTGGGGATAATCAAACCAACCATAGAAACCTCTTTCTCAGCTAATTACAAGACTGGAGAAAGATATGACTTAAATTTGGCAATTATCTACTAAAAATAAATTATTTTCTAACTCGGGATCAACTTTAGAAGATTGTTCTGAAAATGATCTCTTCCCCATCATGAAAGCTCTCTTTATTAAAAGATTCATCTTTTGAATCAAAACCCTCTTCCTCAATTTTCTTTTTGCTATGGTGATCAAATTTCTCTGTGACAATGAAAACATGGTCCTAGAGTTTCATTGCCCTCAAAAGATGCTCCTTCTCACAGTTCAGACTTTTGATACCGGAAAAATGATTGATGATCATGATTAATGCACAAAAATCTTTTGTTCAATAATTTTTGCTGTTAACTTCCTTGAGGATATTTAGGTGTACACATGCAATAGAAAATTTAATTTACAGATGCAGTAAATTCTTCAATTAATCAAATAGCCAAAACATATTGTAAGAGGTCCAGATATAAAGCCTGCCTATTGTAAAATTGTCAAAACATAGTGTACTGATGACGTAGAAAAGTGTCGAGCCGAGTAGTCATTGCATCTAGCTGTCATACTATAGTTTTTCGAGAAGCTTAAAAATTATCGTTAAAAAGCCTACGCCTTTGAATTATTGTGGTCATTACCAATGCCATCCCTACTCAAAGATGTACTGAATAAGTTTGTGCAACTCAATTCACAATTGACTTAAACTAGCATGCGCACGGAAAGCATAAAACTTAGAGAGGAAGCTCCTAGATTTATAATTCTAAGTTAAATGTTAACCGGATACTTGTGATATTAGGGTGAAAAAAGAATTGTTGACAAAATATCCTCCACCCTATCTTCCATGGCTTTATACATTTTAGTTCAAGGAAAAATTATTCTGAATATGGAATTATTTTGCAAAAATTTACGTTTTTAGATTTTGCTAATGGTAAGATTCATACTGACAAAAACTGACTCCATACGCTGCGATGATAGCCCCCCCTCAATTGAGTTGGGGGAATCTAATGCTCGATCAATTTGAGAGAGTTATTTCCAAATCGCATGTTCTACATGATGAAATGTATTTTCATTAAAATGTCATCTTTTCATTTGAGATTTTTTACCCTTTCATTTAGCTTAATGTTGCCCCACTTTTTCCGGTCCTGTTTCATATTTCTGCAGATGCTTCTTGCCTTTTTAAGAAGATTGGATAAAGCAAGGTCATTAATCACATATAACTCATGAAAATCACTCCTTCAATAGTGTCCCCATCTTTCTATCATCTTATCTTTGATTGAAGCCTACCAACGCTTTCTCTTCCGTGATCATTTATTTTGAAATCCCTTCCAAAGTATCCGCAAATCTAACCTATCTCATCTCAACCACAAAATTTTCCATCAATTTTATGAATATAACATTTCTACATTCTTATACATCTAAAGATTTTTCTTGTCATGAATGTACTTTAGTCATTGTAACATTAATCGTATAAGCATAATTTTTTTCTCAAGAATTTATAGCAATTAAGTCACAAAAGTTCTTTAGTAATTAAGCCACTATTTTCTCTCTTGAATGTTGATTGAGAGGATTCTTCACAAACATATTTACCATATAAATATTGATCAATTTAAGTGAATCAATGAGGAGCGGGGAGGGATGGATCAAGTATGTACGGACTGCACGGGGGAAAAAATAGACAAAACAATGTTGCAAATATGTGACTCTTTATTGCATCTCTTCATTACCTTCACTTTAAAACATGTTTCGTTATAGGCATATGTTTTTAACATGACCGTTTAAGTAAAAAATGAGATATGTTTTTAACATGATCGTTTAAGTAAAAAATGAGATTTAGATCATTCATACACGAGAATTTAAAGAATGGAGAAATTGCAATTGAAAATGCCTTTTAAGTATTCCTTTTAAGTTTTGTTTTTGTCGACCTATTTTACTCTTTAACTCGAACTGAAGACTTTTATTCTACCTCAAAGTCACAAACTAAATCATCATTACCCCAGCTACCCTAAGAAGTGAGGATCTCCACACTCTCCTTTACATGTAGGAAAACTGGCCACTAAGGCAAAATTGTAAGTTACATAAATAGAATTTAAAGTGTGTTCCTCTTGGGAGAAATTTCAATAGTGGCCACTCCACTTCAATGGTATTCGCAATCTGGTTACTAAACTTCAGTTTCAACGATCCAATCCACTTTACTTTTGGTTTTTATCTGCAACTCATGCACTTTCTCTTAAATTTAGCCATTTTTCGATTATATATATCCTTTTTATTCCATTAAGGAAGAGGTAATGTTTCAGTACCTCATCGCCTTTACGCTGCATAGGCAATGTATATGCTTGAAAATAAGTCCATATCCAATGTGGCACTATACGTATCTATTAAATGATTTATTTTTGTCATAATCAATTTACAGATGAGAATAATGAAAAAGAACAATCCCTCGTAGCATAATTAATTAGTGTCAAAGAATTTTCGATTCAAGAATTGGATGTAACCCATTCAAAAGGGACTCCATGCCCATGCCCATGCCCATGCCCCTGCCCCTGCCCCTTATTATTAGAAGAAGAAAAAATGACAGACTAAAATGCAGGATGGAAGCTTAATAATTTCTCTCTTATATCAGCCTTTCTTTCCCATATTAACTAGCTTCCACGAATTTCTTATTTCTAGCTTTCTTTCCTTTTCCTTCAAAAGAAAAAAAAAAGGAAAAAGAAATCTCTCCCTTGATCACTGGAAAAAAGCCAGCGCAAGACAGCCAGTTTTCCTCCAATCAATCTTTTGATTGGAGAATTATAAGATAGGCACACATTTCTATTTAGTAAAGTTTGCATGTGAATAACATCTATGATTTATAATCCATCAATCAGGAGAATTATAAATGGATTAAGCATAAAAAAACTCAGGGTAAATTGGTTATTTAAGGAGTGTTGGACTGTATAAATCGTGCATTGGTGCTCTAAAAACAATTGTGTATATGGAAACAGTAATCTTCCAAAATATATCATAAAAGTAATAGTAGAAATGTAGATCAAATTTAAAGAAGTCCGGCCTATACCCTTGACCTAATCCACTCTCCCAGTTTAACAGCAGATCAAGCCTGGAATTCACTATATCCTTGAGATGTCACAACGTTTGAAGATACTTCCTACTACTTAGAGATATCCTTCTACGCACACAAGCAATCCTCACTGCACTAAGCACTCTTAGTTTATTACAGACACTCATACTTCTCCAGTGGAATACAATCATATTTACATTACTTCTATGCACAAGGACAACAGGAAGATGAGCGCCCAAGTACAAACTAGAGTTGTTCATCTTCCCTCAATAGTATTACTTGGTTGAATTTATAGCCATGAAATCTCAAATGACTGCTTGAAATTCAAATCCCATGAGTAGCCGTAAATTCTACTATTTGCAATCGCAAAATGTCACTCTATAGCTCCGTAACAACAGTTTCTCAAGATAGTCAGTTCTGCTTTGCTGACATTCTATCATTCTAGGTTGCCTGCCCTAATGTGTCAATTGTTCTAATTTTTTCAAGTCCACCTTTTGGGGAATCCAAAGACTAGCAGTAAAACACCAATTGAATTCAAATCAAATTATTTTAGAGGCCAGATCTTCCTTCCAGGATTATAGAGGCTTATGGTAGAACCATAACTCTGTCTATAGCAAGAACTCTCTCTGCACTGAGATCCATCCAAGCTTTTTATGTAACCCAATCTTGTTCTACTCCATTCAAATTCATTCAAGCATATTGACGTCCTTATGTTCTATAGGATGCTCACCTTCTACTTGGGCCATCCAAACTCTTCCATGATCACATCCCTCTAGTTTGTGCACCATTGGCAAGGTCCATCTAAGTTTATCTAGATCTCCATGTCCTCTACTTCATTCACCTTCTATTGGTCAATCCAAACTCATTTTGGCAATCACACGCCCTCTAGTTTTTCCACCATCCACAAAGTCCATCCAAACATCAACACATTCCTCATCTAATAACTAATTCACAATTTACAAGGTTCATCCAGTCTTCATAGCTCAAGTCCGATAGCATTTCACCTTCAATAGAGCAAATGTAGCTCTACACCCTCAAACATCCTAGTACTAACGCCATCTGCATATGAATCTCTATATGTAGAAGTAATATCTTCTTCACACTAGCATATACTAGTTTACTTAGAATGTTTTGTCCTTCTCAAAGCACCATAGAGATTTTTCCTAATAAAGGAAAATTCATCCAAGGAGCTATGGAAGAAAACATAGCCCAACACAATATTTCACTTCATATTTCTAAACTCTTACATCTGTTTAGTAAGGGAAATCAATTGAGAAGAGAATTAGAATCTCTACTTCAAGAGAAGGTAAACACATAAAATTTATTTATCATACATTTGCCTTTCAAACTCACAGCAACTGTATGTTAATGACCTGTTTTTTGTTCTCATTATCTGATTACCACAATGTTGTCCCCCTTTCTTGAGGTGAAGAAAATTCATATTTTGACCAATGTCTTGCAAATAACTCAGCAAGACATCAATCAAATTCAAGGTGCTTGAATTTTCACCACAAACGCCTCTAGTTAGTAGCCATTGTAACATAGCAACCACAGCTGGTGTTCATGCGTTAGGTGTTTAATGAGAAATTCTCATCAGAGTCCAATGATTTTTTAGTTCAAAACTTTTTACTTATTCTAAATCACGAGAGCAGCTCGCTCTACAGATATTAAACCCAATCTATTCGATTCCTATGTAATATTGACCGTTTCATGGCCAAAACTAGAACACATCCAATCCTCAACCCTTGGTGGAATGACATGGCACTTCAAACAGAGTATATTTTATTTGACAAACCACTTTTCATAGATCCATATTTTTGATAGGATCATAATACCCGCAAATGAATGACTAATTCAACTTCTAAATCATACAAATTGAGTTACTGTCCCCTGAGAACTATTCCAGCCTAATTTAGTTCCCTTACTTTTCATGTTGTTTACATTGACAGCCTTCTAAAAACAGAGCATCCCTTCTCCCTGACTACTATTACACTAAGCAAAGAAGATGGCCTAAAAACCTCTTTCTGAGGGATAAATAGCTTCCACACCTTCATTATCAAAATGCTTGACAGAGTCTTATGTGTGATGGATACTTTTGTGATATTGTACTGGTCTTCTTTGTTCCTCTAATTTAATCATATTGGATTTTCTCCTCTATTGAGTGCCATAGAATCAAATGCATTAGTAGAATGATCAAAGAGAGCAAAATAGACAACCATAAGTTGAGGCATCTAGATTGGAATCGCATCGATAGCTTCAATGGGATGAAATGGCCACTCAGGAGTTCTTTTGTATAATTGATGGAACACCTTACTTATTCAACTTGCCTTTCAAGCAAGAGATATCAATGAAGGAGAAGGAGCAGAGTGAATAAGGCACTGGGAATTCCATCATCTAAGTTCAGTGCATAAAGCAAGCACCTAGGCTGTGAGGGGAAGACATTGTTTTGGTTTTCTTGGCTACATATGCTGTGTCATAATTTAGCAAAGGGTACTGAAGAGGAATGATTGGAGAGATTGTATAAAATGTGAGGATCCTATTTGCAATGTTTCACTAAATGCACCCTACATAGGTGGAACTTAGGTATGTCCCAACTCTCATGAGGATATCTTATACTTCCTTGATCCTTAAATGGTAAGTGTGATGTCCAACGTTAACATGTCACTAGTGGGCATTCAAAGTCAATTTTCTTCCTTCCTGTTCCTCCCCTTCTTCCCTTGTTCAACTGGCATGGAGCTGGTGAGGCTCAAGCACAACTACAGCAAGATTGGTCTTTGCCAACCAAGCCTTTATAATGTCTAACATTTGACACAGTCAACAAATAGCATCACAAAAGCATCCAGATTTAGGGTCTGAGGAGCTTAGGGAGAGTTTGGGAAGACTTCAAATAACAACTTTAGACTCTCAAAGCCCTTTGGCTAAAAGTTTGAATTTGGTAGAAGTTATTTTGACTCTTTGAGCCCTTACCCTATTTTTTCCAGTCCCAAAACTAAATGCAGCTACTCATCTGCTTCACTCAAAATTCACAAATGCCACCAAATTTTCCCCAATTTTCACACCCCATTTCATTTTCCACCCTCCTCTCCTTTCCGGAACAAGCCAAAAAGCTTCTTCCTGGTCAAAGGCCATTCAAATGTCATCTACATTGAAGTGCACAAGCCCATTTGACTGTGCTCATTTTTCCAGACTTGTTGCTTCTTCACATTATATGCACCACATTTAGTAGCAAAATAGATGCAGTGTCATGTAATGCATTATTAAAAACTATCAAGTTCCCATATTGCGAGCATGATGACTACTCACCCACATAGTAACAATTATTTACCAACACTAAACCCAGTTAACCCAAACACCATGATATCTTGTAAGACTAATTCCCCAAAATAGTAACTACTCCATAAAATCATTAGCATCGGGACAGACCTACTCCAATGACATAAAAATCACCTGTCAACTAGAGTTGTAGAACTGTCAAGCCACCTTGGACTTAGTAATGAGATAGACTTTGCACAATATTACCCTGAACGTAAAGGTTTGCACCATTTACTAGCACAAAGAAAAAATTGAAAAGAGGAGGTAATGCCAGGAATATACTCCAACTAGAAGGTAGCTGTGCCTTGCCATTTCTTTCTAGTGCGTGATTCAAACTTACTTCCCATTGCTTCTGTCAAGGTGAACTTTCAATGGATGGAATTGTCACATAACAGGCACAAAAACATATAGACCTCCATCAAAGAGCAATCTCTTCTAAAAGCAAGCAAAAGACACCACCCTGAGCACCTGTATTTTCAATTTAACCAAAATGACAAAAATTGTTACCATGAGTGCTGTAAAATAATTTAATGATGTTTTTTTCCCTGGTATAGAACTTGCAATATGCCACAATGCCACAAAACCTAAGCAAAGATGCACCTGTTGTCTCCCAATAGAAGCAGAACGCAAAACAGCTGCCAGAGTGTGGACATTTCAACTATCATGACCAGATGCAACACCATAATAAGTCAACACCTGCACATTGGTTGCCTTATGAATGTAACACAAATAAACAACCTTAGTTTGTTTTGACCTTATTCGGAACAAGTCGGATATGTTGCCCTTGACCATAGCTTGGTACAGAATCTGCTGCTACCATTGGATAGGACTACAATAGCACTTGTCCAAAGCCATGGCCAGACCATAATAAACTAACCAAAGTGAAACGAATTGCCTTCATCCCATTTGCTTTCCATACATTGATCTAAGCTCTGAAGTGATTTAAAGTCAAATATCTTGCTCTGTATGATGGTTCCAAGTATAAAGCTCCCATTTAAGAAATTGGCAGTTGCCCACAGCCTGTGGAAAGAGGACTTCTATCAACTTGATATTCCACCTCCTTCCTTCTACCCACAGGGTGTAGAATCTTAGTAAAAACATAAAAATGTTATCATTTCCACCTAAATACAGTCAGAACGATATGGCTTGGCATCGACTCTATTTTGAGCTGTAGATTTCCACTAGAAACCTTTTGTAGACTTTGAAAAAACTGGAGTCCAAATCCTAGGCTCTTTTGACTTCCCAACCCGAGATATTAGATTTCCATCAGAAGCTGAAGTCATCAACATTGACGATCTAATGGCTAGGAAAGATATAGCACAGGAACATTTAAGCGCATAATCATCAATTGCAGCTCAGATTAGCCCTCATATTTCAGTTAAGGGGAGCATAGCAGATACATTACAATGCAGAAAAGCATTTGAAAAAGAGATAATCATTAATGGCAGTTCAGGATAAGATGTCACATTGCAACAGTACCCTCATTAAGGTCAGTTACATTTATGTGGTTTTCTTGAAAAAGTTGTTCGTTAACAAGTGAAAGTAGACATGAACTAAACACACGTGTAAGGAGAAGATTACTCAAAAAAAGCAAGGAGAAGTAGATTTAGCCAGCCATGACTATTGTCAGCATTAGACAAACAAGATGTAAGCAGACTAACGATTTGACTCCGCTCTACGGATTGCATCTCTGAAGTGCAATAATGGAGCTGCTGAAAAATTAACATAAGTCGCTACGTGGAACCATATTCCCTTCAGTACAGTCCAAAGAGGTTAATGCATCCTAGTAAAAGGTGCCCAATGCATATGTTGCCGTTATGCATACTCCTTTTTTCTTAGTTTTGTCTGTGGTGACTGGGTGTGCTGGAGTTTGCACTGGACATGGCCCACCTAATTAAGTTTTGCTATAATGCTGCACCATCAATATAAGCACTCTTTCATAGTGACTATTCCTAATACTGTCAAATTCTTCCCATAGATCGATCATTGTAGTTCTCAACTTGATGACATACAAGTATTTGCTGTCTTTCTTGAAGGCACAGATGTGAAACCATCTGGAAGATAACCTCTTAACTCTTTACCGAGGAAAGAAAAGAATGAAATCATCCTCTCTTAATCCCTGCTGCACATACCCCTCCCTCATAATCACACCAACCAAGATCATACGCTAATAGTACCCAGAGCCTGGTGGATCTTTTCATAAGATGGGAAGTGAAGAGAAAGCTAGTCCTAACTGCTTCTTATGAAGGTGCAAGAATTCAGAGATTCACTCAGCACTTGATAATTGATTTATTTGTTATATTACCACACAGATTAGCTTTTTCATAATTTGGGAAGTAACAGGATGATTGCTTGGATTGGAAGAGTTCAGGAATGCAAAAAGTGCCACCAACTTATGTCATTCCAAGGACATACACCCGACTCTGCATAGAGGTCATAACAGTGTCATGTTCTCTCTCAGGAACATTTACTCTTTAAAGCACCAAGACATTGCAATCCACCGATTCTGGTTTCTATATGCAATCTGTAGACCAAATAACATGACATTAGACACTAGCAGACACGTGTGATGATCATCCAGTCCTTCAATAATCATCCAAGTCCACAACAAGACCAGAAATTTTACTCCCAAAGATTCTCTATGGTTTGATTCAGCAAGTACAGCACAAATTAGGCATAGTTTCAATTAGCTATCCATTCTACAAATGGCAAATTGTTCCTGACATCCTCACTACAGCACAATTTTAAGCATAGTTCTCCCTTTTTCAAATGACAAAACTGATTTATTCTGCACAGTAATTGTTAACCCTCACCATTTAGCAAATGAAACATGCATCTAAACTCTTTCCAGTAGAGTTTTAAAACCAGGTCGGTCTGTCCTGTTCAATCGGTTAGAACAGAGAGGAACTGTTTCATTGTCTGTTATGGTTCAAGTTAATAAAACAGCTAATGGTCCAATAATGGACTGGACTGGACTGAACCAATGTTGACCCACTTCAATTTAACTCGGTGAGTACTGTGTCAGAACTGATCTTTTGTTAAAAAAGCAAGAAGCTGCATGCTTCAGGTTTGAAACAGTGACCTCCAGTGCATATGCTAGTCATTGCCACTGGGCCACGGATCACTCTTGCCTTCTTAAGGTTAGACAAGAATACTTACCACTTACTGACAATCCAAAGCATTAGAAGTGATTGCAGGGTACCAAGCAAGGATCAAATAATTTGAAGTGCATTTAACCACAGAGATAAGCTTCCACATATGACATATATCAGCAACTTTTTTAACATATAGAAAGATTTAACTAGCAGTTCCACCAGTTGAACACACCACACAGACGATATAGGTCCAGTTCTGAAGACACTGGTATTAGTTCTCTTCACAACTCATTTGCAATAGTGAGAAATCAAAGACACCCATAAAAGCTTTGAAAGCATGTCTTTTAGAAGTTCATCTTGCTATGCATGTCCTTGAATGCAGTGTTCTGAGGAATAATGTGCAAAAATTCAAAGGGGAAGAACTCAGATACTTTATTTTGAATCTTTTTCTTTCATGTCAAAGTCTTCAAGAATAGGCAAGAATACAAGAGCATACTAAAAAAAAATAAAAAATACAAGACTGAATTCAGATACTATAAGTAAAGACAAAAGGATGTACTTATCTTCAACTTCTCCTCCATACATCATTAATGGACATTAACCTGCTGTGTCAATTGTCTCTGACAACCCATTGGTTGAACATCCTATGAATGTACCTAAGCCCAAAAAATATTGGGAGAAAAGAACCTGTCATTGAGCCATTAAAGTATATTTAACCAAGCTGAGCAAGTGTTCCTCATTAGCACAACACATTCGGCATCTCCACTCAATTTTTTCTATGCTGTCTCTAGCAAAATTGCATTTTTGACATGATTGTATCTGCTGCTCCAGCATGAAATCAATAATTGAGAGATACAACAAATCAAAAGGGGATCACCATCAGCTGGGAAATCCAAACTCTGAAGTTAAGGTATCCTTCCACACCGTTAATTGTAGTTTTAAACAAATACAGAATCACAGCACCACGCTTTTTTTTTTCTTTTATGTAGCATGGTCAGGTATTGGTGTAGCACAACTCTGCTGCATTTGAAGAGCTGGATCTTTAAACGATTAGCAACAGCAGAGTTAAGAAGGGCCAACAGAAGATAAAATAGGAAACTTTAGTTACAACTATCAATCCCCAAATATAGTCGGATGGATTGAAAAAAAATATATATTATGAAAGCGGTATGAAACCAAGTAGTAAACGCAGTAAATATCTAAGGAAAAGAGTCAAGCATACAAAGAGGGGAAGGAAGAAGAGCAAGAGGTGCCAAGTAGACCGTATCTGTAGACAAGCCTCACAGAGTTATGATATTGAGAGAGATAAACATAGAAGTCACACTACATTCAGTTATTGATCTGCATATAGAATAATTTAACCAAAAATTACCTTTATCATCTGAACTGAGTTGTATACAGAAAAATGTAACTGCATCATCCTTGTAATCTTACTATTACTTGAGAGTATCTTGTGCAGTATGATCTATCCAGAACAATTATATCAATGGACAACTGATCCGTAGATAAGCTTAGAATTTTCATCAACAGTAGCTGCATAAATCTTCCTGTCTGCTTTCTAGGATCTCACCCATATCAGCTAGAAAAAGATCTTCGCCATAAAATACCAGCTGTTAAGAGCCTGGAAAAATCGGTAAATGAACCTAAACCGCAGCGGTTGTTTACTTTAAGGTATGTAAGACCCCTATTGTTGCCCCCTGCCTTTCTCCAGTTTTAGGACCTGTTCATGTACTAATGATCATCCAGTTGCTTGTATGCATTTATAGAATGAATACATGATGAACAGATGTTCCAAATATATTTTATAAGAATCTATTGCTAGAAGGTTATCTAAAAATGACAACTAGACATCTAGAACAAATGTATTCGCAGCATGAAATTTTGCCGGTTGAAAGTGAATGATAACATCAACCAGATTTATCATGTATCAGTGGAAACGGAGCACATAACAGAGGTATTGTCAAGTCCGAAGCAACATATCATAATTGAGCCATCACACAAATCCTTTACGAATGATTTGAGCCCAGTGAAATCTAATTTACAGAATGAATTTTCCAATTTATATGATAAAAAGCTCTTCGATATTACCTCATAATTCAAGTATCATTATGAAAATCCGTTTTCTTCAACTATCTAATCCAATCCACTTCAAGCCGACAACTCCTCTCAAGCCGACAACTCCTCTCAAGCCGACAACTCCTCTCTAACTTGAAAAGTAGAGCCCAGTACATGAATACACATTGAGGACTGAAACTTTGAAAAGCCAATGAAAGTTCAAGTGCCAAATTTTACAATGGTCCAAGGCAACTTATAAAGGTTGATTACATTGATATTCAAAGCAATTTTAATGTAACTCAAGATTGGTGCAGATGCCAATATCTATTTCAGACATGACCTGAAGTACATAAGAACTCCTGGCATTGGTAGTTATTATCGTACTTTAAAAGCAATCCCTATAGTGTCATCCTTGACAAGTTCCTACTATGTATTTGTCATTTCATAAGCAACTAAATGAACCAGCACAATGACAAGGGTTTCTTGCATTTGGACAGTCATATAGCAATTTCTGCTCATCTTTTGCTTATAGTTTGCCACAGTCAGCTTAGGGGTTCATTGCTGACAGTAACTTTGGGCAGTTGTATTAAATACTTGTAGCATCATTAACCCATGGAATTTCATCATTTTGATACCAGCTAGATAGACAAAATGCTACACAAGACAACTCATGCCATTACAGAACGATTGCACTATGTATATAACAGTCAGAATCAATGGCATTTGTGTCACTATGTTCTAAAATATTTCAACTTCAAATAATCGAAAATCTTGCAAAAAAATTAACTAACTTGACACATCAATGTATTCATATCCTACGTAACACATATATGCTGCCATAGTGAAAGATATCTTCACCAAGTATTTCCTTCATATTTGACTAGTACATTCATACAGTTTGAAACATCACCACATTATCCTGTAATGCCATTGTGATTTTATGAAGCCACCATCATTTAATTTTACAGCTATGAACGCAGTAGGGTTATTTGTCACACATATTTTGCCATGTAACTAACATGTATGATGCATCCATTCTCTAGTATTGGCAAAGGGAAGCAGCAACATTGAGGCAACAACTGCAAAGCTTGCAAGAAAATCATAGGTACAATTCTTACCCACTAAGTTAATTTCCCAGGGAAATTTTCAACTAAGATTAGACTATTAAAGCAATAGAAATAAGACAATAAAAAACAGAAAACAACTCCTGTCTAGGCTTGCCTTCATCGTAATCTTGAGGGTAACCAAAAGATAGGAGCTCCATTCCTTATTGAAATAGGACATGATAGGTCAGTGACCCTTGAAAAAAGGAGATTGCATCCTGTTAGAGTAGTTTTAGCCCATCAAGTAAGTCAGCTAATATCCTACCATTTGCCTTGTTCAAGGCCTCTTTGTATTCTCTACATACCAATGTTTAAACCAGACTTGTGGCCAATTAAACCAGCAAGACTGAGCACTGGTTGAAAGTCTGGTTTGTGCCATTATAACGTAAGAATTTTAAACTGGTTAAAAAACTGGGTTTGACCAGGATCAAGAAATGTCAAACAAGTGACAGTTTCACTTTGAAACAGATCTGACCATGGAAAAATCTAACTGGGTTAATTGTACGGTAGGGATTTGAATCCTTGCCCTGTTATAGCGTCAACATATGCTTAACCATCTGTGCTGTGGCTTTTCCTGACAACATAACTGACAAACAAATCATCCAACATGACAATTAATAAATAAGTGTTTCTGAATGGTTCACTGAACTGTCGACAAGGTAGATTTTTCAGTAAAAAGAAAGGCAACCTAGAAGAAAAATTCTCTCTTTTGCATTTGTTTTTCTAGCAGATTTCTTGAACCTTGTATACAAATTTTAAAACAACCAACACAAACAGGCAAATGATGGGAGAAGAGCTCTCAGGATTAACTATCAAAGATCTACAGAATTTAGAGAACCAACTGGAAATGAGTCTTCGTGGTGTCCGCATGAAAAAGGTTTGAAGTCCTATCCCCAATTAAATGCTTGTTCTTGGAGTTTCTAGTGCAAAAGATGATAAATATGAGGTCTGCCAATTGCAGGACCAAATACTAATGGATGAAATACAAGAACTCAACAGAAAGGTTAACAATGAATCATTTCTATTTGTGGTCACTTCCATATTTGTTCAATTATCTAAATATCACTCTCTTCAGGGAAGCCTCATTCATCAGGAAAATGTGGAGTTGTATAAGAAGGTAAACCTCATTCGTCAAGAAAACATGGAACTGTATAAAAAGGTATTGATTTGGATAATCAGAGATGAAATATCTGCTGTCCCATTGAAATCTAGAACCAACAGTATCATGTTGTCAGAGCCCTATATTTAGCCTTAGATAGAAAACTTTTCATTCCAGGTTTATGGAACGAGAGATGTGAATGGAACAAACCGAAATCTTCTGACAAATGGATTAGGAATTGGAGAGGACCCTCATGCACCTGTCCATCTCCAACTTAGCCAACCACAGCAACAAAACTACGAAAATACAGCACGAGCCACAAACTTGGGGTATGTAATCCTCCAAAATACGCATCAATTTCAGCAAAGAAGACTTCTTATTTTGTCCATGTCTTACTGTAAGAAAATCTCTCTTCATATATGCAGCAGACTACAGCTGCACTAGCAAGGAAGCATCAACTGCAACGGATGTCACTCAGTTATATTCAACACCAGGCCAGCTTACCAAAGTTAAGCTTCTATAACTGAGATGTGGTATATCACACATTATTAAGCAAACAAGCTCTAGTTTGAAATGATCGATGGAATAAAGTGTAGCATTGTGGATCATGACAAGGACTTGTAAAGGTAAAATCAACTGCAATAAGAAAAAAGGCGGACTTCCTCTTGTGAATTCTAGTTTTGAAGATCTCCATTTCCAATGAAATATTATGTCAATGAAAAAGCTAACAATTTGAATGTTCATATGCATCTAATATATGACCAAAAGATAAGCATATAGAAGCATTTCAAATAACAATTTCAGGAAGACAACGATGCATGGGCTTCAATCAATGTAAGTCAAACTTTCATAGCATACTTAAGGGAATCAGTAAGGTATGTTCCCTGCTAATGTCCTGATTACCTAATAGAGTAAGATTATGCCTAAACTAAGTAAAAAATTGTCAGTCAGCTAGACAATAGGATAAAATCCACAAATATAAATCCTCATGAGAAAGCCATTCTATCAAATATACAGAGAGAGAAAACCATAGCAAACAGCGGCACAAATGGGCAAAAATGCCAAGAAGACATGATGCAAAAGATCAAGCCAAAAGAGATCTCCAAAGGCTCAGTCATGAATGGTAATTCAAACGTTCCCACATTCTAAAGAGATTAACTTGCATGAAATCTCCATATCATCATCAAACAAAAGCTTCACGTTGAGCTGTCAATCAGAGAGAGCAAAGCCATTCGCATCATCCAAAAAAAGCTCAACAACTCAGCTGTTGATCATAGATACCTAAGTAATACTTCAGCAAAGAGATCTTTCCGTACAATGTATCGTCTCCACAAACTACAAACACAGAGCATGATGCCAGTAACAACTCCACAGACATGGAAAAACCCAAAATGTATTGATTTGCAGTTACGTGACAATGCTTTCATTTGTATGACCACATTGGTATTATGATAATTGAGTTTGCATAATAATGTAAGAAACAAGAAATATGAGCAATTACTACTTACCAATGCCAGAAGCCAGAAGACCTCAATTCCAACTTAAAGAATAGGAGCCCAGTTTTAAAAGTCAAAACAAGTAACCATGAGATGGAGTGGAAGTCAAAGCTCCTGAAAAGGGCAAAACCAATTACTTGAATCAATTTCTAAGCACTTGTTATAAAGGTATCATTATCTCAAAGATTTCAGATCAACAAGGCATCTAGAGAGAGCGAAGCCCTTTGCATCATCAAGCAAAAGCTCGACAACTTAGCTGCCCACCGGTGATACCTAAGCAATACTAAAGCAAAGAGATCTCTCCATACAATGCATCATTTCTATCAACTACAAACACAATGCATGATGCCAGCAAATCGACAGACATGAATAACCCTAAATAAATTGATTTGCAATTACATATGCAACAATGCTTTCATTTGAACGAGCACATTGGTATTGTAATTGTTGAGTTTCCCATTATAATGTAAGAAACAGGAAATATGAGCAATCATAACTTGCCAGTGAGTTTCCAATGCCAGAAACCACAAGAGCTCAGTTTCAACTTAAAGAATAAGAGCCCAGTTTTAAAAGTCAAAATGAGTAACCATGAGATGGGCTGGAAGTCAAAGCTCCTGAATGAAGCACGACCAGTTACTAGAATCAATTTCTGAGTACATTAATTGTCAAGGCATCATTATCCCAAAATTTTAAGTCAACAATTAAGGCATCTACAAGCAGGGATTACCCCTTTACAAGTTGAAGGTCAACAAACTGACAAGCCCAGATGTTCCCCTCTAATCTCAGAGCTTATTGGCCCAATGGCTACACTCTTTCTAACACTCAAATCCTCTGAAAGGCAACCAACCATATTTGAGGAGAGCATACATATACTTGCAACACTCATCATTTAATGGGTGATGCCTATGTAAGCACTCTAAGTACCTCCATTGTAGGTAACATATCAGGTAATTTCCACTAAGGGCACAATGCAAATTGCACTAATCCTGTTCTTTACATATCTAATTACATACTATAGTTGGAGAGAGGAAGGTGCCTATTTCACGAGTTTTCACACTTAAACAGGGCTTGTGGAATTATGCAAGACTAATAACCAATTTGTAAAGACTTAAGCTGGTAGACAAAGACATGATATCATGACCCTCTTTAACATGAGAATATTTTGAGAAAGAAAAAAGAGTATGAAAGCTGAATATAAATGAGGAAGTAGGTAAAGGGCATAAAAACACACGATCTCAAACACAATCTTTTGTCGAATAGAGAAAAAGAGAAGAGAAATCACAATGCTTGGCAACAAGTGCTGTCTCTTAATATAAAGAAGATCTAAGTTGCAATGCAAAAACGACAATATTTTTCAATTAGTCATACAATCACAGTGAAACATTTCTTAGAAAAGCATAAGTGAGAAAAGTATTACTTATCACAATGGGGAATAATGTGATCTAAAGGTCAATAAACTACAGCACGTAAGCAGCATGCATTACAATTCGGTCCCACATGAAAGGAAGCTTTACAACATTAACTCTGGGATTACTTGGGCAGATGGGCATATAAAGTGGAAGAGAGGAAATGACAGTGGTAACAAACTCTAGTGGAAGAGGATTGCTTTTGTTTCTAACAAATGCTATGTAAAAGTCAAAATGAGCAACCATGATATGGAGTAGTAGCCAAAGCTCCTGAATGAGGCAAGACCAGTTTCTTAAATCGATTTCTGAGTACACTAATTATAAAGGTATCCTTATCTCAAAGATTTCAGACCAACAATTAAGGCATTTATTAGCAGGGACTGCCCATTTACAAGTCGAAGGTCAACAAACTGACAGTCCCAGATTTTTCCCTCTAATTTCTGAGGATAGTCGCCCAGTGGCTACACTATTTCTAATACACAAATGCTTTGGAGGGCAAGCAACCATATTTAAGGAGAGAGTACATATAATTGTGACACTCAGCATCTAATGCACAATGCCTGGGTAAGCACTCCAGATAACTCCATTATGGGTAACACGTTGGGTAATTTCCAATAAGTGGACAATGCAAATCCTGTTCTTTACTCATTAGAAACCATAGATGGAGAGGGGAGGGGGCTTAATTCATGAGTTTTCATACTTAAATCAGGGTAGTAGAATTTGTCAGAACTCACAAACAGTTTTAAAAAACTTAAGCTGGGAGACAAAGACATGATATGATATTTAAACGATCAAACCTCTTAAACATGAAACGACATTTTTGAGAGAGCAAAAAAGTATGGAAGTTGATTAAAATGAGGTAAAAAGTAAGGCACATTGGGTACACAGAATCTCAAATGCTTTGTTTTGCTGAAAAGAGAAAAAGAGAGAAATCTCGAGACTCGGCCACAAGTGCCATCTCTTACTATAAATAGGATATAAGATGTGATGCACCAGCAACAATATTTTTCAACTAACTGTACAATCACAGTGGCAAAAGACATTTTTTTTAGAAAATCATAAAGGAAAAAGGCATTACTTATAAGAAACAGGAATAATGTGATAAAAAATCGATAGCACAACATGCAAACGATACACAATACAATACAGTCTTGCATTAAAAGAAACCTTGCAACTTAACTCTAGGATTATTTGGGTTAATGGGCAACTAAAGATACAAGGAAGAGAGGAAAAGATGGTGGTGTCAAATTCTATTGGGAGTTTTGTTTCTCAAACTTGCTATGTACTCCTTTGAACAGCATCTAACACAATTCCCCTATTTATACTGCAATCATCTATTGTCTATTTATTAGAACTCCTACGTATATAATCAGATAATTAGATATACTAAATTACAATTTTAACTTCTCAAACTTCCATAGGAAGTAAATTACATTTATATATGACAATCATTAAGATCAAGTTTAATAATTTTTCCAACCCTTCCTCATAAGCTAAATTTTTTTCCACGTTTTTTGGATAATATGTTTCATCTCTTTCAATTGCAACAATCCATGACCAATTCATTCAATACAAAAATATCATAGAATGGTTTCTCCGCAAAATGCAGAATAGTGCTCTGCATTGCATGAATAAGATAGCTTCTTATTTATTCAACTTTGAATGTGCTTCACCTCTATTATTTCTATTTCTGTACAAAGCAGGAGAGAGTCAGTACAGTGTCGAACTTCAATGAAGATTTGCTACCTACTTGGTTTAAAACTTATAAATGCTAATAGGATATCAAAAGTGAGTAGGATTTGAATATAGCGTTGCCATTCCAACTTTTACATTTCAGTCATCTCATCTGTATATTTTAGGTAATGAAACCATAAGGGCTCAAAATTTTGCCCGAAATTCAATGTGTTACCTCAACTTTATTCTTTATTTAATCAAGTACTTGAACTTTCTAAATTGGCCAATTTCATGATTCAGTCATCCTAACAGCTTTAACTGACGTGGAATTTAACAACATTAAGTTGGAAAATTCTCTCTCTCACGCATGCACGCCTTCCAGTAACATAAACAACTTCTCTCTCACGCATGCACGCCTTCCAGTAACATAAACAACAGCAGTTCTACTTCCCCTGATGCACCTTCACCACCATTCATTGCTACAGCAAAACACCATCACCATGGACTCAAAACTGCCACCACCACTAGCACAAGCACCACTACAGTATAGACAAAGCTATAGCCATGGCGTCAGATATCACTTGAACGAACAGCTGCGTAGAACTCTTACTACCACTGCCACCACTGGCAACAGCACAAACATCACCACCAAAACTCAGCCATGACCGCCATCATTGGCTTTCCCAGGTTTGAGGAGAGCCACGACCTCAGAGCTGGGGGAGTAAACATCGTCTAAGGTCGGCCCGAGATAGATACACACACTAAGATAGAGGAGACCTTGGCATTAGAGAAAGAGAGACACAGAGAGAGAGAGAGAGAGATGACGTCAGTGGTGATGGTAATAAGGCGCAGAGGTTCGGCATAGCAATGACAATGATGGTGATCACTAGTCATAGGTTAATCAAGTAAAAAGAAGAAAAACAAATAAAAAATGGCTTTTCTCTGCTGAGTTAGGAAAACATAATGACACAGTCATTGGTGCCTAACTTAATTGAAGTTCGACCAGCCAATTTTGGAGAGTCTAGATACTGAATTCAACCTGAAAAAAAAAAAAAAAAAAGGACGACCATATTGTATATTGAGAAAAAGTTCCGGTGCCTTGGTGTGCCATTACCCTTTTTACTTTGAAAGACCTCTTTATCATTGGTGTCATGGAGTTCAACAACTTCCTCCTCATCCAATTTCTCACCCTCCTTCTCATCTTTTAGAATGCCATTTGGACATCAACAATAGTCTCTGAAGAAACTTATCTTTCAAATTACCCATCCAATATACTATGACCAAAGATAACAAATTTATATACTTTCAAGATATAGACTCAAGTATCACTCAAACTTGTAGAGATTACCAATTCATTCTATATCTCAAGGTGCAAGCCCCTTGGTGTATTCTCTAGAGCCTTTGCTCCACCATTTTTCTTCCTCTAGTGGGTATAGTACTCGGTTCCTTAGTACCAATACTTGATGAAATATGTGTGGGTCTGAACACTCCCAACGCCTGTAGTTGGAAAGAATTACTCCACAATTCTCAGAAATTGGTACAATCAACCAAAACGTGTTTGCAATAAGGCCCTAGTGTTGTTCTTCTTTCTGCTAGCTTTTTGGCAAATCTCTTTTCCTGCTCTTTTTAATACTCCTAGCTACTCACGATAGATTTACCAAGGTTTTGACACCAATTTGTTGGGAATATTTGGCATGTTGGAACCCTAATGTTAGAGGCAGAGAATGACAACGGTTTTATACGGCCATGGAAGAGGGATGCTTTTTCTTTCTTTCTTCTAACATTTGCTCTTCTTATCCCAGTAGTCTTACGCATGACCATCATCCTATTTATCATCTTCAATCATCTTTATTTATTAATTAAGACCCTCTCCCAGTTGTTGATATTTAATTTACCTAAATAATTTTATTTAATCTTCATTTTCACTCTTTTAACTATAAAAGGAGGGAAATTTCATATTGTCTTGACAATCATTGATACAAGGTGTGATCATTTTCTTCAGGTTAACAGTCTTAAGATGCAAAATCTAATCTCATCTCATTATTTTCTTTCATTGTGGACCATAATAACCAACAAAGCACATAAAATATTATAGCATATGCACATTTTTATTAACACCTACATATGCACATTTTTATTAACACCTACATATGCACAGATACAAGAAATATCAAGCTGCAAGCATTCAGAACAATAAATTATTAGTTGATGTTTGCCTTATTATTTCATGTGTCCCTTTTATATCTTTGCTACGAAATGAGTTGTGACTTGATCATGTAGAGACTTCCAGTCCACACACTGCATTTTTTAGGCATAAAATCCATTTATATTAGATATATGGTGCAAAACTACTTGATTAGAAATCTCAAACATGGAGGTTCTAAGCTAGAGGAGAATCTAGACAAGGAGGCTTCAATTTCTCATACATACAAAGGTTCCAAAGTCATATAAAACCATCATTCCATAGAAATAAGTCCCAAATTAACATCAAGAAAATAGGAACAACGAGTAGTCTACCCAAAAAAATTCCCATTAACAAAACGAAAGGAAAAAAACTCACCAAACAAATTTGGTTTATGAAGACCATAAAAGATAGCAAAAAACCAAGAAATTAGTGCTCACCAGAGACTCAAATCAAGCCCATAGCTTCAAATAGCAAGCTCTCCTCGAACAGTCATGGCATCTGCATCACAAGTTTAAAAAGAAAAAAGAAAAAAAAAGGAAACTCGTAGTGAGACAAGCACTCTATCGGTCAGAATCCGCATCGATTCTGTATACATCATGCTAAGATCAAGCACACATAAACAAAAGAGGCCTGACAATCCAATCACTCAAAATTCTTCTTCTCTTCTTATATTTCTCCAACGAATCGTGAATCGCGGGCCAATCCACTTCATCGTTCCTCGTGAAGATTGATTTCTGACGGTACGGATCGATTGCTATCGCTCGGCGGCGAGAAATCGAGCCCATGCACAGAAGGAAGAGGAACCGAAGCGTACCGTCGCTCACTCGCTCGATCATCAATGCGAGCTCGAAACGGCAGCGGAGAGGGTGTCGATTTCGTGGAAAGAGAGGGTTGGGGCGTGAGGCGAGATCGCAAACGGAGGGGAGGACGATCGGGAGGATGCGAGGAGAGGGAAGACGAGCAGAGAAGGCGAAAATGGTGCTTCTTCATGCGAGGAGGCATGGGAAAGGCTTGGTAAGAGAAGAAAAGGCTCGCCAAGGAGAACGAACGAAGGCGACCCAGCAAGAGGGACAAAGAGAGAGAGAGGAGGGGGAGGACGAGGGCATTTATAGATGGTCAAAGTAGCATTGAATGTACGGTATAAATATGGTTATTTGTCATTGAAAAAAAATACTTAAATTTAAATAAGAAATATGAAGACCGTGAATATTTTCCTTGATTAATCAATCACCGATCCCTCCAAAACACGCCTTAAAAAATTCAAGTTTACATCATATATAAAAATGTGTATATGACTCTTTCGCACGAGTTTGCATGTACAACATGTTCGCACTTTAATATATCAATTTTATAGATCCTACTTAACATTATTCTGAAAAAGAAAATTCATGAGGTCAATGACAGGTCAATGACAAGTAATAATTTACATCATCACTGATTATTGGCGTATAAAAGAATTTGCTAATAAAATAAAATACTCATATCATTCGTCCAATGATAAATGCGTAAATTTTCTGTTAAAGTGATGATGATCTAATAATAATCCGAAAAAAAAAGAATCTTAAAAACTAATGTGCTTAACTCTTGTTTAGTATTCGATCAAAAAACCTCTTGTTTAGTAACAGAATTAATAAACAATTTCTTAACAAGTTAATTTTTCGGAGTACACAACATTTTCGAGACTTTGGACCTAAGGAAATCCTTAAAAGGCTCAAGGAGCAAGAAGCGGGAGTTCTGCCTAAGAGTGGGAGACTCCGCTTGCCTCCCATATTCCTTGGAAAAGGGGAAGATAAATTTTAACCTTGTTGAATGATGCAAGGCGTACGGATATCAACACATTAAAATAAAAAATGCAACTTGGCTGAACACCCTCGTTGGAGGGACTATTGCAAGTAGCTCTCATAAGTGACAACACCCCCTATCCCAAGGAAGGATAGGCTATAAGGTAGATCATCAACTTCTCCTTAACTTCTCATTATGAGTCCATGACCCTTCAAAAAGCCCTAAATTGATCATCAATAATAATGATCATCCGAAAAAAAAATAAAGAGTCCTACAAAGTAATGTCCTTAACTCTTGTTTAGTAACCAAATAAATAAACAATTTCTTAACACATTAATTTTTCGGAGTACACGACACTTTTGAGACTTGAAATGCTTTTTTTTTTTTATTATCAATGTGCTTGGTTTAATAATTAAAGAATAGAAATAAAAAATTATTAATGAAGTACTGTTGGCTTGAAGTTTTGCATTTTTTTTCGATCTAATTATTTTTCTAGGGTTTTGAATTCTACAATAATTCTTAACAAAGTGGGAATAATAACACCACATGAGTCATGACTTTCATACAACACTCAGATCGTCATAACTTTTTGTTCCAATCACTAGATGCCACAACTTTTAAAAAAGTATTTATTTGAATGCCATAAGTTTCAATTAATTCTCTAAGTGCCGTAGCTTGTTTAAAACACCTCACTCAAGTGAGAGTCATATAGTATAGTATGAAAGTTTTAATATTTAAGTGATTGAAAGGAAAATTATGACTCGAGTAAATGTCATAACTACTAATATCTTGCTCTAGTGACCATCATTTTCACATGAGAATGAGAAGATAGAGGTTCAAATCTCCATCTGCTCAAGGGGTTGGGATGGGGTGGGTTTTGACTCCCACACCCAAGAAAGAAGCATGGCTGAAAATAAGTTGAGAATTGGAATAGGATAAAAAGAAAAAAAAAAAGTATGCATGTTAAAAAATAATGACAGTTGTGAGTTATTTTTATCAACAAAGTGAATAGATTTGAGGACAAAACTGCATGTATAGTTTAGGTTAGCACTTTTTTTTTTTTTGGTCGGAGGGTTAGCACTTAGATGGCTTCTTTGCCTTGGCTTTCTTTGCACCAAGAAAGAACATGACAAACCATTGAACAAACCCTTATCGCCTGCTAATTAATCAATTGATGATCATTACTTTTATATTATGGCCATTAAGTTCAATTTCCATCTGCTTACTTTTTGAAGAAAAACATAATTGAAAGTGTATTTCGTAATTACTACATGGAGTTTTTCACTATTTTGATCCGATCTTCCTATCTCTATACAGCATCAAGTCTCACTTTGTCTCCTTTTCTCTGACTTTGCATGTAACTTTCCTACGTGAATTACATGCTAGTGTCACAGGTAGTCAAGGTCCAACAGGCCAAGGAGAAAGCTAACATGACTAGGCAAGCCTTGAAATTTCTAGGGATCTAAAGTTTTCATGATATTTCTGAATACTCCTACGGGCGATACGGGAAATATATGTCTGTACTCCATATGATTCTTGGTATAACGAGGCTAGATGATGGTTAGGAAAATTGAGTCTCCATGATTAAATCAAAGGAAGATATATGGTTGTAATTAAAGGAGCTTAAATATATATAAGGTCCATTTCCCGAGAGGCTGACTTAGGCGACTCTACTAAGGGAAGGCTAAGCTTAGACGACTCTAGTAAAGGGTGAATGTTTCTTAGGCGACTCTACTAAGGGAAGGCTAAGCTTAGATGACTCTAGTAAAGGGTGAATGTTTCATTCGGAGACTAAGTGCCACGTGGACGTGATCTTAAGTGTCGGCCTGTGACAAATAGTATTAGAGCAAATTGTAAAAGAACACGGTTGAGAGTTGGAAGAGCGCACCAAGTGATCAAGAGAATGTGGAACCAGGTAAATAATAACGCTCTTCATGATGTTGGAGATGAGACTCAAGAAAAGGACAACCACGGGAAAGCTAAGAGAGCTACTTCAAAGGATAAAATAATATCGACCATGGGCAAATTTAAGAATGGATCCGGTGACTTGAAGAAGCGACGACCGGGTCAAAGAAATGCTTCATAACGAGTTCTCAAGAGGCTTAAACTATCATCGCCCTATTGCACGAGAGGAATGATGCTCTCGATCCATCGTGGAACACGATCAAGAGGCTGGTGATGGTAAAAATTAACTCAAGACATGCAAACGGCCATGGCGAGCGGTGTAGTCACCATAATGCTGAGACTAAGGGTTTCAAGAGAAGTTCAAGGGAGATTAAGGTGGACAACCACATATGGGGCATGGAACAAATTCTTCAAAACCATGGGAATCGAGAACAACATAACTAAGGTACAACTTGCTACCATAAACTTTAATATTGCTATGCTTAGTTGGGTGACATAGATGTGCCGATGAGAGGTCGGGTGACAAGCCATCAAACTTTGATTGGCCTGCCTTGGTCCCCGCCTTTCACGAGCAGTTCTTCCTATAGTTTGCCAAGATGAAGCACGGAGTAAGCTACTAGCTCACACAAAAGGGCGATATTTGTGAGTGCGTGAGTAAGTTTAGAGAGCTCTTGTTAGAGATTTCAAACATGATCGACATGCTCTAATCACATACATGGATGGGATCAAGCCTTAGGCAACCTTAGAGTGCAATAGCCATCAAGAGGTCTAACCGCTTGATTGATGATCTACATCAACCCACCTCTTTCAAGTCCAAGGCAAAAGGTGAGGTAGCGGATTGCCACCATGACAAGGAAGAGGAGAAAGAAAAAGTTCCTCATTAGGAAAAATGACACCGGAAATATCATAATTTTCGTATGGCATTCACTTCAATACCAAAACTTTTCATCGGATCACTTCTTTTTTTATTCCTAATTTAACTCTCTCTCAGACTTACCCCACCTCCTTGCAGGGCATGTGAGTTGAAAATCATCCCCACCCCAACCCTTTAAAAAGTGGGGATTCAAATCCCCCACTTTTCCCTTCCCATCTAATAAGGGTGGCTACTAAGACAAACCCCAGTAATTTCATTGGATCACTTAAGCACCACTTTTTTTAAAAAAACAATCACTTAAGTACCAACTCTAAGTTGGGATGCCAGAAATTTGACATGGCAATATTCTACATTTCCTCTAATTGACATGACTAGTTTGCATGCCCAATGAACATTAAGGGCACCAAATGATGATATTTAGCACATGATTGCCCCAAATTTTAACTTCTTCAAACCCTAACTTCATAAGAGATGATTTGGGAAAAATTTCAACCTTGACTACAAACCCTAACCTCACAACTGCCAATTTGGGACAAAATTAGTAGCTAAAAAATGCAATAGAGATCAGCTACTTCATTTTTGTGATTTTATCTCATCAAAATTGCAATATGTTTAGGTTCAGCAAATAGAGGACAACTAATTAGTGGTAGTGATGACATCACCGAGGGACATGACGGCAAGGTACACAACGGGAAAGGAGATAGAGGTGGGCAAGAGGAGGATGACGATGTTAACCTGGCAAATGCCCATGGCAGAGAGACGGGAGGCAATGTGGCGCTAGAGCTCGTGAAAAGGGACATGGAGGGCGGAGGAACCATCAATGAAGGTGGTAGAGCCACGGTGGGATTAGGAGGAAATGAAGGTAGTGATGTTAATGGAGCGGTACTTGCTATAAAAGATGGAGCTGAAGCTGTAGAAACCGCTTTTGGGATCGATTATGAGTGGATTTGTCACTACTGAAGATGAAGCTTGACTTCCTAAGGGCTTGAGCTTCATCCTAGCGATCTCTAGTCTTGGATTAGAGAGAGAACGAGAAAATGAGTGAGTTTTAAGGCCAAGTTAAACTTCCTTTTTATAAGAAAGCCACATTGACATTAAAATTTCATTTAAAAAAAACGAACGTCATGAGGAATGAATTGTCAATATTTGTTTCCCTAAGGCACTTATGTGTTTGTTTTTTTTCTTTGATTTGCCACTTAAAGTTACTGACAACAAATTTTAGCATTAAAATAAGCATCACTATTAGAATATTTAAATAACAAATCACCCATTCATCTAATAACTTAAGCTTTTAGACCAGTTGGCTATGATAGCTCTATAAAATCTCATATTGTATCAGAGCTAGAAATCTTGAGATTCAAATCTTACCAAGCCCCCTTTATCTTCCCAATTAAGTATTTTAATGCTTATTATAAGACAAAAATAGACCTGACTAAAAATGATGAGGAACCTAAAGGTTGTAAGTTCAAATATTACCAAGCCTCATTTGTCTTCTCAATTAAATATTTTCACATTTAGTATTAGACACAAAAAAACAAAATTAAGCGTGAGAGGGAGTGTTAGAATATTTAAATTATAAGTTACGTTTCTATCTACTAGTTTAAGTTTATAAAACAATTGGCAATGATGGCAATGTCCCGCAAAATCTCCCAGCCATACAAAAGTGATAACATTCTACTATTATTTTCCAATATTCACGATTGAACAGAGGAAATCTCCATGTGATAAGTGGAAGAAGCCACAAGGAAATGTATACAAGGATTTAGAGAGGAAGTCGATCAAATGTTTCTTTTGTGATGAAACACATCTTAGTAAAGATTGCCAAAGAAGAATAGGCTTTCTACAATACTCTACAGCAACCAAGACGAGAATTGGGAAGTGCAGCTTGGGGCGTTAAAGCTACTCAACTTGTTGAAGACTTAAGTACAAGCCTTTAAGATTAGGTTTGTCGTTCGTAGAAATCAAGTTGGTAATACAAAACTCCATACCTTGATTGACATGGGGTCAATAAACTTATCAATAACTCATTAAACAGCAAAGAGTTTGGGTCTTCAAGTAGAGGCGACCAAATATCAATGCAAGGTAGTTAATTCAGACGATGTACTGGCTATTGGCATTGATTCGGATGCAAAGATAAGCGTTAGAGATTGAAAGGGGACGTTCACTATAGATATAATTTCACTTGATCAATAAGATCTTTTGGGTATAAATTCTTCGATAGGATGTCCTGCTCAGCCTAATGACCGAAGAGCTTATGTCAAGATCCGATATTTTAATCCATAGTGCCGATAGTTTATGGGTTGGTAACAATCGAGACATACATGATATGACTTGCGAAGGCAAGGCCAAGAGTTGAGGAGCCCGTGGCCAAGTTGAAGGCAAGGCCACGACTTTGGAGAGGTTAAGGTGGTGTTGGAGCGGAGGCCAACTCTCGAAAAAATGTCGATCCATGTGTTTTTCTAGGAAGTGGGGGACTTGCGAGGCAATAATATAGTTGGTCAAGCCAAGGGAGAAATCGCTTGTGAAGTAAGTTAGGGTTCAAGAGCCATGCGATCATGAAGCCAAGAAGGGAAAGAATAAGCATGGATGAAAGAACCGCCAACCATCAGAGCCAATGATCTAAGGGAAGGATGCAATCGAGCAAGTAAGAACTCTGAATCGAGAGCACCGAGCACATAGCTCAATTGGATAGGAGAGAATGTCACATTGAAGGTTTTCAAGGCCCAGTAGGCTTAGGAGTTGACCAAGACGATCGGGCAAGGCTTGAAGAATCATTGATATTCTAGTGCGCGAGCAATATTTTCCCAGTGAAGATCATTGATATTATATAGAAGTCCCCTCTTCTCATTTATATCATCTAACAATTCAACAAGCAATAAAGCATTCTCTATCAAATACTCCTCTCTCTACAATCCATGGAGAACCGAGTGCGTGTGAGCAATATTTCAAGGGGAAGATTGAGCTTAGACAATCTATAAAGAGGTGAACGAATCATTCAAAGCCTGAGTGCTACACGATTGCTATCTCAAGTGCCAATCCGTGACACTAGAGTATTTGAAATCAATGATGTTAAATAAATTCAGTCCAATTCGGGCTGATCTCTTACATGAAGGCTCCAACCCAACCCATTTAGTTAACATGAATTTGTTTGCAACTTGCAAATTCACAATCTCTCTATCTATTAACTTTTCTAACTAAATCCATTCTCCATAAAATCAATGACTAATCAAATACTTCCCTCTCTAATTTATCTTTAACTACATTCATTTTCCATATATTATATCATTACATGTCATAAACACTTTAATATCTTTTTGTCCATGAAAGCACGATGGATCATCAATATGGCCTTGTGTTTTCACAAGAAGTAAGGGCACTATTATATTATAACTGTTTAAATATAAGCTTCCAGGTATATGCCAAATCTTGTGTAACGGCCATATCAAGTATTGAGTTTCCGCCTAAACGATACCACTAAGCCAGTCTACGTCAATTGAATTATAATTATTATTATTACTATGTAAAAATCATAAGGAGATGCGATATATCTGGAGATACAGCCTTAGTGTGTTATACATGGTATAATAGCTGCCCAAGATGCTTTCTCTGACCAATGAATCCTATATATTCTCAAGCATGTCCTCTATAAGGTTTTCTTTTTGCCAAAAAAGATATATATATTCCTTTCTGTAAGCCAAAAGAAAAGAGAGAGATAGGGCTCACACACCGTCTTTTTTTAATTTTTTTAGGCGTAAAGTCCATTTATGATAGACATATGCTGCTAAACTACTTGACTAGAAATCTAAAACAAGGAGGTCCTGAACCAGAGGAGAAAATCAATTGCCTATCTCTCATACACGTACAAATGTTCCAAAAGCAAACAAAATCCATCATTCTCTAGACGAAAGTAAATTTGGTTTAAGGACCACAAAAAGATAGCGAAAAGCGGAAAAGAGGGGGCTCACCTGAGTTCGAAATCGAGCCGATAGCCTCAAAAGCAAGCTCTCCTCGAACAGCAACGGCATCTGCATCGCGAGTTCAAAAGAAAAAAAAAGGAAACTCGTGGTGAGACAAACACTCTACCGGTCACAATCCGTTACCGATTCTGTACGCACGATGCCAGAATCAAGCACGCATCGGAAAACATGCCCGATCATCGCAATGCGAATGATCGAATTCCCGTTCTCTCTTTATATGTCCGCGAGGAATCGTGAATTGCAGGTTCGATCTACTTCGTCGCTCCTCGCGAAAATCGATTTACGACAGCGCGCGATCGGTTTCCGTCGCTCGGTGACGAGAAATCGAGCTCATGCAAAGAAGGGAGAGGAACCGTACCTTCGTCCGATCGTCAATGCGAGGTCGAGGCGGCGGGGGAGGCGGCTAGGTTTTCGGAGGAGAGAGGACTCGAGGCTCGAGGCTCGAGGAGATATCGCAGATGCGACGGGGGCGGAGGGGGGAGGAGGGACGATCGGGAGGAGGGGAGGCGGGGCGAGAGGGAGGTGAACGGAGAAAGGCGAAATGGTGCTTCGCGCGAGGCCGCATGGGAAAAGCTGCTGCGAGAAGAAAGATCGTGAAGGAGAACGAACGCTGGAGAGGAGAGAGAGAGAGAGAGAGAGTGAAAGGAACAGTAGGGGAAGGGATTTATAGATGGCGAAGATGTCGTTGGGGAAGGTGCCCCCACTTCATCGAGCCAAAATTATTAGCGAATTAATTATTGTATGGAGAAAACATGATTAATTTTCGTTGAAGGAAAAAAAAAGTTAAAAAATTAATTTGAACCCCACAAAAAAAAAAAAAAGGAGGAGGTCGAACTGATTTGAACCCCCAAAAAAGGTGAATTAGTACAAGTGTCCTGGAAATCAATGATGAACACTATTTAAGTTCAATTTGCATCTTGCTTGCTTTTTGGAAAGGAAAAAAATTGATTGGAAGTTGATTCAATAATTGCCACTTTTTGTTTTTTCACTTTTTCAATTCGATCTACCCATATGATGACTATTCCATCTCACCTCTTTATTACCTCCTCTCTTTTTTTTCTCTCTCGCCAAGCATGTAACTATATATGTGAATCGCACGCCAGTGAACTTGAACTTGATTTATCTAAATGAATTCAATCTGAATTTTATTTTTTATTGATAAATTTAATTCGATGTGAGTTGAAACAATTAATGATCAATCAAATACTTATATCTCTTTCGAATTTTTCTTCAACTATATTCATTTTCCGTAAAAGAAATAATAAATCATATCAACGCACATTACAAACACTATAATATCTTCTTTTGTTCACGAAGATGTATGACCTTGTGTCTTCACAAGAGATAATGGTATTTTCATATCGAAATAATTTGAAAATATACATCCATCCTATGAAATGATAATACAAAATATCTAAATCAAGCTAAAGCGATATCGCCAGATATTTATCCTTTCAAAATTCAAAATACAAAAGTTGAATTGCTATTAAGGCAAAATTTTAAAGAGAGATGATTAATTCCATGATATTATAATCACGTAAAATGTTTTCTCAGATGGACGAAGTATATTAAAAATTCCTTCTTATCGGCAGGAAAAGGAAAGGAGATGGGGCACGCTCCCTCCATAAAAAGTGGCGCGGATGAAATCAGCCGAGCCGCTTGGCTCGGGCGGCCGCTGTTTCGTGCGCCGTTAAATGAACAGCGGGGACCAGCAACGCGGCTGGTTTTGCAGTTCGAATGATTTTTATTTTTATTTTTTACTTTCTCCCCTTAAAAAAGAAGAAACGTGGTTTTTAGGGGGAAAATCGTGTCAAAACCACTTCCCACACGTGTCGACTCCAGGGTCGACCACGCAAGTCCGGATACGACCAGACGTCAAGTAGGTCGCCATATCGTGGCTCCGGGGACGAATAGGATTCGAACACGTAGCCCGGGTCCTTGCCTTGCGTTCAATCCTTAGAAAAATCCCCATGGGGCTCACAAATCCATTCGCTTTTGGAGGCATCCCCACCAAAAAAGAGGGCCCGACGCGACGTATCAAATGAAACGAAAGGGCGAGAAGGAAAAAAAATAAAAATAACGATCTCACCTGTCGTGGCCACGTGTCCTTCTGCCAGGCTGTTGTCGGAGAACTCCAATGATTCGCAGGTTAGAAAAGTCGTACCAAGTACGAAGATATTTTCGGGGATGACTGTACAAGTTGGGTCGAGATATTTTCCGGTCGACGAGGAGAGAGAAATATTAAAATAACAGCCGCGGGGGGGTTCGCCTGGACTCCTAATAATATAATTGGAATAATTACGCTTCGTACTGCGTCGAGTGAAAAAAATTTCCAGCAAAAGTGGGGGGTGAAGCATCTCCCAGTCATCTAAAAAGGGCATAAAGCGAGCTGTCGATGAACAGTGTAATATTAGGTAGGTTAATTTTAAAGGAAGAAAATCCCATCACGAAATTATAGTTGTACGACATTTTGCTTTTGTGATTTCTCAATTCACTAACGAATTTATTGGAGCACATGTCCAATACTCTCTCGCTCTTTCGACGAGAGATTATGACGAGATACCTTTAATTAAAGTTTATCCTTCCACTTTTCATTTGAGATATCTTAGTATGATGATAATGACACGATATCTAATGGAAGAGCTCATTGAGATGTTCATGGAGTGTTTTGTGAACCTTGACGATCCTTGATAAATGGTTATTTATCTCGCGTTATTGAAATAGTAACATATACTTGACCCAAAAAATAGAATGATGTATTTAATTCAATTAATTTTTTAAATTTATATATTTCTCATGATGAGCTGAATTTAACTGGTTAAATAACTTTGTTAAACATCATCTCCTTCGCATCTCAAGTTTACTAGATAGAATTTTCCAATCATTTTGACCGATCCTTTGACATCACAAAATAGAGTTCACTGTCCTTGAGTCCATAGCATGCTACACACTTATCCTCCATAGTTTCGATAGATTTGAAGATTAAAGGGCATAAGAATAAGGATTTCAGATCACTTACTTTTCATGAAAAGTTCTACTTTCAGAATCATAATATGCATGTGCTGTATCGGAGGTAACTAATTAACTAGAGTCACAGATTGAGGAGGCAAGTAAAGCCACTGACCTCCTCTCGAAAGCCATTTCTATAGAACTTGTAAATTCAAGGAGATAAAAATATTGATGACTAACATATACTTATTATAGATTTATAGAAAATATCAAAAGCAAAATTCGTGCAAAGTGCGTAATTTTGTTGAAAATTTTTATGCAAAAGGAATAAATGACTACATATTCCGTTGATGAGTTTGGCCTCAAAAGAATTCTAAAATAATCAATGGATATATTCGAATATATCTATAAAGTTTTCGTACCCAAAAAAAAAAAATGAACTTCTAGAAGAAATTGAGTCCTATTCCACTTGAACAAGCAAGTGCATGGGAATAATATCTTAATACGGGCCAGATTGTTTTTGTGCGCTCAGAGGGTACGATGTGTCTCCTCTCTCTGCTTTCTCACCCGGTCCAATGAGAAATCCTCAGCAATCTCGATGAAATCTTAACGAAATCCAACCAAGAAGTGGATAGAAAACAAGAGAACACTCGCGAAAGCGCCACGTAAACATGATTGGGTGGATGGATAACGAAGGATCGACTATCATCGATCGCTCCTCCTCCGACGCATACGTGTCCCGAGTCCCGCCTTCATCGAGCCAAACCACGGCCAACCCACGTAGTGAAATCGCTTTAGATTTCAGAGGTTTCGACCGATGTAAAGGGGACATTGCGGGCAGCTGTCGGAAGGGAAGCAAACATTCTACGGCTCTCTCGATCGGGAATATGATATTTGGAAGAAAAGCCCGATGCTCTGTACCCATCCGCCCCCTCTGCTTTCGTGCCGAGAGCGACGGGGTTCGAGCGGGTTCGAGCTGCTAGCTGGTATCTTTCGATTTCGTCCGCTGTTTTATCGTCCTTGTCGCTCCCAATTCCACGTGCATCGGATTGGGGAACCTCATTTCAACTTTAGTGTCTTCGTTTGATCGAAATGAAATTGTGGGATTATTGCCCACGCAGTCGTGCGATCTCGCATTTCAACTTGTTTCATATATGTTGATTGATAATTAGAAGCCTAAAAAATGAGTTTTATCAATCATGGTGTGTGATTTCATTAGGTTTAAAGCGTTAGAGTGAAATGGACTATCGAGTTATTAATTAAGGAGCTGTTAATTTTTTCCTTGCCGTTCTAAGTGACTGATTCACTAGAATAGTTGCCGGTTTCAATATTAATCAACAACTCATTAATGAGAAGCTGTTTTGACCGATTTCCTTGGTTATTTATTCAAGTTCTATGATACTAATTTTTTAGTCAAGACTAGTGGACAAATTTTGGAAGATAAATCGCAAGATTGGAGAGGTAATATTTTAGGTCTCCATGTCATTATTACATTTCACAGTTCTTATGAGTTTTAAATATATTTTCTAATTACTAGGTCTTTAAAATGCTTTATAGTACCCATGTCTATTTATGTTTGTCTACATGCAGACTTGGTAAATCTATGATAATTCCTCTACACGACTAAATATTTATATGATTCTTTATCCAACATCATTGTGGTGAATCAAACTGTTAATTATCCTCGACTGATGGAACAATCCTTTATGCCTTGGTGGTTAACTGACATCTGTCCCATTCTTTATTCTTGATTAGTGACTCGTGCCTTTATGCTTTGGTGGTGAATCTTCCGTATCCTTTGTCTTTTATACACCATTCCATTATTACTTAAGACACCTGTCCATGAAATTAACCAAACAATTCCCCATATCCAGAGTCACTCATCCACGCGCACATCAGCTAGGGCTTGTTTACTTATAGGGTAAGTCAGGGTCAGTGGTTAGCTCTCTAAATACGAGCCATTTTCCTTTTGGGCCCGGCATTTGCAGCCTAATAAAGTTCACAAAATATAAAAATATAGAAATTGGACTTACTTCTGATACTGGCCTCGAGTAAAACGTAAGCACGAAGCCCAATCTTTATTCACATCAGGTAACATCACAACCGCACATATAAATATATGTATTATTGTTGTGATTTCGCATTGACAGTACCGAGTAGCAACAAAATGAAATAATTAGATGAGCTTCTTTAATAAAATATTCTAATGTTGTGATTTTATTGTAATAAGCAAGTTTTTCAAATTTACAGTATGATAATTGTACATTTGTGACCCCAGATTTTTAGATTTTTGGATAATATCGTTAAATTTTGGGGCTTACTTAAATGAACACATGGCATATATTCATTTGTTTCTCTCATAGTATAATTTTTGTTTTGTATATTACTAGGAACGATCCTTAAAAGTCTTTTATAATTTTTTTGATTGATTTGTGGAAGCTAAACTTGACCCTCTCTATATGCTCAAAGTTCATAGTACGAGAGGATGAATCAAATCGGAAGATGTTGGCATATTTGTCAATGTTATTGGGAGTATGCAGTAGAAGCTCATACTTATATATTTTGTTGAATCCACTCTCAGTTAAAAGTTTAAATAAATAAATTATAGACCAATAAGTTATGAGTCAACTATGATATATTAACTGCTAAATATTATAACATTTCTCCGATGTGAGCCTATTTTAACACAATTCACACTCGCGTGTGAGTGAGCTCCACTATTAGGTTTGCTCCCCTTAATCCTAGTATTATTGTACATGAACAAGATATCTCAACTAACAAGTTATCGACTTTAATACCATTTTGGGAGCGTGCAACAGCCCAATACCTTTTGCTTGACATTGTAAAATGAGTGAGTTCATTCGATTATGGTACCTATCCGAGATCACAAGCTAGTAGCCTCAAAGTTACCAAATGCGAACTATAACATATAGAGCAAGTATCTGACATATCCTTGTATTTTCGCCCGGTATCATGCCTTCATCGCGTCAGTCCTCTAAGGAAATGGTCTCATAAGAACGACTTTGGAAATTCACAGCTCTAATTCAACAATAATGGCAAGATAAGACCATCCATGTCATTGTTCTTCTTCTTTTTAAATCTCTTGGAACTAGTCTTGTCAAAAATGGGCTTCAATCAGACGTGGAACAGGTGGATCACGTTTCATGTCGAATCAGTTTTTTATGAGCTCTTGATTAATGAAAAGAAAGCACGCAGTTTAATCCTACTAGAGTGATTAGGCAAAGGAGATCTCCTTTCTCCTCGCCTCCTTCATTTCCAGTGCTGACGGTTTGTCTCGTCCATTGAGTATTTTAGTAGAATCAGGGTCCTTAAAAGGCATTAAGCGTAAGAGAAATTACCATCGGCTTCGCGTTTATTCTTTGCTAACGATTCCTTGTTTTCTCCCATGGCTAACAAAAGATATTGAAGGACGTCAAAAGCAAATTTATATACATTGCCAGGCTTCAGGCCAACTAGTGAAATACGCAGTTGTCAAAATCAGAAATACCCTTCAGATGAATGTTGCAGCTATTTGTAAGGACATTCGCAGTTCTATTTAAGAGAATTAAGACATCAAAAGACGGGGCAACCATCTACAGAAATACCCTTCGCTGTCGGGCAGGTCGCAAGCCCGCAGTGCTCGGGATCGACATCCGGGTCGGCGCCCCACCAATGCAGGTTCCGGTTCTCTATCCCTAATGTAAAGTAAATGAGAACAGCCATGAACGCGACGCCGGCATCTAGGGCAGCCGAGAGGACGTAATTGTACCTTTTCCACCACCTCTTCCGGTACCTGAAAATGAAGAAGTTGAAGATCGTCCCCATGATTATCCATGAATTGTAGTTCACAGCCGTCGCAGGAGGCATGGCAGCGGTGGCGCCAAGAAGGACCGGGAGATTGATGAGGGGAATCCACGACTGCTCGGGGAACGACTTGTGCAATAACCACACCGCAACCGGACCCAGCAAGCCGCCAAGGAAGAACCAATTAAGGGCTTCATAGACTCCTTCGGAGCCGAAGATCCTCTTCGGGCCTACTAAGCCCCAGATCACAGATGCGTCGAAGAAGACACGGTCGTTGGGGCATGTCCAAGGGCTGTTGGATGGGAGGAGGTTCTTGTGGCAAATGTTGTCGATGGAGCCCAGGAGCCACCACGCCACACCAAGGTTGATTGTACCAGCAATAATCGTTCCAATGAGCTAAAACAAAACAAGCCCCCAAAAAAACAAAAAACAAAAAAACACGATTATTGGAATCACTGTACTAATTTACAGAAAAAGGCTATCTCCATGGAAGCTGACTTCCTCATGACTTCTCATGCTCAGTTGTTACGAGGGATGGACGACATACCTGAACCAAAAACATTGACCTTGGAGGGATTTTCATGTAATGGCCCAACTTGAAGTCATTAAGGAAGAATATTGCCTGAGCCATGCTTATGTAACCATAAGTCTTGAAGCAGACATTGGCGATCGGTTGTCCGGGCAATATCACTCCCATTATGTATTCTGTGATGATATTGAGCCCCGGAGTCTGCAAAAACAATAGAATTGACATTAGGCACTCTTTGAACATAGAGCAACCCAGTATGCTAAAACGATTAAATCATGGAAAACTAGAATAAGGCTTCCTACCTGATTTGTGGTGGCTGTTATAACGCTGACTGGAAGGGTAAAAATGAATGCGAGAGCTACCGCAAAGAGCAGACCCCACCAGGGCATCTGGACATCTTTTTTAAGGACGGTACAAAGTATCAGAGAGATGATAATTGACACACTGAGTAGTACGTAGAACCACCATTGCGGAATGTCTTTGTAGCTCTTCATCAGTTTTGTGTGAATATCCTCTTTTCCTTTTGAAGATGCTCGATAACGATCATATATCTCTCTAAACAAAAATTCTTACAGGTCATTATATCATATTATAAAAAATTACAAAAATGATTTTCGATACTAGCAATTCATATCACACGTGACAAGGAAAAACATCTACATAAATTAGGCTATAAACAGCACACATTATCTATGAAAGAGGAAGAGGTTTTTACCTCCCATAAAACAGGGCCACATGAGTGAGGGTTGAAGCAATAGTTGCGAATCCAAAGCCATACGTGAGCGCAAAGAACATGCTCAAATGAATCTTCCCTATCTGTCCGTACTTCGCCTCGTCTAACTGAAAGTTCTCATTAACAATCATCGTGATATTATACTCTTGGCCTTGTGCGGTGAATAAATCCGACGAGAATATTGGGAACGTCTTGGCGTTATACGCATTCAGTCCCCAGTAGGCGATTGGTATGACAACATACATGATCAGTGTAAACCCAACAAAGACGTTCACTATGGCAAAGAAGGGGGATATCAGTGGACTGCCCAAGAAGGAACCCACCACCGACCAGTCCAAAGATACGGCTCCGAGGCCGAGCCCGTTAAGACCCGACCCAATCTGATGGGCCATGACGGAGTTGGGGAAGGCCCAGCAAATCCACGAGATGGACGACAGGGATTGGAACAGGAACCCCGGGACCAAGTACCACAAGAAGCTACACGCCATTGCGATCAAAAAGAACTTGACCCTTGAGACTCTGTATCCTGCCTTGTCTTCCTCCGTCTCCTTCTCGTGTAGGGTCCTGCAAATTTTGATCAACCAAATTGCATGGATTTTGGCAAGAATGAGAGATGAAATTCCTCCTAAGCATGCGACGTAACACTCGTCAACGTCATTAAAACTCATCTAAAACTGTTAAAATCATGAGTTGGCGAGAGAATTTTGAGATCTCTAAATCTAGAGGCTTATGAATTCTACATGTTCAGCATAGTTTAATCCATTTTCTACATCTTATTTGTAACCGAGTTCGATACAACGAGCTTATAGCCAAGTATGACATCAAAGTGGTGTGATATTGCTAATGATTTAAATAAGGATAGATGGACCTTGTCGAGATTTGTATTAGAATTATGTTAAAGGGGACCTCCAGGACTGGGCCAGCAAAAAAGGATGGATGTTAATCACTAAATCAAGCTGCAATTGCGGGCTTTACGTGGGAAGCAGAATGAGAGGGTTGATTTACAGCTTCCTCTTATATAATAATTGATATTTTACTATATAGACCAAGATACTGTTTAGTATAGTTTTTATTTTGCTTTGTATAAGCTGTTGAGCAAGCTCATCGTAGCCTAACATCTCACGATTGCTTTACTAACATTCCAAGAAGCATCCTCATCGAGTTTTGAGATGTTGTAGCGTCAAAGAAAAACCTTCCAAAATATGAAAACTTAGAAAATATGAAATTTACCTGAAGAGGGAGATTTGAACGAGGGTGTTGGGCCACCACATATGCGCCGGCTCCACCACGTACTTCCTCAAGAGCCCGGCCCAACCGTACCCCAAAACCTTCCAAAATATGAAAAAATAGAAATTGTCAGTTTAGTAAATCTGTTTGCAAACTTGAAAATTCAAAAAAGAAAAAGAATTACATTGTCCTAACTATTACTTCCATTTGAAAAATTGAAAATAAAAAAATTGTCATTTTCTATAAATGAATCCACACGTTATTGCTTGTATGTTTTGAAATCTTTTGGGTCTTTTGTATAAATAAAAACCAATCTGTGATAACCGAAAATTTGGAAAAATGTAAAATCCGGTTCCCTACTTATACTTTTTCTTATTATTTTTATTTCTCCAAAAAAATTAGCGGGCTTAGTTTATTATTTATAAGGGAATAAGAGTCTTGTAATTGGATAATAAGATATTGGATGATTTGTCTCGAGTTTTGAATTTATTCCAAGTTATTTTTTGAACAATAAGATAGCCGGATGAAAATATGAAAAAAAAAAGTGACTAGTTCTATTGAATCAGACCAACAACCAATTCGGTTCTCAAATCTTGAGAGTAAGTTCTCTCAATTCAGTTTTCGATTCTATCTTAGAATATGATTGAATTGGGAACTGACCACCCTTACAAATTACCTAGATAATAACTATCACCGGTTGAGATTCACGATCAAATTCCCAAACTTTTACGGGACTCACAATTAAATGTAATGAAGACTATATTTACACTAAAAGTGGTTTTCCCGTCATCCATAAAAAGGTTTTGTTCAGAAGAGAGAATAAAGGATTAAGAACCTGAGTCATGATGATGAGAATCCAGCCGCCGATGAAGGAGATTTCCCGCCCGTAGAATGCCTTGATGATGTTGACGATCCCGACAGCGTAGGCCGTGCTGCCACTGACATTGGCAAAGATCGAGATCAGCACGTGTTCCTTCACGTTGAACGGCCCCGGGTTGAGTGAGAACTCCCTGTTGCCGAGCCCCGGAAGGCGGAACTTGGTGGTCGGGAGGACAGAGGCCATGAGCCGCCCGATCGGGAGGGTCGCCACCAGGACGGTGATCTGGGTTATGGTGAGGGGCTCCCGCCGGTAGGAGAAGAACTGGTTGAGGAAGGAGAGGAGGGCGCAGGAGATGAGGCCGAGCGACCACATCCGGAACGTCCATACCGGCAGGCTCGGGTCGTCGGTGTTGGGCACCGTCAGCCGGACTTGCTCCACCGGAGAGAGCTCCGACTCGTCGACGGCTGGATCCTCTGGTGGGAGCCTGGGCGGCCCTTGGACATCCTTCGCAGTCCCCATATTCTGGTGGGAGTGTAGAAGAGAGGGTCGTTTTCGGAGTATGGCAACCGAATCTCTTTATAAAGTAATTTTAGGAAAAAAAATAAAAGAAAAATATTTCCTTAAAACCTTTCTTTTCCTATTATTAAAAAAATTTGACCCCAAATTCCATATGGGGTCCACACGCTTGGGAAATAAAATAAAAAAGTACAGTTGGTTTTTGCAACCAAGTTTGGTAACCATTGATTTTTGGATCAGAATGAAAAATTTTAAGGAAGGTTGATATCTTAAGAAAGCAATAATTCTGTCCCAATTTTTCTTAATCATACTCATCCTCACCAGCCTCATTTGTCAGATGATTCTCCGATCCCAGTGGGGACGTGGGTATGGAGATTCCCTCTCCATATTGATCAAATTCAACCCCAGAAGCATTGCCCAAAAAATTTGAATATTTCCTCTAATAAGGAAAGAAATCATAGTATAATAGGCAAGTTATTAATTTTACTTTACCAAAAATTTGATCCGTTGACAATTGCATTTATATTTTAGTTGGAAGTTTTTAATTATATTGCACGACATTTTTGCTTTGCATTGTGCTCTCTTGTGTGAAAAAATTGAGAAGAATATTTCCATGTTGATTCCTTATATGTTGATTATTCATCCCTTTGGGATAATTTCCTATATTTTAATGATTTCATTAATCATCCATCTCTCTCAATATTGTATGTAATATGCACGGATAATGTCACGTATATTACACATATATCTATTTTTGATCGTGTATATTTCGACCGATGTATTATATTAAAATTATTATCGAGTAAAGCCTACAAATGGATTGGATTAATGTATTCTTCATTAATATATACTGAAATATACAAAAATTTCCACATTTCCCTCTTCCACTTTATTATTCTCGACTTCTTATTGCCAATACAGCGAAGAAAATTGAAGGACTTCAAAATTTATTTACAACCATCTACGGAAATACCCTTCGCTGTCGGACTGGTCGCGAGCTTGCAATGCTCAGGATCGACGTCCAGGTTGGAGCCGCACCAGTGCAGGTTTTGGTCCTCTATCGCGAAGGCAAAGTAAATGAAAACAGCCATGAACGCATTACCGGCATCTAGGGGAGCTGAGAGGATGTAATTGTACCTAGCAACCACCTCTTTTTGGTTACCTGAAAACGAAGAAGTTGAAGATCGTCCCCACGACAATCCACGAGTTGTAGTTTAGACCGGTCGCGGGAGGCATAGCAGCGGCGGCGCTTGGACGGACCGGGAGATTGACGACTTGTGCAGTAACCACACCACAACTAGACCCGGCAAGCCGCCAAGGAAGAACCCATTAAGGGCCCCATAGACTCCTTCGGAGCCAAAGATCCTCTTCGGGCCTATCAAGTCCCAGATCACAGATGCGTCGAAGGAGACTTGGTCGCTGGAGCATGTCCAAGACGCACGACATACCTGAACAACAACATTGACCTTGGAGGGATTTTCATGTAGTGGACCAACTTGAAGTCATTGAGGAAGGATGTTGCCTGAGTCATGCTCACGTAACCCTAGGTCTTGAAGCAGACATTGGCGATCGGTTGTCCAGGCAATATCACTCCCATTATGTACTCCGTGATGATATTGAGCCTCCGAGTCTGCAAAAACAATAGAATCGGCATTAGGGACTCTTTGAACATAGAGCAACCCGGTTTGCTCATTCAATTAAATCACGGAAAACTGGAATAAGGCTATTCACCTGATTCCTGGTGGCTGTTATAATACTCATTGTTATGGTGAAAATGAAGGCGAGAGCTGTCGCAGAGAGCAGATGTCACCACTGCATTTGAACATCCTCTTTGAGGAAGGTACAGAGTATAAGAGAGCCGATGATCGACATTGCGAGAAGTACATAGAATCATCATTGCAGAATGTCTTTATAGTTCCTCATCAGTTTTGTGTAAATATCATCTTTTCTTTCTAAAAATGCTTGATAACGATCATATATCTCCCTAAACAAAATTTTTTTACAAGTCATTATATCTCGTTATAAAAAAGATTTGCGATACAAGCAACTCATGTCACACGTGGAAAGAAAAACATCTACCAACCAAGCTAAGTATGGCACACATTATCTATGAAAGAGGAAGAGAAGTTCTACCTCCCATAGAATAGGGCCACATGAGGGAGGGTCGAAGCAATGGTTGCAAATCCAAAGCCAAATGTGAGCGCAAAGACCATGCTCATATGAATCCCACCTAATTGTGTGTACTCCCCCTTCAAAGTTCTTATTAACGATCAGCCTGATGTTTTACTCTTGGCCTTGTGTGGTGAGCAAATCCGAAGAGAATATCGAGAACGTTTTGGCGTTCTATGTGTTCAGCCCCTGTAGTCGATGGGTACGACAACATACCTGATCAGCGCAAACCCAACAAAGATGTTCACTATGACAAAGAAGGGGCATATAAGTGGACTGAGCAAGAAGGAAGCCACCGCCGACCAGTCCAAAGTGAGGGCTTCGACATCGAGCCCATTAAGGCCCGACCTGATCTTTTGGGCCGTGACGGAGATAAGGGAGGCCCAGCAAACCCACGAGATGCTCAACAGGGATTGGAACAAGATGTCAAGAACCCCTGGACCAGGTACCACAAGAAGTTTTGAATTTTCTTTATAGGCAAATCATTAATTTTATTTTACCAAAAATTTGATCTGTCAAGAATTGCGTTTGTATTTCAGTTGAATTTTTGAATTTTCTTGCACGATATTTTTGCTCTGCATTGTTCTCTATTGTGTGAAAAAATTGAGAAGAATATGTCCATGTTGATTCCATATTTGTTGATTATCCAGATAATTTTCTTTATTTTGATAATTTTATTGATTATATAACTATCTCAATATTGCTTTTAATTTTGCTCGGATGTTGCACATATATGGCATGTATTTCTCTTTTTGATTGTGCACATCTAGATTGAGATATTATATTGAAATTGTTGTATAGTATAGCTTATAAATAGGCAGATGTATTCTTGATTAATATATACTAGAATACAAAATTTCCACAGTTCTTTCTTCCGTTTTATTATTCTCAACTTCTCATGGCCAATTCAACAAAGAAAATTGAAGGACTTTAAAGCAAATTTATTTACATCGCCAAACCTCAAGTCTGCTAGTGAAGATAAGGCAGTTGTGCATTGCGATGGACACCACAGCTGTTTGTAAGAACATTTGTAGTTCTATTCAAGAGAACAAGTAGTCAAAAGTTGCGAGCCTACGGTGCAGGATCAAAATCTGGGTTGGAGCCCCACCCCACCAGTGTACGTTCTGGTCCTCTATCTCGAAGGCTAAGTAATTTAAAACAGCCATGAACGCAACACTAGCATCTAGGGCGGCTGAGGGAATGTAATTTTACCTTTGCCACCATCTCCTGTTACCTGAAAACAAAGAAGTTGAAGATCATCTCCACGACAATCCACGAGTTGTAGTTCAGAGCTATCGTGGGAGGCATAGCTATGGTGTTGCCGAGAAGGGCCGGGAGATTGATGAAGGGAATCCAAGACTACTTTGGAAATGACTTGTGCAGTAACCACACCGTAACCCGACCAACATGGAAAGAAAGAAAAAGGAAGTGGGACTCGCAAGGACAAAAAAAAAAAAAAGAAACAAAAAAAAAAATTGGCTAAATACAAAAAAAAAAAAAAAGATCACTTTTGTAAAGTTATATAGCTACTGTGGTTTGCCCTGATGGCCAATTGGGGCCAACCTTCCTCACATGAGAAAGAGGAGATAGGGGTTCAAATCTCCATATTTTCAAAAGGGTTGGTCTGGGGACGATAATAGATTTTGATTCTTACGCTTTACAAGGAAGCAAGGTAAAAGTTTGAGCAATTAGAATATGAGTAAAGTAGGATCGAAAGTTGTACTAAAAGTTCCAAACCCCATAAGGGATGATATGATCAAAAGTAGGAGAAGTGGAAAAAGTGCAGCTCCTTTCTAGTTGCATAGGTTCAAATCAAAAAATGTTTTTGCACTAAAAACCTCCATTAAATATGTGAATTTTTTTCACACATGAAAATAGAGCTGATATCCACCAAAAGAAGGTCTAATTACTAATTTCTTAGGTTCTCATCCATCAACTCTGTACCAAGCCACATGGCTAACTGGCAATGTGGGCTTTCACAACTGATTACCCCCGTTGAATACAAAGAGCGTTTTTCACATAAATAAAATAGATCTAATATATTTACCAAGAGAAAAAGGTCTAATTACTAATTGTAAGGTTCTATATAAAAGCCGGTCTTGCCATAAGTATCTCCATCTAATATGTATCTTGCTTTTCACATATAAAAATAGATATAATATTTAAGGACCGACCATAAAATCCTGTTCTATAAGTGGAACAAACAGAAAGGTTTAATTACCATTTGTGTAGGTTAGGTTCTCATTCAGTCACTCTATCCAAAACCTTGTGTCATTCAAGAGAAGCATGCGGTCATTTCTGAGTTATCTTAGAGCCAGCATCCTTATACTTCTCATATATTGTCGTACAAGACTTTAAATATCTACATACAAAAAGCTGTTCCTTGAACATGTTTATGTAATTGAAGTCAGCAGAAAGCATGTATCTTTCAGTTTGCATCCAAGAAGGCCAGAAATAAAAGGGAGCTGATGCAAAATCTAATAAAAGTTGATCAGTTGAGAATTGCATCTGTCTTTTAGTCGAAGTATTGAATTTTCTTGCACAACATTTTTGCTCTGCATTGTGTTCTGTTGTTGTGTGAAAGAATTGAGAATAATATGTCTATGTCGATTCCATATTTGCTGATTATCCGTCTCTTTAGGATAATTTCTTATATTTAGATAATTCTATTGATTATCTATCTCTCAATATTGTACGTATATCGCATGGATAGCGCACGGATATGGCAATGCATATTACATGCATATTTCCCTTTGATCGTTCATATCTTGATTGAAATATTATCTTAAAATTATTATCTAGTAAAGCCTATGAATATGCCAATATATTTTTCATTAACATAGACTGCAATATACATAATTTTTCACATTTCTCTCTTCTGCTTTATTATTCTCGACTTCTCATGGCCAATATAACAAAGAAAATTGAAGGATTTTTAAAGCAAATTTATTTACGTTGCTAGGCTTAAGGTCTACTAGTGAAGATCACGTGCTGCAGCTATTTGTAAAGACATTCATAGTTCTCTTCAAGAGAAATAAGTTGTCAAAACACGGGGCAACCATCTACAGAAATACCCTTTGCTGTCGGACAGGTCGCAAGCCCGCAGTGCTCAGGATCAACATCCGGGTTGGAGCCCCACCAGTGCAGGTTCCGATCCTCTATCCCGAAGACAAAGTAAATGAAAACTGCCATGAACGCGACGCCGGCATCTAGGGCTGCCGAGAGGATGTAATTGTATCTCTGCCACCACCTCTTCCGATACCTGAAAATGAAGAAGTTGAAGATCGTCCCCACGACAATCCACGAGTTGTAGTTCAAAGCCGTCGCGGGAGGCATAGCAGCGGTGGCGCCAAGAAGGACCGGGAGATTGATGAGGGGAATCCACGAATGCTTGGGGAACGACTTGTGCACTAACCACACTGCAGCTGGACCCAGCAAGCCGCCAAGGAAGAACCAATTGAGGGCCCAATAGACTCCTTCGGAGCCGAAGATCCTCTTCGGGCCTACTAAGCCCCAGATCACAGATGCATCGAAGAAGACACGGTCGTTGGGGCATGTCCAGGGGCTGTTGGGCGGGAGGAGGTTCTTGTGGCAAATGTTGTCAATGGAGTCCAGGAGCCACCACGCCACGCCAAGGTTGATCGTACCAGCAATAATCGTTCCAATGAACTAAAAACAAGCCGAAGAAAAGCACACGATTATTGGAACTGCTGCACTAATATACGGGAAAGGCTGTCTCCATGGAGCTGACTGCTCATGCTCAGTTGGCAAGAGGGATGGACGACATACCTGAACCAAAAACATTGACCTTGGAGGGATTTTCATATAGTGGCCCAACTTGAAGTCACTGAGGAAGGATATTGCCTGAGTCATGCTCATGTAACCATAGGTCTTGAAGCAGACATTGGCGATTGGATGTCCGGGCAATATCACTCCCATTATGTACTCCGTGATGATATTGAGCCCTGGAGTCTGCAAAATCAGTAGAATCAGCATGAACATAGAGAAACCCAGTCTGCTAACTCTATCAAATCCTGGAAAACTAGAATAAGGCTTTTCACCTGATTCGTGGTGGCTGTTATGATGCCGATTGGAAGGGTGAAAATGAAGGCGAGAGCCGCCGCAAAGAGCAAACCCCACCACGGCATTTGGACATCCTTTTTAAGGACAATACAGAGTACGAGAGAGATGATGATTGTCACTGCGAGTAGTACGTAGAACCACCATTGGGGAATGTCTTTATAGTTCCTCATCAGTTTTGTGTGAATATCCTCTTTTCCTTTTGAAGATGCTCGATAACGATCATATATCTCTCTAAACGAAAAATTCTTACAAGTCATTATATCATGTTATAAAATAGTTTTGCGATACAAGTAATTCATATCACAGGTGGAAAACAAAACCATCAACAAAAGCCAAGTTAAGTACAACATGCATTATCTATGAAAGAGGAAGAGGATTTTTACCTCCCATAGAATAGGGCCACATGAGTGAGGGTCGAAGCAATAGTTGCGAATCCGAAGCCATATGTGAGCGCAAAGAACATGCTCATATGAATCTTCCCTAGCCGTGCGTACTCTGTCTTGTCTAACTCAAAATTCTTATTAACGATCATCGTGATATCATACTCTTGACCTTGCGCGGTGAACAAATCTGAAGAAAATATCGGGAACGTCTTGGCATTGTACGCGTTTAGCCCCCAGTAAGCGATCGGTATAACAACATACATGATCAGGGCAAAGCCAACAAAGACGTTCATTATGGCAAAGAACGGGCATATCAGTGGACTGAACAAGAAGGAAGCCACCGTTGACCAGTCCAAAGTGAGGGCTCCGACGCCAAGCCCATTAAGGCCCGACCCGATCTGTTGGGCCGTGACGGAGTTAGGGAAAGCCCAGCAAACCCACGAGATGCTCGATAGGGATTGGAACAGGAACCCTGGGACCAAGTACCACAAGAAGCTAAACACCATTGCAATCACAAAGAACTTGACCCTTGAGACGCTGTATCGTGCCTTGTCTTCCTCTGTTTCCTTCTCGTGTAGTGTCCTGCAAATTTCGACATTCGAAAAGAGCTCTTTGATAGCTAAATTGCATGCATTTTGGCAAAAACGAGAGATAAAATTCCGCCTAAGCGTATGATGTTAACGCTCATCGGTGAGGGTCTTTACCTGAAGAGGGAGATTTGAACGAGGGTGCTGGGCCACCACATATGCGCCGGCTCCACCACGTACTTCCTCAAGAGTCCGGCCCAACCATACCCCAAGACCTTCCAAAATAGGAAAAATTAGATAGTGTTTCAGTTCAGTAAAAGATGTCCGCCTACGTCTTGAAAATTATAAAAACACGGAGAAAATACTTTTGTCCTACATTTTACTTCCATCTGAAAAATCCAAAATTAATTGATGTGCCATTTTCTGTAAAATTACCAATGAATATGGTTTGTAAGCTTTAGAATCTTTCCGACATTTGATATCCATAAAAATCAAATTGTGATAGCCGAAAGATTCTGAAAAATGTAAAATTCACTATAAATAGATAGACTTGATTAATAATTTAAAAAAAATGATGAGTCTTTCAAATCATCTACTGGGTATCTAACAAATCTATTGTGGATCCAAATTAATAAGATAATAACTATCAATAACTGAGATTGAAAAGTGAACTTCTAAATTTGGATGAAACTCGCAATATTATATCATAAAAAGTATTTATCTATCCATATTTTAATTGATTTTCACGTAATTCATAACAAGTTTTATTCAGCATTGTTTTTAACGTAGAGAAAATTAAGGAACCAGAACCTGAGTTGTTATGATGAGAATCCAGGAGGCACCGAAGGAGATGCTCCGATCGTAGAACGCCTTGATGATGTTGACAATCCCGACGGCATAGGCGGAGCCGTTGCCGAAGGCGCTGCCAGCATTGGCGAAGATCGAGATCAGCACGTGTTCCTTCACGTTGAACGGCCCCGGGTTGAGCGAGAACTCCCTGCCGCCGAGCCCCGGGAGGCGGAACTTGACGGCTGGGAGGACGGAGGCCATGAGCCGCCCGAGCGGGAGGGTCGCCACCTGGACGGTGATCTGGGTTATGATGAGGGGCTCCCTCCGGTAGGAGAAGAACTGGTTGAGGAAGGAGAGGAGGACGCAGGAGACGAGGCCGAGCGTCCACATCCGGAACGTCCATACCGGCAGGTTTGGGTCGTCGGTGTTGGGCACCGTCAGCCGGACCTCCTCCACCGGAGAGAGCTCCGACTCGTCGGCGGGTGGATCCTCCGGTGGGAGCTTGGGCGGCCCTTGGACATCCATCGCAGTCGCCATATTTTGGTGCGAGCGCGGAAGAGACGGTCTTCGGTGGAGTAGTGAGAAAGTAGAGCAACTGAATCGGCTTTATAAATCCTTGGTAGCAAGGAAAATAAAAGAAAAAAGATTCCCTTAAAATTATTTTTTTTATCATTCAAAAACTTAATACTAAATTCCATGTGGAGACCACAAGCATAAATACTTATTTTTTCCGAATAAGTTACGTCAGCAGCGATTTGGGTTCAGAACGATAAATTTTAACAGAGAATTGTCCAAATTATTCTAAATTTATAATATTTTTTCCAAATCAATCCTAAATATTTTATTTATATCAATTAAATTGTAAATTTTTTTACATTTTACTAATTGAGTTTATTCGATGATATTTTGGTTGAAAATCATTAATATAGATGCTAATTGTCCTACATGGCACAATTGAGGTTGATGTTGATAATTTTTAATAATTTTTAATATTTTATTAAAATATTTTATAATGTTTTTTTTTTCATTCTTTTTTCAACTCTAGATAGCGAGCCCATTCGTTGGCCCACCACTATCGACTAGAGGTGGGGCTAGCCAAAATCCAACATGAAGTTCTTCATCATGCCCATTTGCAAATTACATTGGCCAAATAAAAATTCAAAATTCAAAATAAAATTATATAAGTTTTGAAAAATTACCCACGCCAAATTTTCTAGCATCTAGGTTGGATTTCCAATAAGGCAAATCATTGATAGCACTTAAGGGATCGATTTTTCAAATATATGATATTTAAGTGAGCGAAAAAAAAAGTTATGACACTCAAGTGAACATCTTACGAAAGTTATGTACCTCTATTTGTTCTTATCCCTATCATTTGTGTTAACAAGTGCACATTTTAATAAATAAATGTAAAAATAATAAAAATATATAAATAAGGATTAATATTACGAAAAACTTGAAATTTGTATATTTGTGACAAATTTACTTTACACTAATTTTTTTATCACAAAAAACCCCAAACTAGCATACTTATAACAAATTTACCTTAGATTAATTTTCTAACCATAAAAATTCTAAACCGGTATATTTGTGACAAATATACTTTATGTTAATTGGATCAATACCACAAAAAACTACAAATTTAGTAAAATTGTGACAAATAGAGAGTAACCGGTCAAACTGTCACATATCATTTAATTTCGTAATTTAACAGTAAAATTTAACATAAACTAAGAAGGTAAATTTGTAAAATGTATCAGTTTGAGGTAAATTTATCAAAGGCGTATCGGTTTAAGAGTGTTTGGTGGTAAAAAAATTAATTTAAGATAAATTTATCATATATGTACTAATTTAAAATTCTTCGTAGTATTAACTCTATAAATAATAACTAAAGGCTTCACTCCATTTTGCTTATCAATTCAGCCCTGTAAGCTGCGGCCCTGCACGTCTTGCTCAGGTCAATTAATTGCAGCCCATCAACTCAAATCCATAAGCTCGCCCATCAGAGAACTCAAAAAAAAAAAAAAAAAGTTAAAATAAAACAAGAATAAACCATTTTTCACTTCAGCCCTATATTCCTAGATCACAGCTTGATTCAGTTCCATCTACATATATCTTAGTTGAATTTAATTTGTGAAAAAATAAGATTTAAAGAAGAATAGAATCATTAAAAATCAAAAGTAAGAATCATATAATATCCAATAGTTAACTCTTAGGTTGCGTTTGGTGGTCAGCATAAAATTCAGGATAGGATAAAATTTATCATATTTTGCATTTGGTGTCTACTCAAAATAGAATTAAATCGGATATAAGGGAGATATAAACTGGATAAAATTATCCCATGAGTGAGGTGGAACAAAGATAGATATAATTTCTAATTTCATAATAAGAAAATTAAAACTTCTTAAATTAACAAATCTAAAATTATATTTCAATATAAATAATATTTGAATTCTAATATAAGAAATTCAAAATTACAAAAAATAACAATTTGATTTTTTAATTTAATCTTATTTTTGTTTATGTAGTTGAATTTAATTATATCTTATAATATAACTTCAATATAAAATATAAATTTATCACATATTTTAGGTATATTAGTACAATTTTCGATTTGATAAAATTTTATTAGAGAATGATAAAAGGGGAAGAAAGAAATAAATAAGAAATTAATTTAAAAAGAGAGTAAAATAAAATAAAATAAAATAAACAAGAATGTCATGAGAAATTTTTGATATCTCCCTTTGTAAAATTTGTGGTTTATTTATAGTAATATGTCGTTTATACCAAAATATATATAATAATGTGAATATATTCGGTTTTATTATTGTAATCATCAAACAGTGGATATGATGATAGAATATAGCAAAATTTTTGGATTTCTTATCCTATCCTATTTAGTTCTATTCTGATTAGAAATCCAGACAATCATATGTAATCTTAAAAAGTAGAGGAATTGTGCATTTGGTAACATTTCTACTTCTAGGAACAATTTCTTTTGAGAAATTTTTTTTTCTATTTCTACTTCCTAGAACAATTTTTGAGTAAAATAAGACGTTTGGTAACTATAAAAATTTCTTATTCTCGAAATAAAAAAAGAATAGAAATGCGTTTGGTACCAACAAAAAAAATTTATTTCTTTTTTCCTTGATGGCGGTGAGCGGTGGCAGCAGGCGGCGGGCGGCAAGCGGCCGTCGAACGTTGATTGGTGGCTGTTGATCATAGGTCATTGGTCGCCAGCCATCATCAGTGGCCAATCACTAATCGGCTGGTCGCCACTACCGCTATTGATCGCTAGTTGCCACCGGACGCCGATTGTCGACCGTAGGTCACCAGTCACCGGTCGTCAAGTGAAGGCTAGCGATCAACCACCAATCGATGGTCTCTAGTGGTCAGAGGTCGACAACGGTCGACAGTCGGCAGTCGATAGTCGGCAGTCGGAGCTCGACAAGTGGTGGTCGATGAATGGCTGTTGGTTATAAGTAATAACCCAATAAATAGTTTCTAGAAATTGTTTCTAAGAACAAGAAGCTACTTTTTTCTACTTCTCATTTCTACTCCTAAGAACAACTTTTTATTCCGAGGAATAAAAAAAATCAGTTGGCGTTACCAAATGGATTTCTATTCTTTTTCTATTTCAGGGAACAAAAGAACATAAAAACAAAGAAATTGGCAAGTTGCCAAATAGACTTGAAGTAATCCAAAAGAAAACCTTTCTTCATTTTGATAATATATATATAATAGGTATTCCTTGGGATGGAAGGATTCGAGCCTCCAAATAGTAGAACAAAAACCCGTTGCTTTACCCCTTGCCCATGCCCCATTTTAATTTCTATTCAATACTACTAAACAGTAGTATTGGTTTTGGTGGTTCGTCAATTCCAATCTATCTGCATGGCCCAGTCAACAGTTCAAATCACACACTCCCATAATCCATTTTCTCTTCGGAGAATTCACTTCAACTATTCATGTAAAGGTCAAAACGGCCAACTATTAATGGAATTCCTTGTTGGCTATCTATAAAATATTCGTTAGGACGAGTGCTTCCAAACATATCATAAGCTAAACCCGCGCTAGCAAATAACCAACCTGCAATGAATAGGGAAGGTATGGTAATACTATGAATACCCGGTATGGAATACTAGTAATAATATCAGTAAAAGAACGTGGGAAATTTTTATGATGAAAATTGGTTTCAAAAATCAGCTTTTAGGGTTATAGATATTTTTGAATGTCATTTTTTTCAAAACTTTTAGGTCCTTGTTTGTGCACTTTCATTTCAATTACTTGAGTTAGTAAATAGTGAAGTTTAGATACCAAAATGGCACTAGTAAGAAAATTAGTGTAATAAAGTCATCGATCATTAAATCTCTAGTTGCATAAAAAGTAACATATGCTCACATACCTTACTTAATTTTTAGCCAATTTCATTAGGCTAGTGGTGGCTCTTTACATAGAATTTTTACATTTATTTGAATTTAAATTTGCAAATCCCTTGTCGTGTGAGGTGTGGGCTTGGGAAAGACCACGTTTATAATTGAGGTCCATTTGCAATGTCATCAAGTGAGAGTCCATTTGAAACCTTAGCTTGTATGTATCATTTGGATTGTCTCATAAACAAATAACTCTAAATCTATTCCCAAGTGTGGCCCCCTTATGGGTAGGTTGCGACAATTCGCAATGGGAGATGTTGATACTTCCATTGTATACAAGCATTACACTTGCCATGACTTAGAATAAATGCATGTAATGTCTTATACTCATGACCAGAACCATTATAGATATGAATAATGTATAATCATAAGCAATTCAACAATTAATATCAAGGATTATAATAAATCCATCTCAATATTTGTAAGACGCATTAGAAAATAATTATGAAATTTTGATTCTCTTACTCAAAATAAAAATTTAACAAATACCATACCTTGAGTTTTACCAATCCTTACTTAAGATTTCTTTGATAGCATTAGGGTTTGGATAGAATCATGTTCAATCATCATTTGCAAATCATGGCAACGCTAATATTTATTTCTGGTGATATCCATGTTGATTGTTGATATTAGTTAATTCCCATTCTGATATAATCAAAACATTTTCTTTCTAGATTTTTTTCCTTTTTTGGTGCTTTGGATACACGATCTTCTTCTTCTTCAAGAACCTTTCGAGTTTTTAAATCAATGAAGCCATATATCCTCATTGTCATTATCACTGGAGAATGATCCTTCGTAATTTACTTGAAGAGTGTTAGCTTTGTAACTTTGCAACTAATAGACTTTTTACCTCTAGATTTTTTCGGCTCATTGTTGGATTCTATTTTGTTAGTCGTAAGAGTTCCAATAAGCTCATCTAAGGTCAAGGGATGAAGTCTTTGAACTTCACATATTGATGCTTTCTCATGAACCCATATTTTGATAGTGATCGAAGAATCTTGATTTCATGTTCCTCATTGTGTAGATCTCGCCATGTTCAGGAAGTCCACTCACGATGGCGTTGTAGCACATGAACATTTCTTCGATGTCTTCATGTCACTTCACCTTGAAAGTCTCATCAATACCAATTAAGATGTTTCTCTTCATTTCCCTTTCTCAATTGATTCCTTTAAAAGTGACTCTGGAGTTGATCCCAAATCTCTTTAACTATCACACAAGAAGAAATACTCATATGTAAATGTACAAAGTGAATAGCTTCAAGCAATTAGTGCAAGTCTTCTCTAGATACTGTCGTGAGTAAGAGCAAGTGAAGCCGATGGTTGTTCTTCTCTATCTGCTTGAACTTGTTGATGTTGGAGTTGTTGGTCCATGGTCCATCACATCAACCATTTGCTTATTCATCACGACAATTGTTTTTGTTGCATCTTTCATTCCATTAGAAGTAGATGCGCTGATTGTCGTAAATGAACAAATTGACGAGCGAAATTTTGGTTGTTCTTCCTCTCGCTTGTAGTAAAATTGTGTGGGGTAAGAAAGAAAAAAGACAAACTTAAAGGCTTCGAGATTTATAAATAGTATTACTATAAAGTAAGACTACTCATTTGAATTGGTATATTCAGCTTAAAGGACTTAATCAAAGTAATCAATTTTTTTTAAAAAGAAGAAGAACAAGAAGAAAAAAGAGAGTTCGTAAAATTATGAAAATATTGTAGATCCATTAGTGAAAATGGAAACGTGAAAAACTTATATTTAAAAACAAGGAAATTTTTAAAAGCAGCGAAGTGATTCCAAAAATCTTGAGTTAAAAGAATGGATCCTCAACAAATTTTTTTTTGTAAAACCATCTCTTTTAAAGTTAGCCAAAAAAGATCTTTTTAATCATAAGTAAACAATTCAATTAACAAGTAATAAGACTCGATACCAATTGTTGGGGCTAACAATACAACTTAGATGGAGTGAATAAGTTGTTCGAAAACTATGAAATTTTTTTGCAGAAGATAAGAAGTTAAACTTCAAATGGTAGCATAAACAAATCGTAGAAATTATGTGCGCATGTTGCTATTTAACAAATAGTAATGATAATGAACAAGAAATATTGATAGTGAACAGATAGAAGATTTTGCAAGTAAATATATAGTGATTTGACTTTATCCCCAAGCATATATTCACTCTCAACACAAAAAATCATATTTAGGTTAGAATCCACTAGTAATCTTCAAAATATTACGTACTACTAACAGTGATTACAAATAGTAGTACCACTAAACATTGACACTAGAGATACACGATACCAGACAATAAAAATGAAGCAAAGAAAATCGCTCAAAGCACTAAACAAGTTTTGTTTGTTTCTAGCCCACCCAATTATTTCCTTTGAATCGATTATTTAGCCATTTATACTCAGATGACCATTTCCCATTGCATCCTCAAGAAACTGTTGGTTCTACCATCGCTAGCAGCAGAATGTCGCTGGAAATCATCAAAATAGGTCTTAGACATCGGCAATGTCTCCCAGAGAGTGGCGGTAGTTTCCCAAAACAATGTAAGTGTACTTTTGTCTGATTCTGTCTTACTCATTATTACCAAGATTGTTCCCGATCAATTTTGGTGCTCCTTTTCGGATCCCAAATCTCGAAGACACCCATCAGACACCAGATTAAGTTAGAAAGAGGATATCGCATATCTTCCACCTATCTGATGTCAGCAGTTGCTCCTACCAACAATCCGTTACTCCCAATATCAACCTCGATCATCTTCTTTGGATCCTTCTGAGTATATTGACAATTACGACTCTATCAAATTGTTCATTTTCATAATCTTTCCAAACTTTACCGATCATTCTCATTTTAAACCGGTTCACTATCATCAGGTCCATCTAATTGTTCAACTCATCTTGATCCTTTCAAGCCATCATAATCATCTTCGTTTTTCTCGACTTATTCACTCTCGATCAAGGTCTTTCAAGATGTTCATCTTATCTAAAGATCCTTTTAGCTTATAGACATTTTTTACGCCCAATACCTTGCTCACCCTTAATATCAACAGAGATCACTTCATATGAGCAAAGAATTCATGACAATAGCAGAGTATTCCCCATATCAAAATCACCTAGTGCTGTTTGTGACATTTTTGCATATTGGCTATATCACCCAACAATCTCAAGGTTGATCCATGGAAGCCAAACTTCGACGTTTGGATCAGATCAAAGAGATGATGGCAGATTCATTGTGAACTAAAGCAGAACAGCACTATTGCTACACGGTACAAGTGTGCTATGTAGGTCTCGCAATGATTAGGTTCTCATAAACGCGGCACATTTCCTCGTCGTACATTCCAAAACAAATGAAAACATTGAAATTGTTGTTGGCATAACTAATAATACTTGAATTAAGAATGCAGTCTTTCAAGAAGAGAGGATCTTAGTTGCGAAGAACAATTGACTTCATCTGTGCCGGCCTTCCTAATGCAATTCCAAGCACCATATTTGCTTAAGCCTCATGAGTTTACCAGAAAGATAAATTGCAGTTTGCTGCCATGCCTTTGCCGAAATTATTGATCAAATGCATACTCAAAGAGATTGCAATTAACAGCTCGAAATTGCAATGTACTTAGTACGTTTTGTCAGATATATTCCTCTTACGAGCAACTGAATGAACATTAAGATTGGAAATGAATATGGAAGTCTTTCCACCTCAAAATCGTATTAGGTTTGGAGTTGCAGCAGACACGAAAATGAGTTCTTTCATTTGGTGATGGTACCTATAAGATCACAAGCTAGTAGCTCCAAAGTCACCAAAACGCAAACTATAACATAGACCATATATCAACAAATCCTTCTATTTTCGCCCAATATCATGCCTTCGTTGGTCCTTCCGAGGCAATGCTCTCCTAAGAAATGTTAACTGAGTTTAAATATATATATTCTTTAACTAGTCTCCAGTTACTTCAAACACCGGATGTTTTGGGAAGTTTATTATCGTGGTAGTCTTGCAGTATTTTGGAAAAGGTGAGAAATTTTGGAACTAGTCTTGTCAAAAGGGGGCATCAATCAAAGATGGACCGGTCGGATCATGCTTTCTATGAGATCAGTCTCCTATGAGCTCTTGAATAATGAAAAGAAAGCACGCAATTTATTCCAACTAGAGGAATTAGGCAAAGGAGATCTTCTTTCTCCTTACCTAGCGCTGATGCTTTGTCTCGTATGTTGAGTGACGCAGTAGAATCAGGGTCCTTAGAGGCATTATGCTTAAGAGAGATTATCATGTGCTTTTGCATATATTCTTTAATGATGTTTCCTGGATTTCTCTCATGGCTAACAAAGAAAATTGAAGGACGTTTAAAGAAAATCTATTTACATTGCCAGGCTTCAGGCTTACTAATGAAGATGATGCAGTTGTCCAAATCAGAAAACAAGCTTTTTTTTTTTTTTTTTTGGAGAAAGAACGTATACTTCCACTGTTCGGTTCACATGGAAAGCTAGAAATGCAGCTATATTTCTAGGAAAAGCCCCTAGTCCTGCATTAGTGATAAGCGTAAGTGCAGAAAACAGTGAAAGGAGTCCATGTCGAGCAAACCGGAGGGTGGTCTACCTGATCAAGGGAAAGGATAAAAATAAGGTGGATTGGGAAGCCCTATAGCCTGGCATCATTAAGAGAACTGTGATGGGGCTTGCAGGTTGGCATTCACTTCAGCTAGCAAGGGAGGAACAGCGGAGGAATTTGTGCTTTGAAATGGATGTTGCAGCTATTTGCAATGACATTCATAGTTATATTCAAGAGAATAGGTCGTCAAAAGACAGGGCAACCATCTACAGAAATATTCTTTGCTGTCGGACAGGTCACGAGGCCGCAATGCTCGGGATCAATCTTTGGGTTGGAGCCCCACCAGTGCAGGTTGCGGTCCTCCATCCCGAAGGCAAAGTAAATGCAAACAGCCATGAACGCAACGCCAGCATCTAGGGCAGCCGAGAGGATGTAATTGTACCTCTGCCACCACCTCTTCCGGTACCTGAAAACGAAGAAGTTGAAGATCGTCCCCATGACAATCCACGAGTTATAGTTCAAAGCCGTCGCAGGAGGCATGGAAGCGGTGGCGCCAAGAAGGACCGGGAGATTGATGAGGGGAATCCATGACTGCTTGGGGAACGACTTGTGCAGTAACCACACAGCGACTGGACCCAGCAAGCCGCCAAGGAAGAACCAATTAAGGGCTCCATAGACTCCTTCGGAGCCAAAGATCCTCTTCGGGCCGACTAAGCCCCAGATCACAGATGCGTCAAAGAAGACTTGGTCGCTGGGGCATATCCAAGGGCTGTTGGCTGGGAGGGCGTTCTTGTGGCAAATGTTTTTGATCTTGTCGAGGAGCCACCACGCCACGCCAAGGTTGACCGAACCAGCAATAATCGTTCCAATGAACTAAAACATGCGAAAAGAAAAATAGGTGACTATTTGAATTGCTATACTAAAATAGAGGAAAGGCTGTCTCCATGGAAGCTTACTACTCATGCTCAGTTGGCAAGAGGGAGGAACGACATACCTGAACCAAAAACATTGACCTTGGAGGGATTTTCATGTAGTGGCCCAACTTGAAGTCACTGAGGAAGGATACTGCCTGAGTCATGCTCATGTAACCATAGGTCTTGAAGCAGACATTAGCGATCGGATGTCCGGGCAATATCACTCCCATTATGTACTCCGTGATGACATTGAGCCCCGGAGTCTGCAAAAACAGTAGAATCGGCATTAGGCACTCTTTGAACATAGAGCAGCCCAGTCTGCTAAATCGATTAAATCACGGAAAATTAGAATAAGGCTTTTCACCTGATTCGTGGTGGCTGTTATGATGCTGATTGGAAGGGTGAAAATGAAGGCAAGAGCTGCCGCAAAGAGCAGACCCCACCACGGCAGTTGGACATCCTTTTTAAAGACCGTACAAAGTATTAGAGAGACGATGATTGTCACTACTAGTAGTACTTGGAACCACCATTGCGGAATATCTTTGTAATTCCTCATCAATTTGGTGTGAATGTCCTCTTTTCCTTCCGATGATGCTCGATAACGATCATATATCTCTCTAAACAAAAAATTCTTACAAGTCATTATATCATGTTATAAAAGAGATTTGTAATACAAGCAATTCATATTAAATGAGGAAAGGAAAAACATCTATAAAATCCAAGCTAAGTAGACAACATTATCTATGAAAGAGAAGAGGATTTTTACCTCCCGTAGAACAGGGCCACATGAGTGAGGGTCGAAGCAATAGTTGCAAATCCAAAACCATAGGTGAGTGCAAAGAACATGCTCATATGAATTCTTCCTTGTTGATCGTACTCCGCCTTGTCTAACTCAAAGTTCTTATTAACGATCAGCGTGGTGTTATACTCTTGGCCTTGCGCAGTGAACAAATCCGATGAGAATATCGGGAACGTCTTGGCGTTGTACGTGTTCAGCCCCCAGTAGGAGATAGGTATGACGACATACATGATCAGGACAAAGCCAGCAAGGACGTTCACTATGGCAAAGAAGGGGGATATCAGTGGACTGCCCAAGAAGGAAGCCACCACCGACCAGTCTGAAGTGATGGCTCCGACGCCGAGCCCGTTAAGGCCCGACCCAATCTGTTGGGCCGTGATGGAGTTAGGGAAGGCCCAGCAAACCAATGAGATGCTCGCCAAGGATTGGAACAGGAAACCCGGGACCAAGTACCACAGGAAGCTACACACCATTGCAATCACAAAGAACTCGACCCTTGAGACTCTGTATCGGGCCCCGTCTTCCTTTGTTTCCTTCTCGTGTAGTGTCCTGCAAATTTTGGCATTCGAAAATAGCTCTTTGATTAGCTAAATTGCATGCATTTTGGCAAGAACGGAGTGATAAAATTCCGCCTAAGCATATGATGCAGCACTCATCGGTAAGGGTCTATACCTGAAGAGGGAGATTTGAACGAGAGTGCTGGGCCACCACATATGCGCCGGCTCCACCACGTACTTCCTCAAGAGTCCGGCCCAACCATACCCCAACACCTTCCAAAATAGGAAAAATTAGATAACAAGTCAATTCAGTAAATATGTCCGCCCACGCTTGAAAATTATAGTAGCACAAAGAAAATACTTTGTCCTACTTACATTTTGAAAATTCCAAAAAAAAAAAAAAAGCTTCATTTTCTGTAAAATGACTAATTAATCTATATGTTATGGTCTGTATGCTTTGAAATCATCGGGGCCTTAGACATCCATATAAATCAAATTATGGTAGCTGAAAGATCAAAAAAATTTAAAATTCACTATAAACACAATAGGCTTGATTTATAATTTGACAAAGATAATGAGTCTTTCAAATCATCTACTGCATATCTGACAAATCTATAATGTATCTAAATTACTAAGATAGTAACTGTTAATAACCGAGATTCACTAATTGAATTTCTAAATTTTGACGAGACTCGCAATTATATATTTTAAAAAGTATTTATCTATATCATAATTGATTTTGACGTTATTCATAACAAGTTTTATACAACATTTTTTTTTTAACTAAGAGAGAATTAAGTAACTAGAACCTGAGTAGTTATGATGAGAATCCAAGAGACACCAAAGGAGATGTCCCGCCCGTAGAACGCCTTGATGATGTTGACAATCCCCACGGCGTAGGCCGAGCCGTTGCCGAAGGCGCTGCCGGCATTGGCAAAGATTGAGATCAGCACATGTTCCTTCACGTTGAACGGCCCCGGGTTGAGCGAGAACTCCCTGCCACCAAGCCCCGGGAGGCGGAACTTGGCGGTTGGGAGGACGGTGGCCATGAGCCGCCCGAGCGGGAGGGTCGCAACCTGGACGGTGATCTGGGTTAGGACGAGGGGCTCCCTCCGGTAGGAGAAGAACTGGTTGAGGAAGGAGAGGAGGACGCAGGAGATGAGGCCGAGCGTCCACATCCGGAACGTCCATACCGGCAGGCTCGGGTCGTCGGTGTTGGGCACTGTGAGCCGGACCTGCTCCACTGGAGAGAGCTCCGACTCGTCGACGGGTGGATCCTCCGGTGGTAGATTGGGCGGCCCCTGGACATCCATAGCAGTCCCCATATTTTGGTGCGACTGTTGAAGAGAGGGTCGTTGATGGAGCAATGAGAGAGTAGAGCAACAGAATCGGCTTTTATAAAGCCTTGTTAGCAAAGAAAGTAATAGAAAAACAATTCTCTCAAAACCATTTTTTTAGGGTAATTACAACAAAATATCATAAACTACGTCCATTCTGATAAAAATACCCCGAACTTATCCTTGTATCGTAAAAAAATCCCGAATATAGATTAGTGTGACAAACATATCATGGATGAAACTGAAATAAATGTTATATATGTCGCGCATATAAAAATTTGGATTTTTTGTGACATAAAAAAATGTTTGAAGTATTTTTGTTAAGAGTTTTTAGTGACGCAAAAATAAAAGTTTGGGATATTTGTGTTACAAATTGCATAATTTGAAATTTGTTGCATATTTTCCCCCTTTTTTCATCATTAAAAAACTTAATAGGAAAAATTTACCCAAAAAAGGTGATAAACCTAGCCAATTGAGTTATAAACCCTTCGATTGTGCTAATTAAATCATAAAATTTTTACATATGGTAAATTAACTTGATCCAACCAATTATAGGCAAAATTTGCTAATGTAGATGTTGGTAATGCCACGTAAAACGATTGGCATTGACATTAATAATTTTAGAAAAAGTACATCAAAAACCCCAAACTATGCCCCCCGGGACAATTTTATCCTGAACTTTTTTTTTTGTCATAAAAACCCCAAACTATGCCACTTGAGACAATTTTACCCTAAACTTTTTTTTGTGCCACCAAAAATCCTAAACTATGCAACTTGGGACAATTTTACCCTGAACTTTTTCTTATGTCACGAAAAACCCTAAACTATGCCACTTGGGATACATTTACCCCATACTTTTTAACTGAAGGGCATTTTTGTCTTTTCACGTTTTTCTTTTCCTTTCTTTTCTTTTTTTTTCCTCTTCCTCTTCCCGGCTTCCCGGCGAGGGCCCTCGTCGACGGTGCTGTCTGGCCAAGGGGCACTCCCCGGCGCGGGGCTAGGGCGGCTCTCCCCGACGTCAAGGGAGGGACGCCCTCACCGGATCGCACAAGGGCGACCCTCGGCTGGCTCACGCGGGGCGATAGTCACCCCTGCCGGATCGAGGAGGGTCGCCCTCGCCTTTGGCAGATCTGGCAAAGGCAACCCTCCTCGGCGTTGGGCGAGGGTTTCCCCCGCCTAATTCGGCGGAGGCAACCCTCGAGCAAGGGCCGCCCCAGCCAGAAGGCGAGGGTTTCCCCCGCCTGATTCGGCGGAGGCAACCCTCGGGCAAGGGCCGCCCCGGCCAGAAGGTGAGGGTCGCCCCCGCCCCCGTTGGATCAAGAAGGACCACCCTCACCCCCGTCGGATCTAGCGAGGGCGACCCTCACCTGACTGAGGGCGGCCCTCGCCGGCTTCCCTCTGCCATGGCCGGCAGAGAGGAAGAAAAAAAGATTTTTTAAAAAGTGAAAATACGAAAATGCCCTTCAGTTAAAAAGTCTAGGGTAAATGTGTCTCAAATGGCATAGTTCAGGATTTTTCGTGGCATATAAAAAAGTTCAGGGTAAAATTGTCCCAAGTGGCATAGTTTAGGATTTTTGGTGGTACAAAAAAAAGTTTGGGGTAAAATTATCCCAAGTAGCATAATTTGGGGTTTTTTATGACAAAAAAAAAATTCAGGATAAAATTGTCCCAAGTGGCATAATTTGAGGTTTTTTATGACCCAAAAAAAAGTTCAGGGTAAGATTGTTCCAAGAGGCATACTTTGAGGTTTTTGGTGTCCTTTTCCCAATAATTTTTTACGAATCTTTTTCTTTCTCTCTCTTTTTTTCCTACTATCGGTGATGCTCTTTAACCAATCCTTGCCAATTATAGGCAAGGGCCAACAACCACCGATGACCACTAGGAGAGGGCCACAAAGCCCTTGCTAGTTGCAGGAGTAGGTGCCAGCCCTTGCCTAGATGGTCACTGAGCAAGGGCTACAACCCTCGCTTGCCACTAGCGAGCCCTTCTTGTGACTGGCAAGGATTGGCCAACAGCCCTCGTTGGGCTTGGAAGGAAGAAAAGTAAAAGAAAGAAAGGTAACACACATATATAAAGTGTCAACGTCAACATCAATTGGCATCTACATCCATGATTTCAGGCTAAAATTAAACAGATGGACTCAATTAACAAAACATGAAAAGATTTATAATTCAATTTACACAATTAAATGGCTTGAGACCGAATTATCATAAATACAATAAATTTATGATTTTTTTGATAATTTTCCTAACAACGTAATTACCGCATTCTCAGCAAACAAACAAGTCGTGCCAGGCTAGCAGCTACCATCAAAAGCGACTGATTTATTCTGCGTTTTGGGCACAACATTGAAATAGCGACCATATTGGCCGTTGGCGGAGAATTTCTTGTTCGGGAAAGAGTCGCCGAGATGAACACAATGCACCTCGTTCCATTAGCCGAGTTTCGACAAAAATAATGAAAAATAAAGAAATGGACATTGGTCCTTGTCTTGGCTTTTATTGATGTTGGGCGCATTGTCTTGCGTGTCGCAAAGGATTGGTCAGGAGATCCATTCAATACAGAAGATGAGTCTTCTAAGTTGATTTGACGACGGAATCAGATTAAAATCCATTCAGATGTTGTTTATTATTTATTTATCATCTTTTTTTATCTGGCAATTACTTTATGGCGACAGAAGGCAGGACTGGACGAGAGCGATTTTGCTCTTAGTTGCTTCTGTTTTGGCGGAATTCGAGGAGGGAGTCAACTCCAATCAGCCCCGCTCTCCTTCTCATTCCCTCTTCCACGCTTTGTCTCCGTGTTGTGTTTTCCCCCTCTATAACTTCGATGCATGATGCATCTAATTTGTACTTTAGAAAGAAAGATGGATTGGACTTGGATGGATTGATGCATCTTCTAGTGTTTCATCGGGTGCATTGTATATTCATGACCTCTTGTCCAAATCTAGCGATGCATTCTATGGAAAATTTGAAAATTTTAACCAATTGATCCACTCTATGTCTACGACTTTTCATGTAAATTTAATGATGCTTGTTATAAGAATTTTGAAAACTTAGATTCACATTTAAATTGAATCAATCTCACCAACAAATGATTGTGCTGTCAAGTTCTCAGATGTTGATGTTGGTCATTTTCTTAATGGAGATAGCTTACCTTAGCCTCAGCCAGCTCATCTTTGATTTTGTACAATTTCATTACTAGGTAACCATGCCCACCCCTGTCAAAGGAACCTCCTGCAAAAGGCAAAGGAGAATCGCCAATTCTTACGAGAATCCCCGCGGTCAGAATCTGATGGCTGACAGAGTCAAACAAGAGACAATTACAATCATTAAGGACAATTTTTTATTTTTTCACATGCAAGAGCACTAAAAAAGTTACGATGAATCTATGACCTGAGAGATTAATCCCCAATTGGACCATAGAAGGCGTTGAGATGTGATATCAACTAAATTATCATTGAGAACCTCTCTTTTTTGAATATGAGACAGCATTTTATTTGGAGAATTTTGATTCTTATGTTAAAAAATATTTTTATATGCAGGTGGACGCATAAAAATAGATCGAATATCTATCAAAGAAAAAATTCTAATTTCTAATAGTTCAATATGAAAATGGGTTTTGCCAGTTAAAGAAGAATAAAACGGAAAATAGAATTGAAGAATTTTCTATGTGATGCAATCAGAAAGGTTGATGTCAAAATATGACCATGGTGAGATGGACTCAATTAAGTGCTTTCTCAAATGAGACTTTGTGCACACAAAGAATATTGTTGAGTAGCTAGGATGGATTTATCTAGGGTTGCCTAGTGAAAGGATCTTAGATACCTAGTTTAGAATAATAATAATAATATACGGATAATAATAATAATAATAATAATAATAATAATATACGGAAGATTGAGATGGGGAATTTCTATATATATATATATATATATGAAGAATATATCAATCTATTTATAGGATTTATTATATAAATATTCTAAGATAATATTTGAATCAAACTATACGCAATCAAATGGAAATACATATGCAATATACGTGCAAAAAAAAAAAAACTTGGGTGGCTTTTCTTGTTAGAAATAATTAGAGATTTCTTTAAGATGATTTTTTATGTTAAAATATTTTAATATTTTTGTTGCTTATCCGCATTAATCAAGATTGCACACGTACGTATATTGCACATATTATTCCCCTTGATTGTGTATGTCTTAATTAAAATATTATCTTAAAATAATTATCTAAAAAAGCTTATAAATAGAATGATGTACTCTTTATTAATGATATTATATCAAATTTTATAGAAATTTCCTAATTCAATCTTCCATTTATTATTAGTCTCAACTTTGCCACTAATTACCTCCATTGAATATAAAGGGATATTTTCACATAATAAAAACATATATCTAGTACATTTACCATAAGAAAATATCTTAATCATTAATTGAATAGGTTCTATATAAAAATGAATCTTGCCATTGAGTATCTACATCAAATATGTAGGTTGCTTTTCCATATAAAAATAGATCTAATACTTAAAGACCAACTATAGAATCATGTTCAATAAGTAGAACAAAAAGGTTTAATTACCATTGTGTAGGTTATGTTCTCATTCAGTCTCTCTATCCAAAACCATGTATCATTCAAGGGAAGTATATGGCCATTTCTGAGTTATTTTAAAGTCAGCATCCTTATACTTCTCATATATTGTTATGCAAGACTTTAAATATCTACATCCAAAAAGCTGTTCCTTAAACATGTTTATGTAATGGACCAAAACCCATGTTTCATACGGTGTTAGCTAACTTAATGATGCATAGGACTCGAGACTGACGACAGTCATTTGGTCGATTGCCTGCATTTTGCGCTATCTATTCATGAAGTTGGCAGAAAGCAATGTACCTTTCGTTTCACATTGAAGAGCGCCGGAAATAAAGAGGACCCAATGCAAAATCGTATAGAAATTAATTGATCTGTTGAGAATTGTATCTGTATTCTCGTCGTAGTATCGAACTTTTTTGCACGGCCTTTTTGCTCTGCATTGTTCTCTGTTGTTATGTGACGGAATTGAGAAGAACATGTCTATGTTCATTCCATATTTGCTGAGCGACGGATTCTTCCTGTTTAGCAACCAGGTAGCTTTTCTATGAGAGCAGGCCATCCATGTCATATTGGTGCAAGGAAAGTGAAGAATTTCAAAGAAGGCCCCAGAAATCTCCACACGAGCACTTTCCATCGACAAACTTATGAAGCCTCTTCCGATCTTGGATGACAATTTTCCTAGCAGTTAGAATTGATAGACATTTGATAAAATCATGGCAGTTTCGGCACATACTAGTATTCTTGATAATCTGTATAGGTGCCGCATTTGGTGTGTTCAATAATCCAAAAGCAATAGCAAATTCTTCGCTCTGGTGAATCCTAGATGATACATTTGCATCCTCGTTATCCACTAGCTCTGAACTCCCCGAAAATTCGTATCCAAGTGTCTTTGCTTGGCCAAGCAAGTGTTCCAACAGTGTGCACATCTCCATATTATTATTATCAGGACAGGATAGCTCATTTGGCTCGAACGAATAGACCTTGCCTTTGATGCAAATCCAGCTCCACTCTCCTAGTTTTAGGAGTTGCTCCTCTCTCATGAGTTTTTCCACATGCGACATGTCTATCCACCTCTCTGCTGCTCTGTACATCCTCAATAATGATATGCAAATTTCACTATCTCTTGGCCCTAATTTGATTAACTGCTCAGCTGCATAAAGCCCTAAATCCAGATTTCCACGAATTCTAGCTCCAGTAAGTAAAGCCAACCAGATGAACTCATTTGGCTCATAATCCATTTTCTTGATTAAATCAAAGGCTTCGCCTAACCGACCAGACATCACAAACATGTCAACCAGCAACTCAAAGTGGTTCATCACAGGCTTAATTCTATATTCCTTCTGCATCATCTCAAAGTAGTTCAGGGCCTCATCTACCATTAGGGAATGACCACAAGCCGCCAGGACACCGACAAAAGTAATTTGATTGGGTCTGACACCCACAAGTCTCATGTCCTCAAAGAGTTGCAGGGCTTGCTGAGTTTTACCATGAAGGGCAAGATTCGTGATCATGGTAGTCCATGATATCAAAGTTCTGGTGGACATCTCCACAAAAGCTTTACTTGCTCCTCTAATGCTCCCGCATTTACTGTACATGTTAACCAGTGCAGTCCCCACCACCACATCTGACAAAAACCCGGTTTTGATAGTCTGCGCATGAATCTGCTCCCCTTGCTCTTGTGCTACCAATTTACCGCATAAAGTCAGGACACTTGAAAACGTGAAAAGATCAGGTTTCAGGCCAGAGTGGATCATTCTCAAAAAGATCTCCAGAGCTCTTGTCCCACCTTGGTAGGCAGAAAGATTGTCAAATGCAAGATCCATAATTTGCACGTGCCCTGCAATGATGGCATTCCATGTGACCAAGCTGGAGGATTCAATTTCATTGAACAATTTGTATGCCTCATTTACCAACCCACATTTGAGGTACAGATACATCACAGAATTCCTAACTGGTAGGTTCAACTGATAACCACGCTTTATGCTCAAGGAGTGAACCTGTTTCCCTAAGCTCAAAGACATCACTGTACAACATAGGCTTAAAACACTAGTTAAGGTGAACTCATTGGGTTCAACATTCTCCCAAAGCATCTCACTGAAAAAACTCAACCCAGAAGCAGCCTCGCCATTTTCGCCAAAAGCAGATATAACAGCAGTCCAGGAAATCACATTCTTTTCCGCAATACATCTGAAAGTTTTAACAGCATAATCTAAGTCGCCAAATTTGGAGTACAAGCTACAAAGTGCATTGCCAATGCTCGTATCGTGTTCAATCTGGTACTTAACTATGTAGGCGTGAATTTGTTTCCCGAGTTCTAGAGATTGCAAAGAGGAACACGCATTCAGAGCGATTCCCAAGGTAAAATTGGTAGGATAAGATCCGGCTTCTAACATTTCCAGGTAGACTTGGATGGCGAGCTCCGGCTCAGAGTTGTGGACGTGACCCGTGATCAGGGTCGTCCAAGCGACGACGTTTCTCTTGGGCAGATAGTCGAAAACCTTACGGGCAGCAGCCATGGCCCCGCATTGCGCATAAACATTCACAAGGAACGTCATGACAAACAAATCCACATAGGCTCCCGTTTTAATGATGTGGGCATGAACAGCTTCCGCATCGGAAACCAAACGCCTCTCCATGCATTCTTGCAAAAGGGGAACATAATCAAAGGGTCCGAGTCCTGTCCCATCTTCCAACACAGAGAGCCCTTCTCTGAAGTCTAAAGACTCTACCTCCAGAGCTGCGGATGGGCTAGTGCTGGCGTTACTCGTTCCGCAACAAATGCCCAGAGGCTGAGTGAACAAATGCAGCTCAGAATCAGTCCCAGAAGCTCAGTCGCACTGACTGGCTACCATTTTCCTACGTAAATTCGTCCTACTTTTTCTCTCGAAAAGGCAGAGAACTGGACGAACCCAAGCAATTCGAAGCGAGAAACGTGTCTCGAAGATGATAAAGAGATTACCTTTTCCACGGCGAGAGGAGAGACGCAACCGGAGATCCTCGAGCGCAGCGAAGATGGGTCCAGCCCGAGCGTGGTGGCGAGAGTGAGGGAGGAGGACGGTGGAGAGGGAGAGAGAGAGAGAGAGAGAGAGAGAGAGAGAAAGAGGAGCACTGGTAAAGATTGTTGCATGGAAAGAAAGGGTTCTTGGAGGAGAAGGACGAGGCGAAGGAGGAGCCAGAGTATGATGAGACTTGACGATGATGTTCTGTTCTTCTCTCCTGTCGTCGTCATTTTCTTACGATCTTGTTCGGATAAAACCGGCCAGAGGGAAGAGATGATTGGATTATTTGCCCAAAGTTCTTTTTTCTTCTTTTTTCTTCTTTTTTTGCGAGTAGCTGCACGGGAAGTTACATTTGCCCATTGGGAAATAAGTAAATCTCAATTTGGATAATTTAGTTAATCCTCACGAAAGCAAGATATTCATACAGCAGCTCATTTCTGCAGAATTACCCTGTAAGCTCTACACGTTCTGTACAGGAGGCACTCTTGAACAAATTCCGAGATCTGATCTTGGATGGATCTTAATCCCTATATTGTGCGTCCGCAGACTTCGGTCGACAATCGGCGTCCATGATGTCTCGACATTCTCGCGAACATGTTCTCAGATGCATCGAGAACCACTGGACCGTCATCGATCTCTCCCCACACAAAATTTTGTTCCTGCTCTACCTTCAGATTGTCATTCTATTATTCTAAGCATATGTATGGGAGTATGGGGGATACCCAAGAAGCATTAGGTTAAGGCGAGTGGGGTCGCGAGATGAGTCGAGCATGAGCATAGACATGGTTAAGAAAAGAAGGCTCGACCGTACATGGGAACGACAGGACGAAGGTCAGGCGGCTGAAGATCAATGAGTGCAGCTCCAATTCCCCTCGGGTTCAGCGAGCGATAAAACAATTAAAACAGAGGAAATTGCTCAGCCGAGATAACCGTCAGATCGAGAAAACAATTTCCCATTCCAAGCTGCTTTTCTTCGAAATAGAATAACTTCCAGATAATATTATGGCCCTTAACATAGACACGCCTCGCGTCAATACACCAATATAAATATACATTTCACAAAAATTTAACTATACACGAAGAGAGAGAGAGAGAGATTTTTGTTTCTGGCTGACATAAGAACACTCAAATCACACTAGCTGCTACATCCTCGAAGATGTTAAGGTCCTGGTCATCCCAAGCTCAGTTGGGTTAAACGATCGGAACAGGTCAACATAAGATCAGCGCTTCTTGCTTTTGCTCTTTGTGATTCTTGATTTGGCCGATTCACCGGGAGGCTTCCAGATGATGTCTTCAAGATTGCTACAGAAACTCTGGTAGAACTGCAATGCAGATGAATGACAACTGTTATGAACCCAAGATACGCCATACATAATTGATTCTTAATTCTTGTCCCCTCATGACCCCCCTTTTGGGCAAAGAACTGCGATCAAGAGCTAGAAGCCTGGGCCCCCATCACTTCATTTTCCACAACTACATGAGCTCGCCTTAGCCCAATCGACTGACAATTACGATTGGTCAGCATGTCAGTCAACCATGTGAGCGAGCCCATGATGAGGTCTACTTATGAATAAGCTTCTCGAGCCGTGGAACAAAAGATAAGAACCAGGAATGGGACAGAAATGAACACTTGAAAATAACACGAACGGTACCTTAAGATACTCATTGGCGTCTCCAGCAGCCTTCTGAATATCAACCATGAAGAATGTCGGAGCAACCTCAAAAATCTGGAGGCCAAAGGAGAGAGTGAGAAGAACTAGTTGACTGATTTGTCAATGAAAAAAAGAAAGTACCCAATGAGGCCTGAATGCTTACCTCCAAAATAACAGAGAAATGTGAGGTCTTGCTTGCTGATAGACCTTCCACTCTCATCTGGATATCACCACAAAACTTGAGTTTTCTTTTCTTTTATTTTATTGTCATATCCACGAAACTAAGCTCCTTTACAACATACTTTAGGATGAGAAAATTCACAATTAAACCATCAATAGAATGAATAAATGCTTCTCTTTTTTTTTAATTTCACATAGTCAACAATGAACAATCAGAATGAAACCAGAAAGTATGGGGAATCTAAGGAAGATAAGCATGTGATCGTGTGCATCCTTGCATAGCGTGCATATGAGAGAAGGCAAAGAACTAATGCTAAAATAAAGGCAACATCATTCTATAGTCTATACCTTATAATTGCGAATATGTGTCTTGAAACCCATAGATTGTGCAACAACTTCCATACTCGATAAAACCACCTTTGCAGGCTTCTGTGACACAAAGCGAGTTTGATACTTCACAGAGTCCTGTTGAAGATGGGATGAATCAAGGTTCTGCAAATTTTACGAGAAGAGGGCAGTATATGAAAGAGCATCAACAAGATTAAACTACAAGCAGTAATACATTACGGCAATAGAAAACTTTATTCAGATAAATGGCATACCTGACCCCTGTCAAAGAGGGCTGAAAGGTTTAATCCTTGGGATAAGATTATTAAGTCAAATGCATTAAGAATCAATGGACGCATGTCTTCATTCCCAGTTTCCTCATTAAGCTGCTGTTCCTACAGAACAAATACATATTCATTCTTATCAAAAGAGATGTAGACTGCCAACAGCAGATAAAAGGACCATAACAATGCGGTATAAAGAATTAAGCGCCACAGCTTTTTCCTGGGAGCTGAGACCAGATGGCAATGTTCTACTAAAATGGGACTGAAAAATAGGTAACTGAAGTCTCTGATTATGAGACCATAGGCTCCATTTCAGATAACATTGTGGAGCAATCTCCCACTCTTTCAGAAGTAGCCTAGCAGCAATATAAATTACTTCACAACTATATATATATTCGCTCCATATAATAATGTGAATTTGAAGTCAAAGCTAAGTCAAGAGAACACAAAAACATTTCAGAGAACAGTGGATCACCAAGATTATAACCAATATAAATTCACGAACTTATGGTCAATTGAAACACAAATTCAGATGTGACTGCACGTCTTATGTGAACTGAAATAAACACAGTTAGTGCTAAAAAAAGTACCCCAGGCTCGCTTCATTTCCTCTAAGTTAGAGAGAAAAGAGAGAGGACACATGGCTTATAACTTTCTGCTTAATGTCAGTTAGCATGAGCTAATTGTTTCACCCAAATCATTGTATAAGAAGCACTGAAAGCAAAGTTAATTCAAAAGTCCTCTTGACCAAAACTGGTCCTCAAATACAAAAAGAGATAAAGCACCATTAACTTTAAAGACTTACAGACCTCATCATCATCGAAGGCAGCATTTATATCTTCCAAGTTCACATCTTCGGATTCAATGACCTTGACAGGATTATAACCTTTCTTGAACCATTCATCATCTCTGATCTGCTCTATTGTAATTCGCTGAAAACAAAGAAAGAGACTCCTCAGACAAAATGGATTAGCCAAACTCTCATATGGTAATGATAAAATTTTCTGTTAGCATTGAATGGCTGCCAAGAAGTAGAAGATATAAGCCCTTATTAGCATATTCCACAGGAGAAGTTAGTAAGTGAAGGCAAAAGTCAGGACATGGAGAAAATAGAAAAAGGTGTGATAGAATGTTCCACAAACCAAGTAAATCTTTTATATACTATTTTATTCATCACCCAATCACCTTTGGATGTCTCAGATGATTGTGCATGGATTTCGAGCTTCCACAATCTTAACAGGAGGAATTCTACGTCCCTTCTCAGTTGAAGACAAAGTTCCCACCACAGAGAACAAGAGCCTCACCTTGCCAAGACGCTTAAATTATATTCACTCAACCATACCCATTTGCCACATATAAGACGCTGACTGCAAAATTCCTCCTCTGGTAGCATAGTACAGTGACATAAGCATGCAAATGTTCATTCTTCGCATGCTATCCATTTTAAGATGCTAATTATAATATTATAAATAAATGCATATTAACATGTGATATCAAAACCAAATAAATGGTTTTGCTGCAACAGAATATGCGATGCTTGATTCAAGCAGACAAAGAAGTTTGCATCCAAAAGTATCCTTCAATACTTACAGTTTCAGGATTTGGATCTAAAATCCTCTTAATCAAGGACTTCGCTCCCACGGGAAACAATGATGGGCATGAAAAGTCAGCATTATCAATCTGCAAAAGAAAATGAAAGTTCAGATTTATTTGACCACAGAAGAAATATCATAAACAGAGTAAACACACATTTGTATCTTTGATTAATGTGTTGAAGGGCATGGTACAAAGAATATGATACTTGAATCCTGATGTTACATGTAAAGTGACAAATCTATGTTAGCAGTGCTGACCATAACTACAAAAATGCATAGCGGAGAGAAACACAAAATCAATAAGCATGACAATTTGGAAAGCCCAAATTTCAAAAGTACCTAGCCATTGAATAGTGCCTTTTGTTTCTTTATATTACTTGAGCTCTGTTACAACAATAAAAGTGGGTGATAGATTTGTGCTAACGTCCATGATTAGCCTACCATCAATTTGTAGCCGAGAAAGTTTCATACCAACCTCAAGTGAAAACAAATCAAGACATGGATGCTGGGAAAAAAGTAAATAAAGCACAACAAAATCGTGCCTTACTATAAAGTGTGGTGAGGTCTAGCTCATCAAAAGGGAGATATCCTGCCATCAAAACATACAGGATCACCCCGCAGGACCAAACATCTGCTGGGGCACCGTTGTAACCCTTGTGACTAAGTACCTTAAAAGCAAAAAAGAAGAATATTATCGAATATTCAAACACAATGAAGTACATGAAATACAACCCCCTAACTCTAGAAGCATTGAGTTAAAAGAGGATTATGTCAATAATTACCTCTGGTGCTACATAATTAGGAGTCCCACATGTTGTCCGAAGTAAGCTAACTCCCTATAAATAGATGTTAAGAGGAAAGAGAATAATCACAATCCTTCTTCCTCATGTATGATTTCATCAAACAAACATAACATCGATGATCAAAATAAATTTTACCTGTTCAGGCAATGCACTAAGACCAAAATCAGAGATTTTCAAGTTTCCTTGGGAGTCGAGTAATAGATTTTCAGGCTGTACAATGGCAGAAATGAGAGTCAGAGTTTCTTTAACTATCTAACAAATAGAAGCTTTTAAGACAATTGAGAAGGATCACCTTTAAGTCTCTGTGATAGACTCCTTTGCTGTGGCAAAAATCTACCCCATCAATAAGTTGTTGGAAGTATCTTCTAGACTCGGCTTCACTGAGACGTCCATGATGGACCTGCACAGTTTTGACTCACACATAATATAAGTGATTGCAAAGATGTTCCACACAAACAAGGTTATACACTCCAAGCAACTGGACCATTGATCTTAAAGGCTAGACTACTTACTATTTTGTCAAACAATTCTCCACCTGTGATAAACTCCAAGATTATGTAAATCTTGGTTCGGCTGGCAAGAACCTAGAAAGCAAGTTCACAAACCAGGAGCAGAAAAGAAGCATCAGATGAGCTGTGTAGAGAAGCATTATATAACTAAGATTCTCAGTAAGTTGAATCCCATGCCTCATGAAGACGAACAACATAGGGATGCCGTACAAGTTTCATTATCGATATCTCCCTTTTAATCTGCACAATTAAAGATGAACAATATATCAAGAAGGCATGCAAGGAAAAAAATTTCAATAAATACAGAGACCCACTCTGAGTAACCAAATATTCAAGCAATATAACTGGCTACAGAAAATTATGTCTCTATGGCCTTACACGAGAAAAATACCGCATCATACATCCATAAAAGACTTTTGGTACAAGACTGCTGAGAATCAAGCGAGAATCAAACCACTGAATTTTCACGGGGATGACAAGCAAAATGGATCGCATTATTTATCGATCAGGGGAAGGCACGTTGCCTTTGCCACTCACTCCTTAAATCATTGAATTCTGCAGCATAAATGAATAAATGTAGGATTCATGTATCTTCAGAGAGCATAATGTAAAATATACAGTTTTCAAACCCTAGAGATACAATCGGTCAGGGATCAAGTACATAGAATTGCAGAACCGAATAGATTGATTATCTCTAACAAGCTGATACTTTCGGACTTGGTGCCTCATCTTCTCATCATTCAGACCCAATTAACCGAAACCCAGAGAGAGGGAAAGAGACCTGCTCCACCATCTTGTGCTTGATGATGGTGCTGCGATCGAGAACTTTCATGGCTACGCTCTCGCCCGTTTCGGTGTTCTGCGCGAACTTCACCTTCGCGAACGTCCCTTCCCCAATCGTCCTCCCCACCTCGTACTTCCCCACCTTCCTCACCACCATCTTCTCTCTCCAGGCAGAACCTTCCACTCCACTGCACCAATCAAACCACCACCGGTGCAGCAGCGGCGGCGGCGGCGGCTCCCCCGCTTTCCCAATAAAAGAAATCGCACAAAGACCACTTCCGGTACCAGGTCACTGACCAAGAATTGAAATCCCAGGAGACGCGAACCGTTCGAAGATTTGCAAGAACAAAAAAGCAAGAACCTTGATTGCTCAGCCCACGCGCAGCCAGCGAAAAATCAAAACTTTACTTCGCCTCAAGAACAAATTTCCCAAGGCGAGGGATTCCTTGCGCTGGTTTCCAAATCTCTAGAGGCAGAGGGGGAAAAGCAGAAATGGGGTTTTCCGTGCTAATTTGTTCGCTCTTTATTCTTTAAGTGTGAAAGTGGGGGACGGTGGTGGTCGAATTTCAAGATTTGAAGGGCGAGAAGAGAAAGAAATGGAGGGATTAGGTACGAAAGTGGGAGTTCGATCTTTTGAAAAAACGTTTCTCTTCGGAGAAACCAATAAATGGGCAAAAAGGTCGAAAACGAAACATCTTTGAGTGCTTCTTTATTTTTTTTTAAATACAATCAAAAATTTCAAATTATGCGACTTAAAATAATTTTACTGAGAACTTTTTTGTACCACTACAAATCTCAAACTATGTCAATTGGGACAAGTTCACCCTGAATTTTTTTTTTTGACAAACCCCAAACTATACCAATTGTAATACATTTATTCTAAATTTTCTTTCGTGACACAGAAAAAAAATCTTAAATTTGTACTTCGTGTAACATGTTTACTCCCAAGAGCATTTTTATCTTTTTATTTTTTTTATTCTTCTCTCTTCACTCAACCAATAATGGCGAAAAGAAGCCGGCGAGGATTGCCCTCACCGGTGTTGGAGTCGGGCAAGGGCAATCCTCACTTGAGTCGAGTGAGAGTTGCCCTTGCTTGCTAGATCTAGTGAAGGTAACCACCACTAGCATCGGGTGAGGGTCGCCCTCCTCGGATTTGGCGAGAGCAACCCTCGCCCGACTTAAGGGAAGGCCACCCTCACCAGATTCGGGGAGGGCAACCCTTGCTTGTCTCCAATGCCAACGAGAGTGGCCCTTGTTGGCTTCCCTCTGTCAAAAGGAGGGAAGAGAGAAGAAGGAAAAGGACAAAAATGCCATCAGGTCAAAGAATTTGGGAATAAATAAATTACACGACTAAAGATTTAGGGTTTTTATGTCACAAAAGAAAATTTATGATAAATGTGTCATAGTGAGCATAATTTAGGGTTTTTAGTGGTACAAAAAAGTTCAAAGTAAATTTGTCATAAATGGCATAGTTTGGAATTTTTAGGAGTATAAAAAAAGTTTGGAATTTTTAGGAGTGCAAAAAAAGTTTGAAATAAAATGATCTCAAATGGCATAGTTTAGAATTTTTGAAGATATATCCTCCTCCTCCTTCTTCTTCTTTCGTCAAAGTTTGAGTGCTTGTTGACACCTCATAATGTTTGCTTGATGCCCATGTTTGCCTACGATATTCTATATGGCTATGTTTGATAATCAGGATAAAATTCAAGATATGATAAAATTTTAAATTTTTTCTATCCCACGTGTCATGTCTACTCAAGATAAGATAAAATCAGTTATAAGGGGAATATAGACTAGATAAAATTATCTTATGAGGAAGGTGGAATTAAAGTGGATAAAATTTCTATTTCCATAATAAGAAATAGAAATTGGTTCCTGTTTATCTTATCATATTAATACTGTTCTTTTATTACCTAATAGACTAATACATTATAAGTGGATTTTAGATCGCTTAAATTTATTTCCCTTTTTTTTTCTCTTTTTTTTTTCTTTATTTTGCTTCTCTGCCGTGACATTGAACATCCAAGCCTCCTCGCCATAGTTGCTAACCTCTATCCAACCTCTTATTGGGAGAGGTAGGCAGTAGGCACAACAAAAGCAAATGCAAAGAATCAGTGCTAAGGATGTCACCTTTTGTGATAATGTTTTGATTCAAAATTTGGGATAAATATGTCAAATATGTGAAAGTTTGATATTTAGTTATAAAAAAAAAAAAAAACTTAAAGGAAATGTGTCAGAGCAGGCAAAATTTAGGATTTTTTTATGACTTTTTTCCTTACATATATCTTTTTCTCGGCAAGTTTAGTTTTGGTTTTTTGTTTCAATTTTTGTCCACTAATGTGAACATAATTGTTTGTTTCTGTTCCAGTTTGTTTTTTCTTTTTCTAGGATTTCTCCTCAAAAAACAATAATGAACTTATCACTCTTTTCAAAAATATACTTCTTCTCATTAGACCTATATCATTTAGTAGGTATGCATCCTAAGTGATATGTGTTGCGTACCAAATGTTTCCAGAACAATACTGCACATTTCGTAACTCCCTTGTCGCACTTCACGAATCAATGCAATCATTGACTTTATCGTGATAAGCATGTAGCCTATTCACGATAGGCTGAGGACCATGTCTGCCTAAATTACAATAACCAATGAACATAAGATTCATGCGATAGATGGCAAAAAGAATAAAATAAAAAATAAAAATGATAATGAAGAAGAAGGCAATGGCCATAAGATAGTGAAAGTTGCGTTCTTGATATATCATGGGGTATGACGATAAGCATTGTTAAAAAGCAACGAGAGGAGCAGATGCTAGACCTTCGGTTACGTCTGTCCATTAAAGAAGAGGATAGAAAAAGGAATTCAACAGCACCAATCTGGAAGGGGAAAAGTGGAGCTGCACCTGTTGCGTCCCACTATCGTCTGTCTCGTCTAGGCTTTGCTTCCGCCATAAATTTTACTTGAGCTGCAATTTAATTTACTTTAATTAAGCAATCTATTTGAATTTTTGTGATTTACCAAGTTGACTTATCAAGATAATCGAGAAGAAAAGATGATAACCGGGACCACGGATAGGTGAAATGAGATGGGAGTTCGGTGGAGCAACCACTTTGCCATCGAATTTCAAGTACGCTTATTCTCTTGTTTTTTTATTATGGTCATGGACAATAAGGACTGACTGCCACTCAAGAATTTCAACTTTAGAGGAAAGTGATGGGCATGGGGAATATATAAGAATTTCTCACAAGAAACTGAGCTGCCATACGTCTTCTTTTCTTTTCTCTTTTCCAACAGGGGTGGGACTACCGACCAATCCGACTATTTTGGTATCATGTCTCCCGTAAATCTCTTGAAAGATGATCAATGAAACACGCATACATCGGCAGAAGGCAGCCTCCTACAAAACACGTGCGGAGTACCAAAATGATGATTGTAACAGTAAACTGTAGCATCACATGCATTATACTATAGCAATAACATTGCCCTATAAAATAGGAAAAATTACAAAAAAATTTTAAAATCTATTACAATTATACAAATTCAGCTGTGAACATTTCAGTATATGAAATTTAATTATAAATATTTTAACAATTTGTCAATATTGTCCATTCAGCCAATTTTGGTTGGCAATTAATGATGTGAACGCCAAGTGTTCTATGTGACATAATCGATCATAATGTGAATTTTTTTTATTAATTTGTTTCTTTTCTGTTATTTTTTGACGTAGAGACCCTTGCTGACCATTGGGCAGGCACCTACAAGGGCTCCGTGGCCCTCACCCACGACTAGCAAGTGGCCTTGCTTAGTGGTCAATGCTTGGTGGGCCCTACTAGCCCTTAGGAATAAAACAAGAAGAATAAAAAATTAAAAGAAATTTTACTTCAGTGTTGGTTATGCCACATAAGATGGTCGATATCCATGTCATCAATTTCCAATCTAATACATTAGCAAATTATTAAAATGTTTATGATTAAATTGGTCAAATTGAAAAGTTTATAAATAAATTGGCATGAGTGTAATAAATTTTAAACTTTTTTGGTAATTTTCCTTATGAAATAATATAAACTCTCACTTGTATTGGCAGAACTATGCATCTAGATTGTACATGTATTTCAATAGGAAAAGTACTGTGGAAAGAGTATCTTTTTTTTATGTTCTCATTACCATGCTTATAGTTATCACCTATCAAAAGGGATTGCCGACAACGGAATCCGCTTCTGGGTATGGTGTGTTCAGAGCCAACCCATTTTGGCAAGGATGTCGATCCTTAATCATATCATTCATATCATATCATTCATCACATTCCAGACTCGCTCAGTACTCTTGCTGACCAATAAGATACTTTGGGAGGCCTGTGGGAAGAGAGAGAACAATTAGCGCTGCTTTACTTTCGTTAGCTGTCAAAAGACGGTTTCCAACATGCAACTCCAGGCTGGGTTTGCTTCCGTTTCTTGCCAATCCCGATTGCTTTGGCTCCAATCTCGTCCTTTCAAATTCTAGAAATGGACAAAGAAAAGCAAAGGAGTCCGTTCCCAAAGGCTGTAAAAAGGGCCCTGGCGAGGGCGTGCATAAAGTCAAGAGCTAGGGCTTTTCGGTTCTTTCCCTTAATCTAAAGAAAGCAGCGAGAAATATCCTTCTTTTTGGCGATTCTGTCCACCGCAGGTACGAGCCCCGCATTCGATTATGCTCGGAGGAAGTGTTCTTCTCATAGTACGAAACGAAAGTTCTCGTTGTTTGTCCTCTTTGTAATCTCTTCTGTTAGGGTTGGCTTCCTTTGTTTTCTTCCTTGGTTGTTTGTCCTCTTTGTAATCTCTTCTGTTAGGGTTGGCTAATCCATCTACTAAAAGACAAAACGGAAATTGCTTACACAGGAGAAGCTGAGGGCCTGCGAAGTGATGCGTGGGGATTCGATGATTCAAAGGTTTGCATCCGCATGGAAAGGCTAATGCCTCTAATTGAATCCACCACGGTCACTTGAAGTCACTATAGAGCGCAAGGGGTTAGCAGCTATTGTCGCACATGTTCATATGTCGACCATTCTGCGGGTTTTGTGACTCCTAATTGAAGCACCATGCTTTATTAGGTATGACCAACTTAAAGAGCGGCCTGCAAAGTAAGACCCGATCGATCATTAAAGCTCAATCAATCGCAAAATATTGTCGAAACAGGTCCTTGAGCCGTCATGGCCTCGAGACTGGATCCTAAGATCTCAAGCACTCGGCAACCTCGTTACAACGAAAGCCGCTCCAAGTGCAGGGTTAACATGTAATTGGACCCAAACGCACACCTCAGTCGAAGAGGAACATAATAGGGAAATCAAATCTGGAACATCTCATTCGTAAAAACGAACCGCTAGTAGCAATCGTCCTGCCTTTCGTGCATCGTGTCAAATGCCTCGAATGCTATTGCAGAGTAGGATGATTTTCTTAAATTTACAGAGGCTAAAATTGAGGACGACAAGACCAACAATTCCAGAGAACAGTTCAAGTGGATGACATTACTAGAACGTTCAACCAGAGTTAAGCCCTGCTCCTTTTCACGGCTTCAATAACATTTAAGCTCGACATCTCATCCAGCTTTTGGTAGAGGTCATTCAGCTGCCCTTAATTCCCCCATTTCGATTACATAAAGCTGTATCATACCCAGGCGCCGAACATGATCATTTTTTTTTTATCACTTTTTCCACTTTCTGACGGTCTTTGGTAATCCTTCAACCTCTCAAACATCATCATCAGTGGGTAATCCAGAAAATTTTCTATTTGGAAGCCTCAGCCATATCCGATGGTCCCTGAGAATGCTGTCAATGCCAGAAATCAAGTGTAGTGTGATGGTGTCCAAGAAGACCGGAGGCCGAAACACTGTCTAGAAGATAGTATCTACTTAGGGAAGGTTGAAGTTCTGGGAACCCAAATATTGATCCCACCGTCAGGGTCTAAGGAACAGATAGAAAAATTTATTCCGTTACTATGATTTTGGAACGTTTAGTTACTTCATCTGATGGTGAACACTAACTAGCTATACTGCAGATGTTATAACTGCAGTTGAGTCATCTGCAGTTGAGTTTGCATCTTTAAGTTCAGGCCTGACCAGAAGAGAGCCTCAGTTTCTGCAACTCGATTTCCTTCAGCGGCTAGCAAGGAACGCTCGTCTATTACAGACAGACCAAGCCCTTAGCCAATTGCAGGTAGAAGATATATAGTGTACCAATTCACCTATTCAATGAGCTGTAATTGTACTCCTATCTGCCCTCAAGTCCTAGTGGTCAACCCATGATCCTAGTGAGCACGGTACAGGAAAAAAGTGGCGCCAAAGGAAGTTTATTGTCAAAGACAGAGAGGACAAACTGGAAATTAGGGCTGATTCAGATATGCAAGAACTTTTTGAAAGAGGATAGTATATAGCCTAAAAGGAGGGCACTCATATTTGCGAGCATGCACCACCACAGCAAGTCCAGCAACTATTTTTAGGCATACCACCATCCAAAATCCAACACCAAAAATTTCGCAGGAGCATCTGTGTCAAGACCACCAAACTGTTTCTCCAAATCATGCACAATACATTTTGAGTGATGGATGCATGCACAAATAAGATGGTCCGAAGACCATCTTACGACTTAAGACTTGTTGTAAGGGGAAGAGTGTTTCCAACAGCCATCGTGACACTGTTCTAACAATTCAGTAATGTGTAAAAACAGGGTCTTCAAGCTTCACAGACCTAACTAGTACCTAACTTAAATTTCTAGTTTTGCTGGTAGAACTCCTGCTTCCCGAGGGAGACATAGCAGAAGCAAGCAAAGCTAAGCATCTTATTTTTGGCTCGGATGCTAGAAAAAATGTCAAACTGCCATGAATGATATCGTATCTTCAACAATTTAAAACCAGAAAGAGGAGTCACAGAATTAAGAGGATCCAGTCAACCAAGATTGAAATCAAGCTTGCAGCATCTTGAGCATAATCAATCAACCTTAGAAATATTCAGAAACTTTTATCAAACTTTCAATCGATTCCAACTAGCAATTCATGTTTCATTGCCTGAATTGAGTTCAGAGCCTTCTTTGCTCATCTTTTGTCGGAACCACCAAAGAGCTGCAACTGGTCATTTTAAGAACTCATATATATCTCATGAATTACTCTTGTCTAGTGGAAGCATGATAATTACCAACAACTCTTGCCACATTACCCCTATCAATTGACAAAGCAAAAGCATGTACATGAACAAACAAGAACCCAACGCACATTACACGGTAAGAAACAGAAAGAATGAAAAAGATGCACATTCTTGACAAAACCAACCGCATGGTCCCCCAACAATCGAATTAAAAAATCAAGAAACTTTGACAAACACGACCATAATTTTGATTTCTTTAACTCACACAGCGGTTGTTTGTGGTATCTGACCAACGACTTTACCATCCTGAGTCAACGCGCCACCACTTTGCATCCCATTGACAGTCGCCGACGTGGCCGCCGCCTGATATGCTGGGGCCAACCCTCCGGCTGTCGTATAGTAAACCACCTGCGGGAAACCTGCCTCAGCCATCGGGACCGGCTGCTGCATCACCTGAATCCCTTCACCATAAGCACCGACCTTGGCTTGCTGAGGCGGGACCCCATTATAGAGTGCCTGTTCCCGGTAAAGCTCCGGCCCCAGTCTCTGCACGCCATAGTAACCCTGACCTATTGGTCCGGTCATCGGTTGAACGGCAGTGAGGTAGCCACCACCGCCCGGAGCAGGAATGTAATATGCCGGCTGGCCCCCGTTCACCATCAATGGCAAACCACCGCCCGTCACGGGCCGCTCCGGCAAGTACGCCGCCGCCGGTATCTGTACCGGCGCGGCCACCTGAGCCGCAGCCGGTGCTGGAGTCGCCAATTTCTCTGGTTTAACCGGAGCAACAAGGTACTCAGCGGTGCAAGCGCTAGGATTGACTCCGTCGCCACTTACATTTGTCACGGCCTCTCGTTGCTGATCGGAAATTTGTGCTTTCTCCAACGCCTGAATCTGTTGCTGAATTTCCTGCGGCGGCGCAACCTGCTCTCCAGCGACACGCCGATCCTCCAACCCATACTCGGCGACGACCGGCACATGCACGAAATCCTGCAAATTCATCGGCGGCGGCACCGCCGAGAAACCCTTGTCGAAACCGAACAGATAATCCGGATTCGCCGCCTCGAAATTCACCGCATGCGCCGAGTCCAACGCGTCCCCGAGCCACTGCCGCTCCGACTTCGGGTCGCTGGAGCCCGAACTCAGAGACCTGCAGTTCAGCGGGAAGAGGAAGAGCCTCAACCTCGCGGGCTTCGCGGAAGCGCAGCACAGCCGGTCGTACTCGAGCAGCATGTGCTCCAAATCCTCGTCGTTGACCACGGAGACAAGCGCGTCGAGGTCCTCCCCGGGGAGCTGGTACTTGATGCAGAATCCGGGCGCGGCGACGGTGAGGGAGGAGAGCTTGGAGACGAGGGCGGGGAACCGGATGAAGCGGTCGACGGAGAGGAGCTTGGTGTCGCCGCCGGCGTAGACGAGGTGGTGGTCGTGGGGGCGGGGCTGGATCCTGCCGCCGTAGCTGCAGAGGAGCTTGACCTTGGCGGCGGCGGAGGAGGGGGGCTCGTCGAAGGAGAGGGCGGGGTCGGGGTCGATCTCGCGGCAGCGAGGGGAGGAGTCGCGGGAGTCCGGGCAGGAGGAGGGGGGCGGCGGGGGAGGCAGCGGCGCGTGGGCGTCCATGGCCGATCTCCGATTGAGGGACTTGCGGGGGAGGCGGAAAACTTAGGGTGATGATGACGATGATGTAGGGGGAGGGGGCATGGCGTTGAGTTTGCGGAGAGCGGGAGATTAAAAAAAAAAATATATTTTATAATTTTTTTTGTATAATATTATATACAAAATATTTTAATTTTCCTTTTTTATAAATAAATCAGTGCGCTTTTTTTGGGGGGTTTTCGAGGTGGGGCCCGGGAGCGGGCCGGCGCTGTGTTGTGTGGAGCGGGAGCGGAGGTTCGGATTCGGGTTCGGGTTTCCTTTGAAGGCAAAGTGCTGGGGTTTGACCGACGCGTAGAAAGGGCCGACGACAGTTGGAATCGGATCATGTCGTCATCCATCATGATCCCTTTTTTCTTTTTTTCCTAAAAAGGATTATTTCCAGAAGAATCTCCTCGAACTCTCGCCTGAAAGCGAAAAGACCCGGCTGCCCCTCGCCGCAAGAAGACCGAACCCGCCGGGAAACGCCGGACCGCTCCGACGTCGTCCGACGTCGTCCTTCGTCCCCTTCCCATCGCCGTCATGTTGTAGCGGTAGCCGTGACGGAGGTGACGTAAGTCCTTGTCATCCTCATCTGCATGGGTTGAGTGGGGAAGACGATAGAGAGAACTCACTTTGTTTGGAGGAGTGATTGAATCCTTTGATAATGTTGGGTTCTTTTTTCTTTTTTTTAAATGCATGTTGGCTATTTTCTTTGACTTGCCACTATTAAAAAGTAGGGGATGCATTGAAGTCAACAAAGCAATATGAAGGGGAGAGAGTTTGATGGCATTTTGCGATTTTATAGAGATATGCAAGATTTAGACTGTTTAATTAAAGAAATTAAGTGTCAATCCTCGAGTGATTAACGGTTCCAATACGACTCTTTCTCGATCGTTGGATGGATCACAATAGAATCATCAGGCAACTCCCTATTGCAATGAAGAATAAGCTTTTCCTTTTTTATTCTTCCCCTTTATGGGGCTAAACAACCAAAGAACTTACAAGAGTTTGACCTATGTTGAATGGCCATAACTATGCTTCCTATTCAAATTTAAAAGTTTAAAATTAAATTGACATCCGTATAATAAGTTTAAGATTTTTTGATAATTTTCTCGTTGAAAGGCCATGAATATATTTGGTGGATCTGATTGAGTAGATAAAATGAGAAGGAAAGGTTAGGGAAGGACCAAGGGTGAAGGAGGAGAGAGAGAGAGAAATCATGGAAGAAGAGATGCATTAAGAGAAAAGGAAGAACACAATCGCTGAAGTGTCGATTTATCAAGTTTATAAAATATCAATCTAAGTTGTTGACAACCTTTCTAGCCTTTTTAATGTTCTATATATAAATCGGATTTGTTATGGTATTGTATTCCTCTCATATGATATGAAAAATGATTTGTATGATTGAGTAACATCACCCATATAAATACATGGATCATAATTTGTACGCTGTAAGGGCTAAATGTCCAGTTTTATAAAATGCTATATCATAAGAGCCACCTCTTAGAATCCGGATGTTGCGTGATGCAGGCTGCTTCTCAAACCCTCAAGATGAGACATTCTCTAGAATCCTTAAGAGTCGTGATCTATTCTTCCCCAATCCCTACATCAAGACAAGCCTCTCAGCTCTTCTACGAGTAAACATCTCGAAACGACCCTATTTCCTTTTCACGCAAGCAAAGTTGGCAACAAGAGAAGGACGAGTCGTGCTCCGTGGCGTTGCGGAAGCACTGTCCAATCCATCTGTTCAAAGGGGCGACTCAATACGCGGTCAGAGTGAGAAAGCATGGAGGAATTCATGGAATCATGGAGGATCCCCATCACTTTGGGTACGACCCCGAAGCGCATGGAGCGACATAACTGGAGGCACATGGACGCACAATAACTTCTCGAATTCAAATCGCACCATCTCTCCTCACCTACGCGCATGTGGCTGCATGAGATATCGTAGCTGAGATTGTCAAGTTGTGCCCCCAAGGATCGATGATAGCGCATATAATATTCTCCTCTCTCTCAAACGGGGGCATTAGTCTGATTGGCGTGGAGAATTTAACCCATGTAATCTTGAATATTTAAAGCATGATTGGTCGACTAAGTGTTGATGTCGTGATAGGGAGGAGTATCCATGTGAGAGTTGGTGAGTTTTGTATCAAATTAAGGGGGGTCAGCTGACACTTTAATATTCAAGTCAAACATTGATCCTTACATCAATACATTCTCTGTCCAACTTCATTAACTTAATATGGAGATAGAGAAGGAATCCTTCTTTAACACTATACTCAAGACGATCCCTTTTATTTTCCATGAAATATAGGACTCATGCATATAGTATGTAAGGCTTTAACTTGTGACACATTTACTCTGAAAGCTCTTCTACATATTATTTTGTGACCATGATTGTATAAAGCTTCTTCAACCTAGAGTATTTTCTTGATGTTATTCCAAATAATCACAATTAAGTTTGGATCCATTAACATGTGTAAGACTAGCTAATCACAAAATGAAAATCAAGACATGCCTTACACCATAATTAAATGTAGTTAGTAGCTACACAACCTAAAAGTTATGTTTTGATATTAACATCTTACATCAACACTTGACTGTGTATCACCCATTATTTTGTTAGAATATTTAAATAATAAATCACGCATTCATCTAACAGCTTAAGCTTTTTGAACAATTAGTAATGGTTTCAGAAAGTCTCTCATGATATCCAAATTAGAGATCATGAGTTTGACTTTTCCAAACCTAATTTGCCTCTCCAATTAAACTTCCATGCCTAGTGATAGGCAAGCTTGATTGCCTCTCCAATTAAACTTCATGCTTAGTGGTAGGCAAAAAACCATATTAAATGTCGAGAGGAGTATTAAAATATTTAAATAATACACATTTATAGAACAATTGGCAATTGTCTTGCAAAATCTCTCACATTTAATGAGGATCATTGTACAAAAATTTCTAAACCAATTGTGTAATAGTTTATCTAGTCCTAAAATTTTTAATTTAGCCAATTAGTTCTAAAATCTTTTGATGATTTTCAAATGTATTCATTTCAATCTTGGCATCCTATGTGTCATGATAGACTAAGCATGGGAGAGTATAAGAATATTTAAATAATAAACACTTTTAGAATAGTTAATATTGGTCACACAAAATCTCTCACATTTAATGGGGATAATTGATCGAAAATTTCTAAACCAATTGTATAATGACTAATTTAGTCATAAACTTTTTTAATTTAGCAAATTTAGTTCTTTAAATATAGTTATTCCAATTAAGCCATCCTATGTGACATGGTTAACACTAAGTGGACTATTTTTTAATTTCCTGAATTTTTACCTTCTTTTCTTTTTTTCCCCATTCCTTTGCTTTCCATTTTCCTTTTTCTTTTTCATATTTTCCTTGGCCAGCATCCATATCAACCATTTTAAGCTAATGAACTATATTGGCAAATCATCAAAAAATTTATTATTAAATTGGCCTGATTAAAAAGTTTGGGACCAAATTGATCGATGTATAATAAGTTTAGAGCTTCTCAAATAAATTTTTCTTATTTAACATTGTAACAACAAAGCGAACGTTACAGACAGAAGAGAATTCGCAACATCACGGTTAGGTGAATAATAACATTTTTTTTTTGGCCTTCGGTAAATGATGACCCCGTCAGAAGTCACAAATCACTTGCGAGTGATCATATCGTTTGTGTAAATTTTCATCGTTATAATTGAAATGAAGAATGCTAAAAAAAAATTATTGAAAAATTATTTATTTTTCGATCCAAACCGGTGTTTTGCTGAGGCTGTATCGCTCGCAGGAACGGGTTGCTGGCACTCCACGTGCAGATGCAACGCCGTTGCGCGCGACGCTTGTCCGACCGCCCGAGACGGCGCGCCGTACGGCATTGACAGGGCACGCGCACATGCCAACGTCGGCATTTTACTGTCGCTGCTTTCCGAAACCCCACGAAACGACAACGTCGAGCCAGACAAAAAACGAGAAGAAAGCGAGGGGTGGGGGGCGGCAAAAAAGCGTTCCCATTGACCTCGACGCCCCCAGATTAAATTCTATCTTAATGCGAAGCTCGCGCGTCGTGGGGATTGAAGGGGGCACGAGCAGGAATCTATTCAATCCCGAGTTCCAATACAAAGTAGATTCTAAATTTCAAAAATTGAGAAATATATTTTGACAAGCAGGTCTTAGTATTTAAGTAAATGAAATCTGGAATCTAAAATAATTTTTTATATTTTTCTTGCCTCGTATTTTTGTACGATCTCATGGTGTCAGTGTATAGTTTAAAGAAACTAATATAAACTTCCATTTTATGATTGTGGCTTTTACTTTATTAAATGTATTGATTCACTGCAATCATTTGCTTAGTAATATATGTGAAATTTGAGTAGACTTTATAATCGACCCTAAAACTTATGCCAAAGTAGGTTTCAAGTACTAGGGTACGTAGGCTATGTTACTAGTTCAAAAAGTGAGGAACATACTCCAAAGAGTAGATTTCGAGTTTGAGGTATAATTATACGTAACTTCAAATATATAATTTGGAACTTCTGACCCCTAAATTGTGATTGATGATGAGCTCAAAAATAAGTCAGCCATTGTTTTGTTGCTCTCCCGAGACAATGCCTAAACGTTGTTAGGTGTCTTCTACGTATTATACACCTAAGAAGAAGCCGGAAAAATGAAGGATGATCCTGGAAACAGGCATGGTCCTGGAGAGAGGGGGGAAGACCGGTTGAAGCTGCTTAGGGCGTACGAGTCAACAAGAGCAGGCGACTAGCGGTTGCGAATGAGGGTTACGAAAGGATATGACGTGCGCTGCTAATCTTCTTGGCCTTTTTTTTCCTGGTAATTGTCTTGCAAGGGAAGGAAGGAATCGTTCTCCTTTTGGGGTGGGATCGCGGTGTTATGTTTGACCGGTCTTTCCTCCTTCATATCTGCATTTTTCTCTGCCTTAGCTAAGTTTGACTTTTTTGTTTGTTTTTTATTTTATATAATGGCATTGTGTATGGAATCGAGGGCAAGAAGTTCATCAGCACAAATTTAATGAGACTCCATCCTCACCATCCACTTGTTTCGTAACACTTTTGACTTTGTTTGTTTCGCTACGAAATGAATGGTCTAAATGAATAAACAAACAAATACTTTTTGTCCATAAAAAGTTTGGATATAAATTATTATCAATGATATAAATCTTTTTATTAAAAGCGATGATTTTTCAAATCATTTATTTTCTTTTAAACATATGATATCATTATGCATCGAGAGTAACAATTTGTTTGCTTGATTATCAAGCTTTGTGTATCAGGGGCAAAAGTCTTATTGGCAGGAGTTAACTTAATCCCCTGTGTCCACTTGTATCAATACTTGCATTTTCGGTCTGGGTGGACTTTAACCCGGAACCATTCAATGCGAAATCAAATTAAGATACTCCATCCTAAAACAGGGGCTTCTCCGTTAGGGCTAAGACCTGATTGCATGTCTGGTGGCCTGCGGGCCTGCTCAAACCCTCCCGTGCGGAAATGGGCCTGAAGAGTTCGTTCGCTGGTTTGGATTAGTTTTATTCAGCTAAATATGGCCAGCTCGAATCAGTCGAGCACGAGCAAGCCCGGGCCAAGATTTTGCCATTGAAAGTCTCAGCAAAAACTTAAGCCCAACCTAGGGGCCTCGCTCAGGTCTGCCCAACGATCGACACTTTTTAAAACGCGACTTTGTTGTAACTTTTTAATTCCTAATCTCTACCCATGTAAAACTGTTGCCGAGCAGTTTGTGGACATCAAACGCATCTCTCCAGAGAGGTGATTTAATGTGGTCAACATTCGGAGTTTAATACGTATTTGGAGAAAAGCGAATTGGAACGAAACTTATCAATGCCACGAACACCTTCCATTGACAAGAAAAGATGACCCACTTCATTGCCGTCAAGGTGAATTGTTGTGGATGAAACATAGTCTGGTTTTGTACCTAAATCAATTACAAGTTCGGCAAACATATCAATTGAAAGCAGCCAATTGAGTTCTCGGCATTATATAAACCTTGTTGTCTATGACAATGATATTTCTTTGTCAATTAATATGTCGCATGTGCCGCAATGATACGCACTAAAGCTAAAAGCAGGGATAAACGTGTGCAAGGAAAAGAACCAGATGAAGCGAATTTCAACCTTTAATTGCGCTAAGATACATGATATCGCGTCCTTTTATCGTTGTAATGAATTGGCACCGAAGTAAAACCATTTCACTGGCGTCAGATTCTTCCTGATTTTCAAAAGAATGCACGTTGAAGCTACCCAGCAGAGCTAACTAGTTCAGAGAAAATGGTGCGGTGCAACTGATCCCAACCAAAAACGATAGGTGTCAACCTGCACACCTCAATCATTAATTGCATCAAAAGCATGACTAATTAAACCATTCGTTGCCTTGAATGTATAGCATCCTCCATGACTAATTAAACCATTCTTTGTCCAATAATTAAACGAAGGACGTTTAGTGCTTGTCCTTGGCAACATCACTTGGAAGATCAAGTCCATCAGGAATTTTCCCCGGATAGTTAGTCCTTGAGGCAGCCGATCCTGTCATCCTGCATTCAGCGAACAGAATCAGGGAGGGACCTGTGTATATGTTTCAAGAAATATCTTATAGAATTTATGCTTTGAGTGTATCATGCTTACCCTCTATCCACAATAACGACTGAACGGACTTCACAGTTTGCAAACCTGCAACCATAGATAAAATTGTCTAATCAGTCCGTGACATAAAAGCTCCCACCTTCCTAACAACAAAGTGGTACATCATATCAACTCCATTGAAATACCAACTAGGATTCATGTGCAAGTTTAACGAGAAGGTTCATTTGTCACGACCATATCATCATTTTCATCATTCTAATCTGCTACAAGTACCACCATTAGAACTAGTAGTGGTTGTTGCTACACAGCTTATAGGTTTGGAAAGTTTCGCAAAGAAAAAGGAAAAAGCTATGTGATGGCATTTTAGAGAAACAATAAATATCTGTGTAGAGCCTAAAAATACCATGTACACGGACAACTCACAAGCTACAATCTCATTACACCAGGAGGCAAGACTTCCGATGTGAATTTATCAAAATCTTCTCTCCATCAATTCCTATTGGCTCTAATATCTGTCTTGGATTGCAAATCAATACATAACTTAATGCAAACAAGAAGCAAGAACAAGAGAACAGAATGTGGGACTTTGTTGGCAATCAGCATAGGTGGAAAAATATTCGTGCGAGACTTCATTACCAAAACCGGAGATAATATGTAGATAAGATACAGAGCCAGCTTCCCTATTGACTGATGGGCATCACCCATCTACAATCAAGTTTGTCCGCTTAACAAAGAGTTGTGGCATGATATCAAGCAATGCAGTCAACAGTGGATAATCAGTGGTCGCCGCCAATGTGTATACAAGTTGGAAAATTTAGCATACCATAAAACATTCAGAGTACTTTTTGGGGAACAATCTTAATTTCATGTCGTCACTCATTAGAAATATATTCAGAAGGGAGACAATATGAAGGACCTAATATAAGTAATTTCTCAAAACAATATTGTAGAAACAAGTTGGTCAGAACTTTTAAAATTTCTGTGCTCCCAATCTTAATTAGATTAATTAAACCATTGACTAGAACTAATCAATCATATATGAACTGAGAGACACTCACTGCTTGCGCATTTCACTCTTGATCGATTGATCACAATCATCTCCAAAGGCGCTGAGGGTCTGAAACAAGAATGCACTGTGGGTAACAATTGCAATCTCCTTCTCTTCCCGTGTCCACAACCTGAAGATAAATCAAAACCTTGAGATGCAGAATCAAATGGCTTATGTCAGATTTTTATTCTTTTACATTGCTTTTCAGCTATTTTCTTCCAAGATCGTGCCAGTTTCATGTCTATTTTGCATCGTAGTTTATATTCTAAAGCACTGAGCAGGAAGTAATGAAGTACCAGTTCAAGAACTTCATTCCTCGAAGAGCAACTTCCTCATCCTTTTCTCTAACATCAGGCGTCCACAAGACGTCATCTTCATTCTCAATCTAAAGTTAATATCAAAGTTAAATAATTGAGATTAGCTAATGTTAAGACTTCCAAAGCAACTGCCCAAAAAAAATGCATTTTAATACATGAAGCACTTGCCGATGAAAAATCAATTGCAGGAAAGAGCCGCTGATACTCGCTAATGCTTCGCCTTCTGTCACAATGATTAACTCCCTATGGATCAAAATGTAAATTTTTAGCAACACGAAGCACTGCAAGGAATGTTCAATACATCACTAGAAGATTGACAAAACACCAGAAAAGAGAGAAATTCTACAATTACTATAAGCAAAATGTCTGCATCTTTGTCTTGCAATAACTTCTCGTAGTTCTAAATGGAGGTTAATTATATGAGGGATCATTCAGCTTGGGTATAACCACTATACATTACAAAGTCATGAAATTATCACTACTCTGTTTTTAGTTGGTCCCCATTTTCAATAGGACAAGATATATTTTGTCAATATGCAAACTCATTTGACAGAACATCTGACCCATTAAATACATGACATGACAAGCCAGTTAGGACATTTTTCAACAAGATAGCATGATCCATGCTACAAGATCTGCAACCAATCTTATAGATTTTGGTGCAGCATGTGAGGTTACCATCATGCCACATCATATTAGGTCATCCACTTGTGCTAACATGTCCATTTTCATCGAAATTAAAATGAAACACAAAGAGAGCGGTAGCAAAGGAATGTGTTATCTACGGTGATAGCCATAATATGAACTGAATTTCAGCTGCACAAACGAAAATTGGCAAAAGTTGAGTGATGTATCGTGGTATCCGCTGTTCTAACTGCTAAAAGGAGGAGCCTGTGCAACATGAAGAGACTGATCCTTCTTCAACTACAAATATGTGATGATTGGTCATCCTTAACAAGATAAGAAGTCCTTGGGTTGAAAACTAAAGTTGAACTAAAGCAAGATCAGTTAAATACTCTAAAGTATGACCCTAATAAATCCAGTAGTATAAACAGCTGTACTTCCACATGATATCCTCTTTAAATTTCACAAAATTATGACACCAGCCAAAGACAAAGGAAAATTCTTTTTTTATGTCATGCAATCTTAGTCCAATACAGATACTTGTGCATATTAGGAGTCAATAGACTAAAGTTTGTAAGCTGTGAATATATTGCAATACAATCTGTAAAGTGCACGAGCTCATTCCAAATTCAACTGCAACCGTTCAATAAAGGGTACAGCGAGAAGAAATAAAAACTACCAACATTGTCCAGAGACACAAGTTACTAAAGTGGAATGTCCACAAAAAATGCTTCCACTGATTGTAAAAAACAAATCAATATTCAGGATTTTGTAAATGATTTTTTGTTCCAAAAGTAATCACTTACTAGACGTTCTCGACAAAGTTCTACGGCAATAAATGGTGGGCAATTGACACTTGAAATAGCAGGATGATCGCTATTCCCTGCATTTGCGACCATCAAAGGAGGTGCACCTATTCCATCTGTATAGTCTTCGCCACCGAAAACTCCAACAGCTGTTTGCATAGTTCTGCAAGTGATCACATAAATAGTGTAAAAACAGCACTTGAACAAACTTCAAGTCCAAATTTTGTACCACAGCATGCCCGTCATGCAAAGGCTAGTAGAATGACAAGTTAACAACTCAAAGTATGCAGACCCAAGCAGAGAAAATAATGATTTAAACCCATAACATATGAAGAACAAAAACTCATTCAGATATATTTGAACTGAGTAGGCATCCATTTAATCCTAAAGTTTAAGCAACTAGAAAAAAATGCAGTTTAATTTAATTATCTTGACAAATGGGTTATATACTTTGCCCCATTGGCCCATCCTCCATCAAATAAGAAAGGATACACCATCCTAAATTTATCTCACTTACACTCTTCTCTTATGCTGTAAATTAAATTGCATTGCAAGTTCAAATGCAATCATTCACGACAGAGGACCTCATGTCTCAGGTGCCTCTAGCAACCAATTTCTTGGACTTTACATCAAAGCTCTATGAACTTATGAAAACTTAAATGAGTAAAACAGCTATGTGTAACAAAACGATTTAATATCCTTAACAATCCAGATGCCAACTGATAATCAATCAAATTGAAGACGATGTAATCCGTAAGAACACATGAAAAGATAAGGCAACAAATAAATTTGAAGCAAATCACCTCAACAGAGGGGACGCAATTACGAGGTCAATCTTCTTGGAAAGACCACATGCTTGGACATCCCTGCACAGGTTATTAACCTATCAACACATCAAGTAATTATTACAAAGTAAACCAATCCAAAGAAACTGCATAAAAATAGAAAGAAGTACCCTGACCTTTTTCTAAGAAGTCTCCTAAAGTTCAAAAAAAATATTTATATAAATATAGAGTTTTAGGCATTATAACGAGAACAAGAAAAGCAAAGCCTTCTCAGTTCTCACACTAACTCCGGTTGGCTATGTCATCGTTGCCCTATTTATTATATTAATATTCTATCCAAGACCACCTAGTTTTTAATCAAGTTCTTAAAACAAGAATATTCAGCTGTCAAATCCACGGGATTAACTCAATTACTAATGAGAAAACTGATAAAATGCAATCTAAAAGAAAAATCCCACTCTAAGCATATGTATCATCTGAAGACAGCCAGAACATGAGCAGAAGAAACCACCTGCTGCCAGCCGAGAGGGGTGAGGTGAGCATCAAAGAAGTCATATGACAAATAGGCGTCATGGTTCTTCTCTCCTTCCACATTATGAATTCCTTGTGCATGCCTAACCTGTATGTATTGTCAAGTCAGAACCAAAAGGCTTAATGCCCACGAATCTGCCTTTACACGCGTAAAGAAACCCAAAACATGGCATTGCCGCGTACCAGGTGGAGTGTCTTGCAACGGTGTAAAGGATACAGCTCTGTCGTTGCAGCATCCATATCTGTAAGCAAAGAAAACAGAGCACCCACAAAGTCAGTTTCATTGGACGAAAATGACAATCATGCCAATTTCAATGCACCGGAAACTACAGAGCCATTGCCAGAGAATATTAAAACGTCAGCCGTAGGGAACAAATAAGCAGCAGCATCGATGAACTGACAAGTGCTCACAATCGCATCCCAGATCAAATCATCATCGCCACACGAAACAGAGGACAAATATTCCGACATTACAACAAAGCCGAATCCACGGCGCCATAAGCTCTCTTTCACACGGTTCAGAAAGAAACGCGATCCGTCTAGCGCAAGCAAGAAAATTCACTATCTAAATCGAAACTCAGACACGCCAACAGCACCGAACCGCCGAATCCAAGCAACAGGATCGTCGAAGGTCAAAATTTTCTAAGTACGAAACGGATCGAACCACACACGCAATCCATCACAAACCAGTCAAACAGCAACGCGGAAACACGGAACTCAAGACGGGAACTAGAGAGCGACTCGCAGGAATCATCAATCGCAAAGGCCCGAAGCGACAAGATTGGCAGCCGAGATGGATTACCGGAAGGACGAGTGGGGAGAGAGGAGCGGACGGCGGGGAGGTCGAGGCGACGACGTCGACGCCGCGGCGGCTTTCGAAACGGAGAGGTGGCGAGGGAGGAGGAGGGGGAGGGCGGGGCGTAATGATGACGAGGAGCCGTGGCCACTTGTACCCGCACCACGCGGCGCACGACAGTGGATCACCATAGCCGTGGCCTTTCCGTGCGCCGGGTGCGAATTCGACCACCCCACCCCCGTGAAATGATAATCGGTTTCTCCCCTCTTCGAAGGACGGGAAAAAGTGCACCTGCGAGCAACCAACCGCCTCCCATGGCGTGCCGACAGAAGCTGTACCCGACTCCCGTCATCCGGATTGGGCCAGGTGGCGGCATCCCGTCGGCCGCGGCCCGTCAGCCCGTGCCGCAACGCCAGAAGAGACATGATTTTGCTTGGACCTCCTAATTCTGATATGGACGATCGGCCTTGGATTGAGTTGAAAGGATTAACTTGATGTGAATCCATTGCCAATTTAAGCTATCATAATCATGAATCTTGAGTGCATTATTATATTATTTTTTTATGTTCTTAACTTAGTGATTAGTAAAAGTGACATATTCAGTTAGAATCTTTGTATCTTGAGATGTTCCATCAAAAGTTAATTTTGGTGCATTTGATTTGATTTCGAGCGAATCTCTTCCATGCGTTATTATATTATTCCCTTAAGGATTAGTTGTAAAGGTGAGATACTAGAATTTATGTATCATATGTTCCATCAAAAGTTACCTTTTATCATTCAAGAAATCAACAAAAGTTACGGGACCATAAAGGCCCAACAAAAGAGGCCCTACCTTCAAACTAGATTTGCTACCCTTCTTTAGCCCTTCTTGAGTTATTATGTTCCAAAGCAAAAATGACATATCTCCATACATTTCACGAAATGAAATAAATTTGTATTTGCAAACCAAAAAAAAGAATATCAACGTCTTAGGACATTGCTTTTCAAGGAATTTACTATTAGACATTAAACTGAAGAATTCTAATCTTGCTTGAGGAGTAAAAATTCAAGCATAAATTAGAATCGTATATGTAGAAAACAGGATCAAAATAAAAACTAATCTCCAGCCATTATTTAAGTATGTTGTTTGTCAGAAATCCACGGGAATTATGGGTGCATTCTACTAACCCAATCCCCTCACTTGCCAATAGTGTATCCCGAATGAGAAAGTTTGTGTTAAACCTTATGATTGCCCTTACAAAATGAACGTTTGTTTTTACAAACCACTTCCCATAAAAACGATTACCAAATTGGCAGTTGTCATGAAGGGGTATGAAATGTGAAATAATGGTTAGTCAAAAGTGAAAATGTGGGTCAATATCAACGGATAAGTTTTTATTTTAAAAACCAAACCCAAAAAATGTGGGATCGCATTATGATATAACATTCTTCCATTTGATCCTAATATTTTCATGATATGGATTATCCAACCAATCTACAAAAAATTTATGCTTAAGAAAAGAAACAAGATATATGAATCATGGTGATGTCTTTTAAAAGCGAGTAATATCTTAAATATATCATAATGCATCTTATCTCTTTAATGTTAACTCATATGTGACAATATATCTTAATGAATAAATCATATGTTTATTGCAAAATCAAGGATAATTGTTATTCTCATAAACAATTAAATATGTACACTGAAGTTGAGAATAACATTACAATTGAATAAGAGTATCATATAACAAAAATTGTTTGTATGTTGACAAATCATATAATGGGACTTATTCCCATACTAAGTACATGATTCTTATACTTTATTGGTGGCATGCCTTTAGTTAAAGGATCAACCATCATCAATTACTACGTCTGTGTCCCGACATGAGGTTAGTCCAGCAACGTTTATACGTGGATGAACTGAAATGCATCGAGTAGGTCTTTTGGCCTTCGCTTGGCTGGACAATGCTATGGGTTCATATGGCCTGAGCCCGGAATGGTAGGGGTGAGTATGGTTTCATAATCAAATTTGGAACCAAAGAATCAGACTGGTGGGGAATCTATCCGATTCCAAGTTTTAATGTAAAGCAGGTTCCAAATTTCAAAAATTAAAAAACATATTTCGACGAGTAAGTTCTAGTATCTAAGTAAATAGAACCTGAAACTTAAAATAATTTTTTATATTTTTCTTGCCTCATGTTTTTGTACGATCTCGTGGTGTTAGTGTATAGTTTAAAGCGACTAATATAAACTTCCATTTTATGATTGTGGCTTTTACTTTGTTAAATGTATTGATTCATTGCAATCATTTGCTTAGTAATATATGTGAAATTTGAGTAGACTTTATAATCGACCCTAAAACCTATGCCAAAGTAGATTTCAAGTACTAGGGTACGTAGGCTATGTTACTAGTTCAAAAAATGAGGAACATACTCCAAAGAGTAGATTTCGAGTTTGAGGTATAATTATACGTAACTTGGAATATGTAATTTGGAACCTCTGACCCCTAAATCAGATTGATGTTGAGCCCGGAAATAAGTCAGCCATTGTTTTGTCGCCCCCCAGACAATGCTTAAACGTTGTTAGGTGTCTTCTACGTATTCTACACGTAAGAAGAAGCCAGAAAAATGAAGGATGATCCTGGAAACAGGCATGGTCCTGGAGAAGTGGGGGGAAGACCAGTTGAAGCTGCTTAGGGCGTACGAGTCAACAAGAGCAAGCGACTAGCGGTTGCGAATGAGGGTCACGAAAGGATATGACGTGCGCTGCTAATCTTCGTGGCCTTTTTTTCATGGTAATTGTCTTGGAAGGGATGGAAGGAATCGTTCTCCTTTTGGGGTGGGGATCGCGGTGTTGTGTTTGGCCGGTCTTTCCTCCTTCATATCTGCATTTCTCCCTGCCTTAGCTAAGTTTGACTTTCTTTCTTTCCTTTTTATTTTATATAGTGCCATTGTGTATTGAATCGAGGGCAAGAAGTTCATCAGCACAAATTTAGTGAGACTCCATCCCCACCGTCCACTTGTATCATAACACTTTTGATTTCGTTTGTTTCACTACAAAATGAATGATTTGGAAGATATTTGTAAACGATTACTTATGTCGTTTATAAAAATGAATGAATGAACGAACGAACAAATACTTTTATCGTCCATAAAAAAGTTAGTTTGGATATAAATTATTGTCAATGATATAAATATTTTTATTTAAGGATATTATCTTTCAAATAATTTATATTCTATGAAACATATGATATCATTATGCATCAAGGGCAACAATTTGTCCGCTTGATTATCACGCTTTGTGTATCGGAAGCAAAAGTCTTATTGGCAGGAGTTAACTTAATCCCCTATGACCACTTGTATCAAAACTTGCATTTTCGGTCCGGGTGGACTACCATTCAATGCGAAATCAAATTAAGATAAATATCTGCAACCATGATAACTCCATCCTAAAACAGGAAATGGACCTAATCACGTGTCTGGTGGCCTGCGGGCCTGCTCAAACCCTCGCTTGCGGAAATGGACCTGAAGAGAACGTTCGGACTGGTTTGGATTAGTTTCATTCAGTTAAATATAGCCAGCTCGAATCAGTCGAGCACGAGCAAGCCCGGGCCAAGATTTTGCCATTGAAAGTCTCAGCAAAAACTTAAGCCCAACCTAGGGGCCTCGCTCAGGTCTGCCCAACGATCGACGCTTTTTAAAACGCGACTTTGTTGCCGAGCAGTTTGTGGACATCAAACGCATCTCTCCAGAGAGGTGATTTTAATGTGGTCAACATTCGTAGTTTAATGCGTATTTGGAGAAAAGCGAATTGAAAGGAAACTTATCAATGCCACTGAACATCTTCCATCGACATGAAAAGATGACTGACTTCATTGCCGTCAAGGTGAATTGTTACGGATGAAACATAGTCTGGTTTTGTACCTAATACAATTACAAGTTTGGCGAACGTATCAATTGAAAGCAACCAATTGAGTTTTAGGCATTATATAAACCCAGGTGTTTTATGACAAAGATATTTCTTTGTCAATTAATATGCCGCATGTGCCACAATGATACGCACTAAAGCTAAAAGCGGGTATAAACGCATGCAAGGAAAAGAACCAGATGAAGCAAATTTCAACGTTTAATTGTGACATGATACCGCGTCCTTTTATCATTGTAATGAATTGGCACCTAAGTAAAACCATTTCACGGGTGTCATATTCTTCCTAATTTTCAAAAGAATGCACCTTGAAGCTACCCAGCAGAGCTAACTAGTTAGAGAAAATGGTGCGGTGGTGTCAACCTGCACACCTCAATCATTAATTGCATCAAAAGCATGACTAATTAAACCATTCGTTGCCTTGAATGTTTAGCATCCTCCATGACTAATTAAACCATTCTCTGTCCAATAATTAAACGAAGGACGTTTAGTGCTTGTCCTTGGCAACATCACTTGGAAGATCAAGACCATCAGGAATTTTCCCCGGATAGTTAGTCCTTGAGGCAGCCGATCCTGTCATCCTGCATTCAGCGAACAGAATCAGGGAGGGACCTGTGTATATGTTTCAAGAAATGTCTTATAGAATTTACGCTTTGAGTGTATCATGCTTACCCTTTATCCACAATAACGACTGAACGGACTTCACAGTTTGCAAACCTGCAACCATAGATAAAATTGTCTAATCAGTCCGTGACATAAAAGCTCCCACCTTCCTAAAAACAAAGTGGTACATCATATCAACTCCATTGAAATACCAACTAGGATTCATGTGCAAGTTTAACAAGAAGGTTCATTTGTCACGACCGTATCATCATTTTCATCATTCTAATCTGCTACAAGTACCACCATTAGAACCCACCATTAGAACTAGTAGTGGTTGTTGCTACACAGCTTATAGGTTTGGAAAGTTTCACAAAGAAAAAGGAAAAAGCTATGTGATGGCATTTTAGAGAAACAATAAATATCTGTGTAGAGCCTAAAAATGCCATGTACACGGACAACTCACAAGCTACAATCTCATTACACAAGGAGCCAAGACTTCCGATGTGAATTTATCAAAATCTTCTCTCCATCAATTCCTATTGGCTCTAATATCTGTCTTGGATTGCAAATCAATACATAACTTAATGCAAACAAGAAGCAAGACCAAGAGAACAGAATGTGGGACTTTGTTGGCAATCAGCATAGGTGGAAAAATATTCGTGCGAGACTTCATTACCAAAACCGGAGATAATATGTAGATAAGATACAGAGCCAGCTTCCCTATTGACTGATGGGCATCACCCATCTACAATCAAGTTTGTCCGCTTAACAAAGAGTTGTGGCATGATATCAAGCAATGCAGTCAACAGTGGATAATCAGGGGTCACTGCCAATGTGTATACAAGTTGGAAAATTTAGCATACCATAAAACCTTCAGAGTACTTTTTGGGGAACAATCTTAATTTCATGTCGTCACTCATTAGAAATATATTCAGAAGGGAGACAATATGAAGGACCTAATATAAGTAATTTCTCAAAACAATATTGTAGAAACAAGTTGGTCAGAACTTTTAAAAATTTCTGTGCTCCCAATCGTAATTACATTAATTAAACCATTGACTAGAACTAATCAACCATATATGAACTGAGACACTCACTGCTTGCACATTTCACTCTTGATCGATTGATCACAATCATTTCCAAAGGCGCTGAGGGTCTGAAACAAGAATGCACTGTGGGTAACAATTGCAATCTCCTTCTCTTCCCGTGTCCACAACCTGAAGATAAATCAAAACCTTGAGATGCAGAATCAAATGGCTTATGTCAGATTTTTATTCTTTTACATTGCTTTTCAGCTATTTTCTTCCAAGATCGTGCCAGTTTCATGTCTATTTTGCATCGTAGTTTATATTCTAAAGCACTGAGCAGGAAGTAATGAAGTACCAGTTCAAGAACTTCATTCCTCGAACAGCAACTTCCTCATCCTTTTCTCTAACATCAGGCGTCCACAAGACGTCATCTTCATTCTCAATCTAAAGTTAATATCAAAGTTAAATAATTGAGATTAGCTAATGTTAAGACTTCCAAAGCAACTGCCCAAAAAAAATGCATTTTAATACATGAAGCACTTGCCGATGAAAAATCAATTGCAGGAAAGAGCCGCTGATACTCGCTAATGCTTCGCCTTCTGTCACAATGATTAACTCCCTATGGATCAAAATGTAAATTTTTAGCAACACGAAGCACTGCAAGGAATATTCAATACATCACGAAAAGATTGACAAAACACCAGAAAAGAGAGAATTCTACAATTACTAGAAGCAACATGTCTGCCTCTTTATCTTGCAATAACTTCTTGTAGTTCTAAATGGAGGTTAATTATATGAGGGATCATTCAGCTTGGGGTATAACCACTATACATTACAAAGTCATGCATTTATCACTACTCTGTTTCTAGTTGGTCCCCATTTTCAATAGGACAAGATATATTGTGACAGAACATCTAACTCATTAAATACATGACATGACAAGTCAGTTAGGGCATTTTTCAACAAGATAGCATGATCCATGGTACAAGATGTGCAACCAATCTTATGGATTTTGGTGCTTGGGCGAAAATCAGTACGGCGTGTGAGGTTATCATCATGCCCCGTCATATTGGGTCATCCACTTGTGCTAACACGTCCATTTTCATCGAAATTAAAATGAAATACAAAGAGAGTGACAGCAAAGGAATGTATTATCTACATGGCCATACTATAAACTGAATTTCAGCTGCACAAATAAAATTTGGCAAAAGTTGAGTGATATATCGTGGTATCCACCGTTCTAACTGCCAAAAGGAGGAGCCTGTGCAACATGAAGAGACTGATCCTTCTTCTAATACAAATATGTAATGATTGGTCATTCTTAACAAGATAAGAAGTCCTTGGGTTGAAAACTAAATTTGAACTAAAGCAAGATCAGTTAAATACTCTGAAGTATGACCCTAATAAATCCAGTCGTATAAACAGCTGTACTTCCACATGATATCCTCTTTAAATTTCACAAAATTATCATACCGGCCAAAGTGACAAAGGAAAATTATTTTTGTTATGTCTCGCAATCTTAGTCCAATACAGATACTCGTGCATATTAGGAGTCAATAGACCAAAGTTTGTAAGCTGTGAATATATTGCAATACAATCTGTAAAGTGCAAGAGCCCATTCCAAATTCAACTGCAACCATTTGATAAAGGGTACAACAAGAAGAAATAAAGGCTACCAACATTTTCCAGAGATAAAAGTTACTATAGTGGAATGTCCACACAAAATGCTTCCAATGATTTATTCCAAAAGTAATCACTTACTAGACGTTCTCGACAAAGTTCTACGGCAATAAATGGCGGGCAATTGAGACTTGAAATAGCAGGATGATCGCTATTCCCTGCATTTGCGACCATCAAAGGAGGTGCACCTATTTCATCTGTATAGCCTTCGCCACCGAAAACTCCAACGGCTGTTTGCATAGTTCTGCAAGTGATCACATAAATAGTGTAAAAACAGCACTTGGAACAAACTTCAAGTCCTAATTTTGTACCACAGCATGCCCGTCATGCAAAGGCTAGTAGAATGAGAAGTTAACAACTCAAAGTATGCAGACCTGAGCAGAGAAAAGAATGATTAAAATCCATAACATATAAAGAACAAAAACTCATTCAGATATATTTGAACCGATTATGCATCCATTTAATACTATATGTTTAAGCTACTAGAAAATGACGCAGTTTAATTTAATTATCTTGACAAATGGATTATATACTTTGCCCCATGGGCCCACCCTCCATCAAATAAGAAAGGATACACCATCCTAAATTTATCTCACTTACACTCTTCTCTTATGCTGTAAATGAGGTTGCATTGCAAGTTCAAATGCAATCATTCACGACAGAGGACCTCATGTCTCAGGTGCCTCTAGCAACCAATTTCTTGGACTTTACATCAAAGCTCTATGAACTTATGAAAACTTAAATGAGTAAAACAGCTGTGTAACAAAACGATTTAATATCCTTAACAATCCAGATGCCAATTGACAATCAATCAAATTGAAGACGATGCAATCCGTAAGAACACATGAAAAGATAAGGCAACAAACAAATTTGAAGCAAATCACATTACCTCAACAGAGGGGACGCGATTACAAGTTCAATCTTCTTGGAAAGACCGCATGCTTGGACATCCCTGCGCAGGTTATTAACCTGTCAACACATCAAGTAATTATTAGAAAGTAAACCAGTCCAAACAAACTGCATAAAAAAAGAAAGAAATACCCTGAACTTTTTCTAATAAGTCTCCTAAAGTTCAAAAAAAATATTTATATAAATATAGAGTTTTAGGCATTATAACTAGAGCAGCAAAGCCTTCTCAGTTCTCACACCAACTCCGGTTGGCTATGTCATTGTTGCCCCATTTATTATATTAATGTTCTACCCAAGGCGACCTAGTTTTTTTATCAAGTTCTTGAAACAAGAATATTCAACTGTCAAATCCACAGGAGCAACTCAATTACTAATGAGAAAATCAATGAAGGTTGTGTTCAGTTTAGCTTTGCAATACAAATGCTGAAAGCCCAATGCTACTTGGAGAAATGCAAATTGTGTTTGGTAAAATTTTTTTACAAATGAGATTTGAGTTGAATGCGTGTTTGGTAAATAAAACTTTTGTAATGGGTTTTAGGGTATATATATGTGCGTGTATTTTTTTTTTTTTGGAAAATTGAACTAAATCCTTCGCCAGTTTGGCGAAGAACCATGACTGCGAGCGAGCTAGATTTGGTGTTGGTGGCCGTTGGTTGAGTTCACCAAAGGTCAGGTGACCTCCGACGAGAGTCGCGCGACCTAATTGTTGCATGACCTGAGTGATCGCCGTGTGGGTCTCGCGGCCTTAGGTGGCCCTTGCCTGAGTCTTGTGAGGGTTGCGCGACCGCCAGCTGCTGTCGAGTGACCCTTGCGAGACCTGAGCGAGGGCCGATTGAGGTTGCGAGACCCGGGCCGAGGTCGTCTAGGTCATGCAGCACTTGGGTCGAGGGTCGGCAGTCGCGTGACCCTCGCAAGGGCTGCTTGAGGTAGCAAGACCCAAGTAGCGGTTGCTTGTGTCACGCAGCGCCTAGGTCAAGCGATCCTTGCCAAGGGTTGCTCGAGGTCGTGTGACCTCTAGCGGCCCTTAGCGAGGTCGCACAACCCTTGCCTGAGATTGGGCGACCTCAACTGATGGCTGTTGATGCCATATTTGACTTTTCGGAGGCCATAGCCCTTCGCCGGTTTGGTGAAGGGTTGCCTCATTTTTCAATACTTTTTTTTAACTAAGGGCAAAATCGGAAATACGAAGAATTGTTGAGAATAGTTTTGGAAAGGAAAAATTAATTTGAGTATTCGGCCAAATGCTGAAAGCCCAAAGCTAATCCCTACTAGCATTAGACTTTAAGCATTCTCAAAACTAGCTTTCAGTTGAAAACTATTTTCAAATTGTTACTAGCATTTGCCTAAGGGCTTATGTTGAACCAAAACGCACCCAAAATGTATAAAAGGGAAATTCCACTCTAAGCATATGTATGTATCATCTGAAGACTGCCAGACCATGAGCAGAAGAAACCACCTGCTGCCAGCCGAGAGGGGTGAGGTGAGCATCAAAGAAGTCAGGTGACGCATAGGCGGCACGGTTCTTTTCTCCATACACATTATGAATTCCTTGTGCATGCCTAACCTGTATGTATTGTCAAGTCAGAACCAAAAGGCTTAATGCCCACCAATCTGCCTTTACATGCATAAAGAAACCCAAAACATGCAATGCCGCGTACCAGGTGGAGTGTCTTGCAACGGTGCAAAGGATACAGCCCTGTCATCGCAGCATCCATATCTGTAACCAAAGAAGACAGAGCACCGACAAAGTCAGTTTCATTAAACGAAAATGACAATCATGTCAAATTCACTGCATCAGACACTGCAGAGCCATTGCCAGAGTATATCAAAACGTCAGCTGTGGGGAACAAATAAGCAGCATCATCGACGCACTGACAAGTAATCCACCATCGCATCCCAGATCATATCATCATCGCCACACAAAACGGAGGACAAATATTGCGACATCTCAATAAAGCCGAATCAATTTCGATCATACACAAAGATGTGCGGCGCCATAAGCTCTCTTTCCACAAGGTTCAGAAAAAAATGGCGATCCGTCTAGCACAAGCAAGAAAATTCACTACCAAAATTTAAACTCAGAAACGCCAACCGCACCGAACCGCCGAATCCAAGCGACGGGATCGTCGAAGATCAAAATTTTCTAAGTACGAAACGGATCGAACCACACGCGCAATCTATCAGCAACCAGGCAAACAGCAAATGCGGAAACACGGAAGTCAAGACGGGAACTAGAGAGCGACTCCCAGGAATCATCAATGGCAAAGGCCCGAAGCGACGAGATTCGCAGCCGAGATGGATTACCGGAAGGACGAGGGGGGAGAGAGGAGCGGATAGCGGGGAGGTCGAGACGACGACGTCGACGCGGCAGCGGCAGCGGCTTTCGAAACGAAGAGGTGGCGAGGGAGGAGGAGGGGGAGGACGGACGAAGGAGAAGTACTACGTAATACTGACGACGAGTCCGGCTTACTTGTACCCGCACCACGTGGCGCACAAACAGTGGATCACCATGTGCGCCGGGCGCGAACTCAACAGTCAACACCTAATTTGGTACGGAAAGAAAAGTCCTAATTGCTGAGAGTTGGGTGGGCAATTTCCTCCACGACTGAGAACTCGTGGTCAAAAAGCAAAATGGGGCTCATAATATATTATAAACTATGATGAGAATTGTCTGGATTTTTGGCTTTATCAAGCACGAGTTGTCGGGTGCCCTTTCATAGAGAAGAGGGGGCCTAGAACAAAGAAGAAGAGAATTGGCCTCGGCGCTCCCTGATCGAGAGCAAAGATAAAATAGTCAAGTGTGTGACTGAAATAAGTTATATTATAATAGTTTTGTCAGTACTTATTTTGAGTATTATATTTATGCCGTAGTTTAGTACGATGAATGTTTTGAATTTTCTATTACAATTCTCTCGTGTCACTATTATGATGCTTTTGTATACCCTATAAATGGTATTAGGGGTAAAGTTATGCACTCCACGATTGGTATCAGAACTAGGGTTATATACTCAACAACCACCGTGGGAACGCGCCAATCCGGTCGACCTTGAAATTTCTCCTCTTTTTGTCCGACTTACTATTCGGGGTGGGGTACAAAGAGAAAGGGCAAAGCTTCGTCTTCGAAGGACCGGAAAAAGAAAGTGTAAATGAGACTTGCGATTGCGACCGAACAACCACCTCCCATGGCGTGCCGCGAGAAGCTGTACCCGAATGCCGTCATCCGGATTGGGCCACGTGGCTGGGGCGGGCACATGTCGTAATTGTGGAGGGGCCCATCATGTGGGGGGAATTTTTTGACCCCGAGGGCGGAGGTGGGAATATTCACAATGGATCAGATCGGCACAGCGAGCGAGTCCTCTCACGTTCCTAGCTTTTCCCCAATATGGATGCTTCATTTGTCATTTCCCGATCGGATGTGCCCGGCACCATGCTTATGGAATCGCTAAAGCTGGTCCCCCCCACAAAAAAGAAGAAGGGCATCAATCGTACGGAAATGCATGCGCGAGCCACCCAATAGGAAGCATGAATTTTAAAGTTCAAATATAGATATTGGGTACGATGCACATCGCGTGAATTAATGGGTGATAACCCGTTGCGCCTTTAGTATATTATGTGATTCTATATGTTTCTGGGCTTGGCCGAGTTGTGGACTTAATGCAATTGAGATTTTTGGAATAAGAAATACTTTGAGCTCAAATTTGATCTCAACTTGACCATCTCTTGAAATCAAATTGAGGAAAAAAAAAAAAGGCATGATTTTGCTTGGACCTCCTAATTTTGATACAGGCAATCGACCTTCAATCAAGTTGAAAAGATTAACTCAATGTGAGTCCATTGTCAATTTATGCTATCACAATCATGAATCTTGAGTGCATTGTTATGTTGTTTCCTTAATGACTAGTAAAGTGACATATTTAATTAGAATCTTTGTATATTGAGATGTTCTATCAAAAGTTATTTTGGGTGTGTTTGATTTGATTTCAAGGGAATCTCTTCCATGCATTATTATATTGTTCCCTTAATGACTAGTTATGAAAGTGATGTACAAGAATTTTTGTTTCATCGTTTGTTCCATCAAAAGTTACCTTTTATCATTAAAGAAATCCACAAGAGTTACATATTGGACCATAAAGGCCCAACAAAAGAGGCTCTACCTTCAAACTATATCTCCTACCCTTCTTTAGCCCTTTTTAAGTCACTATGTTTCGAAGCAAAAATGATGTATCTCTAGACATTTCACTAAATGAAAGGAATCAATATTTCCAAACCCAAAAAAAATTAAAAAAATCAAAGTCTTAGGACATTGCTTTCCAAGGAATTTACAATTAGGCATTAAACTGAAGGATTCTAATCTCACTTGATGACAAAAATTCAAGCAGAAATTAAAATCACATATGCGGAAATAGGATCAAAATAAAAACTAACCTCCAATCATTGTTTGACTAAGTTATTTGTTGGGAATTCACGGGAATTTAACACTAATCATACATCAATTATGAGTACACTCCGCTAACTCAATCTCTTCGAGTACTGATGGTGTATTGCGAATGAGAGGATTTGTGTTAAACCTTGTGATTACCTTTATGAAATGAATGTTTATATTTTGTAAACATTCTCTCATCAAGGCAGTTACTAAATGGGTAATTGTCACAAAGGGGTACGAAACGTGGAAAAACCATATGGGAAATAACCGTATGTCGAAAGTGAAAACATTGGTCATTATCAACTGGTAAGTCTTTATTTTAAAAACTATACCCCAAAAATGTGTGAGATTGCATTATAGATGTAACATTCTCACTTGATCACAATATTTTCATGATGATTATCCAACCAATCCACAAATACTTTATGCTTAAAAAAAGAAACAAGACACATAAATCATGACAACATGTCCTCTAAAAGCGAGTAAATATCCTTCATATATTAAAATGTATCTTATTTCTTTAATGTTACTTATACGTGACAACACATCTTAATAAATAAACCCTATATTTATTCCAAAATCAAGGATAATTATTATTCTATAGACAACTAAATGTGTACATTAAAATTAAGAATAACATTACAACTGAATAAGAATTCATACAACAAAAATTGTATGTACGACGACAAATCATATAATGGGACCTATTTCTATACTAGTTACATTTCTTCTACTTTTTTGGTGGCATACTTTTAGTTAAATGATCAGTTATTATCAATTCAGTAGGTACGTATTTAATGATCACTTTATTTTCCTTAACATGTTCTCTTACAGATAAATACTTTATATCAATGTACTTACTTTGACTGTCACTTTTGACATTTTTAGTTATAAAAACAGTAGTTAAATTGTCACAATATATCTTTAATGGCCTAGAAATAGAATTGACAATTCTAGGATACTCTTTAATCATACACCATACGAGATAGCCTCAAAATAAAAATAAAAAAAACTCAACATTTATAGTGGAAGTAGTAGTCAAAGTCTGCTTTACACTAATATAAAAATGTATCAAGATATTGATTTTCAAGAATCAACATAATCAGCGAAATCCGCATCTGAATAATCAACTACTTTGAGGTTTTCATTCCGTTTATATATAAATATGTGACATTTAGTACTATGAAGGTATCTTATCACTTTTGTTTGCAACTTTTTAGTAATATATACTCAGATTACTTGGAGTTAGAACACTAGGAGTGTCATAAATTTTGTACGGCGCTCACTTTGGTGTCAAAACATTTTTTTAACTCACTTGAATGCCACAAGTTTAAAAAAACGTTCACTTAAGTGCTACTCCCGACGTGGCCACCAAAAAAGCTAACTTGACCACCGGAAATGCTGACGTAGCTACTGGTTAATAATATTTTAATATATCTTGATATATTTATTAATTTTTTGGGATTTTTCGATTTTTTTTTGCTTTTTTTTTAAGGCCAATGACAGTCACTAGTGACCTTTGTCGGCAGCGGAAGCCTTGCCCTGGGCCACGAAGGGCGGGGGCAAGACCGTCGGAGCTCGACTGACCGTTGGCGAAGGCCGTCGAGGCCTCGCCTACGGCTGGTGAGGGTCTCGCTGGCCAGATGTGGGTTTTTCACCTTTGCTAAATCATTGGCCTCTTGATTCTTTTCTCTTTCGGCGTACTCCAGCTAAACATCATCAAAAGCTTCAAGAAGCTCTTTTGCCCTAACGCAATATGGTTGAAGGCTTTTACTCTCACACGTGCATTCCCCAGTTATTTGCTAGATTGCCAACATGGAGTTTCCATATACTTGAATTGCTGATGCTCGAAGATCGATCAGCAACTCCAAACCAATTATTAATGCTTCATATTCTGCTCGGTTATTCGAACAATGGAAGAAAAACAGGATTTTAAACCTTATTTTCTTGCTAGAAGGGGAAAGAATCACCAAACCACTCTTTTTCCTTCGCTAGTCCTGGTAGTGTACCAAACTACAGCTCCTTGTAGTTGACCTCTCCCCTCTTGGATTGGCTTGAACCCTCACTAGCATCCTTTTGGGTTTTTTGCCAAAACCCAGATTTGGCCGCCGAGACCCTCGCCAGCCACGAGTGAGGCCACGACGACCTTCGCCAGTGGCCGGCTGAGCTCTAACGGCCTCACCTCAGCCCTTCGTGGCCTGAGCGAGGCTTCCACGGCCGGCGAGGGTCATCGGTGACCTTCGCCGGCCCTAAAGGAAAAAAAAGAAGAAAAAAGGGCAAAAAGAAGAGAGACGAAATGAGGAGAAACAGTGTCTTTTTGAACGAAGAATCCACGTTGGCCGGTGAAGGTCACCGTCGGAAACCACGTTGGTGTCGAAAATTATTTTAAAAAATCCATGTATGCATTTTGGCCAGAAGTGGCACTTAACTAAAACAGTTTTACTTCGATTTGGCATTCAAGTGAACAAAAAAAAAAATTTAACACCAAAATAGGCACCATACGAAAGTTATGGCATTTTTAGTGTTATAACTCCTAAATTACTCTAATATCGTCCCAACATTTCTGTCGCGACCTATTTTTTCTGTCCCCGATGGGGAAAAGAACATCTAAATAAATAGATAGATTTAGGGGTATTGTCCAAAGAATGGATCCAGGACCCTCATTAGATATGGGTTCTCCCAAGCCCATACCCCGCGTGACATTGGATGTGCATGAAAATCTTGAAATTGGGAGTCGCCACTAGCCTATTGGGGTCGGCTAGAAACCAAGCGAGACATGGGAGTGTACCTCACTTTCTACGTAACCAGAGATTCTAGGGTCGGGGACTTGATTACACTAATTAACCAATTAGTGCCCTTTCGGTACCTAATCTTGTTCATTTCAAAAATGACTTTTGTCAGGCAGTTTAGATTGATTTTAGAATTAACCACTAACATATGAGGTGATCATGCGGGTGCGCAATCATCAAAATAGCAATCAGCAATTAAAGAAAGCATTAAATAAATTGCAGACGAAAATAAATCCTAATTAAACTAAGGGGGAAACCATAATCATCGTATCCTAAGCGTGCTATCAAGGGCAATTGTATCTAAGGATAATTAACCTTAAGGTAAAGCCATAAGGGCTTGTTCACTTTTAAGCACAATTTTAGACTGATGATTTTCCGACATCTTTTAAAGAGAAAATTGTCCAAGAATTATTTTAGAGCTTCTTAGGGAACTCTAAAACAAACTTAGTATTTTTGGGATTTTTGAAAACTTTTTCTTTTTTTTGGATTTTTTAATATTTTAATATTTTCTATTTTTTAAAAAATAATATTTTTTTGAAAATTTTCATAAATTTTCAAGATTCTGAACTTCCCATGCATTTTCTGAATTTTCTGAAATTTTTTTATGATTTTTTAAATATTTTTTTATGTTTTTTATGATTTTTTGAATTTTCGATTTTTTTATGCTTTTTTAAAAGAAATGATTCAGACCGGGTCAGAGGACCCGGCCCTACTAGACTGACCCGGGCCCTGTCGGTCCGAATTGGGCCACAGAAGAAACCGGGCCGACCTCAAGCCCACTAAAAAAATAAACCCACGCGGATTTTTAGAAAAAAGCCCAATTTTTATTTTTATTTTCCTAGCCCAGCTAAAGAAAAGAACCGGCCCATGGACGATTCGGCCCAACTGAAGCAGGCCCGCGGCGAAGCCCCTCTTCTTGGCCCCTATCTTATTTTTGGCCTTTCTCTTTTTTTGCTTTTTTTTGTTTTTCTTTAATCCTTTTTTTCTATTTTTTATTCATTTCTTTGGGTCTTCTTCTCCACGTTTTTCTGCATGCAGGTCTTCCCCATGCACGCCCGACGCTGCAGACGCCCGCTCGAAGACCCGCGACTCCCTTCGCCGAAGCCCCGCCTCCACGCACGATGAGCCCGCACCGGCTTTTGGGGGTGTCGCCAACCCATCGCCTGGCGTCGGTCGTTCAGTCCGACGGACACCGAGCTCCGTCGGCCACTAACTGGCCGGCATTCGAAGTCGCCGGATTAACGCCGGCGAGGCCCACACGGCTAGACCGACGCACCCTAGCTCGAGATAACCCACCGGAAAGCCAATAAAACGCATAAAGCGGTGCACAACAGCAGTGTATCCCCTAACAACGCAGAAAACCAAGAGCCGAGCTCCGGTCGAAGATTGAGTTCGAGTTTTTCATTGAGGCATTTCATCGAACAGTTAACGGGCACTACCAAAATCAAAGGTTTCCGACTCAACCGAGCCTCGAACGTGCTTTAGGGGTCCGCGGACGGGACATATAAGGAGCGTGGGAACAAAATGCAAGGGCGACGAGGGCAGGAGCTTGCGCGAGCCGGACGGCCGCGAGCTCCGGCCCGGTGCGCCTAAAACGGAGCAAGAACGAAGCCGAACTTACCTGGTTCGGGGGAGGGCTGCGGAGACAACGGCGGCGGGCGGTCCTCCGGCGACGGCTAACCCCTCGAGCTCGCCTTCTCCCTTTGGTTCACTCTCTCTCTTGTCTCCGGTCTCTCTCTCTATCTCCTGCTCGTTCTCTCCGTTCTCCGTCTCTCCCTCGAACTCTCTCCTTCTTCTGGTTTTTTTTTCTATTTTTTTCCTCTCAGATCTAGTTTCCTCCGAACAGCCTCCCGGCTCCCTCTTCGTCGGTTTATTTTTTGTCTCTCCCTCTCTTCTCTTCGGTTCCTTTTTTCCGTTTGTTTTTCTCCCTCTGCTGTCTTTTCGTCTGCTCTGCTGACTTGCTCCTGTTGCTTTGCTGTTGCTGTTGCTGTTGCTTTTCTGCTTCTACTGCTGCCTCTGCTCTGCTTCCCTCCCCGCTTTTCTGCTTCTGCTGCTGCCTCTGCTCTGTTTCCCCCTCTGCTCTGCTTCCCTCCCTGCTGCTTTTCTGCTTCTGCTGCTGCCTCTGCTCTGTTTCCCCCTCTGCTCTGTTTCCCTCTCTGCTGCTGCCTCTGCTCTGTTTCCCCCTCTGCTCTGTTTCCCTCTCTGCTGCAACCTGATGCTTTGACTTGCTGCTGCTCTGACTTACTGCTTTTTCTTTCTGCTCCCGGTCCCGCGCGTGGAGAAAAAACGAGCAAGAAGAAGGCGGAGAGGGCTGGGCCGAGGCAAGGGGAGAGAAAGGTGGGCCGAGCCCATGCGGGGATGAAAAGAAGAAGGGAAAAGGGGCCGGGTAGGCCCAACCTTGGCCCGGACCCACTTCTTTTCTTTCCTTTTTTTTTAATTTGATTTTTTTAAAATTAATTTTAAAACTAGTGATGCAAATGCTCCTAATGTCTATATGCAATGTAATTTTAATGAAAGAATTTTTTGTTAAGAGATTAGAAACTAATCTCTAATTTTCCAATGTAGTTAATAAATGCTAAAACAAATCACCAAAATTTAAGTGTCAATAATCATCAAGAAGAATCTAGAAATATTTTAACTAAAACTTATTTTTAACAGTCACATATTCAGAAGCTTTTTATACTTATTGTACAAATCACCATCTAATTCTTTCTTATAGGTTTTTTTTTAATACACACATATAAATGGATGACAGGATGCAAAAGAATAAAATAAAAACCTCTTTGAAGGTTTTTCCGAAACAAAATCATAGTTACATTCCCTAGCATGAAGCTTTAAAAGATTAAATCTGATTAAAGCAAAACTTTTCATAAAATAAGAATTTTTTTTTTCAAAATGCCAGTGGAGTTTCATTCATTTGGGGCTGACAAAAATTTATATCATTCATGGAGTATTTACGAAAAAATATCAAAATGCCTTGTTTGGATAACTTTATCATATCGATTGTTTTTAGTGTGTTTTAGATACTCCCACAACATCGTACGTACCCGTCTAAAAGTATCTCGCCAACAGTAAGAATAAAACAAAAATTGTTTGACATGGTAAATCGGCAAACTAGATTTTTTTTTTTGAATTAGTCGTAAATAAGGCAGAAACAGCCCTACCCGATTCGAGTCACTTGATTCGTAAATTTTTTTGATATGATTTTTTATATCCTCCTTAAACGAATAGCAAAAAGAATTGCTTCCTGCAATTTATATTTTCATTAAATTTCACCAAAAAATAAAATGACCAAGTTAAAGGAGACCGTGCAAATTGATTCGTTTTGGCCCCCACCCGTTTCCGTGTCCGAACGAACGAACGAACGAAGGGTGTCCGCGCTAGCTCGCTCGTCTTCGAGGCGTTAAATGACATCCAGATGTGTCCTTTTTTTTTTTTTTTTGTTAATATCCAGACTTGTCCTTTTGTCCATATAAATATATAAGCCCCGGAGCCGTGCACCAACATTCTAGAAGAGATCTTTGCAAGATCGCCCCGACCCATCTTACATGACCGGGCTCGAATTGCCATCCTTTTTTGTTCGAAAGAAATTATAATTCATTTTCTAAATGTTTTTTGCAAAATCGATCAAGTTGTCGTATGAATAAGCACGTGACTAGAGCGTGAATATTATCAAGCACGTGCTCAAGGATATCAATTATCACTGGCGTTTAGTTGCCAATATACGTGGACGTTGTGGCTGACGATGGTCGAGAAAGATATCAATGAATGAGACTGGCAAGCTGCAGCAGGGAAGTTATTGGTAAAAAGAAAGTGATTGAGGTCATGAAGCAATAGTCAGACAGTTTTCAAAAGAACAGTCGATCAAGGAACAAGATCATGGCATCGTGAAGATATTGGCACAAAACTTTCAAGGAACATGAATACAACCACCAGAAAAAACCACTCGGGAGTATTTATGGCACAACCACTGTAGATATCATCAATCAAATACGCTCAATACAAATCAAACAAATCTACCATGTTTCAATTCTCTTTACTTTCTTGCATTGTACTTTTATTTTTCAAATTCATGTTATCAATTAAATTCCAACGTAGCATTTTTGTGTTTTCAATCTTTGTCATCAACTAAATTCTAGTATAGTTATTTAGGTTTTCTTCCATTATGGAGTCTGTATTTTCTAGATTTTATCATCGATCAAATTTCTGTCTGAAACCCTCGTAGAACCTATCTCCTTCATATAAAAATCCAAGAACGACTCCCGATGAAAGATTTATGGTCTCGGGAGAAATCCCAACTTAACAATGGATGTTCATCTCAAAACATATCGATGATGGACGCCTTGAATAGACATTAACATAGATCTTTCTGGCCCAAGTTTAGTGGGGAATTTCCATTTCTAGGGTGCAGGACCTAAAATTTATGCCTCAACCACCTCGCACGATGCAGCAACCGCACATAGGTTTCATAGCGCACCGCCACCGTGAGCAGTAGTTGTATTCACAAGGTACCGTTTTGAAGAGAAAAATATGGGGGTACTTTCGAATTTCTAACGAGAATTTGGGAACCATCAATGCTATCGTCCCTTCAATCAAATGAAGATCATTTTCAAAAGCAATGACCGAAACTAGGACGAATCATTTACTAGGGAAAGGAAATAACTCGCCAAGTTTGGTTTAAAGTTAGTCGGTGCTTTATCAACCGAATTCCGAAAGAAACAAATCAAGTACTCAAGATAATAATAATAATAGCCGAATTATTATTATTATTATTATTATAAAGATAGTCGGTGCTCGGTGCTTTATTAGCCAAATTCCAATAGAGACAAATCGAACACCTAGTATTTTCATTGGATCATGATAGATTTTATTTTCAAATTAATGCACATGAATCGCATAATTTGTGTACTTCCAAGAAGTATAGTCGAACCACAAAGGTTCAACCACTCCATGTTATAATGATGATATTATTATTATTATTATCCTGGCTTATGTCCTTTCTTTACCCTAAAGCGGGGTGGGTTGGAGCTGCGAATTCTGAAAAAGTTCCACCAAAACATAATAATAATAATAATAATAATAATAATAATAATAACATAATAATAATAATAATAACATAAGCAAAAAAGATGCCTGCCGCCACGTGAAGAAAGGGTCTAAAACAATGCCCCAGTCGACACAAAAGACTCCTCGAACATCTTGAACGATATCGTACACATGTTACTTTTTCGGAGAATGATTCACAATTTATGGACAAAATTACCACGTCATCCACCTAATATTATGCCAATTTTTCACCATTAACTGTCAATATAACTTCAAAAAAAAAAAACCCAAAAATAAAAAAACGAAAATTCTCAAGTCATGCAATTCAATGGGCCCCATTAAATCCACTCAAGAAATAGATCCATCATACCCCCAGATCAACCCACCACCCTAGCTACATCCTTTCTGGTCTCCACTACTTATCTTTTTCCTTGATTTTCAACCACAAAAATAAATAAAAATATTGCCTAAATTCTCTTCGAGAGTCTAGATAGTGCATCAAGAACCAAAGTCTCCTCACAATTTTTTTTTAAAAAAATAAAGAATAATAAGTTAAGAGACAAAATGAAGAAAAACCCATATGTTAATATGCTAGCACACCATTTATTGATAATGACCATATTTTGCTAAACCTTCAAAGACCAGAGTAGTAGAACTATAGTGTCAAACTGATCTCAGCCAAGCAGCTTACATAATAAAACAGCCCCAAAATGGTCACATACACAACATAACGTTACAGCATATAGAGAGTAATACTAAGGTAACCTCTCTCTCAAACATACCTTACCTCACTCATTTTTCAACAATAAGCGATACACTTCTTCTTGCAATCCATCGTGCAGCCGCCGCCGCCTCCTCCGCCACCGTAGCCCTGCCCGGAGTGGCTGAAGGAGGTGAAGCACTTGGCCGGGCACGTCAGCTTCTTCTTGTAGCAGGGGCCCTTCTCCTTGCACACCACGGTGGGCCTAATCACGCCTCCCTTGGAGTAACCCCCGCCGGGGCCGCCGTACCCGGCCCCATACCCGCCGCTGATCCCGTTGCCCCACCCGTTCCCGAGCCCGGGTATGTCCCCGAACCCGCCGCCGGACCCGAAGAACCCGCCGAGGCCGTTGTCGCTCCCGGCCGCCTTACCCTTGGAGGACTTGCGGTCGGTTCCGAACGAGTCGGGCCTGCCCGAGGCGGGGGAGACGGCGGAGACGAGCAGCAAGGAGATGGCCAGGAGGGAGAGAGCGGTGGTGGCGGTGGCTTTGTTCTTCATGGTGTTTTTGAGAGCTTTCGGAGTGTGGCTTGATGTGGAATTTGATGAGTGGAAGTTTGAGATTTGCTTTGAGGGAATATTTAAGTGCGGGGGGGCCAAATGGTGGAAGGGGAGGAAGAAAATGGAAAAAGAACATTAATGGAGGGCTGTGAGTTGGAGGGCAGTTGAGGGGACAGGCATTGACGATGGGAGCATAGGGTAGGTTGAGCACACTTATGAGGTTCATTTACTTTTGCATTACATGCGCCAAAGCCGTATACACCGCGCAATTCATTATACAGATAATGTATGTAGATATTTGTTTTGGCAAGAAAAGAAATCACCAAAAGTTTTAAATTATATCCACATAACAAATTTATTTAAACTTTTTTGTGATATCAAAAATACCAAATTTGTATCCAAATGACGCCATTTGCTCTAAGTATCCTAAATTATTTGTTTTGACACCAAAACCATCAAGTTTATATGTGGTGTATTTGGTGTCACGAGAAAAAATTTAAGGTGTGTCACATTGATATAAGAATAAATATATCATAGTAAGTATCGTTTAGGATTTTTGGTAACTTTTTCTCTTTGTTTTATTTGACTTAGTAAGCATTGTTAACAGTTTTTGGTAACTTTTTCTCTTTGTTTTATTTGAGTTTCTTATATGGCTAATTGTTTTATAGGGATAAAGTTGTTCATAACTTAGGTTTTAGTTTATGTTCATGGTTGTGAAAATATGCGATCACAATGTAACTACATGGAGCTCCTGGTCATTTATATGTGTAAGATCCTTGTTAAAATGTATAAATATGTCTTGATAGAGCATATGTGCGTACGTTCCTCACTACTAGAACATAGTTGACAAAATCTATGACAATATATTCAAAAATGTATCAAGCTATGATCATGAAATAAAGCATATTTTAACGGTTTTTTAAGAAAAGTTTATTTCAATTGTAAATGCTGTGCATAGGATGCAATCCCAAACATTTCATTTATATCATTTTTCAAAACAGTACAATCAATTCTTTTCATGAAAAATTGTTTATCTAACAGTAAGAGATTATTTATGTTATAGGCTTGAAACGGTGACGTGAAGGATAAATGGAAGAAATATTGATTATAAGGATTCGAATGCTTCTACTTTCTTTCTTTTTTAAAATAAGATTTTGATGCACGAGCCCATTAAGACTAGATTGCAGGAGGCCTTTTGGTGCAACTTTTCCCTTTCTTTTTCACATGTGACTTTTTACCCATACGGAGGAACGAAACGGGGAAAAAAGGGACGTGTGCTCTTTAATAAAGATAGAAAAATCCTTTCTTTTATGGATTAACTTGCATATTTACTACCATAGTCGCATATAGTCGCATTGCATAGAATTTTGATTCACCATGAACATGGCACATTTATTTGTAACATATTGTCGAAACACAGCATATATATATATCCAGTGGATTACATGACACATTATATTTAACATGCTTAAGACATAATGTCATACATACACACATAACTATTTGACTAAACATATCTTGACTAGGCAATGTAGGCATAGCTCACCGTTGCCGCTTGGGAATGAGGAGTTGTCGAGTTCGAAATTCCTCTCCTCCATATAGGGAGGAGGGTCTATGGATTTATGGGTTCTTCAGATGGGCCCATTAGAGGCCCGCACCCAAGAAAAAGAAGTACTTTCTCGTCCTACTTTTGTTTTTCAATTTCGAATTTTTCGAGAAAGCAAAGTAACCCTCAATTTTTCTCCGTTCTAGGCACGTTTCCTCGTCATAATGTTGGGAAGTACTTGAAAGGATATGAACGAGGAGAGGAACTACTCTTCAAATCCTAATGAGCACCAAATTCTTAAATATTTGAAGGATTGTAACAATCAATATCTCTCTCTCTCAAAAGTATCTTGCCTCCTTTGTCACCAACACGGGGCCCCGCGTACATGGACCTTCAATTGATCGTGTTTTGAACGCGCAAAGACAATTGTTTCGCTTATCGATAAGAAATACTCCGAATTTCAAAACAAGGATCACACTTTATAAAAATGAAATGTATATTAAAATCAGTAAAGTAAATTTGGTCGATTCCATTGATTAATAAGAAGGGCACAGAAGAGTACTCCCTAGCAATTATATATTGTATAGTGAAAAATCATTATCCCTATCTAAAAGCGTGATTAACTTAAGCTAATCACAGTTTATGCGCCCATACCCTAGAGCTTAGATAAGCAAATTACATAGATGTTCAAACAAATTATTATGACTTTGACTACTATATTAGAACGCCTTTTTTTTTTTTGTGAAAAATGGTGATTTTGAAAATATTTTTTAAAATTAATTATTTATATCACTCAAAATTATTAGTCAATGAAAGATGTTTTCATTATCGACTGCAATTCTTACTTAAACATTTTGGTGGACGATGACATTTTAAGTGATTATTTTTAAAAAAGTATTTTTAAAATTGTTTATTATTCGCAATACCGGTAGTCTTTGTCGAGAAATCGGAAGTGGGCCTCTTCATTTTGACATTTTGCGGAAACATTAAAGGCTTTAATTTGACCTTTGAGATGATAGGACGGCACCGGATGATTGATGAAGCCCTATCCCAACGTGTCCAAAACATTAATTGCATCGAACTTCTATATTTTTGACACGTTTCCATCACCCAACAAGCGCCTATCAAGTTGCGCTCGTGCATTTATGTTTTTCCTTTTGTTCTAACGTGACAATTTGTACAAAATAATCTCAAACTAAAGTACACCCTTGTCCTCCCTCATTGTGGATTGATTATATGCTCATTTCATATGGAGCTCCGCTTTGATTCTCGACATGGAGAAAGTCCTATGTTAAGGTGCGCATGCTAGAGATTTTGGCAAACGTAATCTCACATCGAGATTGTGGTATAACATAGAACAGTTGATTTATCTAATGATTTGCCAACCCTTTTCAGATTTGCCTAAATATTATTCAAATCTCAAGAGTACATGAAAAAAAAATAATTCATGCATCGATCTAGATATCGTATACTATGGAAATTTCAGATTTTGTAGACAAAGAAGCCGCATCGCTTCCATGGCAACATTTTCCTTAATTTAAGTATAAATATTTTCTTTTGACTGTAAATTACTTTTTCTATCCATTGCATATTTTCTGGTGAACCAAGCAGATGAAAGTCGAAAATTCATCTCCCCGAAAACTCAGACATTGAAACAAATACATGGGGAAGGGGGTTTGTAAGTTGCAATCAAATTCTCAGATTGCGCCGCGCCGGTTTCCGCCGGAAAAGCCTGCTTGAGGGGAACTCTGCTCGCACTTAAATAACAACTTCAAACTCAATGTATGGTTCAACACTGTGAGACTTGCGAAACAGCAAAGCTCTACATTACTCTGATTACAACGTGGAATTTTAGCAATGATCTCTCGAGTCGAGCGAAAGATGCGTAATCTTGCTTGCGATGAAGCATCACTAACCACAAAGGGTAACCGTACAAACGAGTATGAACAGGAGCGAAACCAACCGACTCATCGTGCTTCCAGACTCTGCCTTAAAATGCTGCCCTCGCTGCACCTCTCGCAGCATCGCGCTTCATCTCATTGGCTTTCCCACTTCCCCGGAAGTACATGTATACTTGCTGCAACCGAAGGCATCAACAAAAAATTTGAGCAACTTTGCTGAAATCTTTAAATGAAGTCCAGCACGTGGCAACGGATGCATTTAATAGGTTTTTTTCAGCACAAAGAAAGGAGAAAGAAAGGACCTGAATGACCCAGATGCTAATCAGAGTCTCCACACAGAATAGCCCGAAGCCAATGAAATAGAAGATCTGCGATGGGATGAAAGCGCATTAGTCCAGTATGACTTCATTGGCAGCTTAAATATCGTTAATCTTGTCAAAAAGGTAGACAAACATTTGCAGTGTTCCGAGACAAATGCCTAGATGAAATAAACGGGAGACTTTACCGAAACTATGGCACCATTGTTTGAGAGGTCAATTGCCGCCAATATGCCTCTGTTTAGAAAATGCAAGGAGGTCAGCAATTCGCAAGAAAGGATAAAGTTGTGCACTTACTAGTTTAACCCCATAAGCCTATTATGACGAATCCTTATTGAAGCATAAGCAAATTAGCAATTTAGCAGAAAATCTTGCAAAAAGGAGGGAAATGAAGCTAATAAACAAGTTAAAAAAGCGAGGGGACTCCATTTCCAGACCGAGCCAACATTTGAAAGAATGTTCAGATGTAGAGAGGACATCTAAAAATGCAAGAGGAACTTAAAGCTGCAAGATACTATAATTTCCTGTGACCTAAGACCTTGATAGCATATCCACAATTTACCAAGTAAACACTAGAATCCCCACGAAATGAAGTGGGACATAAATCATAGATCATAGTGGCGGGCTTACGTGAGAGATTTTCCTTTGAATATTATTGGGGGAGCAACTGCAGCAACAATGCAAAAGCCTATATGGAGCTGCAGGTACAAGGACAAAAAAATTTGATCAGAGCAAGAAAAATTGTAAAATAACAAAATGGATTGCAAGTTTGGCTAACCTACCAAGTAAAACAGGAAAAACCAGCCAAACCTTATAGCACTATCAGTCCTGCAAAGAATTATCCAAATAACATGTCACATGAAAGAACATGAATAAGTCAAACAAAATTCACATAACTGTTTCCAACAACGACTGAAGCAATTGATTCAAGGATCAGCAATTGGCTGACCGACTTTTTAACAATGTCAGACTCCACTAGAACACGGGGCTGACTATCAGCAAAAAATAGTCAAAGCTGGCATTCTGTTCTCTGAGATGATTGCAGAGTCAGGCAGCCATAACAGAGCTTAGCAGATTTGGATGAAAATGTAGTGGAATGACATACCTAAATGCACGGTAAAGTGGGCGATACCACAGAAAGTAAGCACCTGGAACTCCCGAGATAAAGTAGATGATTGCAAGGAACCAGATTTTAACACCTAAGAAAAGAGACGAGAACTCAAATAAGGGGATATCTCACAAATTGATTGCCCCAGCATGTGCATGAAGTAAACTATCTGAGCTGCAAACTAACCTTGCCCCTTAATCCATGCTGTCATCACGGCTATTACATTCCAAAACAGACATAGCACCAATCCTGCATGGTATAAATTTAAATTAATTTTTAGCATGTGCTAAAGCATACTCATTGTGTTTAACTAAACTATCAGCAAAGATAACTACAGGAATCACTCAAGCGGTTTTCAAGCATATGTAACAACTTTATATCTGAAAGAAGCAAGAGTCAATCAGGCAATACAGAAATGGTCTCGTTAACCCAATAAATTTGGGTTAGTGGTTAAGGAACAGACAGCTGAGCATGGATCATAACAATGAACAAGAATGATTCCCATGCCATCAAGTGCAAAAGCTACCATATTGATCCATAAGATTAATTGGATATTTCACTGGCTCAAGATTTACCTAGAAGTCAAATTTCAAACTGTAGAAAAAAGAATAAAGTAAAATGTAAAATGTAAAACCTAAAGCTTGGAGATATTTAATGTAAATATCATTATTGACAAGTCCTAGTGAATTATCAAAGAAAAGTTAAATTGCCAAAAGCAACTAAAGCCAAAAACTTTAACCACAATGAAAAGCCTCACTACGCCAAACAGCCAGTTAAAATGGTACTGATGGCAACTCATAACACAACATGTGAAACTTAATTAAATTGGGTTTTGACAATGACATTCCACATCCACAAGGATACCAGACCCAATCATAATACTCAGCAAACCAAGAGGATATGATATCTTATATATGATTTGGGCAAGTTGACCCCAGAATAATTTTTCAAAAACTCAGTATTTCAGAGTTTAAAAGTGCAGCACAAGGCTACTAGCAGACAAATGTCATGGTTAATATCTTGTCATCTCAAGATGAGAATTAATCAACTTTTACATACCTAGAAATGTTGAGAATGCAACATATTGCAGCCTCTGAAGATGAATTGGAATTTCATTTGCAATGTCGTGGTGGATAATGGGGAGAAAAGGGGGCCAATTTTTTTCCTCAAGAACAATACCAGCTGCAAAAAGATTACATTTCACATAACATGTCAGACGAAGGAAATAACTCAAATGACATTACCCACTGCTTAGAGCAAGTGAGGTGAGCAATATCTTGAATATCATAAAAAATATGCCAATGGATTGATCTGAATGTGAAAAGAAATCCCTTGATAACCTCCAGGCCATCAGATGGAGAATCAACTAACAGTTTCCCGCAGGAAGTAGTGACACACTCTGAGTGACGGAGAACTAAATATACAAACTCCCCAAAGAAATAGGACCAGTGTTCCAGAACTCAATTACCTCGAGCCGCAGCTTCTTCTCTCCGTCGAACATCCTGCAAGCACAAGAAGCAGAAGAAACATCACATCAACAGGGTCACTACACCAATTAGTACAGCACCTTTAATGTATGACCTCAGAGTGTAAGATTTTCAAACCCATGTTACATACTGTTCTTCTGTTTTAGTGAAATTTCATAATGATGGTATTCACCATTACCACTCACTTTTGTGTGCTCATTACATAAGTTAAGTTAAACCCAGTAGAGAATGAGTCATCGCATGTCCTCTGCTAGAGAGAAAATTAGTCATCGTAATTGTTACAGCAGAGAATGCATGAAATAAATATCACTAGTCTGAAGGGGACCATTTTATTGCAAGTTAGCAGTGGATCCTCTCATTTGTCTCTCATTGTTCTATCTTACAAGTCGATTCTAGATCTTCTGTAGATGCCAATCCAAAGAAACACGTTCATGCTGGAAACAGAAGTGCAATAACCTGTTCCCTTCTCTTCAGTTCAGACTCCTTAGCTTGGAGTTCCTTCTCCTTCCTTTTCAAATCCTATATCGAGAATTAATGACCGATAAGATGCCCAGACAAAATAACTTTCAAATAAAGAAAGACCAATTAAAAATGCACATTTAAATCCAACCTGATAACCTGATCCTGCTGTGTCAAGAGGAATATCAATCGTTGCACCACGATCATAAAAGTCAGCTGGCTCTGGGGGAAGTGGCGAAAGCCTTGAGTTTGAAGCCGGTGCACCCCCAGTACTCTGGCAAGCCGTATAAATGAGGAACAGAAAAAAAAAAAAAAAAGGATAAACACGCAACTAGAGCGAGATATTCCTCTCCAGCGCCGTGATACAAACCGAGAGAGTAAATAAAACCCAGAAGTTTACCGTGGTGTAAAACGCACCCCCACCATAGTTTGAGGAAGTTTTGCTCCTGACAGCTGGGTCCTGATATTCAAAGTCAATTAAGAACAATCAGATGCAACAAATAGCACAAAAAAAAAAGGAAAGGCGAAAGAATTCATGTGCAGATCTAATCAATCAACTGATCACAACAGAAATTCAAGTATGATCCCACTCAACTATCCAGAGCAACTACACATCCCCTCAATTCAACCCAAAAAGAGTTAGGTCCTTCGCCAGGAACCCGAGATCAGAAACCTCAATTATCATCATTCATCCGTCCTCTCCATAGCACCTACTGCCCATATCAGTCCTAAACTAGCAAATCACCAAACAAAAGACACCCAAAATCCGAACTTGGCAACTGGGACACGCTCGAATTGCAGGGAAAACTCGCCGAGGAGGAACTCACAGAGAAAGGGTTGACTTCTTCTTCGTCGAAGGGGTTCTTGTCGAACCGGCCGGCCATGGTACAAGATGATTCGCCTCAGCTCTGCAACCGCAGCGAGAGAGACAGAGAGAAGAAGCGTGATACACCTCCGATGGGATCGAGGGGACGAAAACAGGGGAAGCGAGAGAGAATTTGCTTACAGAGGAAGGAATTCAAATGCTTCAACTGTTGAAAGCTCGAGCCTTTCCTCGAAAGTTAAGCGCTTCTAGAGAGAGAGAGGGAAGGGTTGAATTCCTAGGAGAGAGAGAACTTGTCTTCGGTCAGCTCGCAGACAAATACGTACGCTTTGAAATGTTAGAGAGACAGAGGAGAGAGAGAGCTTCTTACCTTCCTTGATGATAGCTTTGTGTCGTTTCATGTGTGAAACACATATGTTTCCTAATTTATTTATTTTCTTTTGTTGTTCCGACTTATTTATTTATTTTCTTTTGTTGTTCCGACCTATTCTTTTCTTATATAGAAAAATTCCTATTTATGAAATAAAAAATTAAGAAATTAAAATTTTCCATGTTACTTTTTCAATCAATGCCATGCATCAGCTTGTGTTTTGGATCCAAACACATCTGCACCACATTTACATATTTTGCATGTGCAATTCATATCATTATGTCTAATCAGGAATTGAAAAAATTATCCAATCGAATGGTCAACGAGCAAACTGTATATCATAAATTAGACAGTAATTATTATTTCAGTACAGTCCCTATAAATTACACTTATATGACATTTATGAACGATCTAGTGCTAATCCGGCACATTTTTAGTGCTTTTCGATTGCATAGTATGATCTCATCAAAGCCCTAACAAACCGGGGCATGTTAAGTTATAATTTATAAGTTAGGGCATGCATGTATCCCAAATTTTAAACTTAAATACCAAGAAAAAAATTTCAATTAGAATGCTACCTTATTGGAGCTGCTAAAAAGACCCCATGAATGGTCCCATCAGAACTCACCTAACCCATGAGATAGATAGCTAATCCATAGGTAATAAATCATAATTTATCCTATATATTTTTTATGTAACTAACTTGTCTCTTAAGTAGCTACTCTCTTATAGAGTGGTCAATTGATAATTTTCTCTCGGAGGTTGTTCCTCACATGGGCTCCACTTCTAGATGCAATGTGAAATTAATAATTTTGAAATGAAATAAAAATTAATTCTGATGATAATGAAATAAAAATTTTGTGGGGAAAGGAACGACGCCCTTCTCTTTTGACCTCTGGTTCGGAAAGTTCAAACGCGTCACGATCAATTTTTAAAATCGATCGTTCGACGTTGACTACCGGCCATTTCGATGTTCTTGATTTGTTGGTGTCCTTCTGTGACCTGTCCGTCTGCCAGCCCTTCATCTCTTCCTATGCTTTCCATTGGTTTTAACCCTTTTGGGCGCACGACTCGCGCCGTTTATCACGATACTGGGTATTGGAACTTAAGGCTGGACAAACTTTTCAGGAGATAATTACTACTATTATTTTAATTTTATTATACATATGTCAATTTAATCATTAATATTTTGATTTGGATAATTTAATCTTAGATCTTTTGATAATTTATCGATGCAATTAGTCTGGTCAAAATTGACCAAAAATCACTGATTCGACCGCCCATCATCCGGCGTGACATAACAAGTGCTAACGTGAATAATTTTGTAAATTTTAATAAATATTTTAATTTTTTTATTTAATTGTGATCGACGAACCTCTCCGGCCATGGGGCAAAGGTCCCAAAATTTACCTTGGCTCTCACCAATTGCGGTAGTGCAAGCCCATGCCAAATCTAAGGCGAAAGCCACATCCCCGATGGCTGGTGAGGCCACAAGATCCTCACTAGCCACAGCAAAAAAAATAGATAAAAGGAAAGAAAAAAAATAAAAGTATAAAATTTTGAAAATTATATATATATATATATTAGCGCCGATCATATCATACTAGTAATTTGTAACTAAAATTTGCTAGAAAGATTATCAAAAGTTTTAGAAATAAATTGAGAAAATTAAAAGGTTTCTAATTGGTATTTGTATAATAGATTTATGATTCTTTTTTATAATTTTCCCAAAATTCCTAAAAATGCACAAGCCATTATATCTACTCTATTTAAAGGGAAATTTTCAAATAATGACCTGAAGTAGATTTTGTTTCAAATAAAAACCTAAAAATACCTTTATTTTCTCAAATAATGGCATAAAGTGAACATTATTTCAAACAATAGCTTACAATGACCATATCAAATCCAAAAAAGAGCCTAACTCATTGGTTAATAAGGGCATTTATCCTTTACTTTTTTGAATTTTTTTTCCTCTTCTTCTTTTTATGTATTAAATGAAAAATATTTTTTAAAAAATGGTAGGGGAAGGGAATGGTCAAGGCTCTATAGGCTCTCACCACCACCCCACCATCACCATGATCAGTGATGGGGGCAATGATGGTAGAGCCCTCACCTGATTTCCTTCTTTTTTGTTGTCACTTTTTAAATTAATTTATTTTTTGAATGTAATTTAAATAATATTTAATATTAAATTTATACTGAACAAAAATGCCTTTGATTGATCGGAATATTTAGCTAACTAATAAGTCAGATTCTTATTTGAAACTGCCATAACCACTTAAAACTCTTATTTGAGAAAATAAATACACTTTAAATCCTTATTTGGAATTTCTTCCCATTTAAATGAGGTCTTACCCAAGAGTCCATAATCTATTTTGAATGAGGGGACCCTTTGATTTGAATGCGGGATATGCCACATCGAATCGAGTGCTAGTCCACTTAGCCAACTTCTTGGGCGCTAACTTATATCTGTTCAAATTTTAGGAATAAGAGGAATGTCAATCAAAGGTAAGTCATCCTTGCCAAAGTCAGAGGATTTATAGAGAGTCGCTTTCAACTCGATTTTAAAGAGATAGGATTGAATTGATAACACAAAAACCTAGATGCTTTCATCAACTTGGCCAATCCCTTGCTAGCTCCGATGCGAGTGCAATGATGGGCAATGCATTTTGAGTGATAATTGGGCGATGTTTGATAGATGAAGGATGGTTTACAATTCAACACCAAGGCCTAAAGGAAATGCCACCGGCCAAAGAATAAAGGTTGGGATTGATAAATTTTCCACCAAAACTTAAAGGACGAACCGTAGCCAAAGATAAAGGATTTTAGAATATGAGAAGTTCACCATCAAGGCTTAAAGAAAAATCACTAGCGAAGAGTAAATGGCTTATTGGTTCACTGCCAAGAAATAACCCATCTTCTAGGTATGAAAAATCGAGATAGAATAAGCTCACCACTGAGGTTTAAAGGAAAATCCATCAAATAAGGATAAAAGGTTTCCTGGCTCACCATTAAGAAATAATCCACATTTCAATGATAAAGAATTGATATAGAAATTTGCTCACACGTAGAATAATCTAATATGTTCACCATTTTCAAGTCTCTCCTCTTTTTCTTTTTCTTTTAAATGAAATTACACCTCCATTTATAAAGAAACTAAAGTATAGGAAATAGCCAAACATTTAAAGACATGGGAACTACTCTAACATTAAAGACATTAAATTAGAAAACTCAATAAAGATCTAGGAACTATGATTTGCATTAAAACACATAGAAACTTGAACTTTGACCCTTCCAAATTCATGTTTCAATCTTAAAAGCCAAATAGTCATTGCAGAAGATCATCAAACAATGATGAAAATCAAACACAACAGCTTCCAATTACTAAGTTATTGGTTAAGAGCCTCACATTCAATATCAATTTTGTAAATCGACATTTAGGTAGCCGATCGACAACCATGAAATAAAAAATTAGCTTGTAGAATCAACATATTCAACCGAACCCATCGAGTCAAAGTGTAACCAAAATTGATCTTCACTTATGAAAATAAGGAATTGATTGGTTCAATCAACAAATTTTAGTGGAGCTTGAAAGTTGACGCGATGCTTCCACATCAGGCCCGCCGGCTAAGCTCATGCGGTTGGCTTACTGTATTTATTTCTTGCCTTCTAGTAGTTATCCTAGCATCGTTGACATTCGTGGGATACCATAGGAAAACCTGACTAACTGTAATTTTCTTTCCAAGAGTTTAAAATACATGTGTTATTATCAATTTCACAACAAATCAAGTTGGTCAAACATTGCAATGTCAAACACGTGACGACAGCCGGCTAAGTTTGAGCTCCGTACGTTTGTCCGGATAGAAATCAAAAGGTAACAATAGAACCCATTTCAAATCGATAGAACCAAAAGGATTCTTCTCCATTCCCAATTTTCAAATTTGAACAAGCTGAGACAATTTGAATGGCACCAAGAATCTTCACAGCTTGTTCAAATTTGGAACGCCGTTGGTCAACCTAAGGCAAAGTAACTGGGTTTCATAGTCCCCCATACATCTTATCATTTGATATTTTTTTTCATAATAATAATGTCACATATAGTCTCTAAATTTTCACTTGATATTCAGTGCAGTCCGCCGACCTTTGTTTCAATTTAACTAGTCACCGAACTTCTTGAATTGGATTCAATGTCATCCTAACTTTGAGTAGACTAATGAAAATCGTTGATAGGCTGAATAACATCGTTAATGGACCATCAAATGTTCAATTTTGCATCTAACATGTCCAATCAGAGGGCCTAGATGCTTCCATGTTGTCCGTTGAAGAGGCAGACATCATGAATATCTAAAGATAAGAATATCAAACCAACCGAACCAAAAACCCCTCGGACCAGACCGGCCCGTATGGTTTGGTTTCCAAGAGCATTGGTCCAATTCCCAATTCCATGAACATAACAATAAAATAGTAATCAATCTAATATTTTTTTAATTTTTAATTTCTTAATTAAGTGACTGGTTTCAATGGACCAGACCGGAACCAATCACCCGCCTGTATATCCGTCTCTCTTCTTCTTCTCTTCCTTTCAACCATCCATCATGGTCGTCGCGTAGCCAAGCTCCACCATCCGCGGCAGCACAAAGAAAGAGAAATGGCAGGAGAGAGTAGGCCTGCTGTTGAGCACAGGCGGCGATGGTGGCAATGCACAACAGGCTGGCGTGGCGCTTCCCTTACGAAATGATCACATCGAGCGAAATTCCAAGATAAAGAGTAAAACGGAGTAAAAATTTCCAGAAATTACCCTGAAAACCTGATTACCCATTCTCATAAGGAATGTCCAAGAAAAGCTTCTACAAGAAACCATTCAATCCCACCCCCCAACAAGCATAACAACTATCAACCACGCCCACCCATTTGATCAGCAGGAATAATTTGCCCCTTCGGCTCCTTTGAAAGTACCAATTTTCACTCACAAAACTGGAAATTCTTCGGATTCGGCCATTCATAATTTACTCGCCAACCGCAAGGTTTAACGAGCTCCGATGCTCGGGCGCTTTTGACTTTACCAAACCTCCAATCACTTACTCGGGAATAATACAACTGCAACCCATCAGAGAACAGTTGAGGCCTAACCAATGTGGCGGAGCTTTTTATTGCCATTTGATATTTGGTCATGTAGAGTGAGTTCTCTATAATCACAACTCTAAGTGCCTGGAGGATCACATGGTATTACCCGACAAATTGGGGATGTTCTACACCTGACGCATCATGCTGGGCTTGTGAGAGAGATGTGAAGGGCAAAATTTTTACATGGCCAAGGACTGAAACCGAGAACATTGAGAAACAATGAATTTAATCGCGACATCGAATGGCATGCTACAAGAACTAATGAAGACGTTACAGGTATAGATGAGAGCAGAACTGATTGTGGGTTGTGTGTGCCTGAGACGAACCTAACATTACCGAGCTGCAAATCCAGGGCCATTGTGTTTGGCATTCATTGGCGATGTCGCCTACTACGCTTTCGACGCTTTTCATCTCTTATAAACGTGTCTTTAGGAAACGGGTCTATCCAATCCTTATCCATCTTTATGGCTTTATTCCACCGCTCTTTAAAGACTTGAAGCTCCCATGTCGATTGTCTCCGAATCTGCTCATAGACAGAGGCAAAGCCCAAATAAGAGTCCCGTGTATTTCTTTCTTTCTCCCTTCCAAAGGAGACGTGCTTAAAGCACTGGAAGACGTCTTTTCTTTTCAAAACCAAATGGGAATAGCCCTGAAGAAGGAATAAATATTAAAGGAACGGGTCTCACCTCTGCTCGCATGTCAACCGATGGAGGGCTGTGTCTCTGCAAGACAAAGCAACCAGTAAACTCATCAGACTGGTAGCGGAGTGATGAAAATAGCGACTGTCGTGAAGTTTATAGTACAATGAAGTGAAGTTATAGACACGAACATTCACCTTTGTTAACTCTTCCGAATTTGAACCCTGAGTATAGAAAAATGAAGCACATACTTAGCACAAGGAAACAACAATTGAAAGATTATAGAGCAAGTGAACAACTCGGACAGGGAAAAGGCAAGAAGGAAGAATACCAACCTTTTTCCCAGGTGGACCACCTCCACCTAAAGTTTGTATACCCTTATGAAATATATACTCGCTGTCAACAACTCCTACCTTCTTCGTGCGGTCTCCCTGTTCCATAAATTACAACAATGCAGAAATTCATACATGACCTTCTAGATCCCCCAAAATGAAGCCAATAAAGTCACTCCACTTTCCTATAATTGGAACTTAAATAAAACAGGTCAGCACACCAGCCATATCGACCTCATGATAAAAGGGAAATGTGGGAGGACATATTAGAGCCTATATACTTTCACAACCCAATCAAACAGGGTATAGTAGCTGATTCAAAGAAACTGCATGAAGAAATTTCACTTCCAATAACAAGAAATACTTTCTGACAGTGATAGGTTTATAAGCTTCCCAATGATCCGAGTCTACCCTGTAATCATGTCACTAAATCTTGATTCGGTGGCTGATAAGAACTAAATTATCAGAAGGATATGGCTCCACATTGCATGTTAACTTAATTGTGGTGACTCCAGCGGACAAATAAAATGCACAAAAATAATAAGAACCTTCACAAGCAGCAAAGTTTTTTCTCATGAAATTTCAGCGATGATAATATGCCCAATAAAGAAGAAATTAGAGCTTCCTTATATCACTATTTACATTCAAATTCAGGAAGAGTACCCTAACCCACTCTTCAACCAATATCTCTGGACCCCTAATTAATCTTTCCTATCCTTCAAGGACAAAATGATGCTTCAAAGATGATGCAACAGGCCACCCAATTTGAAGATACTAATTCCGCGAGTGGTTATGAAAAACAGAAAAGATAATTGGCAAATCATTAATGCAAGAGTTGACAAGTTAAACTCGAGTATTACCTGTGCACAATACCCAAGTTTTATATCCATTCCCCATCCGTGGACTAGATCATTCTGGAAGAGAATAATCAAAGAGTGATTAATGTTGTGAAAGAAACAGTTGAACAGAGACCTTAAAGTTTTAGCTTTTTAGACCAATGGAGACTCTTAGGAGTAAAAAAAAAACACTACATTACCGTATTACACATATGCATCAAATTATTGAATACCAAAGGCAAAATATGAGCATATTCTGACACATTAAAAACAGAAAAAAAAAAAAACGAGAGAAACAGATCTAAGCTAGTTTGTAGAAGAGTGATTCCCTGTTACTGAAAAAAGGCATCAATTAAAAAGGAAGGAAAGTTGAGCATTTTCATTGCAGTGACCCAACAGATCTTGAATGAGAACAGTTAAGAGAAACATGAATGTATGGTATAATGCCAGTCTAATCAAACAGAAACGCCAAGGATCCAGGTCACTTTCTTTTTGTCAATTACCGAGGAATGGAGGGGTCAATCAACCACCTAGAGATTGAAGCCTTAGAGACCTAGCTTGTGATAACAACAAAAGTTACATAAAAGCAAATGAACAGACTACATTAGCAATGACGTTTGGGGGCTTATTGTACATGAAAAGCTGCTCTCAAATTTGGAAAAAGGATCTTAGCATAAGACTTTGTTGAATGCCTTTGTCAAGGATTAATAGTTGCAGATGAAGAATTAAGCTCCATAATCAAGCGAAAGCTCTACTGCTTATACTGTTATATCAGTGGTAATTTCAAAAGAATAAACTACCATTGCAACATTAACGTGTTTAAATAATTAAACATGAGTTATGCTAATGAAGATAGGTGAGCAACATAATATTACCTGCAAAAGATGCCAAGTACAAAACCAAGCAGATCTTGAAAAAACTGGAGCCATTCCCTCTACAAATCTACAGTTAGCCAAAGAATATGTATTACTGTCAAATTCCCAACAAATAATATTTTAAGACATCATGTTCTGAGTATCTCTTATTCACGGATAAAAAACAAATTATGACATTGATGGAGGGACATTGTTCTACAGAGGCTCCTACAAGAACACTTGTCCCACCAACTCCATCAACGTAATCAAAAGGTTTTACTACTGTGCAACAGAATTAGTCCTATGACATTATCCATCAAATCTTGTAGTGAAAAAGAAAAGAACAAGGTAAAAAAGAATTAACTGTCATCCCATGTGAAACTTACCCAGTGCAGGGTGGCCCCCAACTGGTATTTGTGCACTTTGTGCTGCCTCTCACATCATATACCCTCCTGCATCATTCGTTTGAAATAAGTCCCTCCAAAACTTCATGCCATAGTAGTATAAGGACCTTACATAATTACATTCCATTCACCTATGAAACTTCTTTGTTCTTGAACGAATTGTTATCCTGTGATGTATTTCTGTCGAGTTTGGATGTAGAGCAGGCTGAGATATCTCAAAGCCTTCTGATTTCACTATTTTCAGGTATCTGGGAGCAGCCCAAGAAAGAAAACAATCAGAGAAAAATTGAAGATCATTTGGGAGTATGAGCTAACAAAATGGAGGGAAAAGGCCATATTAGAATTAGAGAACCTTGAGAAACAGACGAGAAATGGGAGAGAAAATTGCATTCCTTTTTGTGGAACCCATGGAAAACAAGAAAGCTTACATGATTTTAAAATACTAAAGATTCCAAAAGATTTTTCAAGGGTACACTTACTGAGTAAAATAAACTGTAGAAAAGTTTGCATAAAAAAATAAAAAACAAGAGTAGCATGTCAAGAGCAAACTGGTCGGAGATAGCATACGGATAACAATTGCAGAGACATGATGTAAATCTATGCTTATTACTATTACCTCCCTGGATGGAAGTTCTCCACACCTAAATCTTCATCCCAGAGAAATATGTAATCATATCCTGACACAATGCTGGGATGTAGAAAACGCTTTGCAAACCACCTGCAACAGAAAAATTGATCCAAATGTGAGCTGGAGACACAAAGTTTTGCCTGAAAACTAGCAGAAGCATATACTTGTTAAGAATCATGCAAGAAGGCTTCTAGAGCAACTCATAAGTTTGGAAAAAAAGATGAGACAACAGACAATCATCTCAAACGACATACAGCTAGGCAAGAAGAAGAAGAAAGGAATCACAGCTCAGACTAATTAGAGGCAGTTGTTCTCTCTTGAATCTTTTCAAAACTATTTCCAGAAATAAGACTTTTGTCAAATGAGTTGTAAACTTATAAACCAGTGGCAAGATAAACTTGTTTTAAGACTCTGCAGCTAAATTAACAAAGTTCACTTAGTTTCTGAACCTATAGACATTGCTTAAATTACACGCTACACCAGCTCTCCCTTCACAAAGTGCACTAGTTCCTAAGTTTTCGAACTCAACTCACAGAGCATGCTACTGATAAGCAATCTCAAACTCAAAGTGCTAAAGATCAGACCCACCATTTGGTTTGGTTTCGAGCAACTACATGAATGGCTTTGCTACTCCAGGCAAAATCTCCCCAATCATCAACTTTGCCATCATAATGGAATAGCATGACTGTGAAATTGGCTGGAAGAAACTGAATTCAAGAAAATTAGGTAGTGAATCTCACTTCAACCATAACCAATCTTAAATCATAAGCTTGAAAGTATTACCTTTTGGACGAGAGCATTGACATTATGCTTTTGCTTGATCCCAACAGGCATTGCCAGTAAGTAACGGTAGCTGGGAATATCAACCTCATTGCTAGAGGCATCAACCTAAAATTTTAGAAAGGCCTCAATTCGTGTTCAGGGACATGCAAGGAAATTGATGATAATGCCAAATGCACCGCCAGTATCTCAGTATCTATACATATCGTATCAGCTTTTATGGAAGCATTCTATTCACCAAGACTGACCTTTGACCTCGAACTACTTGTTGACCATAATGGTCTCAACTCCAAATCTGATCTTGCTTGTATAATGCCACGAGGAAGACTTCCAAGTCTCCGCGAAAGACCAGATTCCTGAAGGAAACAAAAAGGGATAACAAAAGAGCCTCATCAAAAGCATCATAGAAAACCATCATCCGGCCCTTAAAAGCATCATGAACTTCAGCAGCAACACTAATTTTTCCAAAGGTAATAAATGACCAAAAGTGAATAATGTCAGGTAGAACTTGTACCTTTAGTGTGTCAAAAGGGTGTAAATTAATTTCCATCTGATAAAACAGAGGCAAAATAAAAGGATTAGCTCACTAAAAGATGCATTGAATAATCATAATTTCAGCATCATAGGTAAATGTTGGAAGGTCTAGAGATGACACAGCAACAGCACAATCAGATGAAATTAAAACTGGCAAGTGGTGAAGCCAGCAACCAAGGAAGGGGGGAATTTCAATGAATCTTTCCTAGGCATTACATTCTACTATTTGCTATCTTTATTTTATCCCTAAAACCATCAGTGCTGTAGCTGTTAAAGATCCTTTAAAGCCCAAATAATACAGGTTAAAGTCCCTTGTTGCCCTGCTAATTTTCATAGATTATATTTTATAAAATTTAGATACTGATAGAATGAACTCACCTCTGTCTGGCGGTATTGATATTTTGTCGTTCTATATACAATAAACAACATCACTACACATATGATCCCCATAAACGGTAGCTGTTTCATCTTGAACCCGCATATTCCCTACAGCGATCCATGTTAAGAACTTTGAAAATGACAGTCAACTTATAAGCATGAAATTCAAAGCCTTCCAAATGTGAACAGGGAATAAAGATCAAACTCACCCCATCAAAGGATGCATTCTTCTTCCTCAATATAAGTCTCCATGATTTGAATGACTTCATAGACAACAGATGCTTCTACTTTCTCTCATAACAAGATGTCCACTGAGGCAAAACAGATACACTCCAATCAGAAATCATTCCAAACAAGTTTTTATGCTAAAAAAACCGAGACAGTTCTTATCACCAAACTAGCATTCACAAAGGGGTAATTAACAAATTTGTCACATTTTCCCTCTCCAAATAATCAATTGAGAGATACTGATAAGAAAAGCTAGAAATCTTCCAAAATTTTACAATTGAAAGTATAAGAAATAAATCATGACCCAACAAAGATTTCATCAACTCGCTAAAACAACTCCCAATGAGATGATCAGTAACTGTGGCCTGTTTAAGAGGAAAAGCACAGGAAGCCTAGGACAAGCTCGTCATAAAAGGAATGAATTTGGGCATAGCTTGATATAATGGTATGTGAAAAGCACAGGAAGCCCAGTGCACGTTCACATGCTTGAACGATTATCTCAATGCCAAAAAGAAAAAAAGTTCCTCTGACAACTGGAGAGCTTAAAAATGCCAGGCACGACCGAAACAACATATGGGGAATCAAAGGTACGCTTCAAAGACATCAGAAGACACGCAAATCCGGTACCACACTTTAAGAATGTCCTCAAAATCTAATTATGAACAATCCCCACCCAAAAGCAAAAGAAAATAAGGAAATAAATTTAAAGACAACCAAGCAAATATTGCAACTTATCGATCGATTCCTTTCTATCCTATGAATAGGGACAGGAACACGCAGCAAGTTCCATGTACTTCGATTGAAGATCTAATCATGGTAGACGAACTCTAACGAAGACAATACTCACGAAGCTCGGAATAAATCACGAAAACTCAACGACGGCCAGACACAGCACGAGGACTCCACAATCCTCCGCATGCAAGTATCGCGCCAAGTTCCTTTCTTTCTTCCTTCTTCGGATCTCAAAAGAACTCCCGAATCAAACCCAACTCCCGAAACGCGGAAAACAGACGAACCCAGAACGACTCTCGTGAACCCAGAACACCCGCCCACGAAACCCCCGCGTCCCCTACTCTTTCTCTCTTTCTTTGTCTGGGTTCTCGGGATGAAGCTCGATCCCACCTGTTCGTACGTCCCGCGAGACAAACACGCGATCAACGAGCGCCGCAGCCGAAACGGGCAAGGCTCCAATCAATCAGTCTGTCTCTCTCTCGCGGCGCGAGGGGCCAGGATCGAATCCTCCGGGAGAGCAGCCAAGGAACGCAAGGAAGCGAAGTTTGAGAGAATGAGGAGAGACGAGAGAATCGGGAGCGCCAGGCTGCTTTAAGGGGTCGAAGAGAAGACTGATAGACAGAGAAAGAGAGAGAGAGAGAAAGCAAAGCACAAAGGAGAAAAACAAAAAAGCGAGCTTGCGATTTTGCAAAAATGGTAAATTTCGCCGACGAGGAGCAGCACTCTTCTCTCTCTCTCTCTCTCTCTCTCGTGTCATCTGATCGTAGGTTGTCTGGGTCGTTGTTTTAACAGACACAGCTGTTGAGAATTCGAATTTTCCTAATATTAAGTTAATAATAATAATCCCTTTTTCGCTTTTTTTTCCCCCTTTTTCTACGAGGAAGCCACCTAAAAATGAGGTGAATAAATAATATAAAAAACAAACCACGGCTCGGGAAAAGTTTGGTCGGCCGATTCCGACCAAAAAAAAGGAGTTATTTTCATATTTTAGTAACGAAAAAAATAATTTGAAGGTCGGCAATTATATTCATTTTTTTTCCTCTTGCCACATGAATTTCGTTTAATTTATTTCCCGGCAGTTTTAAATTTTCTTTTGGAGGGATCGAGGTTCAAATGTTATGGACGGTGAATCCTAACCAAGAGCAACAAAGAAGATAAGTCTCGGGCATGAACCGTCGAAAAGTCATTGTAATAAAAGAACATAAAGCTTTAATTGGGGAAAAGAATCTTAATACGAAATGAAGTATGACTACGACAAGCTAATGGATACAAGAGCAATATTATCCTCAAGGAGGAATTTCTGAAAAATGAAATTTTTGCGGCTGCGGAAGTTTTCTTTGATTGGCTTTATTTCCATTTGAATTATCGAATTATGCAGTTAGGAAAAACCCAAATATGGTACTTTCATTAGAGAAAGAATATTGAAATTTAAAGGTAGAAAATACAGAAGAAGATGGGGGCCCACTATCTCTCTTTACCTTTGGCTGTCCCCTGTTTAAATAAACAATTAATCGATTAGAATACTGCCCTCATTTTGAGAATCTTAATAGTAACTGATTGGTGTCCTCTCAAAATAAAATATTGTTGGAATCTATTCTTAAATTTTGTTTGTTTTGCAGATATAAATAATTTAAAAAATAAATTTTTAAAAATGATTGTTGTATCCTTTAAAATTATTAGCCCATGAAAAATATTTTCATTATCAAACAATAACGTATAACTAAATATTTATGTATTTGAATATCTTTTGTTCATTCATTTTTATAATGATCACTTTTAGAAAAAGATTATTCAAATCATATATTTTTCACAAAACAAATAAAGCTTAGATCATAAATATAAGGGTCAATATCACGAAAAATATCAAACTGTATACTCATGATAAATTAAACCCATTATGTTTCATTTAATTTTACCATTAAATTGCTGTATTAAATGACACGTGACAATCAACAGATATATTAATTTATGATGTTTACCCTACATTGGTTATAGACGTCCCAATTAGTGGTTCTTCATCATATGAATTCAATTTAACAGAATTTAACGAAGGGTAAATTTATCACAAATATATCAGTTTAGGGTTTTTGATGATATTTGTCACAAATGTATCACTTTTGATTTTTTGTGGTATTTCTCTTAATATAATTTAAGGAGGAACTTCGCGAGGGAAATCTAGCCAAAAAACAAACGGAGCGTTAGCCATAAATATAAGGGTCAATATAATGAAAAATTTCAAATCAATACACTCACGATAAATTTATCCCGTTAGATTTTGTTTAATTTTACTACAAAATTACCCAGTTAAATGACACGTAGTAATCAACAGATATACCCATCTGAGATCTTTACTTTCCATATGTCACATACGGTCCCAATTAGTGATTTTTGGCAATGTGAATCAAATTTAATGGAAATTAATAAAAATTCAGAATTTCTTAAGATATTTATTATAGATATACCGATTTGAGATTTTCATCGTACTAACTCTTAATATCATTTAAGGAGGAGCTTGACAAGGGAGAGATCTGACCAATATCTTGCGGCCACGTGCCCCCTTAAAACCTAAATAATGTCTAACATCAACGACCGTGTTGGAGGGGCAAATGGCGACGACAAATCGGGTGACCTAATCAAGAAAAAATTGGGCGCCAAAGGCCAGCGCTTCATCGGGAGGAGTTAGCGAGCTGCCTCGCGGCCACGGAAGTGTGATTAAAAAAAATTAAAGTGGCAACTTTTATTTTTTTATTAATTGATTTAGTTTCTTTTATGATTCCGAGATGCGCCATCTCGAATTCCGTATGAAACGTGTCGGTAATATTCGCAATCCTAGGAGATATTTTATTCTCCCCATCCTACGACACTAGAAGAGGAAAGCAAGCGCATGTTACGGTGATCATTATAGCGATCGACTTTTGTCTGATTAGATTATTCGCTTCTGTCGAAATGGGGGGCGAATTTCTTATAGACCAAATCTATGGTGGGTTCGATGAGTGTCGTTGAGCCTCGCCCTGAATCTTACTCTGCTCAATGACCGGAAATTACTCGGATTTGCAATGAATTGGGGTCCTTTCTTAAGTGATTTAATTTGGAAACACAAGATAAGACGAAAATAATTTTTTTTATTGTAAATTTATTATTTCTTTTAATTGATAACAAGCGGCGTATGATCACCAATGCCACGCAAGTGACACTTTTAAACGCGTGACGAGAAAAAAATGGCAAAAAATGGTTGAAAAAAGAAGCAGAAAATTTCAAAATTATATAATAATAAAAAAAGTATTATTGGCAGATAAACACTCGTGTTGCCCCACTTAATTAGGGAAGCAATCCACCGATCCGAGTGCGACGCTCACAGAAGACATGTGACATCCGGCGAGCGACACGTGCGCTCCATTGAATCAAACCCATTTTTAATATTGGACTATTCTCTCAATTTTAGGTAATTGGTTTTTTTTTTTTGCTAGCTCTTATGATGTAGGGGGAAATATTGACATTAGATGACGTCACGGCATCTAATTATGACGAAATAAAACGCCGCCTTTGGGCGATTTGGTGGAGGGTGTGGTGATCGAAACCCTAGGGATGATGGATGGAGGATCGTATCATTTAATGCGTACCATCTTGAATTACGAATCAAAAGACAGGAGTCAAAATTAGGTAGCCTCAAAAATAGAAAAAGAAAATCATCGATTAGGTAAGTCAAACTAGACAAATCAAAGTTGACCATTTTTCCTTACTAAATTTCATGAACAAGCTATGGAGAAAGTTAGATAGTGATGGAGAAGCCTTTAGCTTTAGCGCCCTACCCACTATTGTTCTTTTGGTCCTTAGCTTGCTCCTTGGAGATCTTCTTTTAGGTGCATTGGTTCTTTTTCTTTTTGTCGGGTGAATTTGTTAGGCTCTCTCTCTCTCTTTCGTTTCTAGGGTTCTAAGCTAAGCTTGTTTCATGGCCAAAAGTTTGAAAAATCCGATTTGGTCCATCCTTGCCTTTCTAATTGCCCGAACCCTTTGGTTAAGTGGGGGCATACATGATTTTACCTCTTTGATAGAATGATTGTCGAACTTTGCATCATATTGTTGGATAATTTTAACTGAATAGGCCAAGTGACATGGATAATTACATTATGCTCGTGAAAAACCCAGATTGACCATGGTAGTAAGTGGATAGTAATGGGATCGTGGGTGAGAGTTCTCTCTCTTTCCTTTCTAGGGTTCTAAGCTAAACTAGTTTCATGGCCAAAAGTTTGAGTGACAAACCCAATTAGGTCGGCCCTTGCCTTTCTAATTGTCCAAAGTCTTTGGTTAGATGGGAGCATATGTGGTTTTACCTCTTTGGTCGAACAATTGTCTAATTTTGCATCATGTTGCTGGATAATTTTGACTGAATAGGCCAAGTGACGTGGACAATTACAATATGCTTGTGAAGAACCTAAAATGACCACAGTAGTAAGCAGATGGTAATAGAGATCATGGGTGCGAGTCATTTTGGAGAAACGATAACGACATAATTTTCTCAGGAAAAAAAATTTTCCATGAAAACTTCACGTGCATTGTCGCATCTCCCTCCAATCGTGATAAGTTGCTATAGTTGGTGAGGCTTTTAAAGAAGTGCTATGTAGGTAACCATCACCCTCATTGATAAGAATCCGATGGGAAAATGATGTATCTTACGTGCATTGTCACTATACAATTGTTCTCACGCATGCAATCTCAAAATGAACCGCTCTCATTGTCATCACCTCTCTTAGAGAAAGAAAGAAATGGCAGCGCATGTGGAGGGCGGTGACGATGAGGGTGGCATTGTGACGGCGCGGCACCGGCGGTTGGCGAGCAAGGACGGTGGCTACACGGCAGAGGATGACTACTTGGGAAGGAAGGAAGAAGAAGAAGAAGAAAGAAGGAGAAAAATGGGAAAGAAAGGAAACGAAAAGCACATGTCAACAGTTAAAAAAACCTACATGTCGATGTGTCTCTTCCCTAAAGATTGGTAAAATTATATATAAATTTATTCTTAATTAGAGATATCGATCTTGAAGATCAACAAGTGTGAACAACGTTCCACTTTAATGTCCCTTCTTACAAGTTTCATCATGCAGATAGATTGGCATAAAGTAATTTTTTTTTTTTTTGGGTCGAAGCATAAAGTCATGTTGACTAGCTGGTGATTTGACCCTAAAGAGATGATTTTTTATATCATGAAGAAAGTCATTAATGCACACAAGGAATGAGGAGCTAATATTCGAAATTAAAGAAATCATTGGTACTTGTAATATGCGCATATCAACTGGTCCATCTGTAGAGATTAATGATAAGTGCTTAACATCAAGACATCAGTCGCTACACGACGGAGAAAAGGCAAAGAAATCTCTAAATTCTTAAGTACGATCTTTTGACCTTGGTGAAAAAGCTAATGGAGAAAGCTTTTACAAAGTCCAATCCATATTTTTCTTTTATTGAAAATGAAATAATCACATATGTTAGTATGATTGGAAACTATTAAAATCATACCGACAAATCAAATGAAATACACATACGGTCCCTAAATAGCAATTTAAATATGGGTCTTGTAAATTAGTGTCTAAAGACACCAATTAAGATCACTAAAAATAAAAGTTATGCATATCGATATCAAAAATTTAATGAGTGCCATAGGGACGATATCAAAAATTTAATGAGTGCCATAGGGACACTATTTTAATATTTTCAAAAATAGTAATGGCATATTCGGTGAAAGCGAAGTATGCTATTCTTCATGGGAATGAGGAAAGGATTTTAATTAATGAAATATGTATATAAAAATATAATTTTTGGACACCCTTCCATAATAATTATTAGTATAATATGGTTGCTTGAATCGGTATCCCAGGTTGGTCACAAATCACGATTTCATGAAGCGGTTGGCGTGAAGGCATTAGATCAGATTAATGATTGAAAATTAAATATCCAATAATCTAGCAACTTGTCAGTAACAAACTCCACCCGTGGAAATCCATATTTCAGACACGTGGCAGCACCGACAGGTTTTGGCATCGTTGTCCTTAAGAATATATATATATATGTATATATATATATATACATATATATATATGTATATGTATATATATATATATACATATATATATATATGTATATGTATATATACATATACATATATATATATATATGTATATGTATATATATGTATATGTATATATATGTATGTATTTTGAGTTTGCCTACATAAAAAAAGAGAGACTAGACTGGTGTAAGAAATTTCTTAAATGGCCGTATACGGTAATCCCTCCAACGAAGTCACTTAGTTAAGGTACGTTCTTTATTTTAATCTGCCGATATCCGCACGCTTCACAATCTTTATTGGTAGTGTACATTTTTCTTCTCCATTTATAGGGGAATAAGGAGAGATTCTCCAAGAGATAAGCCGAGGGGCCGTTCTTAGATTTTCTCCCTTAATCTTTTTAAGGATCTGTTCAGATTCTAAACTTGAGAGATTTACATGAAATTTTACATCTCAAAAAGTGTGAAATGTCATTTGGGCCGGATCATTATAAGATAATTTTTAATCAATTTCCCGATCTTATTGCTAATTGCCTACTTTTGATTGGGGCTATGAAATATGAAAAATCAAAGTCATGCTGGCAATTTTATTCATCCTTGATTTGATGGGTTTTGATGACCGGTTCTATTAATAAATAACTCTGACGATGTATAATACCCCTTTTAGAAAATAATAACTACTAACTATTTGTACTATAATTTAGTGCCCGAAAGATAAGTGGGAACTGACCCGTACCCAATGAAAAATGTGCAAAATGTTCACCACATAGAACTTGTGCCCAATGTTTATTTAATTGTTTAGGTAATGGCAAGTGGGGTCGACGAAACCTATCCTCTTCTCCCTGTTGTCGTAATCTAAGTGCTGTGAAAAAGGTATCAACTAGGGACGTTCTTCTTGACTCTCTTACCTCGAATAATCGTTCTCTTTGGTTTAGCTGGGGAAGGTTGTGGAGTGGTTTAGGAGTTGTTCCACTTTAATAAGATGGTGCATGAGTCACTGATTTCATCTGACTAGTCCGTTGAAATTTCTGCATTCAATGGATTCTCGAGAGTCACGACGATAAGATCGCGTAATGGCTTACTAATTTTTTATTCTCGTAAAGTATATCTAGGCGCAAATCAAACAACGAACCAATCGGGGGTTAAAGTGAAGGCTAGTAATGCTCTCTTTTCCATAAATTAAGATTTGGTTTCTCACGTCCCAACTAGGGTTCCACTCACAGTAAGGCATTGCATAAGCACGAAGTTTATGCACATTTGACAAGTTCACATTTCTAGAAGCTCAGAGTGATCTTCTCGCTTTGTATATGCCCGTGTCGATGGGTCGAAAGAGAATCGATCATTCAACGTGATATGTTGCTTAATCTAATCATCACGTGCAAAATAATGACTTACTAAGGATGCCTTCTTTGATTATTTTTTTAAATGGGGTCGTGAGGATTAAGCTACAAGTTTCCCAAGAATTCTATCGTTAGATCAAATAATATGGTATGAAGTTAGTTGTTGGGTTTTATTCTATAAAACTATAATTAACGCTCTCCTAATTGTCGTGGTCATAGAATGATGATTCCAATCTCAATGTCCAGTTGAAGGGAAATCATGAAAATGAAAAAAAAACAAATTTGAAAAAGCCAAAGAATGAGATTGCGATTGGTTTTGTGAATCCCACATCAAGTGGATATAAACTAAGAAGAAGATTATAAATAATAATAATAAATTCAATGATTGGCGATCCAAAGCTTTTAGTAGACTTTGATTGGCACATTAGGCGTGGAAAACATGTCATCGTCTAACCAATTACCTTCAAAGTTGGATCTATCCAAGGGAATGGCCCATCTTATCACGTTATCAATCAATATGTGAAGGGTTTGCAAGCTCTTCTTCTTCTTGTTTTTTTTGTTTGCCATCAAATGTCTACCTCATGATTGGGAAAACGACACTGATGGTCCTTGAATTTCTGCCCGATGTGCAGTGTTATCCAAAAATTTTAATTTGTTCGATATAATCATCTAACTTTGTCTAAGTAATTAGTGCGACCCTTGTGTTTTTATGAAATAAGGGAGAAACCTTAGCTTAAGTCGCCTTTATTTATTTTTTTAATGACGCAATAGTTTAGGGGCTTGTAGTGATTTCCTCCTTGTTTGATCAAATAAAAGGACTAAATTGAACATTTGTGAATAGTTAGAAGACCATTTTAAAGAAATTAAAAGTCTAAGGATGACATTGCCAATTTGTTTAAAGTTCAAATTCAATTAGTGTCATTTTCTTTTTTGTGGTTTGCCGTGTTAGAATGCATTTCGCGAAAAATGAATGATTCGAGAAATATTTTCATTAAAATGATTGTATTTATCACTTATAAATAAATGGATGAAAAGGAAACTATTTTCAGTGTCTATGAAAATATTTAGACATAAATTGTTGTTGCTAATAAAAGTATTTTTCATTGACTAATTACTTCAAGTGATTATTTTTAAAAAAATATTTTTCAAATCGCCTATTTTCAGCAAAATAAATAGAACCTTTAAATTAATTTGCTTAATGCTAAAGTAACAAATTCATGGTTGCGTCTTTGGCATGCGACCATGATGCTTCAACAGACTTTCGTGGGTCGTTAAATGAAGTGTTTGGTCCGGAAAAAGCTCATTGGTGCCTAGTGGGGAACTTAATTAAACCCTAAAGAATTGAAAGTAAAGCGACCTCCTGTTTCTTTCTCCAATGATGTTTCCTTTCTTTTACAAAATATATGAATTTCATTCGATCAATTAAAAATATATTTAGAAAATTATCCGTATCTCTAAGGATCGTATGGATATCTTCATTGATCGATATTTCAAGTCAATTATAATTGATATCATAATATCTTATAACTTTAGGTAGTTATTTTATAAACCCTGTAAATAGCTTGTGTGATATTCATCAATAACACATAAACCACATAGCACTCTCTTCTACAAATTCTTGTCTTCGTCTATAAGAGGAATTTCTTTCTTTTCGCTACCATGATTTCAATAATGTGATAGAAGTATTCCCGCTACAAAAAATGCCCAATATAAGGTCAATGAAATTTTTACACCATCATAAGTGACTTCCTTTTATCTTCGATCTAAATTTTATGAAATGTCATAATTCTGTAATATTAAAAGAAAACTCCTGGTTCCTCCTAAATAAAGTTAAGGAAAGCGTCATCTTTTTATAAGTATCTTTCCAGATCAATTTGTAGTTTTCTTGGGTTTTTTTTTCTGTAATTTTTTTTTAAAGAAAATTTCGTCGTTAACTTTTGTAATTCGTCAAAACGCAAAGGAATAAGCTTTTCTACTGGGCTGAGCCCAAATGGAAAAAGTCTGTCCACAAAGCTGATAATGGTGTTATTAATATTTTACATGCAGCCCAAGTTTGATGGGCCTGAACAACACATTCTTATTTTCTTTTAACAGCCTTTTTTTTTTTTTTCAATCTTTTCCTTTTTCTTGCTTGTGGAAGATGTACAAAAGAAGGTTATATGACATCCTTTGTTATGTTTTGTCAATCTATATTTCCCATGCTCACTTATACTTTTCTGTTATACTTTGCTATCAATTGCTTTTTCCTTGTTGAAAAGAACAACTCACATCACCTGGGCAGATTTTTGGAGTTTAGCTTGATGAGCACGAATTGAGAGGGTCTAGTCTCACATTACCTATGGGCCCGGATGCGGTCCCAAAATATTAGAGTCCAAGCATGCAAAAGACTTCTATAACTGGTGTGAGTCGGGCCTCCACAGCTTGAGATTGTATAGAGAATTTGAAATAAATTATTATTTTCAATTATGGATTTTTGATAAACCGGACTCCCGCACTACAAGGATCTGACCGGTCACACCAATCGGAGGAGAAGTAGCCCCGGCCCACAGACTAGGGACTCGAACTTTGGGTCAATCACCCACAAGCCTAAGTCCTTACCACTCCACCAACCCCTTGGAGGCAATTACAAACACTTTTTGGTAGTATATAAATTATTAATTTTTCGTCTCTTATCAACTCTTATTCCCCTTTTTTTACCAACTCATAGACTATGAGGGGCTTATTTAACTTTTTCGATTAAGTTACTAAATACTTTTGGATTACCAGCTTTCATTTGATTTATTTATCAACACTTTTTAGGTTTCTTTTTTAAAATATTGATTTTTGTTAATATTTGCCAACATTTTTTTCTTATGATGCTGTAAATTAATTAGCTCTTATATGAATTTGTCAATTTTTATTTGTATGATTGGATCCTATCAAGTTATCAACTAGTTTCGATTTGCCAACTCTCATTCAAATTGTGTACACCAATTTATTTTTTGCTTTCACAAATTTACGTACTTTCCCATTAAATTATCAACTTTTATTTTCCTTGCTCGCTACGTTGAATTTACCAACTCCTTTAAGAAATTACCAACCTCAATTATAGTGATACCAATTTTCTTTCTCAAATGAGAGTTGCTAATTTAATACTAAGTGGTAATTTATTGGGATAAAACTTAGCAAGTCACATCAATTTAGCTTAGTAATGGTGTTAGTAAATGTATGGAGTTGTTAACCAAGTCAAGTAAAAGCTGTTAACTCAATAGAAAAGTTTGTAAATCGAACAAGAAAAAGCCAATTGAACGTTAGCAAGGAATTCAAATGAAAGTTGGTTACCAAAAATTAATTGATAACTTAATCAGACAAATAGTGATAAATTAGTCTAATTTAGGCTGATAATTTCATATTAGAACTAGTAAATTCGAGACAAGTTTTGCAAATAATATTAAGAATGTGAACACGAAATTGATAATTTGCAAACTATCAAAATAAGTTGGTAATTTCGTAAAAGTATTGGCAAGTTATAGAAGCCCCCCTTTTTCGACTTACCAACATTTATTAAAATTTCATAGAAAAAAAAGTATAATTGGATAGAAACAATGGAGTTCTGCTTCTACAAGACTTATGTGAATGTACAACAACAGCAACAACAGAGCCTATTGCCCCTATAGGATTAGGGACCCACAAAAACAACAGGAAACAAAAGAAACAGGATACATGCACTACAAAAAAGACCCTAAACCTACAAATTTTTGCACCTAAGTCCACCCTTCTATAGAAAAAAAAATACATGTCCTTGTTCACCTTGTCCTAACTCTCTTTCTTCCCCTATTAGACCTCACAGATCTTGGGCCATCATTTGTATTTTTACATTTTCGCCGCCAATTTGAGATCGAGCTTCTCTTGCCGATGGCCGAAGACTCCGCCGACGGGGAGGAGTCGGAGTTGCCTGCACTCTTGCTTCCCAATGACGCTGTCACAACAATGCTACTGGCATTCAAAGCCCTTGGGGGCAACTTGTGCGCCCTGCGACGAAGGGCGCCTTGAGGCCTGACCGGAGAATCGGTGTGGACGATATCAGTCCCTTTATAGTGTTGCTTCAGTTTCTGGGTGACAATGTCTCTCAGGAGCAGTGCAGACTTGTGCTCCCTTGTCCTCCTGGAATAGAACACCAGCGAGTTGTTTACGAGGAGCAAAAGATCTCGGAACACTTCGGTGGAAGATGTTACGGCTAGGCTCGATATTCTTGATCTTATGGTGTGAAAATCCATGTGTTGGCGGATTAATCTCTTGTATCTTCCTCTCTTCTGTGACAGATGAGTATAGAACTTGTCACAGTCAGACGCATGTTTTTAATATTCTTACTGCATCACATGACCAGTCATAGAGTTCCTAGCGACAACATGGGTATCAGACAGATCATAGACAGATCATACAGCTGCATTGGTAGAGGTATCTAAACTTGACAGGGTAATAAGAATTCAGAAGTAGGATTCAAGTTAATTGAAGTAGGATTTGTGGGCAAACATCGAATTATGCATCGAATCTAAACATCACCTGGCAATTGAGTCGGCGATAGAATATGTTGGCACTCTTGTGCTCCACGACACAATCGAAGATCCTCATTAGATCATTGATAGTCTCCTTCCTCCGACCTTTACGACTCTGAGAATCCGTCAAAACATTATCCGGGCTGATGAATTCGCTTTCTCCTACACTCCCTTCTTTAACTTGCACTACACAACTCTTCCTTTTTCTCAGACCTCTCTTCTTCTTAAGGAAGCCTCCTTGACCTCTGCATAGATCCTGGAGCTCCATATCAATCTTGCGATCCTTGTCTCGCTTAGACGACTTGGGAATACGTGGCTTGGTCTCCTTCCCTTCAGCCGAAACTGAAAGCTGAACACAACCATCTGATGAGGAGTTAGCAGAGACTTCTTGAGTGAAGCTATCTGAGAGTGCGCCTTCCGGTGTCTGTCTTTGATATGATTTAGCTCCATATGAGTTCTGAACTGGTACAACCGATACTGTTCGGCTGGAGTCATATTCGACGTTGGAATAAGGTCCGCCCTCTGCCTGGAGATATTCGAGCTTTGATTCCAGAGTCCTGACAGAGATAAGCATGAGTCTATAATCAAAAAACAGCAGAATGACAGACAGATGATGTTCCCTTGTTGGACTCGCCATATATCGATTCTATTTCTCGCTCAAAAACGATTCTTTTGGTGTCAAAAGGCGAGCATTGATGCGCACAAAATTTGGATAGTTGAAATCACAGGGTTCTTCCAAAAACAAAGCGGGCCGAGTTAAATTCATATATTGATGTAACCTCCTACTCAATCTAGAATTCAACAGATTTCGGGTAACAGCAGTTCTTACACATTCCATGTTCTTAAATTTCCCTTCAAAAGCAATAGATGCACAAGGACAAGCAAGTCGATAAAGTGATCCAGAAGACAAGATAAACCAAAAAGATCAGATGGCTGACCCAATGGAGCTTTCGGATTGCTCTAAGGCCCGCCTCAACTCCTCCATTCGCTGTTCTCGCAATTCGTCGAACCAAGCTCTAAAATAGAAACAAGAAAAGCATGAGTCGACAATCAAATAGCAACCGTAATGGCGATGAACTCGGTCCCCAGCTTGTGAAGTCTCGAAGAATTACGATGCTACTACTTTTACCAATTGATGAAAGGCTCACAGACCAGCAAATGTCTCTCCAATCCATCAAAAATGTCATTACAGCTCTTACATAATAACCATCGCTACCACCCACCGCTTAAGAATGCAGAAACAAGGATGGCATCACGACGTCCTTTGAGAAAGAAAAAGAGCTCTACTTACGTGCGCCCCGAGAATCGCCGTTGCAGCTCCTCATACCTGGCTTTGCAAACCTGCATTACAACGTTGAATTTACGTTTAGTATGTGGCTAGCAAATGCATTGACAGGATTGCAGAATATGATAGAACTTTTGCACCAGTAGAAGGATAGACAATGCACCTGTGGGTTATTCAATCTACACCTTCGGGTTATTCAATCTACACCTTCATCTAAGTTTTATGATGTAATTATCCATGAATCTATTAGTTGATCTAAGTTTTTGCATTTGCTATAACTCTTGTTGTTTCTTTAACGCAATAGACATGCAATACTATACATAAGGAGCAAATAGAAAGTACATGTGCTAATTCGGTTCTTTTTAAAAAAAATTCAAATTTGCTAATACATCATGATGTTCAACAACAAAAAATAATGTGGGAGATGAAAAGAAAAAAGTGAGATAGGGAAAATTTTGTACAAAATCCCCCTGACTTTTGCTCTTGACTATTATACTGTACCTCAAACTTTCTTTGTGCTAATTCGTTAACCCTCCAATTTTTTTTCCGTCGGCTTGTGCAATGCATGTGATTTTTAAAAGATAAAAGTGTATTTTATTCCATTTTTAAGAAATAAAATAAAATAAAACATAAACAATTGGAAATGTAAATATTGAAAATAAAATTAGGCGAAAAGATTCTTTTAAGTTTGTTGAACATATTCAGTTTAATAGAACTAAACAAGAGATTTTAAGAAATAGAGTAAACACAAATTAATTAATCACAAGAAAATCTCAATAACAAAAAGTTCAGATGAAAATAATTAGTTTCTCATTATGTATTTTTAAATGGTTGATTAATATAAAAATTATCATCTGATAAAAATATTTTTATAAAAACATAAAGAGAAATGATGTTCATAACCCAACAAAGGAAATGATTAACAAAATCTAAGGTGATTTTTAATAATTTCATTGATCGGTCAATTTTACATCGATTAAAAAATACGTAATTAGTATCCAATTTTTGGAATTTGACCTTTCTGTTATTAAGTTATTTTTCCTTTTTAATTACTTAATTGTGTTTCTTTGTCTTAAAATATCTTATTTAGTTTTAATATTTTATTCATCAAAATTTTACAATATTTTTATTTTTAATATTTTTAAACAGTTTTCTCTACTACTAATATTTCAGATAACTTTTTACATTTTTTCTCATTTTTCACGCAATTAAGGTAAAAGAAAATTTTCTTCCAAAAAACTAAAATAAAAGTACACCTCTTCTCCTACAAAGTCATGTGAATCATACATCATGAAGGAAATAACAAATGAGAGTTTTCCCACTTTTGGCAACTAGTCCCAAATTTTTATCAAGAAATCTAATACTAATTTAACATAGATTCACAACGAAAAATAAAAAGGGAAATACAATCCAAACAGGAAAAAGGCCAAATAAGGAAATATAGTATTTCCTTTTTAAATGGTTTCTTCTTGGATGAGCATCATCAATAGGTCCCCTCAAAAATAGAAATCAAATTATATTTTTTTTTCTTTATTTTCATTTATCTTCCTTATTGGTGTACACAAGCTAAAATGACATGGCAATTGCACTCTTAACTAGGAAATCAAAGAGAGAGAATTCCCAGGCAACATCATGAGTTTGGTAAACCCTAAAAAGTACAGAAATCACATGGTAACATATTTGTTTCCACAGGAGCTAAGGGAAGAGAGGAGGGTATAGTTTTGACCTTAGGGGTGATTTCACAAGGCCAGACGATTCGGGTTCGGAGCTCCGACGCGACCCGGTCCCAATCTCCGGTCCCGTGCCGGAGCACGGCGCCTCCGAGCAGGAGCTCGTCCCACGTGCTCCACCTCCCCGTCTCCATCGTCTTCGACATCAATACGCGCGCTCCGCTACAAAATATCCTCTAGTTCCTGTTCTCCAATTTTATATGCCCCGGCCCTGGTCGGCACCCGAACAACAAAACCCGACTGTTTCCTTCGAATCTGTGATCGGGTGAATACATATCATCATTATGCAAAGATCATTCGAGACCTGTCCGGCTCCAGACCAGCCTTCTTAAAAACCTTGAGACTCAAATTTTCGAACCTCGAGTCTCAAAAGGGTTGACAAAGCTTTACAAGACAAAATAAAATAAAAATTCTGAAAGAGGAAAGCAGGTTTCTGGAGAGAGAGAGAGAGAGGTGAAGGTTATGTGATTCTGGGTTTTGAGACGAGAGCTATGTGATTTTGTTTTTATTACCTTTTTCTAGTTTTTCCTTTCTTGGAGGATAAGTTATTGGTGTTCCATGGCTAAAGGTTGTTAAATTCAGTTATCTATTTTGGGAATCTGTCAACAGAATGACAAGAAAGAATTAGAAGGATTTTAAAGAGTATATATATATAATATTATATATGTATTATTTGGAATTTTGCTACTATGGAATGGATGGCGTCCATTGTCATTTTCTATGAAACTCTTGCAATTCATGTTAATCATGCATCAGTTTTAATCAGTTGTTCATTCAATCTATTTTCCCTAGTGTTTTCGGGTTCATAATGGTTTCTGCGAATCTATAACAAAAACACATTGCCGAATCGATTGCAGCAACTCGATCGCATCTTGTTTTTAACTAACTGTTCAACATTAAGTACAAAAAGAAGTGAAAACCTCTCATAAAACTAGGCATTGTGATCTTCGAATGATACTTTTGGCATTAATCATTTGGGGATGTGATCAAGTTTGTCATCCTCAGGTTCACGTAGAGAGCAGTAATTGAACATTAACCAGTCAATTTTATCTAAGAGAATGGTTTAGTTGATGGTTCCGGTAGCGTGCACCGACCTGTGTCATCGGATTTGTCGCCTCCGATGACAGGGTCCCAGTAGACTCTAACCGACACCATAGATTCCGGAAGTCACTTCAAGAAAGAAAGTGAAATTGCAGCATCAGCCAGGCGATGTTTCTCTGCTATGCTCCTCAGATACACCACATCTTTTAGACTCATTCTCCCTGCTTAAGCTGAAGACACTCAAAATCCTTGTGGCTCACCACCTTCTTTGAACTCACTTTTGCATGATCCTTCAGCAATGGACCCTATGCGTCAAGGATCAACGTAAAAACTATAGTGATTCGGTGAGTTAAGCTCTGATCTTTAATGGAGGCTTCCTCATGATAAGACACGATTGCACCTTCATTTCACAGTGAAATTGTAATAACTAAGATGCAAAGAAGAGGGAACTCTTTCAGTTATGATGAACAAAGTGGATTTTTACTATACGAGCGAGAAGTACACATGAATTACACGGGAGCGAGAAGTACATATGAATTACACGAGGGTGGATAGAAGATACAGAAGATACACCGTACTACAGAATCAAAGAATTGAGAGCCTACTCTTTCGGAATAACATGGGGTCATGCCCCGAACAACGCCTCTCGAGTCTTCGAGATTAATTTCCCTCCACGTAGTGCTTGGGCATTTGCCTCATGAGAAACCAAGCAAAACTGATCGACTGAAGCAGCAAAATCGGTAGCCGGAAAGCCAAACTCCAAGTTAAGGAAAGATGGTGGCCATATACATGAGTGCTCTGTTAGACGTCATCCAAACTGGACTCTGCAAGTAAGCAGAAAAGGGATGCAGATGGTATGGTCCATTAGCATTGTTGAAGGACTAGATTCAATTCCTGAGCACTTCTTGCAATTAAACCACCTCTCCTGCAATAGAAGCAACAGAGAAGTTTATGTCCTAAGTCCATATGGGAATCCATGAATAAGCAAAGGCCATTCTCTAGTTTCAATTATAAAATATATAAAAAGGAAAAGAGAAGCAAATGAAATTTGTCTGGTGACATTACGCTTTTGCCTTAAGAGTACCAGGTTCAAACCGATCATATGGGTGCATCAGAACTAAAACTTGCCCTTTAAGGTGCAACTTATCATTTCGAAGTTCAAATTACTGATTCCTCACAGATTTGAGTTGGTCATACATGGTTGACAAGTCTCTCAATATAACCATTTTCACATATCTGGATATGGTGTTGACATTGCCGAACAAGATCCCATCATCATAACAAAGTGTTAAGCATATAATCTGAAGCCACACTGCTCATGAATTCATTAACCAAACTCCAAAGATAAGACATCTTGCAATACTGTAGAAAAAAAAGATGGTCCTGATATCTATGAAACAGTGATTACACATTTTCCAAGTTAAAAGGGATGACATAAACTTCATCAACAACTCCCAACATGCCTACCTCACAAGTATAGGTAAAAATTTTTGGATCTTTTGCAGCTCTGTAAAACACTGGTTGCAGCACTCTAGCCTGAGATCAAGTATTCAAACCTGTCAGTACCCAGCACCAAGAAAACAGCCAAATGAGAGATAGAAAGTGCCCAAGTCCATCAAAGAAAAACCTTTGCTCAGCGTGCAGATCAACACCAACAGTCGGAGGTGCAGAAACTGTCGAGTGAACTACTGAACCAAAAACAGCTACAAGCTTCAGTAGCATCTCGAGAGACACGCATGTGTGCCTGTAAAATTCAGAAAAAGAAAAAGGTCAAATCATTTAGAGGATGAATTGCTACCCAATCCAGAGACTTCCTATTGCTAAAAAATGTACATGATCTATATAAAGGATTTCAGTGATACTGCTGATTGAAATGACTAGGCATCAACCATTTCTTTGAAGCAATAAACAAAGAACTTTCAGCACTAGATTTTTAATATAAAAGAACAAATCGAGAGATCATTGCATCATGAAACCTTCGGTAAATAAACAAGTTAAGGTATCAAAGGTCAAATACTCATAAGACTGACAAATTCATGCTAAGTTCTGAAAATACAATAACTAATGCTGCAGAATCATGTCATCACTCCATTAAATATAATATGAGCATTCATAACTCCCATTAGATGGTAAAAACACCATTTCAAACAGATCACTATCGCTAGCAACATAACTAAGCTGACCAGCATACATATATAACCACATTACCTTTCTACCTTGCTATCCAATAAACCCACAAGCACCGGAAGCAAGCAAGAAAATATATCTAAGTTCAGCATCTCCATTTTTTCCATAAGAATGCTGACTACATCTGCTTGCACCTGCATTAGCATCACAATCATGTCTCAGAAACATAAAAGAAATTATCACATATCTGGGATCTTAGGATAAACATGCATATGACGATACCCACAGCATGATCTGGCAACCTCCTCAATGCGTTAATAGCACCTTTCATATCTTTCCTTTCAAAGAAATGCCGGACTACCTGGAAATACAAGAGAAAATTGTCAAGGCAACTACCAAGTAGAAGTGCAGATAACAAAGTAACATATAGTCAGTTAAAAATGCCAATTTTTATGACTTCTGAACTGTCCATTCAATGACTAGATTTACGCATTAGAATTTAGAAGCATTAAGTCATCACACTTTGCTGCAACTGGTATACCTTCTGCTAATACTATGTCTTCCAAGCATTAGAAATGGTGCTAAAATAATTACAACCCTTAGTAGCAGACCTAACCCTACCCAGCAAGTTGTACAATTGTGGTGGGGAATAACATACTAGCTATTAGATGAATAGCTACAGTTTAAGGAAGCCAACATACAAAATGAAAGTATACAGTGACATGCAAAGTACAAATTAGCCTTGCTCAACTATGTAAACATTCAGAAACAGCTAAATTACCTGTAGTTTTGTCAAGCGAGAACGAAGAGTACTTAAGAGAACTTCATGATTTCCCAGTAGAAGTTCAGTGACATCCTCATTGTTAACAGAGTCTGACTGCCTTCCCATTGATTGAGGTTCCCCTCTCTGTAAGTTGAAAACATGATAAGCAACCGAGGAAACAAAACACACTATCATGAACTCAATGCTTGCTACTTAAACCATTTCAAAAGGGTTAAAGTTCTACCGTTGTCGTTGGAGGTATAGAGTGAGGGGGCACATTATCTAGCAGGTTCTCCACATGGTTAGATAACTGTCTCCTTTCAACCCTCTCAATGGAAACAGTTGATGCTTCATCGGTCGATAGTCCTCTTCGAGGAACCATTACAATGGTTGTATCATCTGTACTTTTGAATTTGTCTCTTTTTCGAACACTGCGAACAAGAGCTGAGGGTGCTCTATCCTCCCCTGTTGATGCACGAGAAGAGAAACTAGTTGCCTTATCTTCACTCACATTCAATCCACCTTTGATTTCCAAATCCTCTATTGAAAAAGCAGATGTTTTGCTTGATTCATCTGTTGGTAGTTTTCTTTGAGGAGCCATTACCAGGGATCGACCTTCATTACTTCTAAATTTGTCTCTTCTGCGGAAGTTGCGAATAAGAGTAGAGCGTTTGCCATCCTCCTCTGACACTGTTTGAGAAGACAAACTAGTTGCCTTATCTTCATTGACATTTAATCCATGATGAATTTCCAAGTCCTCAACCGGCAATGGAGGAGTTTTACTTGATTCATCAGCTGATAATTCTCTTTGAGGAGCCATTACAGTTGACTGATCTTCAGTACCACGAACAAGAGTAACAGGTGTTCTATCCTCAGTGGTTACCATATGAGAAGATATGCTCGTTGCCTTTTGTTCAATGATGTTTAATCTGTCACTCTTTTCCATGTTCTCTGCCAAAGAGGGAGGGGTTTTATCCGACATGGGTTTTTCAGGTGTATCAATTGATTGATCTTCAGTGCTGTTCAATTTTTCTCTTTTTTCAAACTTCTCAACTAAAGTGCGTGTCCTGCCTGGCACAACTGCAACTGCCAAAACCAAAATTGAAGGGAAAAGGTCAGTTTTATTCAATAGTTCCTAGGAGTTAAACCTAATAGGAAAGCAGTAGCTAACCTCCATTGACAAACTTGACAGAGCTGATTCCTACTTTGAAATTGACAGTTTGGTCACCTTGAACACAATAACAAATCTATGTCAGCAGATTTTCAGATCTAGTACACAAAATGGCATCCGAGTCTCTGACAAAACTATTCAGCTATGGCATAAATACTTTCAAAAGAAGCAACTGCTGTATCTTTACCAAGCAAATTTATGGATTGACTAATTCCTAGATATGTTTTCATACTTCTAATCTCCAATGTAAAATCAGTGCACAGGCCAACGTCATGAACAACCATGGTCTCAGAGCAATAGTTACCAGCAATGCAAAATCGACATTTTTGTTGAACTGCAGAAACTGTTATAGCAATGATTTGCATTAGATTCTTTAGAGAAAATGAAAAGTATGGAAAACACTATTGTAACAATTTTCCCATTAGTCACTCATTGGGTAATAAGCACCGCAAAAAATATTGTTATGCAGAGTTGTGGAGATGACCCAATGAACCATCAATATTCACGAGAAATTGCTTACACTTTTCTGTTTTAGGTGTCTGCAGTGGTAGCACCTTTTCAGTTTCCGCAGAGACATCATTGATGCTCAAATGATTGGCTTCACAGCCATCTCTTGCTTCATCTTCAGGTGCAACTTTGATCTTCGAAAATGAATCTACAAGACTTTCAGAACCACTTTTTGTACAGTTAATTACTCCACTTTCAGCACAAGCTGATAACCGGTCAACATCATATTTGGTGCTCGATGGCCTCCTTGAATGAGCAGGCCTGAGCAACATCCCAGGTTTAGTCCTTGAGAAAGTAATAGATTCTCTTCGAGATGAGTCCTTTCCATCGGGACTGTCCCTACTAACAACTTTAGGTACAGTATAAGATTTGCTAGGAATATGCCCACTTGATTCATCTGGCTTTTCTGTTACTGAACTCTGCCTCTGTAGTGTCAAATTAGGGGTGTCCTCAAAATCCAGCGGTTGAATCACTTTTGCAGAGTTTGTGGTATTAACACGCTGTGAAGAAACAGGATTTCCACTAGCAGCTGCACAAAGAAGATGGAGCAACACATCAATAACAAGACAAACTACCTTAGGATGTAAACCAGTGTTCAGAAATAATTCATGCACTACATGAGTATCCGAAAAGAAGCTCCATCTGTAAAGGCGGGGAAAGTAATGTCTTATACTAGTATTGCATTAAAAGTACTCTTAAATGATCCAGGATCCAAATCATCTCACATCTCATCAAAGAACCATCGACCAAGTGGGAAACTAAACACCCTAAGGGAGTTAACCAATGATGCCACTGAAAACCAGCAAATTCCAGGAAGAGGATGGGCAGGATTCAAGTCTTTGGCATAAAGAAACTCTCTGCCAGAAGGCATCAATGATTGAAGATGCAGCTTTGCAAAGTCAGGCTCTCAGAGTTTCATATACTCATGAGCAACAGACGAAAAGAAAACCAAGTTCAAGGACTACTTATCCTTTACACAAGTTACAATCTGTCTCTGGTTCAAGATCAAACTTCTTCTGTGAACTCCGACAACTAGATAGCAAGTTGCTGAGGAAAACCTTATGTGTGAAAACATTTATGGCTGGCAACAGATTAAAACAAGAGAAAAATATGACTGTCCACTTTGCCTAAGGTACTTTATGGTGAACCCAATCACGCTTAATACTATTGTGACAGACACTCACAATTTCAAACTACTTTTGATATGCAGCCCGAGTCTTCTTCCTGACCCTCATCTGATGAGCACCGTATATCTACATTCTATTCAGTAGTATGGGCCATTAAGCTTCCATTACTTTGCACAGGACCATGTGTTAGCATATTGGTATATGAATTTGATAGTATGATAAAAGTATACAAAAATCCACTTACTATCCACATATATATTCTTTATCTCTTTAGTGTCATAATCCGGAGAGGCGCAGCGTAATGAAGTTGATCTTATGGCGGTCCCTACTTTAGCTGAGGAACGACTTTCTTGGTGTTCAATTTCATTATCCCCACAATCTTTCTGCTGAGGCTTTATATTAGTTCCATAAGGCTCGATAAGCTGAAAAGAGGATGTACCATAATCAGAGAAAAATCCATCTGAACTAATGAACTTCTATAGGAAAAGCCATCTCTACAGGAAAAAAGGGTAATGGAATTCTAGTGTAGGAAAGATGAAGGTGACTAGTAATTACCGATACATCTGCTACCCAAACACCAACAGAATTTTGGTAGTATGAGCAACCCAAGAATTTTCCGTCGTGAATACAAAGATCAGCAAGGGTTAACCATCCCATGTCAACAGCGTCATGGCGGATTACAGGCTCCCATGAGTAAACCTACATTTACCAAGCAAGAAATCACATGCCAGCATCTTCCAACACATGATAAAATTCATGATTAGGATGTTTCAGACCTTTAAGCTATCCTCCAAACCACAGAATAAGGTCCTCCCATCAGGATGGAAGGCAATTGAACGTACTCCTGTGGCCTGAAACAAACAATTAAATTCAGTCACGAAGGGAAACCCAGTAGTGTTCAGGACTCTATGATCATCATAAAAGATGAGAGATTCTCGGGATTTAGTTTAAATACAAGCATCTCAATTAAGAGGAAAAATTCCAGGTAAGTTTTCACCTATAAAACACAGGACAATTTGCAACTTATCTCTATGAAATATTCTGACCCCAAAAGCAGGGAGTATCCTAAATAACTAAATGATATTGTTAATTGCAAGAAACATAACAATTAGATACCTCAGGTCTGGAAGATCCAATTAGTTCAAATGTTTCCAAGTCCCAGAATTTAACCGTTCTATCTGCCGAACCTGGACAAGGAATCTGTATTAGATTACTGGAAACTAGAAGTAAGGACAAATTCAAAAGAATATTTACACTGTCCAGCTTGTAAGAAGGAAGAAACAACGAGAATGCAAATGAAATAAACTGAATTTCGCACATAAGAAAGATACTAGTAAACAATGAAAAAGGATTGGTGAGTTATAATAGCTAGTTGGATTGACATATGCAATTACATGTTTATTCATCCAAAGGTCAAATGCAGATGGCATTAATATATTCAGGAGACATTAAGTATTTCAGGAGCTTCTATCACAAAAAGCCACACATTTAAGTCCAGATATCATGCATTACTGAATAATTATTAAGTCCTATTGACGAGTGCCATAAGGCAACTCAATATGTACCTAAAAACTGTTCCTATAATTTTTATAATGCACATGAAAGTATATCGAGTTTGAAACATATTCTTGTAGTATGTCATAACAAAAACACAATTTCAAAAGCATTATACACACTCAGTAACAAGTCCCCTAAGGGCACTCTTTACATAATCCTAAGTATAGTGCTCAAGGTTGTCCATCATCATGTTAAACAAATTATGCTTAATAATCTCAGAACCAAAAGCAATTTTTAATGAAATGAATGCATTCAACAAATCTTAATGTGACAGTTACCTGTAGCAAGGAGGAACTCCAAGGGATGGAAATCCATAGATCGGATATGATTTTCATGGAACTTAAAATCATGCAAAAGCTTTCCAGCAGTTAGATCCCACACCTGTATGAACAATCAAATGCTTTACTTAATAAAGGAATAGAGCAATCTTGCCAAAGGCTACGCCTCACAGGGTAACCAATTTACCTTCACAACATTATCATGTCCCCCTGAAACAACCCATCGACCATCAGGAGAGAATCTGATGGTGCTAATGCCTCGAGTATGACCCTTGTACGTGTGTATACATCCTTTCTTCCTGATATCCCAGATCTTTAGATTTGTGTCAGTGGAACCAGATGCAAAGAATTCTCCAAATGGATGGAATTCCATAGCGGTGCAATTGGATCTGTGTCCAGTAAGACCACGAACCACTACGCTTCAAGAGTAATTAAAAGTGAATTGATACATACTAACAAACAAAAATGATGCTGCCATGTATGCAATGGACTCTCACTTGTGATCAAGTGGGTACATATCTAGGTTTCTTATTCAAACATTTGAGTATGGACTCTTGCTTGTGATCAAGTGGGTACATATGTAGGTTTCTTTTTCAAACAAGTGATGACTCAAATGCTCGACTATTGAACAATTTAATCAACTTACTCTTTGCTTCTTCCAAGTCCCACAGCTTAATGACACCAGAAGAAGCTCCAGCAAGAACCAACACTTCCGCAGAATCAAAGGCTACAGATTCTACAGGATTTGTATGACCACAAAGGCTCTGCATTGTTGAGCATAAAAACATTATTAATCATTCTTGTAAGCAGACGTCGCCTCCACTAAATTCGCTCTTCCAAATTTTAGGTAATCAAATTAGTTTTCAGTTTTCGCAAGATGAACTACAGTTACAGAGAAGGATATGACTGCAATTAAGATTTAGCATAAGCACTCATTCTGCCTTATACAAGTAACCACAGAACTAGTTACTTAAGAAGTAACCTGCCAAATTTGCACTACAGAGAAAAGATTAGAATAGCCCAAAGAATTCATTTAGCAGCACATCAATTAGTAGAAAAAGGAAAGGCAAGATAAAATGCTAACTCAACCAACCATCAAGGAATTTGGTTTGCCGATGGCCCAAAGATTGACTTTGTAGTCATCTCCACCAGTAAGAAAAAGCCGGCATGCCTTCTTTCCGATACGGAGACAGTTGACATTCGACGAATGGGCCACAAATTCCTCTGCACAAAATCTAAGTCAAAGGAAACAACTCCACCCAACAAGCGATGCATCCCTTTATCCACCACACAAAAACTGAAAATCTCATGGGAAAAGCATACTAATAATCGAGACTATCACCTGGGCCACCGGATTTAGAAACATGAGTATCTTAATTTCCTAATGAAGACTATAGCAGCCTTTGGTAGGATAAGAACTACCCTTAACACAATCTCCTGGCATTGTCGAATCTTTTTAGTTATACATTTCCTCCCAGCCCCCCAGTCAATAGCATGATAAACACATCCTACTTTTCAAAAGATTTCCCAAACACACCCCACCCACCATGAATTTTCTGACTGCAAAAAAAAAAAAAGAGAGAGGCTATCTTTCTATTTACTGACCCAGAGAAAGACTTACTTCCTCTGCCACTCTGAAATCAAATCTCACATCCGGAGCAAATTGCAAAAGCGCATCGAACTATGGCGACTTGCCCACGAGCTTAAAACGCACACAGATCTCTCCAGAACCAAAAACTCAACACTACAGCACCCGCAAGAAGGAACTCGCGTCATCCACGACCACCTCAAAAAGCTCGAACAAGAAGAGCGGAACCCACAAAACAAGACAAGCCAATTCAAAACACCACGAGAAGGATACGCAGCTTGTAACCCCGCTTGGACATCTTCCGCCGCCCAGGGAGCTAAGACCCAGAACCCAGAACAAGATTCAGCCGACGCCCCCCGCGCTCGCGAACCAGCCGGAACCCAGATTCTCCAGCTCAACGGAAGCTCTTGAATTTGGGACACACGCGACGCAAAGTCACGCTCTTCCGGACGAACGCGAGAGATGGGGATCGGATTCACAGATTCGGAAGGAACAAAGAACGAAGGAATCGCAAGGAATTCGCCGCGTGAGATTTCAACAGTGCGAGGCGAGGAGGGGAGCGTCGCGAGGACGAAAGGCGCTTTCTTGGTTGTCTCTGCTTTTGTTGAGGAAGACAAGAGTCCTGGTCACTGCTGCGTGCCTGAACTCCTTCAGACCATGATTGAGGCAGTTTCGGAGTTTCTTGAAATGACGGGATTGCCCCTGGAATTTTTATTTTTTTTCCTTGGTTTTCCAAGGCCACCAAAATTGAAAATTATTTAATTTTTGAAATAAATTAACTAATTGGAGGAAAATTGGGTGACGTGGATTTGGATTTTCTCTGTTCCTTTTGTTTTATTTTTCTGGTTTGTTCTTTTCGTTAGACTGGTGCACGTCGGTCGGTGGACGAGATTTTTTCTAGTTTATTTATTTATTTATTTGGAAAGTAACGTTTCTAAGCAGCAAATAGAATATAATCTTGGATATGAAGTAAACTTTTTAGATGTACCATACTTTTTTGAGTCATTTGAGATCTAATTCTCTAATTTTCCTTTGATAGAAGTTCCGATTTACATCCCTTTAGTTTTGTGCTTTCTCCCGATCTAAGTCCATGTACCTCTGATTTGACTGATAGAGTCATTCTATTTACATAAATTTATAATTATATTTTTCTAGCCAGATATAATTGAGGTGGCTATTGAACTTTTTTCTTTTGTCAATCTTACTCTATTTTTACTTTAATATTCATTTTTTATCTCTTTGTAGGACATGAGAATTACAACCCATTCTTAAAATTAAATTGTCATCATCTTAATCTCTTTGAGAATTTTGACTAGATGTAATTGAGGTGGTCATCGAACGTTGCCTGTGCATGATGTGGAAAAGCTATTTCTAATGTGAATGCTTGTGTGGCACCACGTTGGAAAATAAGAAAAAATGGAAAAGGGTCGCTCCCTCTATGCTCTGCCTGATCTTCCTCCCTTCCCTCAAGCTTCAGCCACTCAAATAACTTTCATAGCCACGTTTGTCTTTGTTGGCATACCGAGCTAATTTATTGAGCCGCCTAATGAACAAATAAATTCAAGAAAAAAATTAATTGTGAAAATTCCGAGAATTAGAAAATGATAGATGGAGTTCATTCAAGTTGTGCAAACACTAATCTCAAAAATAAATTTTCACCATTCAAGTGTGCAAAAGGTACAAATACGCGATTATCTTTCAAGATTCAACTAAGCTTATGATTAGCACACACTTCATATGCAATCAAAAATGGGGATGATGAGTATGTAGAACTAATAGAGCAAGTAATAGAACATGGTGTTTTGTATGTTGTTTTAGGCATATAGAACGATGAGGAACAGGTCGATAATATTGCATAGAGACAATCACTTTATGCTAGGGGATTTTATTTATTGTGACGGAAATTTTCCTTTAAAATATATAAATTCAAAAATCGCAAAATTTTAATAATTTTTTGGACTAGGTAGAGATGCGAGCTAAGACCCAGATGAATGGATCAAACATAGAATTCGCCACGTGTAATATTGAATTTGTGTCATGCATGTATATCAATTCGCTGCCTAATCACCAAGCTCATCCATAGAGTTTATCAAGGAATATTTAATAATAATGTTCCCATCATTTTGAACAAAAAAGCAAAATGAATCCGAGAGGGTTGGTGACTAAATTTATGCAATTCAATAATTTTTATCATTTTCTGCTCTTTTTAGGGGGAGGAATTATATGTGTGTATATATATATATTGATGAGGAAGGAAGTATCTTGGCTGTGTATCAGCAAGAGAGATTCACTCAAATGCCGATGATATCTTGGGTTGGCACGAATGGCGGTGTGGCTGATTGAATTATTATAATTTAGACTTGCAGAAACCGATAAAATTTCAAATAAAAAATAACCAATAAATTTTTAAATAAAAAAAAAATTAGCTGAGGACAGGTGTCAGTGGGTCAACGCTGTATCTATCGTCAAAGACACATTAAAATCCCCCCAAAAAATTAATAATATTTATATTTTTTTCTGCATTATATGAAGTCAGTTGCTTCGCGATTCCATTAATTGCCAAGCCTCTCTCTCTTTCAAAGAATGACCAAATGAAAGGTCGAGTTACCTAACGCTAACTGCCGCTAACATGTCTTTTCTCTTCTTCAATATCGAAAAATAAATAAATTATTTCATTAAATAAAGATTCCTTAGGATAAAAAAAAAAAAAGAGTCTTTTTCCCTTCTCATTGAATCTTTAGGTATAACCACCTGTCGGTTCATAAATTAACTGCCCAATTAACTCTTTTGATGGCATCGTTTGGCCCAAAACTCACCAAATTGGGAAAACGTATTTTTGACTTTTTCTGAAATCTAGACTCTATTTATTTCTCAAAAATAATATGTTTTAGAGGCTATTTAAAAAAATTATCAATTATATCTGCTACAAAAATTCATGAATGGAAAATATTTTTATCATCCAAGAAAATATGTAGACATAATTATCATGGGTGATGAAAATATTTTTGTTGACTAATTATTTTAAATAATACAAATGTTCATTTATAGAAAAATATTTTTCTAATCATTTATTTTCCGTTAAACAAATGAGACCGAATGTATACAAGAATCAATTCCATGAAGATGATTAGGAGGCAAATTCTGTGCTTAATCCCCCTATTTTGTGAAGACCCATATACATATACGTATACATATATATTTACCCTTTTTCTCTGGCTTTCAAGAAAAGTTGGGCATGAAACTAATTTGAACTGAAATTGGCCAAACATGAACTTTTTTACCCTCTTAACAAGAGAAATCCATGCCTTTAAAATGATTTTTTTTTTTGTTATAGTTTTATGAAAGCTACATAAGTCATTGGAGGCATGTTGCTAGTTTATTTCACGCGAACGTTGCTTCGTGTAAGAATGACTTGGGATGATGGGTGTCGGGATGCTAAATTATTCTCGTCCCCTCAAAATGCTTTAGAGAGTTTTAGCTTAATAGTCTCGGAAAGGGGCTTAGCAAGCATAGCTCGCTTTATTCCCTAATCCTTTCTAATGGACTTTGTGTCCATGTCTCTCGACACACAATAACTCATGATTGGCTCGTATCCCTAATTCTTTTTACCCGGTGCTATAAATACCCCCGTTATTTCTCTCATTTGGACGACGTTTTGACGTCCGAACATCTAGATTTTAGTAGTCATACTAGCTTCGGCAGCGAATCGCTAAGAAAACTCTCCAACTAGTAACTAGCCACTCTTCCCTAGAATCGCCCACTCCTCCTCGCACGCTCTCTTTACGTCCTTTCGCTTTTGGTGTTATCGTTGTGCGACGCTAACTCTTCCTCGAGACTCACTAATCTCAAGAAAAAAAAAAACTTTTGACTAGGGATGCAATCTTCTTCCAATTTACTTTCTTGGGTCTTGTACGGACGGAATCGAACACTCCCAAAAGAAAAAAATAAAAAAGATAATCTGTTATGACTAGATAGTAAGTTAAAGAAAAAAACTTAAAGCCGTGAAAAGGGATGGTTTTTTTTTGTGGTATATATAGTTTTTTTTTCCCACAAAACAAGATGATAAATGACACTGTGCACCCCCGGTCCGTACATCATCAATGCATGTCCCGGTTCGAACATACATACTCCGCCGTTTTTTGACCTCTGTAATGATAGGTTTGATTCCTCCACGCATTCATGAATCGATTTATGAGATCTCTTGACATTCGAAATGCCCGAATTATGAGGAAATACGCTCACGTTGGAGCGTGGAGCTCAATCGCCACCCTTATAGGGCATGCTTTCTTTGACCATAAATGATTTTCCGTTAATTAATCATTTTCAACTAATCAAATGAGTGAAAGTTCATAAAACTAATTTACAAAAGGAAAAAAAAATTCACTCGAACAAACACACCCTTAATCGGCTTGACAAGAACAAGTTGAGCAGCCATTCCCATTTCCAATTGATGGGTTCATGCTCAGGCTAATGAAAGATTCTAATCTAATTATGGCCCCAAAATGTTACAAAAATAAAAAAAAGGAAAAAAAAAAAGAGAGAAGAAAATACACCCTAAGTTTTTCCCTCCCAAGTTAATTTAGATCAGCTTATGTTCCAATGCTAACTTTTGTACCCATGTAGAAAATTTAATTCAAACTCACACGATACATCTCGAAGTTATGTTTGCTCTCATTATAGATATTGTGGAGTACAAAATTTGACATTATGTCTTTCTTATCAACTCTACTAATAGGAAAAAGAAAGTATGTAATGACAACAATTGTGAAGGGCTGGTAAATCGTAATTGGAAATAGGGCGATAGATAGTATTGGGGGTGCTATGAGTGCATGAACATTACCACGTAAAGGTGACTCAAAGGAAATTACATTGGATGGAACCTAGAGAACGAGAAAGTTGCATGAATTAAACGAGATAGATTATTAATCTAAGAAGCAACAAGGGCATAAAAATAAAATGTCTTAGAGGCTTAGTACTTTAGTGAAAAAGAAGAGGAGAGTAATGAATATTCAAGACTTGAGAAGGAGCCAAAGAAGTCATTATAGATTTAGAAGCATCACAAGCAAAAATGAGAGAAGACACTAGCATGATGTGTTTACTTTATTTCCTCTTTACTCATGTTCTCAGAGACCACAATGATCTTCTGTCCCCCCATAGGCCTGTCTACCATCCACAACATGTGCAAGCAACATGGTCCCCTCTTTTGCTCTCTGCTAAACACAGGCTTTAATCTCCTTTGTCTCCACCTTCATTTGTCCTTTTCTTGGGTTTAAATCTGTTGTCTGCTCCCTCTGATATCTAGTTTTGTTGTTTTTCATTTTTCACCTTACAAAACATGTAATTCTTATGAAAGATGCCTAATGATATGCAATAATTATAACTAACATGAGAATTATGTGTGGCCAAACTCAATTATTACATCTGAGAAATGGAAAATGACGGGGGGATGAGATTTAGAAAGGTCAACAGCAAGAGATGCAGTCTCTCACTACAGAAACCGTTGAAATGAACAAAGAACTGATTTAAAGTGACTCGTGGGACAATCCTATGTCCAACAAGCCAAGAAAAGATGTTTGTCCATCTGCTGCACAAGAAAAAGAATCATAAAAACCAAACAATCACAAGCTGTCATCATCTACACAAGACACCTATATTTAAGTTTCTAATGAACCCCTCCGTTGCATCGATACAAGTTTCGACCCCGACATGAACGTCCGCTTCATTGGTCAAAGGAGTAGGAAGAGAAGCTGCCATTGCTGATACTGCACCAATTAAATATCAAAGTATTCTGGGCTCTGTTATCCTCTCCAAAGCCATTGGCATAGGCATTATTAAATTACCGAATGAACTTCAATCTCAGGGTGATTTTTGAACTTCGCTTCACATCATTCGCAATAGGTCCTGCACAACTTCAGACATCAGTGGCCTGAATTCCGGCTCTCTCTGCAGAAACAATAAATCTGTGTTAACCAAGCGGCCGCCCAATAAAAAGAATATACATGTAATGACAGTCAACTTTTGAAGGATCAGTAAATTTGTTTCCCTCGAAAAATTGAAGGCCTATTCAAACATATTTATTTGGAAAATCCAAAAAAAAAGTGAGGCTACTATACCTGGACACATCGAGAGATTATATCAGCAAAGCGCGACAATGATTTGGTGGGATAGAAACCACTAAGTGAAGGATCCATCATCTTTGTCAGTGCATCGATATCATGAAGCTGGGGTATTGCCCATCGAACCAGAAATTGCTCCCCTCTGGGCCGTGACCTAAAGGTTTCATTTTTCAAGAGAAGATATCATGGGAATACAAACAGTGAAGGACAAAGACAAGCACCATATTTCAAGAGACACGAAAAAAGAAGAAAAGAATAGGATTTTCTAGGTAATTGTGTACCTGTCAAGTGACTTCCTGCTGGTGAGAAGCTCCAACATTACAACTCCAAAGCTATACACATCACTTTGCCAGGAATAGGTACCCGACTCAGATTCTGGGGCGGTGTAACCGTTAGGATTGAGATGCTCGAGAAACTGAGATATAAGCAGTTGATGTTTAAAAAAATCAACCAAAACCCAAATTAGCATCTAAAATAAGGTATAGATATAGACATGTAGTCATGCTGCTCATGAAAGTTTTGTTGACTTAATAATCAGTTTGACCTTCAGTAAATTTCTTCATGGAAAAAATCCCCTCTCCAAAAAGTCGAGACGGCAACTTTCTCAGCAAAGATCAATCAACAAAGAAAGGAAAAATGGACAAAAGAAAAAGGGAAAGGAAAAGCTAATAATAGGCAGCTAAAGAAATTTTAACAAATCAACCAGAAGATCCCGGGTTCAATTTATCCTAATTAGTATCTCTGGGCCTAAAAAACCTATCCACCAATCTTAATTTTCCCCAGCATTTCATCTATGGCTACCCCCAATAGTAACTCCTAATACATCATTCGATGGAATGGAAATATAGTGTAATCAACTTAGATGAAAGTGGGACAAGATCATGATTCAAGTCAACAGAGTACGTTTTGTGAAGCGTTACCTGACTTCCAGAGCCAGATGATATTAGAGAAGCCAGACCACAATCTGAGACTCGTGCTTCGAGCTTATCATCTAGAAGGATGTTGGTAGAGTTAAAGTTCCTGTATACAACAGGTGGCTGACAAACCTCATGCAGATACCTTCCCACCAAAGAAGAAGATACAGTGAATTTACGGACAAAATGACTATAATTGGGACGTGAAAACAGCCTCGAACATTAAAAGCTGAAGACATGAGCAAGGAGGTTAATAAACAAGTAGCCATAGCAACCATTACTTTTATTGTGCCGATCTCTTCTGCCGCAAGATTGCATTGACAATAGATAAAGAAAATTAGTTACTCTACTTACTGCATGGCTCTTGCAGCTCCAATGGCAACACGAATCCGCGCAGCCCATGAAAGTTTTTCATGAACCTCATCATCCACATGCAATGCATCATACAGCGTCCCATTTCTGCAATACTGATATATAAGTAGCCGTTGAGCATGCTCAGCACAGTAGCCCACAAGCTCCACAATATTGCTATGCCGAAGCTTATATATTCTCAACACCAGATCACCAAATTTCTCATCACTCTGCTGCCTGGCAACCGTGGCCTTTAGCTTCTTGACTGCTAATAGCTGAAATAATCATGAACGAAATCATGATATATTAAATCAGGAATAAATGTGAAAATAGGAAACCAGAGAGAGTTGGCAAGATTGCATTGAGTTCTATGTTAGGAACAAACAGGCTTGAAAGCTGCCCTTTTGTAGAACTTAGAAACAGTGATAAGCTCAAATGATATGTCACCTTTCCATCAGGAAGCACAGCCTTGTAGACACTTCCAAGTGTGCCTTCTCCAACAAAGTTTTCAGGAGAAAAGCTGTTTGTGAACTCCTGGAGAGATGCTATGCTGTAAAACGGGACTGAAGGTGAAGAAACTGCTCTCTCAATAGGCTGTCTCCGCACAGTTGGCTGAGCAGAAACAACAGGATTTACGATAACCTTCTCATTTGAAATGGGTGGCGCGAGAGGTGAAACCACAGGCTGCAAGGGAAAACTGGCATCTCCTACTTGGTCCTGCCTCAAGCTCAATGGTTTGGTCGCATCCATTTGTCTGTTATTTAAACTGTCTCTTCTATGGTCTTCTCCCATCTTGCCTAAAGGTTCCGGAACACCTCTTCGTGGAATATCTGATGAATTTTAAACCATCTTTTAAGCTAAACATGAATGTAACAATCAATTTAATAGTAAAAAAAAGGTAATCATGGACTAACGTCTCTCCATATTTATGTTTAGTTGTTGTGATGATTCTTTGCTTTTAGCAGCCCCTCGACCATTTGCATATACACCCATGTCATGTCTCTTGTCCATCTCATTCATTTGCTTCCTTTTGCTGGACCTCCTCAAGCATAGGCACAGTGATGCAATCACAACAACCACCAGAGCCCCTATAACAGTTATCAAAATGACCTTTCTAACCCTCGACCCCCCCTCTGAATGAGCAGAATGCGGTGCCTCTGCAGTTTTATTTCCATCCTTCGGAGGCACATTTGGAGGAGGTGGCCCGCCTATGAATGGAGCAGGTCCAGGGGTTGGCTCTGGTGCTGGTGCTGGTGATGGAGATGGAATTACACTTGTATTGAAAGGATTTCCACCTCTTCTGCATGACCAATGATATGTTGACAATATAGAAAGTACAAAACCAAGTATAGACTAGAAATTGGAAAGTGGATCACAATCCCTGTTAATCACCAGGGTGTGATCATAGCAGCGCTGTTAATCACCAAAAAGAAGCATGAGGAGAATTCCTAATTACATAAGGTAAAGAGTTCACCATCCTAGTCATTTCTCAAACAACAGTGGCTTTGGAATCAGGCATCATGATTACTTGGTCCATTAACCAATTTCACCAGATTTGACTATACATATATGGACATGCCAGAGATGCCACAGGATCAGACAGCAGTATATTTGAAGACATGAATGTTGAAGGAATTGATAAATTTATTGATCATTAGATATAACAAGATTACAAACAAAATTTTAAGGGGAAATTTTCCATACATTAAAAATGCACGAATTCATCCTTAAGTGGGTCCACTTAACACCACTTTGTAACCTCTTTTTGTTAAATCACAGTAATTTCCAGCACATTAGTTAAAATTTCCTTAAAAACTAATTGTTTCTACAAATAGGTGGACCATCAATGATTGTTAAAATTGCCTTGCACGAAAATCATTTGAACTTCTTCTTAAATACATTAAACTCTAGCTCTTTTGATGAATGGAGACAATTTGATTCTCCATAATCTTGAGCTTCAGTGACATGAATATACGTTTGATTAGATGAGAAGAAGGAAGATGAATTTTTCTACAACCCAAGTAAGACCATAATAATTTCCTTCACTATCATTTGTTTGTAGTGAAAATGGCAAGAAGCTTTTGTCGAGGGGAGAGAAATAAAGATGAAATAGTAAAGAAATAAGAGCACAAAATGTAGGATTATGCTTGTTTGATCTCTCAAACGAATGTGAAAACTGAAAAGATGAGAGAAAGATATCAAATTCATATCATCATTCTTAAGACCAAAGAGTCGGGCGGAAAAGGGGGGAAAGCTCTCCGTTCCTGGTTCTCCTGTAGCTGGATCCTCCGGAACCACAAGAATCCTTAGTTAGAATGAGATTCCAACTCAGTAAACCTCAGAGATTTTGAAAAGAGTTGCTCTTTGGATAGCACAATTTGATGAAAGTTGTAAGATGTGTTCAGGGGGAGTTAATGTCTATCCTTGGCTTGTATGGTGGAATCAGCTGGGGCTAGAGAGGCGGTGGTTTACCCTATGGCAGATGTCAGCAGTTCGAGTCCACTGATCTCCAACTTGTGAACTTAGCTGATACAAAGCTAGACCATAGCACCCTGGGGTTATTTCTACCAATTGGGACTCTCCCCTTCACCACTCCCTTGTGGATGGTCCCTTGGATCCGTAACCAGTCCTCTTACTACAGGACGAGGATGCATTAATTGGGGATACAGAATAGAAGGATTTTGTGGTTTAAAATGGATTTAAAGTGCAAGAAGACTTCAAGATGCTTTTGCTTTTTACAAAATTAGAAGATACCAGTCTTTTGAGATTAAAAAATTTCGATTACAAGGTATGTGTTTTTCCTCAGGTATTACAACAACAAACACAAATTAAGAAATGCAATAAGATCTTCCAATTTTAATACTCACTAATTAGTATTTGTTGAAACTTTCCTAATTTCAATTTAGCCACCACACCAGTAACCATGGTTAAGTTTACATTTGTTACCGAAAACAAGACTTGTGTATGCATGAATTCATGCACTGCCTGTGTATAGAAGATAAACCTATAATTTAATTACAAACAACACACTAAAATTGGAATATATATTGAAGATTGAAGATTTGGAAACTAGAAATTTAAAATTACCAATTGAAACACTATCAATTTACGATCCAGAAGGAAACTTACAAATCCTTGATACAAGAAATGGAAACGAAATGAGAGAAGTGTTTCTCGTAGGGTTTAGTTCTTTCCAAAGTAAGAATTCACTTCACAAAAAAAAAAATAGAGCATATGGAGGCCCACTGTCAATTGTTCATCATCTTACACTTAAAGAATGCTTCCTTTTTTTCCATTCTAGTGATTACTTGATATGGTGTTGTCAATCTATTTGTCACCCTATTTTTCCATTTTGTATCTTTAGTTTTACTACCCTCAGATCCTAGGCATCTCTAGTAACATATATTAGAGATGCCATAGGACCCAAGGGTACTATATTTTGATAAATAAATGGATAACCAAACATAAAAAACTACAGCAGATTTCATCACAATATAGTAATTTGGAACATCAACGATCAAGACTAGCTTAAAAGTGAGTACAAAACAAGCCCAAGATTAACATACTTCAGAGGAATACAAGCAGCAAGTGCAAATTCACCTTCAAGCACCATGTCAGAGAAAACTTACTTGAAAACTGGAATAGTCAGCAACTTTGGAGGAATAGGCCCGGAGAATAAGTTATTCTCTACATCCCTACACATAAATGCATTATTAGTCCAACTTAAGAAGGCAGCATATATTTTCTAGTTAAGAGAAGTTTCTCCAACATCTAGAATCTGCAGACAAAGTGGAAGTGGGATCAAGCAAATAGAAGCATACAAATCAACTAGAGGGAGATCCTCTAGAACATTCAGAGTCCCAATGAGTTTATTATTCTGCAAGTGCCTGTAAGAAGAAGATCATATGAACCATTAGATATATTAAATGTTGATGGAAATGGTCCTTTTGTGCAATGATATGTACCCACAATGTGGTAACAGCTGACAGGTTTCCAAATGAGGGAGGTAAAGGACCAGTGAGGTTATTACTCGACAGATCCCTGCAACAAAAAGTCAGATCAGAGTGAAACATAAGAAGAAATAAAAAGGAGAAAAACAATATATTTGGTAGGTTACAGATGTGCCAGACTCGTCAGCTGTTCAAACGAATCTGGAATTGTTCCACTGAAAAGGTTATTGCCCAACAACCTATAGAAATAAGCAGTAAATATTAGATGACAAGGAAACAAAAAATACAAACAACAATAGAAAGGCAGACCCAACATGAAGTGTCCCTTTGATAATTATATCAATTCACAAATGAAAGTTTCTGATATTAGGAAAACAAAGAAACTTCATTAGCAAAGTTTGAACATACATTGTAAGAATGGTAGGCGGCACATGGGATGGAACACTCCCTCCAATCCGATTGTTGCTGAAATCACTGCTTAACAATAATTAGAAGGATCAAAAAGGTTTGCCAGTAATGCATGTCCATGACTCGGTTTCCCACATATAGAAGTACATATCTTCATTCACTCATTTAACACGATGCATGCAAGTTTCAGTAACATATTGCATTTCAGACACTGCTAATTCCTTCTTTTTATGCCCATCATCTGTGAGATTTCTAAAGGATCAAGAGTTGATTATGGACCCCTCAATTCTGACGTTGCATTGAAAAGAGCAGATATGAGTTTTCAGCTCCCCAAGGATCCTCATGTCACAAACTTCAGTCATAAGAGGTGCAAACTAGATTAAGGCCCATTGATACTATCAAAGCAGACATGCAGCAAGATTATAAAGAGCTCGTGAAACAATGATTGTAATGATGGCAATCAAACATTGGAATGGCAAAATATTCACTTACATTGACAAGAGAGATACGAAGTCTAAATTGTCGCCCAATTCTCCACCCAAATTGGCTCCACCCAGATTACTGTCCGACTCAAAATGACTTAGTAAATTGGATCGATATACTTGTAAAAGGGAATGAGAGAAATAGACTTACAGTCCCGTTATGTTTGAGATGACACATTCAACTCCTTCCCAATTGTCCAAGCAGGGATCGCCTCCAACAAGTAACCACCCACGTAGGGGCGGGTAGCCCAGCGAAATATACAAGCTATTGATTGCCGCAACTGAAAAGCAGAAAGGAGCTAGCATAAGGTACATAATTCAGGTTTCACAGTTCACATTTTAAACCAACAGCTGATGATTCACAGAGAAACAGACTGCACAAGTCTATGTTATGCATTACAGAAATGCATCTCCACAAGGGCTTGCTTCGGGAAAATTGTTCATTAAAACAACTATTTTACCTAATAGTGTACAACAACCTAGGACATAGAAAGGACAGCTCGCAAAGAAAACCAAAGAGATTACACATGTAAAATTTGGAAAAAATATATATTATAAGTGTTTGCCAAGCAAAGCTGCTACAAATCTCCTTCAGCAGTTGTAATTTTCTTTCGCATGAACCAAACAAACATCAAAACAACGAAACCAACAGACGCACGCACGCAATTTCAAAACCCAGATCATGCAATGCAAATTCCCATGAGTGACGATTTACTCACCATCACGAGGATCAGTAAGGCCAGCGCTAACCGATGCCGTGCAAATGAAGAACACCACCACGAACTGTCGGAAAAACATCTCCAATTTCACAAAGCCCACGACGCTCCCGACAGTCTAAGCTTCAAAAATCTCAACTTTTCCCTTTTGTTCTCTTCGGCGCACCTCACTTTCTCAGGGAAACAACGAGAAATCGCCTCAATGGCCAAAAAAACGACAACCCAAGAACCCAAAACACAGAATTACGAAAAGAAAAGAACGCTCCAACCAGCTCGCCAACCAGGGTTTTAGAAAAGAGGAGCGTATCAGAAGGACGAAGCAGGAAATCCCCAGAAGAGAGTCACAGGCACAGACCAAGACTGATCTCTTCACAAGTCTCTGGTGGTGAAGTAGAGGAGGGTAAAGCGAAAATGCGTACGAGCACAAAGACAAGAGATAGACCGAGAAAGGCAGCAGCGAAGGAGACACACACGTATTGCACACAGACCCTTTTCCGGACAGAAAAGAGAAATTTGTTTAAAATGGGAAAGTGTATCAAAGGGAATGATGTCCCGGGTATCTAATCCCTTGAATGCGATTGGATTCGAGGGTGGTGCGTTATCTGACGCGGGGAATGCAGCAGCGGGGGTCGCTAAAGAAGCAGGTTCTTGATGTTGGGTCAGTTCTACTTAAGCTCGAGAGAGCCTTGAGTCACTGTGAAGTTTCGATTTTTTTCCCTGTTTCGCATCATGTCGTGCGCTGCAGCTGCGTAGGGCGAGGGAGAGAGGTTTATCGTCAGGGGAGAGAGGATATCGTCAGCGATGTTTCTTTCGTTTTCGGGTCGTCTTTCTTTAATGGTTTTCTTTGAATTGGATTGACGGGAAGAAAGGTCGCTCTTCTAGGAACGGGACAGCCGGGTGAGCGGCGCCAGGACTTTCACCTACGATGGGGCCCACGATGTCTTTGTTGGTCGTCCTGTGGGCCCCACCTGGTCTTGATAGATATAGATATGACCGAGGAATTTCTTTTTTCCGTCGCTTTTTTTTTTTGGATTTTTGGAGTTAATTTGAGGGTTTTTGATTTAATGGTTCGGATGTTTGGTACCGGTTGACAATCGAGTAATCTCGACGGTTGGCGACTCTCCTATCTCGACCACAAGGGACAGGTCCTTAGGATCGACTTAAAAAAATTACCGATAGAATTTAATCATAACATGTCTCGCTTTCTTAGGTGAAAATTTCAAACTGTTTGATCAACCATTACATCTACTGAAGATTTGTAAATTCTGTAGATGAGCAAGACTAAGCACATAGAAATTAGTGCTTTGGATATTTTACGAGGTTATTAATCATAAATAGTCAATTTTGGGGTGTATATACACGTCATGTAAAAAGGCATAGCCCGTTCTGTTTGGATGTTTTTAACTTTTGACTTTTAACTTTTTTCCAAATTCCGTGATGAGCATATTTTGACTCTTTTTTAAATGTAAGATGCTTGAAATCTTTAAAAAAGGGTCACATATCGATATATGGATTTTTATATGATTATTTTTAACTTTTGAAAGGGGGATAATATTATAAATTTTAATGGGAAAGTTAAAAAGTGTTTGAGTTCCACTTTTTAGGAGTACAAATAAACAAATAAGCATGGCTTGAATCTCACGACTAGAAAAAGTACTTGCAACCCTAGAAAATTCTAGGGCAATTCATATTCAAATGGGTTTTACTTAAAATGAATTATCATGTGAAATTCATATGATTTAAACCAAAAGCTCTATTATAGATAATTCATGAAATCGCAACATTTGACAATACACAACCTCCGGGAAAACAATAATCCTACTCGATACACTACAACTTAGTCCTCCGGATAAGAAAGGCAGCATCATTGGGCATTTGGTTCACTACCATTTCCATTACGTGCAACCTGTATAAATAAGAACGATACAAATTTCTCAACAATCATAATAAATAAATAAAACGAATTAGACATAGAATAAGCATGTTGGTTTGAAATTGGGGGCTTCCTCTACACATCACACACGATCATCTCTTACAAGTTAATTAGTGGTCAACTCTTACAAGTTAGCTAGTGGTTAAAAGATCAATATCACTTTCTCTCGGATTTCGAGCCCCATGTGGTTGCCTAAAGGGTGTCCCCAAGTCTTGTACATACTTTAGAATATACAGCAGTAACAATATCTAAATCGCTGCAAATTACTAGAAGGTAGGTAATGTGACGTACTAGTCATCCTCAGTTCTAGAACAATTTACCTCGGTTTTATAGTCACACAAAAATTCATGTAAGGTTGGACGAAGTAATCATGATATGGGTGGAATCCCATTTCTTGCATGCTTCTACCAATCTTGTGACAAACGACCGGATGGTGTTTTTCAAATCGAAGATTCAATTTGGGTGGTGGGGACAAGTGTATTGCCCACCAACAATACAATTTTTTGAAATTTTTAAGGTAGCTAATCGTTACATGAAGTTCAAGCATGTAGACTAGTGCTGTGGATTATTTTTTTTTCTTCTTTTTTTGAATTGAAAGTAGCCGTTGCTGGCTTGACGTCGCCCTGTTTGGATGATAGTCTCCATCTCCATCATACACTCGCGCACTCAACAGCAAGACACACCAATAGTTTTTGCAAAAACACCCAAAGCCAAGCCGCAATCGCCTCTTCCTCCTCTCCCTCCAAGCCCCCGCCCGGTGGACTCGCAACGCCGCCGCCCAGTGACATCTCCGGCGACTTGGCGTCCTGGCTGGAGAGAGAGTTTTCTATTTTATGCTAATTGGACATCCGGTGGTCTGTCGAGCGAGGGCTGCTCGTGGAATTAGGAGAAGAGAGGATGAGGATCGAGGGCGTAAATGTGTAGGACAAAACCACCAGTAGAAGAGCGCGAGTAGCGGCCAGTTCTTGCCCTTTGTTCAAGAGAAGAGACGCCTTTTGCTCATGAAATTAAGAGGTTATTTGGTATGGTTTCCATTAAAAATATTGACCTTAAAAAGGGATATTGCAATTTTTATAAGGTATTTGGGTAGGTACAGTAGTATTTATGAAACTGTCTCGTCTAGCTTCAAAGTGGGGATAATTGTCCCAAAGGTCCTAAATATTATGTAATAGCTAATCAAAGTGGGGATAATTGTCCCAAAGGTCCTAAATATTATGTAATAGCCAATTTGTCAATGTATTTATTCTGGCTAACTTTGACTGGAAAATCAGTAACTTGTATGTTGATTTTTCTATGTAGCATAGTACTGACATGAACAATTCTTTTAATTTTTTTTAAATTTTAGAATTTTTTTTCATTTTTATTTTTTTTTGTTTTCCTTTTCTCTATTTCCTTTTAGCTAGTTGCTAAGCCTCGACGATGGTGGCCCTCACCTAAGGCCACTTGAGTGAGGATGAGCCTTGTTAAAGGCTATAAGGTTCACCCTCACCTAGGTGCCCTCATCGGCCCTCACCTGTGACTAGTAACCTCCATCGGCAAACCTAGCGACTAGTAGAGGGAACAAGAAAAAAGAAAATAAAAAAGAAGAAAAGGAAAGGAAAATATTCGGAAAATTAAAAATATCACAAAAATTGTCAACGTTAATACTGGTTATACCATATATAACGATCAACATTCACATTGGCGATTCTCAACTAAAATTGATCAAAAGGTTCAAAACAGAATTAATCGACATACAACAAATTTGAGACTTTTTAAATAACTTTTTTCTTTAAAATGTTGTAGCTTTAAAAAATATATTAATAAACGTACAGGCGATAATGCGTCACAGCGCAACACAACTATAATCCAACCACAACATCCTGAAAGCGCTCCAAATCCACCTTCCCAATCTGGTCAGAGGCATATCATGCACGGTGATACTTGAATGGAAGGCTAATTGATTTCTCGCGAACCGGGTTTGAAATTCCGAATTGAGATCTCAATAATTTTGCCGCTAATACATATCCTGAGTAGGGGTGTCAAAAAGACCCGAGCCAACCCGAGCCGACCCGGCCCGACCCTAAATTTAGGATAGCACCTTCTAGGCAATCATAGCACCGAAATCGCAAAGACCAAATCGATCTCAATCTTACCATGAATTTGATCTCGCATCACTCATTTTGCTACCCAGCATGTCCTCCAATTGAACACTTAAGAAACTGGCCTTTATGATGGAAGGACAAGATCGATTTAACTTAAGGCAATCGAATGCATCGAATTCATAGCTTGGCCGACCCAAAGATTTGTCAATAAAAAACTAATCAAGGACAAGCTCGAGTATAAAATTCGACCTCAACCTCAAGGTCAGGTTTGGCTGATGATCACCTCTAAACTAGAGATATCACACGAGGGTATAAAGGTCTCCTCATGAGATCCGCTCTACTTATTTGAAATCATGTCCTATGGAAGCCAAACCAGCGTGAGATCATCGCACCAGCCACTCTCTCTAGTGACGTCTAAAAGATTCTGTCATGTTGTCTTCGGTAATTGTCCATGAGATAAGAGAGATGAAATTTTTTGGATTAAATGAAGGCACAATTTTATATTCTAGCGCTCCTCTTATGAATAAAGTGAGATCTGAGCATATCCTTAAAAAGCTTAAAGAGAAGAAATAAGTGAGGCATCTGCTTTATGATGGGAGATCCGGTAATGTCACCTTGTATTCCCTCTCTGTCGAGGAGACAAAGATAGACAGAGAATTTGGGAGCTTTCGATGGTAAAAGTTGACGTCACGTCAAGATTTCAATCTTAATTATCGCTGTGAAGGTAGGTATAGTAGCCTTCTAGGCATAGGATGATAAGGTGGAGGCGTAATCCCCTCGTGCTAGGTTGGCCTATGCTTCGCATAGTTGTCTTATAACCAACTTGCTAGCCTAGTACCCCCGATTATAAGACAACTATGCGGACTTTCTTTTTAGATTTAAGAGTCAGGATGTCCTCTTTAGATACAATATAAAAGGTTGTGGGATCATTGTCAATTTTTCCAAAATCTTACACCATTAGATTAAAGTATGATTTAATATTTAAATACAAAGGACTTGTTTGTTAACTTGCTTGGGAATAACTAATTCTATTATTTTATTTTTGGGAATAATTTAAAATAGAAATCCGTTTGGTAAATTTTTTGCTCCTGGGAATAAATTTGGAGCAAAATCAAGAATAAAAAAAAAAAGTTACTCCTTATTCCTAGGAACAATTCCGAGAATCAATTCCCATTTTTCCTTTCTTTTCCTCTTTAGCCTATCACCGGCCTTGGGCTAGCCAGTGACTGGCCAGGCGAGGGTTGACGACCCTCTTGCGAGGTCACGAGCCCTAGTTTGGCCAATCGCAGGTCACCTTGAGGCCAACGATCAGCTAAAGCTTGAAGGAGGAAATGAAAAAAAAAAAAAAAACACAGAAAAATATAATAAAGTATTAAAAAATTAAAAAAATTATAAGCCACAAAAAAATCTGATCTTGACCTCAAGGTCAATGGTCACCTCTAAACTAGAGACATCACACGTGGGCATAAAGGTCTCCTCATGAGATCCGTTCTACTTATTTGAAATCATGCCCTATGGAAGGCAATCCAGCGTGAGATCATCATGCTAGCCACTCTCTCTAGTAATGTCTAAAAGATTTTGTCATGTTGTCATCGATAACTGTCCAGGAGATAAGAGGTATGAAATTTTTTGGATTAGATGAAGACACAATTTAATATTCTAGTACTTCTGTTAAGGAGTAAGTCCTTAAAAGACTTAAAGAGAAGAAAAGGACAAGAAATCCGCCTTAAAATAGAGACCCTGCAATATCATTCACTGTATTCCCTCTTTGTCGAGAAGACAAAGATAAACAGGGAATTAAGGGGCTTTCGGTAGTAAAAGTAAACACCACATTAAGATTTCAAACCTGGTCATTATTAGGTAGGCAGATATAATAGCCTTTTGAGCCTAGGGTGAGAAGGTGAAGGTGTAATTCCTCTTGTTAGATTGGTTTATGCTTAGCATGGTTATCTTATAATCAACTTGCCAACCTAGTACCCTTGATAATAAGACAAATGCGTGGACTTCGATTTTAGACTTAAGAGTCAGGATGTCCTCTTTAGATACAATATAAAAAGGTTGTGGGATCGCCGTCGATTTTTCCAAAATCTGACATCATTAGATTAAGGCATGAATTAATATTTAAATACACAAGTGAAATAACACTATACTTCAAAGAACCAAGTAACAGGGGCTTAGAGTGGCAAGCAAATCCAGACAATCGACATTAAAACTTGCTGCCTCCAAACTAAAGTTGCCTACCGCCTCACTTACGCACACTCACCGTTGCCCGCACGCAATGAATTTCATTTCATGCGAGGCCATATGAAATTTACTCCCACTTTTGATCGGTCTATTAGTTAGATATCACCATCACGCGACGTCACACGAAATACGACAGAGAGGGAAAGAGACGAGAAAGAGGTTGTCGTCTTCAGCTTCTGCTGCTCATTTTCGTAAGATTTGAGTTCTGTCTCTGGGTGTTCATGGCCATGGACGACAAGAAACATTTGCTTCTCCTATACCGTGATCTTTTCTTAGACAACACGCTTTGTATCCCGCCTTACACGATAAGTGTAGAACGCCGAAACGTCCACATCAATTAAGTAAATTTCATTGCTCGATTCCAAGTGTAAAATGGGTCATGCACTAGACAATGACCACGCCAAGATTCACACTTCTGCTCTGTCGTTTCTTGGGACCATTCTAGACCCTTTGTCATACATGCCTCAAGAAATATATTTCTCATTAGGATTATGAGTTCTCGAAACTAATCTCTAATTTAACGTGCATTCACTGAAAATTTCATATTAAAGAAAAATATTTTCCATGAATTAACTTTCATTTGTATGGTGGTTTAGGAAAAATGATTTCCTTCTTACCGAAGGGGAAGTTGTTTTCCCCCAATTTAATCTTGTTGTTTTCGGTTCATGGAAAATGCATTAGAAAGTCGAAAAATAATTTCCCAAAAACAGTTTTTCTTAAAACAAACGGACACTCAATTCTCTGGTCATCCTTATTTTCATAATGACAATTGACTTTTAATCCAAAATAGATTTTTTTTCAAAACTAATTTCTAAAATAGACCTCTCCCCAAACTATTTACCAGAATAGATTTTCCTATTCCCATGTCAGTTGTGGAAGATTAACTAGTCATCACCACCTTTATCCAAACACATTTACCTCTCCATCTTCAAAAGTGTTCAGATTTCTAGAACTTTTCCCAATCTTTTTTTTTCCCGAAATTCAATCCATCATAAATAATTAAAGTTGTGGCAGAATTTGCAAATATGAACAAGAAAATTGAAATAATTTTAGAATAATTATTATAAGGAAATATTGAGTAAATTATTTAATTTAAAATATTAAAGTAGATTTAAACATTTAAAAGCCTAATAACATCTTTGATTTATTAAATATTAAAACTTCACAATATTTGGTGTAGAATTTTTTTTATGTGTAGAATTGTTTCATTAAGTGAAATTCCTCTTAAAAATATAATTCATCGAATGCAAATACTTCTATTTCTTGAGAGCAAATAAAATTCATTATGATTTTAATTATAAAATTATTTTTCATTATGCAAAATTTCTTTGACCATATAAAGTTCACTTAACTTAAAGATTACAACCAGACTATAATTATAAAAATGACAAAAAATTATATCCAATTTAAAAATTAATTTAAATATAATTTCTGGTTTGAGGAAGGGAGACACAGAAACATATGAGAGTTTTTGTGAACAAATCATAATAAGATAGCTCTTTATGTGTAGCTTATAGAAGTAAATAAAGTCAGTCCATTTGATATGATTGAATTTAAACCGAAAATTTTTAGATAACCAAACGGTAAATCTGAAATAATGAACAAAATCACATGGGATTTTCTTTTCCTGTTGACCACTTTTTTTCCTTAACTTTGGCGACAAAATTATCATCTCTTAAGTTATAGTTATCTACTAATGGAAAATGGATATTATGAACCTATGATATTACGATATCATGATATTTTCCAGCTATATTGGTATATTGCAATGCAGCAGAATCGGAAACCATACTTGTTTCTTTCTTTTTTGGGCTTAGATGAATTAATTTTATCCATATGTTCGGTGAACTAGCTCATATAAAAATTAAAACATAACATTATAAATATGGTGACCATCTTTGATTAGGATTATAAAGAGAAGTTTAGTAATCGATAAGATATAATAATCTCTGAATTCAATGACCTTTTATGCGTTCGAAAAACATATTTCAAATTCTTTTATCCACATTTTGAATTTTGACTTGGCTTTATGATGGATGCAAAATTTGCTCTGGCTTTGACTATTTATGATAACTTAAATTTTGAAAGAAAAGTAAATATTATGTAGTGTTAGAAGTTGTACTAGGCTTAAGAGGGTGATGAGTCTCTTTTTTATAATATAGTTTTGTTAAAAATCTATCTCGATAAAAAGGTCCAATGCCATGGTCACCAAGCTGCAAGATGACAGCATTCTTCAAAGATGAACTATGCATTACTAACATGTCATACAAGGCTTCTCTGCAACTTTGCAGGATGACTCGAATAAATTAACAACAGGCCTAAACTCGAAATCGCGAAATCTTATGTACATCAAATACAAGAGCTCAGGAGTAAAAAATAGAGCATCCCAACCTCAATCTCTGGCGGACATGCTTCCAGGTTCGAAGCGCGGCTTCTGATAGATAGCAACTTGTGCACCGAACCCATCGTAAATCACCCCAACCCTCGCAGCGAAATCGCCATTCCCCCTGTGTTTGCTCGTCATTGAGCAGAGGATGAGCTTCTGTTCGAGCCACTGCTTTGTGCTGGATGATGAGGTAAGGGAAAATGTTGATGGAGAGACCATGAGACGCGCTCTGGTGGGCAAGGCATGGGAGCTGGGTGGGCAATGAAGGTTGGAATATTGTCTCCCGGCATAACGACAGAGACGCCGCTCGTGTAGACAGTCATCTGCAAGTAGGACATCCATTTAGTACTATGTAAAACATGTCATAGCAAAAGTTTTGCTTGTGATGGCGATTAACTCACACGATGGAGCAAGAACTAGATCTAATCAGGCCTCTATACAACAAGAGCTCATGCAGCAACATAACAGAAGATCACATCCGTGCCGTGGCCACTGAGTTTTTTAATAAGTGACAAATTTTTAGCTAGATGTTGGTATTATGTTGATTCTGTATTGGTATGGAAAGGCTTGGATACTAGACAGTAAACGAAACAGGACACAGAAAACTTCACAAACAAATCACAGGCATCAGTATCGCCGACATCTTGGACAGAGAGAATGTCTGTCAGCCAACAAAAAATCGCCCATTAATACAATGTCTATCGAATAACAAAGCAGTAGTGCTAGTCAACACGGCGATGATATTTCCAGAGTGTAGCATAGCAGTAGTTCGAGGCAGTGGAATCGCCATCTTGAAGAACTACTCAGGTCTTCACTCTTCTCATACAGAAACAGAGCTGTCTTAATTAATTACAATTAACAACCTCCTGGTTTGCAATCAGACCTAATGTCACACTGAAAAACCCTACAATTTTACCAATCTCTTACTGCTTTCATGGAATAGACAATTCGAACTTGCCATGCGCCACCTGCAATCTCCTGATGCAGGTGCCCCAATATAAAATGCTTTTTCCGACACATTCTTCATAGTAAAGCAAAGAGTTCACTTACTGGCCAGACAAGATGCAAAGTTATGGGCTCTGCCGCGAATAATTGGACAAATTTGGCCAAAAACAATTCATGCTGGACCACCCTATCGGCTTCATAAGTGCTAATGATGGAAGCTTTACACCACACCTTAACTTGGATTCCAATAATATAATTCCCTACCGCAATACCAAAACCACAAAAGAGGACTTCCAAAAAGGGGGGTATATCTTATCCCTATCTCGATCGTGCTTGCTGGGTTTCAGATAAAGCAAGAACTTAAACAAAGACTTCACTTCACCACAATCATGTTCTTCCTTTCTTGGTCAGTGTGAGAAGGAACAGCATAAGATTAAAAAGCCTAATTGTCTTCTATCGACATTGATGGGGCTGAATGACCAATATAGTGACTAAGCACAGAAGTTCTTCACACAATGTGGGCATACCACCCTTCAGATTTTCAACAACACTGTTGTATATCTGTATATGGAAAGTTCAAGGGAATGGGATGGACAAGGGGGGAGAATCATGACAGTGTTAGTGCAAAGCAGTGTCAGCTGTAAGTCTGTAAGATGATAACTTTTTATTCACGAGCAATGACAATTTTAGCGCAAAAGGTTCACTATTTGACGCCAACATCATTCGGTTGACTAAGCGAAAAAGAACAAAAGAGAGGACAGAAAAACAGAAAAAAAGCAGGCGAAGGAGGGTAAAACCAAGTTCACCAGTAAAAAACAAAAACTACAGTAACATGGAGAGAGAGAGAGAGAGGAGCCTCTGCATCAAGACTTTGTCAGACCAGTAATGAGGGCTCCGTGCAGCAATCAAAAAGGAAAAAATTGATCCAAAACCAAAAGCAAACCAGCCCCATGGCAAAACGCCATCTCCCATGGCTGGGATCCGCTCCCCAACAACATCCTTTGGAAACCACCCGGATTTCCCATCTGGGTTATCAAGAAAATTCATGTCCCGGAGAAGAACGAGGAAAAAATAAGACAACTTTGCAAGAAGAAATCTTTCAGAATGCGAACCCAGAAGAGCAGAATGTGCTATGAACTCGGCTAAGATTGCAGTTGAAACGTCACTCAGAACATTAACGAGCTTAAAAAGCACTGATCCCGAAAGCAAGAGCCGGACAGACAAGATGAGAACAGTTAACTTTGAAAGTTAAAAAAAAATGTCTGCTTTTGAAGTTTGAACTGAACTGACCTTCGGGGAAGGGTAATTGAGCTTCGGATTGAACCCCACCTGGGACTCGGGGTCGCCGCCCCCGCCCCCGACCCCGCCGCGGCGCCTCCGGTCGCCGGCGGCGTCGGAGAACTCCGGCGAGGTGGTCCGGAGGAAGCGCTCGAAGATGGCCATGACCAGGAACATGGAGATGAGGATGGCGGTGGCGACGAACCCGAACGACACGGCGTTGACAGAGTTGTCGAAGTGCCGCCAGTGGTCTTCCCTCTGCATGGTCGCCGGAGCTCCCGTCGGCGACCACCCGTCGGACCATCTTGAAGCGTCCATTCCGCCGCCGTCCGTGTCACCGCATTGCACCGTGGCCAGCGGGGAGAGGAGAGAGAGAGAGAGAGAGAGAGAGAGAGAGAGAGAGAGAGAGTTTTGGAGGGAGGTGTGAATGGAAAGTTTTGGGATTTGGAGAGGTTGCTGGTTGTGCTTCTCTCTCTCTCGGGAGTGTCCTCTTTTATGACGACAAACATGGAGGGACACTGCTTCTAACAGTCCTCGAAAAAGAAAGATGGAAAAGGCCAGGCTCACAATTCGTGTTCGCGTGTCATAGTCGTGTTCACGAATTACATTGATTCGCAATTCATGACTTTCGATGTCATGTTGCGGAACAATACGGAAGTCGATGGATCTTGCAAATCAGTTTTAGTACAAGAAGGAGAAATTATCGAAAAAAAATGGGCGAGAAACAATAGGGATTCTAAAGATTTATGTGGTATGATCTGAATGTTTGGTACTGGAGCAACAAGCGAGTCGACCCACTTGTCAGGAAATCACTATGAAAATGGAGAATAAGAGTTCACAATCGCCAAATCATTTTTCGACATAAATTACACCCTAGGAAAATCCCAGAACTTTAATGTTTATTAAACGATTATATTATATACATCTCATTTCAGGAGCTTAAACCATGAGGCATTTTCGGCATTTTTGCATTTCAAATAATTAAACTACTATTCAAGCATTTCAAATAATTAAACTACTATTCAAACGTGGTAATTTGTGCAATATATAAGACAAATTGTGTCATACCCGTGCTGCGCGAGTGAGTTGTGTCCAGCATTATTAGTCCTAAAATTCCAGTCATATCATGTCGTGATTTTAATTTCATATAAATGTCATATATAGATACTTTTTGTGTCTTTTCTTTCAAACCAATGTCGCCATAAATTTTTTAGTGATCCAATGGCCGGAAACCGCGAGGAACTTTCCCAAAGATATAAAAAGCATGATATCATTGAGTAATTTGACTTTAACATTACTATGATGTAATAGGCTTGATTTAGGGATTCACATGCACAGCTTAATTCCAAGGCAATGGACAACAGAAGCTTTTTCCCAAGAAATATCTTAAAACATTTTCTCCCTTACTAATTAATGAGGCATCAAACATTCTTTGAGCACTCGATTGATCACATTATATATGATGTCTCATCATTTCATGCACTCCAAGTAATAATTGAAACTCGCGAGTTCAATTTTGCTAGACTAATCTCGTTATTTCTCTTGGAACAATTTCAAATGGCGGAGAAACTCGATTAAAAAAAAATAAAATGAAAAATGAAAAAGTGAAGCAAAATGAAGTTATAGTCCATAAGAAAAATTTCTATAGATTTATTTCTTTTTACTTAGTTCGATTATATTTTCACATCCTGTGACAAGCACGAAACTACTCGATGGAGTCTTTCCCTAGAAAATTCAATTACTCCAAAAGCATCTAATGAGTGGAGATTATCTATAATAACCCATGTTCTAAAAAATTGACGTGTTTAGTTACAAGTTTAAATTGAAAGTCTTTTCGTTGATCAATAGCTATGATGATTAAGATATGCATGCACAAGATAAAATGATGAAACACCTCGCATGCATGTTACGTAGAAGAAGAATGAGATTGGTAAATGCATTAACATAGCATATAGAAGACTTTGATAAACTCGAGCATTCTGGCAAGGGATCTTGTCGGCCGTGCCTCTAGCCCGTTGCCTTAGTGATCGATTGGAGGAAGAAGGAAGGGAAGAAAAGAAAAGGATAAATAAATAAGTAAAATTGAAAAAAAATATTAAAGCATTACTAAAAAATGTCTAAAAATTATCCATGTTAGTGGCGATGATGCCACATTGAACGGTTGGCATTCACGTCCATGATTTTCAATAAAAATTGGTCGAGTAAGCTAAGTTAACATAAATACAAAAGGTTTAGGATTCATTTGATAAAAAATATATTTATAACTCAATTACCACAAATACGATGGATATAAGACTTTTTTGGTACATTTCCTTCATTGAAATCACTTAATCGAGTCTACTAAAAAAAACTTAGTACTTAAACAAAGGGTAAATGACACAAACAGTTGCTAAACTTTGATCCAATGTGTAATGCAATCCCTAAAATTTAGCCTAATATGTAATATTATTTCTGAACTTTTAATTTATTCAAAGTAATCATTGAACTTTTGATTCATATATAATTTTATCCTTGAATTGTATGAGAATATTCAATATTATCTATGAACTTGAATTAACTAAGGGACAACATGGAATTTTTTCATATGATAGATGGAGTAAATTGAACATATACTAAGAGTCCAAGACTATATTGAACAGATTAAAAGTTTATGAACGACATTACTCATTATATTAAAATTCAAGATCACATTATATAAACTAGCTGTGTCATTATCCTTTAAACAAATGTGCAAAATTTATATCGTAAATGTATGCATCATGATATAATTTTAAAATTTCCACCGTCCTTTTTTATCCACAATATGAAATGCCCCGTGTATCCTTAAAATATGGAGCTAAAAGTTAGGGAAATCTTTCAGAAAAGCTACTTGTTCCATGGTTATATGCCAGCTTATGCTTCCATAGGAAGTTGAACTTTCAAGTAATTATTCTAAGAAAAGGTTGTAAGATTTTCAGGGTAAATGAAAGTTAAAGCAGTTTTTTTTTTGTTTTTTTCTCTCTTTGATAATCAATAATCGCTTCGGCCAACTAACGGCGAGGGGACAGGAAATGATGGAAGCCGAATTTGTTGACTTGTGCCCTTTGGCTTTGGCGTCGGAGCGTGCTATCTATTGATGCGAAGGGGTTTAATAATTCAACTAAAGAGTGAAAAGAAAAAAAAAGAAAAAGATTATGATGGATTTTTGAAAAGTTCGAATTTTTATTTTGAGTTAAAATCAGGAAGAATCCTAAATTAATTTATCTATAACAAATTTAATAAAATTTAATATATTATTATAAAAACCCTAAGCTGGTATATTCGTAACAAATTTATTCTCCATTAATTTTTGTTAAATTTTATTATCAAATTACTGAGTTTGATACTTCAGTTGATAAGTATAGTAATTTAAGGTTTTAATTATTTGTCACATATATATTAGTTTGTAATTTTTCATTATATGAATATAATTTAACAGAAACTAACGAAAGATAAATTTGTTATAAATATATCAATTTAGAGTTTTCAATGAGCAGCAAATTAATTTATGGTAAATTTCTCAAAGGTGTATTGGTTTAGGGATTTTTAATGGTCAAAAAATCAATTTGGGGTTTTTTATATCAATCTTTTTATTTTTCCGTTGAAATTCCAAATAAAATCTGAAATTTGAATAATTACGAGAAATTCATAAATGCGTATATTATAAAAATTCCAAAAGAGTGAAATCTTAAATTCACTCCGAATTTATTCGAGTGAGCTTATTACAAAATTCGCTAAGATCGGGGACTCTCTTGTGAAATTTATCAATTTTTGTTTGTTTGTGCATGTTGAGTAAAAAAAAAAAATTAAATTGAATTATTTGGATCACTATGTGGATATTAAGTGTTATTTGATCAGTGCCGCAAGTTATCACCGGCCACTTCAGTCACTGTTCGACAAGATTCGTCCATTTGGATCTATTTAGACCATAATTGAGGTGTCTGCAAAGCAACCCAAAAAACCCGCAAAAATACAATTTATTTATAACAATATAGTCGGATTTTGAAAGTAAATAATTAGAAAAAAAAAAACTACCACAGACAGCCGTGATGAACGTGGTCCGCATCGACATTGATACCATTAATTAATACGGGTATTGCGTAAACACAAATCTCATCTACATGAACTCGAATGCGAGATTAACGATGAGGTCAGTCAAGTGGAAAAGGCTGGAATTGTCCAAAGTCGACATATAAAGACTAATGTGACCATTTCGCTTCCAATTTTCCTTTACGGGTCTCAATCTTTGAATTTATTGACGTTAGTTAACACCGGTTTCTTTCTATGGTCGCGATAAACAAAGGGCATAACTAAGAGAGAGAGAGAGAGAGATTTCTTGTATGAGAACACGTTAGATCCTTGACGATTATGTGGACTCTAGATGCGATTGCAAATAGGCGCACGTCCACAACGGATGTGATTTCGATTCGGAGTCCCAGACATGTCCACGTTGATACTTCGCGACAAGGGGACACTAACAAGTTGGTGGGAAATTAATAATCGGCGACACATGGTTGCTTCCTTGCAACATTCAAAGACGAGAGAAATCCCCAGCCACCGTGCACGTTCTGTCCAAAACCCAGAACAGCCAAAACCCATAAAATACACATTTTCCCCTAAATTCGCCCCCCTTGGAATCGAAAAAAAGGAGAAGAAAATCAAAATGAATTGGCTGATTCCGAGACAAAAAAAAATATTTCCTCAGCCCGGGCCAAATGACAACTCCAAAACTTACCTTTTCCATTTTATTGTCGTGGCCTAGCCGATGAAAAATCCCACTCGGTGAAGCATGACAAGTTCACAGACCAAAAAAGAAAAATAAGAAAAAAAGAGTTCTAAAAATTTTAAATAATGTGATTAAATCCTAAAATTTGTCATGAAAAAATAATCGAATCCTAAAAAAATACAATCAAATTCTAAAATTTGGCAAATTGATCAATTAAGTTCTTTTGTTGATTGTATTTTTTAAAAGTTTGATGATTTGATTACACTTTTAAGACCTCTAGTGTACTTATCCCTAAGACATCACTTTTGAATATTTGTATTTTTAAATTCTTAACATTTATAGTGTCCTTTACTCGATGTCTAGAATTTGATGAATAGCATTTAATATATAATTTAGTTGGTTGTATTAAGTTTACCAGTTGCTTGTGAGTCTTGAAAATATGCATATGTTGAAGAAGATTCTAGGGGAAATCCGGGTCACGCTTACATTGTTAGTAAAGAAAAGTCTGCAAAATGACGTTTCAAATGTAATTCTTCCTGAGTTTCTTCTATGGAAAGTTGGACCACATGACCATAGGACGGGTAGTTACCTATGTCATTGATCATTATGGACCCTCTTCACGAATGAAGGGCCTCACAAATTGCCCGTTGTCGGCAAACCCCAGCTCGCAAGGCGTCGGCTCAAGAGCAGAGCAAAAGGAACATGGCCATATCGATTACCTAATTAGTCAAATATTCGTATAGAGCAGATCCACCCTACTCTAGGTACTTACAATCCAGCTTAATCTAAGTGATGATCGTGACCCACTAAAACATTCCTCATGTGATCGACCCTAACCACATCGAAATTTTGTGAGCTACCTAGGGAAAACGATTCAAAATGTTCCAATCAAACACTACCAAATCGACCCTAAAAGCATTGATGGTATCTGGCCGTCGCATTGATCCCACACAGTACCTTTTGTCCAAGCAAAGGCGGGGCAAAGACGGCCCCCGCCCCCGGCGATCGTACGGTTTGCAGGAATCCCCTATGGACAGCGACCGTGTCCGACGACCACCGTCGCCGTCGTCATCAATACAACCGAAAAAATGAAAGAAGGGCTCGGATTGAAATACTCACATGCGCCGTGTCGGGCCACTGCCCCTGGCCCCGCCCATGTCTCCCCCAACTTCTCGTCTCCCATCTGGCTCCACCTGCTTCCCTTATCATTTAATGGAGCGATTAGACCAAGGTAATTGAATGTGTATAACCCTTTTATTTTATTTTATTTTATTTTTTTATATAAATCTCCATTGATCATGCATGGAATTTGCATTCCTAGTACTCCACTGAAGGGAGAAGTACTGAAAAATGTCCTAAATCTATTGTGTTGATATCAATTTGCTCATAAACCTTTCAATTGATGTGGACGGGATAATCCCGTATGGAGTGGTGGATATTTTTAAATAATATTTTGGATTTTTAAAGAATTTTTTATGTTTTTATGTTTTTTTCTTCTCTTTATTATTATTATTTTTGGCTAAGGGCTAGAAAGGATTGTTAGTTGACTCTCGTTGGCCCTAGGCGAGGAGGGTCACCTGTTCTCGTTTATGGCTAGCGACCCTTGCTGGCCCTCAACCCAAAAAGAAAGTAAAGAGAAGGAAAAGAAAGAAAGAAATCATAAAATATTATTTAAAAAATTTTATCTCTGGCCACACTACATAAGACAGTCAGTGTCTATGTCAGCGATTTCCGGTCAAAATTGATCAAGTCAACAAAATCAACATGAATGCAAAATATTTAAAATTAAATCGATCCAATTAAATCCGTACTAACACAATTAATTTAAGACTTGTCGGTACTTTGTCTCTCCACCAAACCCCAATTAGTTTTCCACTAATTCCTTGATAGTGGGGGGGAAACTAGTGCTTTCAGTTTGGTATCCATTGCTAGATTTTCTTTTCCCTTCATTTTGTAGGGTTTAGAATTCTCTCTACAAGCATGCGCGCACGAAACACATTATTTATTGCTCCAGAATTAGGATTGATTTGGCTATTATAGTTGCATCAATTATTAAAGGGTGGAAGATCCAAGTGCTTGGTAGGCTTAGGTCAATAGTTTCATTGTAATAATGAGATTGCATCGACTCATGTCTCGATTTTCTTTTCCATGGATTCCTTTTAAGTGGTCTTTGGCCAAAAAGATCATGAGACTATCCACCGCTAAATTGAAGCATGCGAATCGAGGGATAATTATACCGGAAATCCTTGAATTTGTTGCTGAAGTGGAATCGAGTTCTAAACTTCACAAAAAAAGAATTAGTGTAGCTAAGCTTTGAAATTTTTCAAATTTGAGTGATGGAAAATGTCTTCATACCTCTTTTATTATACTTTTCAAAGACAAACGGCGTTAACATGGCCATCACATTAATCAAAGAATTATTTGCGACAGAGAGGGAGCACATCAAGGATTTGAGTTCTACCCTATACCTTGCCGACGAGGGTCGAGGGCCTCACAGACAACGGAAAGGAAGGAAAGGTAAAAATTGAAAAGAACAATTAAAAACTCAAAGAAAAGAACAATACGATTGAGGGCTCACAAGCCCCGCTAGTTGCGGGACGAGGGTCACTGGCTCTTGCCAGGACTCCAGCAAGGAGCGACGGCCCTTGCCACCCGCCCACCTCTTCAATACCCTGAATTTGCCTTCTCTCTTATATAAATTTTCCTCTTTTTTTTGCTCTTCTTAAACCTTTTATCCTTGTTTCTTTTAATCTTTTATCATTGCAGACGATTTACCAGATCCGTGTATCTCTTGGTTGGCGACGCCACTTAATCACCTAATTAATGTAACTTCGTACAAAACCCACATTAGCAAGCACGTTTGTTTAAATTTTTCATCTTCTTTTTTTCCTTTTCTATTTTTAGCCTCGTTTCTTTTAATCTTTTCTCATCGCAAGGAGTTTACCAGATCAACGTACGTTTTGTTTGGTGACGCTACTTGATCAACTAATTGATCTCTTTAAGTTCGTACAAAGCCCATAGTTTTGGCTATATTTATTTAGCAAAAAGTTGACATTTTCGAAATTTTTTTTCAAAGATGTCATTTTTCAAAAAAAAAAAGTATTTTACTGAAATATAAAAATGTATTGAAATTATTTTCTCCCATTTGGAAAGGAAAGCTTGATTTTATTTTTGTAAAGCAACAAGCACTCTTCATGTGATATAAGGGACATCTAGTCGCCAGCTTCCTAATGACTTGGGTGTGAGAGTTAGGTGCATGAGTACGGCCACCAAGGACATCTAGCCAATGTTTCTTGGGTTCAATCATCGGAAATCGAGCACAAGCACTAGGAACCTAGCCCAGCCTTGATGGACCCGAACCCCGATGTTGGTAACTTGGATGTGAGAGCCGGGTGCCCAAGCATGATCGCAAAGGGCCCAAGCTTAGGCATCAAGGTCTTGGGCTCGGCTTGGAGGGACCTAGGACCAACCTTTGTGGACATGGGCCTTATTGCTAAGGAACCGAGGGGGCATTAGCTGCTTAGGTGCGGGAGATGGGTGCTAGGGCATGGCTGCCATGGACTTAGGTAAGGGCACCAGGGTCTTGAGCTTGGCCTCTAGAGACACGAGCCTTATCTGGGGCATGGGAGTTGGGTACCGAAGCTAATCACCAAGACTTAGGCATGAACACTATTGTTCTAGACTTCACCTTTGTAGACCTGACCCCAAGTGTCAATGACTTTGGCATGGGAATTTGGTACCCAAAGACAAGCATCAAAGTCTTGCACTTGGCCTTGAGGACTTGGGTCTAGTTGCTGAGGACTCGGGCTTGACTTCGATGGATCTTGGCCCAAGAGCCCATGGGTATTGTTGCTATGCATCCAAGCACGAGCACTGAGGTCCTAGGCTCAGCTCTATGGACTCAGGCTTAGCCTCAAAAGACTGGGGGATGGCAATTATGGGCTAGGGCACGAGCACTGGGGTCTTGCACCCAGTCTTGAGGGACCTAAGCCACACTATCGAGGAATGAGGCTTGGTGTCAATGGGCCTAAGCTTGAGGGCTACTTAGTTGGGTGTGGGAACCAACTACTTAGGCATGGCCATCGGTAACCTTGGCATGAGCATCGAAATCTTGGCCCAAGGCCCAACTTCTATAGACCTAAGCATAGCCTTTATGGACTTAAGCCTGACCTCTATTGATGTGACTCTACCTTAATGGGTTTGGGCTCGGGCGCCAATGACTCGAACATGGGAGCCAAGTGCCTTCGGCATGGCCCCTAGGGACTTGGAAGGGCACTACTATTCCAAACATGGTTATGGGGGACTTGAACTCAACCTTGATGGATTTGGGCCTCGGTGCTAGTGACTTGGGCAAACTAAGTGTGCATGCATAGTCACTAGGGAAACCCTAGAGGCCTAATCTCAAGAGACTTAAGTTCAACCTTTGTGGACTTGAGCTTAGCCATTGAGAAATTGATCCCACCCTTGAAGTATTAGGACCTAAGAGTAGGATGCCTAGACATGGCCATCGGAAATCTAGGCACAGGCACTAGGGTGGTAGAACTAAGTGCCAAAGACCCAGGTACAAATATTGGGTTCCGTGCTCAAGCATTGAGCACGAAAGCATTAATGCTAAGAGTAGGATGCCCAAACATGGCCATCGGAAATCTAGGCACAAGCACTAGGGTGGTAGAATTAATTGCCGAAGACCCAGGTACAAGCATCGGGTTCCGTGCTCAAGCATTGAGGTTTTTGATCCAAACTCCAATGTCTAGTCATATTTTAAATGATTTTTTATGGGTAAAAAATAGTTATTTTCATGAATTTAAGCATACATTTTCCTTTTATTATAAAAAGACTTTTCTTTGACTCGTTTTTCTAAATGACCCAAATATTTAAAATTGAGGAAAATAATTTTACACAAAAAATCTTCCAAGAAGCAAACGTAATCTTTTCATTTTCTTAATTTTTGAAGATTTTACTTACCCAGCGCTACATCATTGCCATGCATTTTATGATTACACTAAAAAAGTATTCCACGTTAGTATTTTCTTTCAATTAGATTGGATGGAGTTAGAATGAGGTATTCAATGGCACAAACTTAACAAGTTTCAAAATTTGATTATGTATTTTTTTTCCATTTGCACCTTATAAATGTTGTACTTTTACTCGAACTTCAAAATCGTCTACAAATAGTCCTAATTTTTAGCAATATTCGATATTATCCCTTAAGGTTTCTCCCATAAATATTGAGTTATACATCGAAAATGTTTATTTGGACTAATTGGATGTATCCCAATCATATTAGGACATCTTGTGTATATGGAATGCCAAGTAGGCACCTAGGGCCACCTAAGCCCAATTTCTTGGAATATAGACACCACGTGAGGAGCATAAGAAAATTTAGATTGTTCTAAGATTTTATTCGTTTCGCAGAAAATATGATGGTTTTGAAAATATTTTCCAAAAACTCATTTTTTCGGAAAACAATAATATTTTCTAGTATTTGGCTAACACTTGAAAATGAACAAAAAAATATTTTTTGTCATTTGGAATAGAAATTCGATTTGATTTTCGTGCCATCTTTTTAATAAAATTTTTATTTTTTAAAAAATAAAAATTTTGATGATTTTACTGTCTTCCTTTTATCATGTATTTTTTTTCCTCTTTCTTCTTCTTTGGATGGTTGCCAACTAACGACTGGCCATAGGCAAGCCTTAAGCCTACAAGTTGGTGGTGAGCTTGCTCGCCAAATTTGGCAAGGCCTTGAGCTTGAGAGTTGGTGGCGAGCTCGCTGTGATTGGCAAGGCCTTGAGCTCACAAGTCGGCAACAAGATCGCTACGACTTGTACGACTTGAGCTCACGAATCGACAACAAGCTCACTTGCCAAATCTAGTGAGCTCACTACCACTCATGAGGCCTCAAGCTCGCCAATTTTGGTGAGCTTGACTTGTTGACGATTATCATGGCCGGCAACCAATCAAAGTAAGAGCAAAAGAAAGAGAGATAAAAGGAGAAAAAGAAAAGGAAAAGAATTTAAAAACTTAAATTTTTATAAAAGTAAAAAAAAAATGGAAAAAAGTGTTTGCTTTAAAATGTGCTTGGCTTAGAGATGAAAGAAAGAAGATGGAAAATATTTTCTGCTTATTAGTTAAGAAAAACATGTTCCACCCATAGAAATGTTTTTCTTGACTAATAAATTTTCTGTGAACTGAGCGTAGAAAAATCTAAAAAATGTTTTATGTATAATGAATGGAGTCTAAGTCAGCATCTTTTCGCATTGTTATGTCTATGTTAGTACGAGCCATCTTAGCATGATCCAAAGTCTAAACATGAAGAATCATTTTAAAAGTACATGAACCATTCTAAATATAGAAGTTAAACCACTTTCAGATTTGAGCAGGAATACAAAGACTACCAAATGAGATAAGTGAACATATTATATAAATTTCACTTTAGTCATAAACAGAAAGTCCACACATATTGTAGGAATTTCATTTCAATCATAAACTTTTTAATTTATTCAATATGGTCTTAGAATTTTTGACGATTTTTCAATATTGTCCAACCTGATAATTTCGACAGAAAATCGTTAATGAAGCAATGCAATCAATACCAATTATCCTTTGTGACACAGCCGGTGGTTGACACATGAGATAATCAACGCCAGACATGGAAGAAATGAATTCATACCACGTTGTTTTGCAATTATTTTTTAAATTTTTTTGCATTTTTCCTTCTTCTTTTCTTTTTTTTTCCCACATCACCGTTCATTTATGCCTTCAACTCCTCCCACTTTGGCTGTTCATTTTCTTTTTATACTACCCCACCATAGTCGGAAAGAGCTGACGAGGGTGGCCAAGGCCTCGATGATGGTATGTGAGGGTCATAGCCCTCTCTTAGATCATAATAAAGGTTGTCGGCCATCGCTCCGGCCTTGATGAGCCTCCCTCATATCTAGACAGGGGTCTAATATAATCAGCCGAACGTTCAAGAATGGCATCACATCGGATGTAAAATCTAGTGTTCAACAGTGTCATCATCAACTTCTTCTCTCTCTCCTCTTTTGTTCCCAGACAAGCTGGAAACTGTTCGTGCACGGTCCTGCGCAAAAACGCATGGGGCACCGCGGCACGTGCGTGGGGGTGGGGTCGAACTGTCAAATGGGAAAGGCAGCTTTCGGCTTCAAAAGGAGCCAAAAAGCTTCTTCGACTACGACCGAGGCAAAAGCTGCTGGAACGCGACGTGAGGGGGGCTACTCGATGTTTTGTTTCTCACGGTGGCGTGTGGGTCGGGATGTGTTTTTGTGGCCGTGGCTCCTCCGTGCGCGAGGACCGAGAGCCATTGGGGCGCTCACGTGATCGGGCTCGCTTTCTCTTCTTTTCACGCACTTTTTGGTCTTCCTTCGCAGCTTGGACCGCCACCAACCCCGCCACTTTCTCTGCTTCTTCACTCATCGCTTTGCCCCTAAAACACGACCCAAAAGAAGGAGGGAGAGAGAGAGAGGGTTGCTAGGTCCTATTGGCCTTTGGAGGACCACTTGGAATTCGTGAAGGGAAGGCCATTTTGATGAATCCCTCGTGATGTATGGACTCCTTTTGAGGATAAGTGACCGTTCGATTAGGGAAGAATGCTTCGAGGACCATACGAATCATCTCTCTTTCGAGGATGAGTAAATGGCTCGATTCAATTTGAGAACCGAATCAAATTGAACTGGTTTTACTTGATTAAGTTGAAAAACAAAGCGCTATATCTAACTTGTGGGCTAAGGGTGAGTACTTCCGAATTCTAATTTTGGGTTCCACAATGTTCCATCTAAAATTTGGAATCTATTCGTCATAATATGTTTTTTTTTATGTTTTGAAATCTTGAGACCTACCTTGCAAGCCCTAAACCTAAAACCTATCATGTTCCAAGGTCAATCTAGGTGATAATTATATTATTAATTAAATGATTGCAGTGAATTATAACATTTAATGACTACAATTCATTGATTATGAAAATTATGAAATATTAACAAAGTAAAAATTTCAATCATAAAATAGAAGCTGAAATTAATGGTTCAAAATTATATATTCTTTATCAAACAATATGAAATATTGTATGATCGCATGAAGACATACACTAAGAATAATACAAAAATTTGTTCCAATGTCTAAGTTACAGGTCCAGTTTTTAGGTTCCAAGTTCCAAATCCTACCAACATAATTGATATAACTAGCAAGAATCACTTGGGGGTGAATAAGTGATACTACAAAATCTTGACAAATTAAAGTTGAATAGAACGAGTCAAGATTAAAATCTGAATAAGGGTCAGATTTTGGAATGTGGTAGAACGAACTTGAAGATAACTTGTGAGTGTATAATAAACTATAGCAATAAATAATAAGAGCTAAGAGTTGAGAGAAAATTTCATGCAAGGTTTATAGTTATTCGGCTTGGGTCAAGCCCATATTCACTTTCTCATGTTGACAGCTTACTAGCTAGATTTTACTATATAATTAATAAGAGATTACAACATTAAGTGTAAACACTTAGTAGTAGATCATAATATCTCATTCAATTACTCTTTGTTTACTTCTCTCATGATCACAAAAGACAAGTACATGCTTGAACTTTTCTTAGACTTTGGTGTTATAGATTTTATGCTTCGTTTCTACTCTACTCCTTGGCACCTTGGTCTCCTTAAATACTCATCTATTTCCACACTAGCCGTTAGACAATCTTTAGAGAATTATCTTCTAATCTACCCATTGGACATAATTACATCAAGGAGATTAGATGGCCATTGAGTGATATAAACTAAATCCTCATTTGATTTTGATTGTCCATACAATCAAAATCTAAGTTTCCACAAATAGAACTTCTTCATTTAAAAAGTGCTTATCTCAAGATTGATTTTGTCAATCAAATAGATTGAATCAATCAAGCTTATTTGTGAAAGTGAAATCCAGACTAGATCACTAACTATTAGTCAAACTGAACTGTTCTCATTATGGACCTGTCTCGGTTTTGAATTGGCTTCATATTGGCTTCATATTGGACCAACCATGTTCTGAACCTTATTAGGATGGGAGTGAGACTATGCCGCTCAATCTTCATCTCCAAATGTAATCTTGATATATATTGTAAGTGTGTAGATCTGAACATGGAAGTCTGAATGTGTCTAGGATAGTGCAGAGTTTGCTAATAATCTTTTTTAGCTTGAACACGTAGTCTTACTTTTGTGTACCTGAGTTTGAGTCTACAAACTTCAAGACAATTATTAGTGCTCAAGAACTATGAGAAAGTTGGGTCAACTTTAAAATTTGATTGGATTTTTCTCAACACCTATAACTTGGAACTTAATCATCGAAATAGGTTCTCCAATTTTTTAAATCCGGAATCTACCTTCCATACTTTGAAATATGAAACCACATAAGTTCCTACCAATATGATTATTAGGTTTCAAGTACTGTCTTGGAACCATGCTCATCCCTACTGTGTACCACTCCAAATTCTTGTAGGTGGCATTTTTACAAATCTTTGGTAATTTGATTTTTTAGGATAGGTGATCATTTGATTATAAAAGAGTATATCATTCCTTTATCTAAAACCCTTAAAATAATTGTGGTAGAAAGTATAATAAAATATACTAGAACGTGACTTATTGAGGACCGTGAATCCATCCTTTGATAATTGTAGAAATCATCTTTCCTTAGGAGGTGAGCAACTGGACTGGTTCAACTCGAGAACCAAATCGAACCACTTTTATCTAATTCACTTTAAGCTACTTCATGCGAGGCCGATCTGGTTCCTATGTTAAAAAGAGGTAGGCTGGTTTTTTGGTCGGCCCTGGAACCCATAGGTTCAATTTCAGAATTGACCGATTCCATTTCCGATTCTCAAAACTAAGAATCGGCTGACGAGGTAGATTCTTGATTTTTGACTTGAAATTTGCCAACCCAAGAATCGATTCCCCATCTTTCCTCGATAAAAGAAAAAAAGCATCATGTTCCCATTCAAAGGAACTTTTGAAAAAAATGGAGAGAGACAAACTAAGAGGCTTGATGCTTGCCTATCACCTAGGGGCTAGGCTCCTAATGATCCGGTCCAATCTCTATCCTTGAAAGGACCCAAGGAAAAGAAGAAGAAGAAAACAAAGGAAGTCGGTGGGCCCACCTATGTCCCAAAAGTCCGTGGGCCCCGCCATTTGCTTGAGAGGCCCAATGCTTTTCAGCAAAGTTGAGCTTCTTCTAATGTGTTCATCCTTCGTGCGCAGGGGAAGTACCTCCTATTGCGAGCAATTTGGGGATGGAGACTCCATCGCTGTTTAACCAAGTCAAGTTAAAAAGGAATCGGAACCGGGTCGAACCGCTGGACATTCTACCCCATATCATCTGACCAGTCGAACTGGTCAAGACGTCGCCGTACTGGTTCTTTGGTTGGTCGATCCCATAACTCGAGCTGATTCGAAAGTTTCTCCTCTCCCTTTTTCAGAGACGATGTGTACATGTAAATGGAAAAGATTATCAGTCGATGAAGCTAATGTTGGAGTTAAAGTTCAATTTCGCCATGACCGTTAATCCATCTCTAGCTCCATTGCTCATGCAATCTTTCACTAAATTTTTCTGAGTTTGATCAAACGTCAGGGACAAAATCAGGTGGAAGTGATGGTATGATGAGACCCAAATTTGGGGTGTCAAAAAAAATTCGTGCAGGCCCGACCCAACCCGACTCGATCCAGGCCGACCCTAAAATTATGGTATTTTGTAATCGGGCCTTTTGAAGTTTTAGTATTGTTTGGGTTAGGGTCTGATTGGGCCGGTGCGGGTTTTCTTTCTCTCTCTTCCCTCGTGAGTAACGAGGAATTTGAACTTAATTGATCAGTGTTGGCCCAACCTGATCGGTTTTCTTAAGTTATATGATATATGGATATTGGATCGGATCAAGCGTGTCATGTATGATTTCGGATTGGATATCATCAAAACTTGGCCCGACCCATTAACACGCCTACCCAAAACAAGATTTCATTCGACAAAAAACTTCATAAGAGTATGATTCAGGTACATAGCGTAGGCTCAGCTGAAGACCCAGATCGAATCACGCCTAGGCTCGTATCCAGCTTTTATTACAAGAGCTTAACGACGCAGCAGTGGCTGCAAAGCTCTTTCTCCGCCTCTTCCACGACCGGCTCGAACCTCGTCCACGCGTCGCCGGTGGTCGCCGACGTGTCGAACTTGCAGGCCATGGAGATGGTCTGCGGCGTCTCCCCCGAGGACCGATACCCTAGCAAGAAGTGCAGATGACTCCCGATGGGCGCCATGGTGAGATAGAGCCTCTTGATCGGTTCCGACAGTTCTCGGTGGCACGAGTTCTCAACTTCGTTCCACATGTTGAGCTCCGCATCGTACGCCTCGATGTGGCCTTTCCAAGCTTTCAAGCAGTCGCCGGAGCTGAACAGCTTCCCGTCGACGGCGACGATCTGGTTGGGGGGCACGTCCAGTTGCCACATCCTCGCCATCAGCTCCCACGTCCCGGTCCTTGGGTCGAAAACCTCGGCCGAGCTCCGCTCGGTGATGAACGGGAACGTCCTGTCGGAGTTCAGCCGCTTCACGAACCCGCCGACCACATGGATCTTGTCTTGCCACGTCACTCCGACAGATTTGTACCTCATGGTGTTCATGTCCGGCAAGGGTCTCCACTCGTCCACGACCGGATCGTACACTTCCGCGGACGAGACCCCCCTGGCGCAGCCCAAGCTCGACTGCCCGCCGGCGACGTAGATCTTTTCGTCCCGGACGGCGCACGCGAAATCCGACCGCGGGGTCCCCAGCGGCGCGCAGGCGGACCACCGTTTGGTCCTCGCGTCGTACTTCATCACGGTGGACAGTATCTCCACCTCGACGTCGACCCAGTCGGCCTGTTCGTCCGAGACGTGAGCCATCTCCTTGCGGCAGAGCCGGCCGCCGACGACGTAGATCATCTCCCCGACCGACACCATCGCGAAGCCCTTCAGGACGTGTCCTTCCGCCACGTGCGGGATCAGGCTGACGTGGCACCAGGAGTTGCTGGCCGGGTCGTAGCACTCCATCCAGTTCGAAGCGGCGCCCGCCTTCAGGGTCGGGTCCTTGAGGCAGAACGGCACGTAGACGAGGCAGCCGGAGGAGGGGGAGACCTCCAGGGACGGCGGAGGCGTCACCGGCCGCGGTGCGGACTCCAGGGAACCCATTGGAACTATAGTAAGAGAGGGTAGGTTTTCCCTGGAACGAAGAGGGTTTAACCACAAGATCTTGTGTGCTTCACGTTGAATTGCCAAACGGAGAAAAACAATATAAAGAGGGAGAGAAGATGATAAAAGGGAACTTGGCGGAGAGAACGATGATTTGGTCATTTGTCATCGACATCGACTAGGAAGTGAATCGAGGTGGCGGCAGCAAGAGGGGTTCTAGGAGCTACAACCTAGGAATTCTTCTTCCTAGGGGCGAAGATGGTTCTAATTACTGACGGAATTCTTCTTGGGGGTTTGCGGTCTTTCCTTGCATTGGACTCTTCATTTCCCCAAGCGAATGGAGGAATTATTGGGAAAGCCGATGGGAAAATTACTAGAGCAATTTCCCCGCCTTCTTTTGGAGGAACCCTCTCGTGTCATTGTCCCTTCCATTGGACATAGTTAGATTTTTCCTTTGGGGTCGCAGTCTACTTTCTTTCTTTTACTCCAAGTAGGGTCAGTTAGCGATGATTGGTGTTGGGGTGTTTTCTTTTCTGTAGTTTTCTAGTGATTGTTTGCGCTTGGTCGACGATTTCGAAGGCGCACGTCGCCTGCCGAGTTTGAGAGATTTTGCCACATGCTCTCTTTTCAAGGGTTGCTATCGATTGGGCAGTCCTTCAACTTCGAGGCATTTTCATTTGATCAATCGAGTTCGTACCCTCGATTCAATTGGCGCCGTTCAATGTCAATTTTGTGAAAAATCCAATTTGATAGTGTAAACACTTAAAATTACCTCATTATTACATATTGGTCACAAGAAGAGTGATAAGAGTAATGCACATCATTTTGCTTATAAAAGCTAAGGATAGCCAGCATTTTCGAAAGTATTTGGACTAAGTATCAATGAATTTATAAATGGAAATGTTTGAGTTGATGGCAAGGCAGTTAATTGCCATGTGCTAGGCTCTTGAAATTATACATTAGATTTGGAATTTAAGTAGAATTGACATTTAAATTCAAGTGGGAACAGTTGATGCATGAAAGGGTACGTGAAAATGAGGAAGTGATTATTTACTTGGTGAATAAGTTGTAAGTGTTACTCACAAGTTAGGCAATATCTAGATATGGATAAGACGGTCAAGAGAAGAGAAAAAACGTGGGAAATGCTAAGAGTAGTGTCCAAGGAAAAGTGGTTGATCGAAAATTATGTCCTATAAATACCATAAGCCATTCAATGAAGAATCTCCCTCGATTACCTCTACTTTTATCTCTACTTTAACTTATTTTAGTTGTAGTTATCAAGATACCTATTGTTTGATTAATTTTCAGCTTGTATCTTTATCAGGTTCAGTATTATCGATTAAATTTTGATGTTGTACTACAAACTCAGAGTTGTCGATTTAATTTCGGCATTACAATCCAAGGGTATTGTTGTTGATTAAATTCTAGTTATATGCCTAAACAAGCTAAGTTGTTGATTAAATTCCGACATAATTTGGGATCTGAAGTACAAGTCATACAATAAGCTACGTTTAAGTTATGTCGTTGATTAGATTCCGGTGTAGTTTGTTCCCAAAGGTTGTAGATCATCAAGTCATCTTTGTATTGGTTGTCAGAGTTGTAATATATAGGTTGGGAATAATATTTGCACTTGCATTTGACATTCTCTCTCCAGATTCAACACAGAACTTGATAAAAACCGAAATGCACCGTTTGGCGAAACATTTTTCACGCAAATCAAAACTGGATAAACACATGGTAAACTAAAACATGACACATCTCCCGACATGGATTTCACTTGGTATAGGCATGATTGTGTTATAGTTTTTTTCATGGACCAAGTAATATTTTTATGGACAGATGTGAACCAAAATTTAGGTAGGTGTTCAAATTGTCAATTATTTGCACTTAGTGGCATAAGGAATTGAACATATGTCATATGCCTAATCCACACCCCATCTCTGTTCCTTAAAGATAAGCCAACCTCATGGTGTTAATACTATAGTTGTGCCACGCTATGAAAGTGATATAACTTTTGTATTCGTTAAAACATGATTTAAAGAAGCAGCATCTTAGAAGGGTGTATTAACTTCTGGAAGAAGCTTAATAAACTGCAATGGATTTCTGAAATCAAGGAGGGGTTCTACTGTAGTTCCTTTTCGCAGTTGAAACTACTAAGAGAGAAATATACAAGATAAACTAAACAATTAATTTCACGGAATAACATATATGGAATAACATATATAAATGTGAGTGTTGCTATCGAGAAAGGGTGCTTTTTCGATCACATATTGCCACTGCAATGGAATTGGCAATCGGAACCATCACTGTAGACAGACATGGAGCACATATTAAAGGGAATCTCAATAGAAAATCCTTAGGCATCGATCAGCTTTCTTTCAACCTAAAAGAAAATGAAATCAACAGAAGGAAATATAATTGCTCCTTTGTGAATTTTTTATATCACTTTGTAGGGGTGAGCATCGGTCCAGGGACCCTGGACCGGCCCAACCCTGCCGGTCCTAGTTCGGTTCCTAGGAGGACTAGGTTGGTTCTTGATTATGAAATTCCGAGACCAACACTACGCGGGTTGGTCCCTAATCCTAGGAGTTTAGAGTTGGTCCACTATTAAATATATATTTATGTATAATATATTTGAGATATATTATATATTATATGTGCAATGTGTTATTTATAATATTTTTTTTTATCTATTGTAAAGAGCAAATCCTTCTCTAGTACTATTGTTTTCTTCTTTCTTCTTTTTCTTCTTAGTCTTCAATTTGTCGAGTAAAATCAAAAGAAACAATTTTGCTCGTGAGCAACCTTGCCTCGCTCACCTCTAGCTGCTTATCGCTTGATGCTTGATCTTCACCTTGCTTGTTGCTCTACGCTTGCACCGTTTGCCTCTCTTCAATGACCTTGCTTGTCACCAAGTATATTAGAATGAAACAAAGCCCTAATTAGAAATCATCTTTACTCGTGAGCAATGCTCGCCTCACGGCTTTATCGTGAGTCTTAATTGTTTATGATTTCTCGCATTTAGTAAATGTGAAATTTTTATTATTGCCCCATCCTAAATTTGTTAAATATATACTGGTATTTATAATTTAGTTGTTCAATACCCTATTATCGATGGATATGTAATTTGAAATGGTAGGTTTTCCTTTTCAATGAATACAAAAAATAAAACAAAAAAATTATCGGTTGGTCTCGGGTTAACCCTGGAACCAAACTGAACCCATTGGATTGGTCCGGTCCTCGGTCCTAAGCTCAATAGGGTTGGTCCTCGGTCCCAAAAATTGAGGACCAATATTGTACGGGTTGGTCCCAGGGTTAGGGGGTGGACTAGCCCAATCTGGACCATGCTCACCTCTAGCACTTTGCATAACTCCTTATATGTGAAATTGAATAATTTTGTAGTGTACTCTCATAAAACATTTACACCTATCATAGATACAATGAAAGTAAATTAGTAACCCGTGTATTTTTAACTAATTTAATGAGATTTCAAAGAAATACCAAACAAGTGAAGTCATATGTTGCATTAAGTCTCTTTGGCATTTTTTGAATTTAGCCACAATAAAAGTTTATCTAATTGAGTTATTTTGAATAAAAAGTCGGCTAGCATGGTGAAAAAGTGGGGTTAAAAGGAAAAACATAATCAATGAGGGAAGAAATTTAATCAAACAAATTCAATATACTAAAAAAAATTTAAATAAATTTCATTTTTGGGCTAGTCACAAGATGATTATGATTCTGACTTTCGAGTTAACTTAGATTACTATGACTGGAGCTGAATTTATTAATGACTTAAGTTGCGTATATTAGGTGTTACTTTTACCAGAATAAATAGCCGTGAGTATAAGAAATCATAGCATAAAAGTTTAAAGTGAATTAGTGACTTTTAAGATCTGAACTTCTGTTAGTTTTAAGTTGGGTGAGACATAGCAATTAACAAATTTGAGGAGTGAACAGAATCGGATCTTTTTCTTAATGAAGTTTGTGATCTATGGCCAAAAAAGAGTTGAGATTGGGATCCTTTTTGTTTGGTCTTAGTTAGAGTTATTAATTAGAATTAAAATAATGGTATGGTTAAATGTCCATGTGTAGATGACTTTGTTTTTACTGAATTGAGTAAATTTAGATGATGTTATGGCATTATGAATTGATTCATTTGAGATATTGTCCATTTTGACTTATTTTATAATGAGTCTCGTGGTTTTGTTCTTTGACCTATGGGTGGGCATTTTTCTAAGAGGTTACCCATTTTGATTTTCTCTCACCTGAGCATGCTTAAAACTAGAGTTCTAATAGTTAGTGTTGCCGTTATGTCACAAGGTGTATCTTATCAGTTAATTCGAGCTTCACATATATATATATCCTCATAAAGCCTATTCGATGCCCAATTCAATTCATTCATGGCCCCTTCGCTATCTTAAAAGCCCACTAGAAGCCACTCTTTATCCAGGCCCCCTAACTCCAACGTCCCTGCCCTTATTAGACCAATTGTTATAGGCCTATTGGCTTTTGCATGGTTTATCCTTGTACTACACAACTCTAGAAGGAGGTCCTACTTTGATACCATATTGAACACCCCTAGATTAATTCGCTCAAGGTCTTAATCATTTTAGGTCGTCCTATATTGAGCTTTATGATTTTGTCCTTTAGCATATAGGTAGGCACTTTCCTAAAAGATCATGCATTACCTATTCGTTATCCTAGAAGCTTACCAAGATCCGCTCCGTGCTCAGGCCTTTTAGCCTCAACAGTCACTCCATACTTTCATTGGGTAGGGCCATTATGGTTCCTATGTAAAAATCATGTAGGATACCATTCTACTTGCAATAGCGAGACCAAAAAATAAATTTAGCTGCAATTTATGTAAAAGATTTTAAACATTACCTATAGGTGACAGTAGGAGAGCTTCTTGCTGTTTGGCTAGTCTTTGCTTTAGTTTGCGAATGGGAGGTAGTTAATCAATAAACAAGTTCTTCGGTCCCCCTTGCAACATTTGAGGTGGTGAATGCACCTTTCACTTGCCTCCCAATGACAGCTCCCTCACCTTCTCGCTCTCCTATAAATATATATAGCAACCTAAATAACACATGTACACAAGCCAAACACGATGCTAAACGTGGTATATCTACCTAAACTCATAGACTGTGCAGCCTACGCGATGGCATTTTTCTTGGGGATTTACCACGTGCTTGGTCATCCACTACATGCAAACGCAAATTCAACTTGAAGCATTGTTTGAAATTAGACAGAGTGATGACACAATTGATGAATGCTTTGTTTGAAAAAGAATGGTTGCATCCGTTAGAGGAGTTGAATTTTTGTGGTAATTCAGTTTGAAGAAGGGGGCTAAAGTGAGAATGACCCATCATGATAACTATGGGCTTGATGTGGCTCAACATGAAGATGGGCTTCAAAAGTGACGTTCTGCATCATTGTAGAAACCTAGGGCAAGATGGGATCGAGTTATACAAGCCCATCAATTCAGGTCGGAGGGTTGTCTAGAGTTATTGTGCTTAGGTACACTTGGAATCATGCAAAAAGTTGCGGACCTTCATAATATATTATCCATAGATAGACACGTGGATTTAACAAAAGATGAGAGCCACTATTTAGATTCATTGGAATGAGGTCAAATGATAAACCAAAGGACACCCCCACTTTTAAAAAAAATCACAGCAATCTAATCTTGATTATTCTAATGGTCTCTTGGCTAGTCTTAAGCATGCCATCCCTTGAAACTACTCTCAAAAGGGGCAAAATAAGGAGAGTGGGGAGCAGATCTACATGAGAATCTCGAACCCATTAAGCTTGCAAAGCAAACATTGGGGGACAAGATTTGCACCTTTTGATGTTTAAAGTGACAATATTTATTAGTGCATGCCCTCTATTCCTAGGATCTCATACTTGACCCTAGTCAAGTCATAGGATCTCCCACTCTACGTACCTTTTCATCTTTGTGAGAGACTTGGTCCTCATCGAGATTTCAAGGAACGAATGTAATCAGAATTTACACCATGACATCCATGAAATTTCAATGTTAATAGAGATCGTCATTGAAAATAGTCGGTACCATATTACTATTTCCTACACCCCTTTGATAATGGAACAATTTCACCTAAAACTTTGACTTTTTTTGTGATGGAACTTTGTCAAAATGAAAATTAAGAACACATTGAACATGCGGGTTGCTGTACATCAGTCTTTATAGATGAACATGATCACAATCACAAAAGACGAACAACAAAAGCATAAAATCCCGACTTGTCTACTTAGAGTTGTTGCTAATTTTCAGGACTTACCGTTGAAGATCACACTTGTTTCAACCCGTTTCTGGTCCAAGCAAAGGTTCCCATACATACCAATTGCGTCCTTTCACATAATTAAATATGTACAAGGCATCTGGCGTACCTAGCTTCTTGCTATAATCTTAAACTTTGCTTCCTATTCATCCTAGGATCCTATGCCTTTTTGTACCTAGCAATCTTTCTCACGTGGACCCTAGGATTCGATTTGTACACTACTAGGTTTCCTCCTAGCTACATGATTAATTAATTTACTTCATGGGCAAGATAAGAGATTTAATTCACAAATTCACAAAATTACATGCAAGTACGCCATTCTTACCATTTCATGGATACTTCCAAGTTCAATTACTAACTTATAATCTATCATCTTTCACTCCATTTATGTCGAATGACAAATATTGGCCCAAAAATTGAGTATTAAACCATATCCAAAAATAACTTATAAGTATAAGATAGCACCATGTCAATATGATAATATTTTTTTAACATATGTTAATGTAATCCTAATGACTTCTGTAATCTATAATAGTCATTTTCATAGCATATAAGGTAATCGAATCCATATTTTTATAAAATTAAATTTAACTGTCAATAATTGTACCCAAGAAAGATGCATGAAAGAACGAAAGAGACCAAAGAGGAGGAAAAGACGTTGCGGGGTTGACGCGGTTTCCGAAAGACTTGTGGCAAAACGCTAAAAGCCAAAATTCCATAAATTTTTGCGCAGAGAAATTTCTGCAAAAGGGATACATTCTATGACCAGGCACTTTCCAGGAAGTTCGAAGTGAAATTACACCGAAAGTGCTGCAAAATTCCAGCTAATTCTGACTGCGACATCGCTTCAATTTAGATTTTGCAAAGATGTGCTGCTGTCAGTGGGCAAGGAGAGGAGAATCACTGCAGGGCCTCAAAATTTTTGTTGGATACCTCGAAATTTAGACTCATTTTAGTGAACCCCCTATTTAAAATTGAGTGCATATAAAAATTAATTTCTTTTAGGAGGACTTTGGTGGGGAGGTAGTGGGTATTCATGAAAAAAAAATGTCTAAATTGGTGTGGTGGGTAATCCCAACTTTTATAAATTTTATGTAGGGGTGATTATTAAAGATTTAAGAAGTGAGAAAAATCCCAGTATTGAGTTACAATATTTGATGTAATAATCCCAGTATTGAGTTACAATATTTGATGTAATAGTTCCCTTTAACTCTTCCTTGAATCCCCTTATGAAAATTTCTCAACCAAAAAAAAAAAAGATAAACAAGTAATTAAGTATTGGGTTACGTACAGTTTTAGTCCTCTAAATTTTAGGGTTTGTTCAATCAAATACTCTTGACTTTTTGGAGTTATGCAATTTGGTTTATTTTGTACAATTACGGCCCCTAAATTTTCGGTTGGTGGAATCAAAATCCTTCGGTCGGTCACTTTGAGTAAATGTCAAATTGATTAATTATGCGGCATGGTTGATGTTGCAAAAAAGGATTGTGATGCGAAGTGGCACTAGGAAAAAAAATGAAACAACAACTCCTATTTAGATATTTTTTTTGTGGGACAAAAAATCCAAACTTATGTATTTACCTTCTATTTCAGTTTCATCCAAGGTATATTTATCATACTGATATAAATTTTGAATTTTTTAGTACGTAAAAAAAGTTTTGGGCATTTGTATCATAATATGCAAGTTTATAGTTTTTAGCAACACAAATAAAAAAAATTAGGTATTTATATTACAGTAGATATAATTTGGTTTTTTTTTTATGATATTTACCTTATATAATAAATTATTACCAATTTCCCTCCTTTCATCATTTTGTAGGGGCAAGGGAAGTAATTTATATACTATGAGAAAACCTCATCATATGAATATACTCAAGATATTAGAATGAGCTCCATAAAAAAAGATACTAAAATAAGCAAAAAGAAAAAGAAGAAAAAGGAGGAGAGAGATGAAAATGGCGTTGGGGAAAATGATAAAGGGGGACAGAAAGGAATAGGGAAGAAAAGCTGGAGAACGAGACAAAAGGGAATTAATGAAGAACCTGGAAAAGCAAGAAATTGCTGGATAGAAGTGAACAAAAGGTAGAGGCTGAACGATCAGAATATGTGCAACGCAGCAATGAAGGACCACAGCTTGATGGGTGCTCTTCTGCCGGAGACAAAGCAGCTGCTTCTAAAAAGTGAGATGGCTTGATTTGATTGATCATCGTTCGGCTTCATCGCCCTCCATCTCTTCTGTTTCCTGCTGGAAATATCACCTAAGCTCTATTCAATGGGGACGAGGTCTTCTTCTCATCAGTTCGGATTTCTCTATCTTTAACAATGCTCTAGATTTTACTCTCTCTCTCTATAAAGTGTTGGTAAAATTTAAAGAGAAAATAGTATAAATGATTAATAAATTTTTGAATTTTAACTTAATATGTAATATAATTCTTGAAATTTTAACTTATTCAATATGATTCTTGAATTTTAACTCAATGTGCTACGTGATTCTTAAAGTTATACATATTACAAAGAGCTTTTAAGGGGTTATTCACTTGGTAAGTGCAAGAAAAAGGAATAAAGGAAAAGAACTCTCTTGACATTTGGCAAACTGAAAAATAAAAGTTGAAAAGGAATCCTATTTTCGGGTTCTCTTTTATATTCAGAAATAAAAATTCTCCAAATATTTTTCTAGATTCGTCTTAACTTGTTTTAATTTCTAGAAATAATTCTAATGAGACATGTTCGATATCAATTCGTGACTTTGGGTGATTGATTGTCTGAAAGATTAGTTTCTTGTTGTTTATTTTGTTCAAGTGCAATCTAAAATATTTTTCTTCTCCCATAAAAGAATGTTGCATTCTCTTTCACTTCAATTTAGTGGAAGTTATTTAAAAAATTATTGGAAATCATTTTAAAATAAAAAATAAAAAGAAGGGATAAATGCACCGGAAGTCATAAAACTTGTAATGAAAATGTAATTAAGTCCAAAAACTAACATAATATGTAATCTAGTTCAAAATCTTGTTAAATTACTACTATCGAGTCCTTCTATTAATTTAGTTCTATTAGACTAAAAGGGCATGGCCCTTGCCATTGCTAGAAATCATTGGAGGGGCCTTGGCTAGAGCCGGTGAGATCATTGGGGGTCTCGATGAGGGCTGCCAACTCTCGCCAACCACAGGCAAGGCTCGACAACCCTTACCTAGATATGGTGGTTCTCATCTAGATTTGATGGAGGGTTGTTAGCTCTTATTAAGCCCCTTGCAACGCTTTCTAGTGGCGGTGGCGAGGACTAACCACTCTTGTCCCTGCCCTTTTTTTTAATAATTTAATTCATATTTCAGTTAAAAAGTAGGGTTTATGCCATAATGGTGTCATTTTAGTCCTATATTACATGTTTAAGTAAGGTAATGCTATGCAGGAGAGAAAAACAATAATTAAAAAGTAACGTGAGCATTTTTCATCAGTCCAATATACAGAATTAATAAAATAACTTGAACGCATTAATTTAACGAGTTCTAGAATTGAATTATATTTTTTGTAAGTTTTAGAATTCAATTGCATAAATCCTAATACATTAATCAAAAATGGTTTTCGGACTTAATGACATAAATTTTAGAATTTTTAATATATTCATTCACGAAAAGAAAAAGATGGTGAAATAAAAAGTTAAAAGGGGGAGGGGAATAAAAGAAAAAGTGGGGGTAGGAGTTCAAAAATTAGGTACAGAGAAATGGGGATTCGTTATAGATGCTCCTGCCATCTCTTCTGATAGCGACGCCACGTACCCCTCTCTCTCTGCGTCTCTCTCTTTCTCTCTCTCTCTGTGCCCGCATTGACATAAATGATCGAATTTCAGCATCCCAATAAGAGAGAGAGAGAGAGGAGAAGGGGAGAGGGCAAAAGGCACTAACTATTCCCCTCTCTCTCTACCCCTCTTCTCGGTGGACTCTGCACTCTCTCTCTCTCTCTAAACCTGCAAAAAGCTCGCTCGCTTTTCCTCCCTCCCTCCCTCTCTCTCTGTGTGCAGCAGCTTGGCTGCAGTCTTTTAAGGAGACGCTTCGGCCCCTCCACCTTCCCATCGCTTCTTCACACGACTCCTCATCCACCATAAAACGAACAGAGGCCCCCCCTTCCCCTTTTCTTCTCCACGTCTCTGCAATCTCTCGTCAGACCCTTTAACTCGAAGGAGGAGGAGGAGGAAAGAAGGAGGATGGTCGGGTTGGTGGGGAGCTTCAACGAGTGGCTGAGGGAGTACGGCATGAGGAAATGCCGGAGCTTCCTGTGGAGAGCCAGAGCCACCATGACGAAGACGAAGAAGAAGAAGAAGCAGAGGAGCAGCAGCAGCGTCGGCAAGCGCCGGGTGAACAAGTTCCAGTACGATCCGTGGAGCTACGCGCTCAACTTCGACGACGGGATCGGGGAGATCGAGAGGGCCGACGCCGTTCTCGTTTACGTCCTGTGGGTCAAGCTCGAATGACGAGCCGCTTCGGAGAAACAGGGGAGGGGAGGTGGGGGGCCAGAGGACTTCCTGGTCAACTGTTTGACCGTGGGGAAATTGGCAGAAAAGATGCCGACTTTTTCTTCTCTGTTTTCAACCTGCTTTTTTTTTTTTTTTTTTTTTTTTTCTGGGTTTGGCTTGTTAAAAATCGATTTTTGACCGCCAGGATGATGCAATTTGCAAGTGAAATCGGAAAGCCTTGATGTCCTTTCAATTTTCCTTTTATTTTCCCTTTTTCCTATTTTCGAGGTTCGACCCGAGAACCCGAACCCGTGCCACGGGACCCCACCGCCGCGCTGATGCCGGGGACTTGAGAGGTGTTTGATGAGATGAATGTGGCATTACCTTAAAATGCGAGGTGAAAAATAGATGGCGAAAGAACTCTCACCAGTTGTACGTGAATTTTGTTGATGAGTGTACCGAGTATTTCTTAGGTCCGCAACACATATGGGAAGCATAGCATAACTTCACGAAAAAGTAGATTGATCAAATGATTGTGAAACACATCATAGGCAATCGGACAACCAAAAATTTTGTAATTTTCAGCGCATTACGTTCTTATGAAATTGATATCTTGAAATTCGAGGTATTCTTACGTTGAATATGCCCAAGAAATGTTGCAGTACACTTACCAGACAATAGTATGTGACTTGGGATGAGTAACTGCAGTCTTAAGTATGTGACCTGGATGAGTAATTGCAGTCTTAAGGTATCATTCAAAGGAAAAATCTAAACTTTATTTATTGTGATGCACTAAAACGTCTAGCCAAAATCAAATAGCAGTAATGCACAAACTTAATTTCGTGAAAATTGTTTTTAAAAGTTACATTTCTTGGTCACTCGACGAAATCAAACTCTTCTGGCGAAAAAGGGAAAAGGTGATTAAGACAAGTTTGGTCAGGTGGAGATCTTAAGAGTGCATTTTCAATTGGGTCCCTTGAATTAAGTTCGCTATCTTTCAAGGTGAGTGCAAGTATAGAATTAGTATACTGATTAAGGCCTAGCATGTCGACTTTTGGAAAAGTAATAAATCAATGGCGATCGATGAGTACTGTAATTGGCAAGTAATCAAGCTACGGAAAATTTATAATTTTAAGCATAATTAATTGCTTTTGATTTGGAAATTGAGGCATGTATTACACAAAAGTCCCAGTCGATCAAATTTATAATTTGAGATTAATTTATAAGGTAATCGCCGTCGTGTGAGTTCAAGGTAATAATAGACCCAACAAAGCATTACACAGAAGTCCCAGCCAACCCAATTTACCAAAGCACATGCAGAACAGAATCATATTGTTTTACCATATTGACAGTGCAGAAAGGAAAGCTGGGGAGTCCTTTGCTCCTTTTTTACATGACATGCCAAATGAATTTGTGATCAGGCTGAATGCATGAGACTTTCATCATCATCTGTACAACTGTTCAAGATCAAGATCAATGAGAGCATCCTTCCAGAACGTGGGGAACATAGAGATGTGTAAAGGTAGAAATGTACAATCCAACAACAAATCCTACTCTAAATGGGAGTACAAATGATGATGAGAATTTCTCGAATCCTTGTGGCTCCGCCTATTCGCTTTACACGGACCTGAATCCTGCACACAAGGATATCTTTTCATGATATACTGGGATCTTCGAGCTTTGCTGTGGACAAATCATTTATTCTGGGGTACACAGCTTTCTCGTCGAGTTGGTTCTGGGCCCATACCAACATCTTCAATAAGCTTGGAAGTTTTGGATCTGCATTTCAAGCAAAACAAGCAAAGTTCTCTTGAAATCATTACTCAAATGAAACTTATGAGGACAGATAGCATCACGCATCCTGGTAAAAATGGACCATGCCACAGATGACGTGTAACGTCCTCATTGACATGCACAATTTGAAATAAAATGCATCTAGCAAAGATATGACTCTTTTCTGCAGGATTAACTAGAAAGCAACTCATCTATGCAAGAGAACTGCTCTGTCATTGGATACTCATGACATTCTATTCTGTTCCAATAATCTTTTTTTTTGCCAATTCTAACTTTTTCTAGTGATCTAAGCAGTCATGATCCCTGAATCAAGTACTATTAGAATTTCCCAATGAGCTTTTATGAAAAAAGAAGAAGTTCATGTCATGAACACATTGTGTTCCTTAGTTGTATAAACCAGTATTCTTAGCAAAGTAAATTAATGCAAGAAAGGGCACAATTAAAGGACCAGTAACCATTCCATTATCTGCAACAATAATAAAAGCAATTACAGATGGCAGCAGAAGCAGAAGCAAATTTCCGCACTAACCTTTTTCATGACTCTGGCTAGTAAGTATAGCTGCATTAACTTCACTAGCTGTTTTTAGGCGCTGTGACATATCTAGAAGATCTCCCACGGGACAATTGGAGACATCCTCAAAAGCCAGCAGGGCTACGGTCCTCTCCAGCTCTTCTAAGAAGCTTTGCTGAGGAGAATGGAATTTGACAGGTCATCTCTTATGCACACTATGAAAGTTTCTACTATGAAGTAATTGTAACTCCAGCTTTGCATCACATCCAAGAGCAACTGAGGAAGGCTTACTTCTAAAGTGACTAAACATACTAAAAATTAATAGCAAGCCAAGATCAATGTACAGGTGACTATGTACAACACAGCAGAGTTAAGAGAGATCAAGAGGTACATTTTCTTCCCCTCTGGGTGCAAGCTCCTCCTGAGCAAACTCAAGAGCCTCTTCTACTTTTCCATTTCGAATAAGTTCTATCAATCTCTGCTGTTGAAGGTGGAAAAAGAGTTGTGGATTTGTATCCAATATCTGCAAAAATAAAAAAATAAAAAAATGGCAGACACAAAATCAATAGGATGAAAATCTTAAGAAAATCAAATTTATCTATCAAGATGCAGAACATAAGAATGAATCGAGATTAGATGATACCCAGAAATATATAGTTTTCAAATTCCCAGTCTAGGCAATATATCTTGTTAAAAATAGCCTAAAGGCAATTTCTCAAGTGATCCTTGCTGAAGACTATCAAGGAAAACTGACAGATCCACTCCAAAGATATAGAGTCCCAGATTTGGATTCATTTAACTTATACTGATTTAATGTTTCTTCTGACCTTCTCATTTCCAGTTCCAAATCACCAACATATTCAAATTTCACCCAACTCAACTAGTGTGCAGTTGAGGTAGATTTCCTTGTAAGAGTCTACGTTTCAGGTTATGCAAAATGCATTGCATAATATGCAAAAACACATGCAAATCCTAATCAGCCATTGCTAGTTTTCAGACAAGGAAAAATGCACCTCACATATATCCAAGGAAATCATACTTGATGCAAAACATGTAAAAGAGCCACAACATGAACACCCTTCTCTTTATCTCCACAAAGCCCCCCTCCCTAGACCCCCCAAAAATAAGAGCAATAAAAAAGATTGTACATTGTGACTGGCAACAGAGGTCTTGGCCTTGGAAAGTAACGGCCGAAAGAAATCCAGTGAACTGAAACAAAACTATAGTTGACTCCTCTATACTGTGAATTAACCTGAAAACAACCAAACATGTGCTTACCATCTACGATATTGGCTGAGTATGCAATCCTTTCAACCCAACTAATTATGAGTAAGATAAGGTACACTTAAGCTCCTACCATTTGCTACATTTACTTTAAAAAGAAAAGTGGTTGAATATGGAGCGCTAAAAGGAGAGAGTGAGGGTATTATGTGCAAATCTACCAACAATTAGCAAACTTGACAATAGCAACTAAACTGAAAGCATTGAACTTAAAGCCACATCTACAGGCTTGGAAGGAGAAAACTGAATTTTTTATGAGGAAAAAGGAACAAGACTCAAAGGAAGGCAGTAACTTTTAATGCTTTTGAGCATCTACAACATTTGAACCAACATATAAAGGTGAAGCTGGCAGTGTCATCTCCCTTTAGCATACCAGTTGAGATTGCATGGAATCAATGATTGAGGGTCTTATGAATGCAGGAAGTGGAAAGGATGCATAATTACCCAATGAGAGCGCCACAAGCATAGAAGAAACAATAAAGTGGGCTGCACCAATTACAGAGGATGAAACTTTTCAAATGGTTTTAACAATTTTTCATGCAATGCATTCAAATGGTGGGTATTGAATTTGGAGGATATGAGATTTGATTAAATTAGTGGGTAGGACTCTTCTCTGACAGGAAAATCAAATCCTTGAAACAATCTTTAAGTTGCACCAGCGATAAAATGATTCTGCTAGCCATTTTTCTTGTTTCATTCCCAAGTACAAAAATATTCACGACGAGAATCTAGTTAAGGAATAGGTTGCATAAACACGGGGATTTCATGAATTCCCTGAATTCAACTTTAATTTCTCTCATCACTAAGAAATTAGGAGCTAAAGAGATAAATCAGACAGATCAGACAGATTTTGGCTAAGGTACCCATCTGCAGATTGAACGAAGTGCTGGTTAAGGCAATTGAGAATTCCCAACATGCCTCTGTAGAAGGAAAAGGGAATGTAGCGGCTAACTTCAATAGCCAATATACGGTGGTGGACAGCTGTCTAAGATATCCGAAGAATGTAGCTATGTGCAAGTAGGACATGAAGCAGGGCATGCTCAGCATCAGCAAATGTTTCATACAGTTCATGATAACTAAAAGTAATCCACAGTCAAACAGGGGAGGTAGCCTTACTTCAGGATTCAAGTCGTTGACTTTCTCAATCGCATCCTCAACATTACCACACTGCACCGCTTTCTTCACAGCCATGCGGTCGGTGATCGTAGTGAGATCAATATCTGCTGTAATCAATAAGGAACTACACGATTCAAACAACTCACAACACCAACACACCACAAACTAACAAAGACCAACTCGCATCGCGAGAAAGAAATTTATAACGATGGGGGATACGTTCAGTGCCCGACTCCATCCGGAACTTCTCGGCGGCGTCGACATAGCCCTCGGTGACGAGGAAGTTCATCACCAACTTGTTCATATCTTCCTTCCTGATCTTCACATCGTTAAGCCTCTTCTCCCACTCCTCCTTAGTAATCACCTTCTTCGACGACCCCTGCACAACCCCAGAAGAAAAGAAACGAAACGAAACCCAAATCAGAAAAAAGCTCGAGCGACATCGAGACAGCCCAGAAATGCGATCCAGATCGCCGGAGACCCGCTCCAACACGCAAAGCGGAAGAAACCCACAAAACAAGAAGAAGGAAGCGGAATTTCACCATGGAAAAGAGCATGGACATCTGGAGGGTGAAAAAATGATTTAGGGGAACAGAATTGGAAGGAAGAAAACGAGAACAACCCTCATAATCAACTTCACCAAGAACGTTACTTGTGCCATTCTCTTCTTCAAGGCCGGTGCACGACGCCTGACGCAACGCGGGATCTCGCCATCCAAAACCCAAATCCCACTTCGGTCGTCTTCTCTAAACTTTGCCAAGATTCTTTGCTTCTGCAGGTGGGAGAAGAAGCTGATCTGCACAGAGGAAGAGAGAGAAAGAAGAGAGAGATTAGGGTTCGTTCTTGCACTGTTTGGATGGGCCCCTTTTGTTTTGGCCCGTGTGGTCCCGCCCAGTTTTTTCTATTATGTCAAGTAAATCCGTCAAATGGGTGAGTTGAGTCGGGTCTGGGTCGAGTCGAAAATGATTCGACCCATATTAACCTATTTAATCCGTTTTAATCCATATTCATGTAACTCAACCTAACTTGACTCGTATTGTTAAAAGCCATTATTATTGTAGAGAAATCCAAACTCACTCTAAGCTCTATGCTAAATAAATAAAACTTCAAATCAAATTGAAAAATTTGAAAAATAGTAAATAAAATAAAAATGTAAAAAACCTATAAATTGAAATATTTAAATATTTTTTAAAAATTTCATCAATTAATTATATCTTTGTAAAAAACTTATAAATTGAGATGAGGTGAAGGCGAGCATGTCGCAGTCACTGATAGGTCACTACCACTCATCGAACTTGAGGATGACTCAAAGAACAAACACACGTTTTATAATTGGGTTAAAAATGGGTAAAAAATGAGTCGAAAATGGGTTACACATTATTGACCCATTTTCGACCCATTAAAGAATTTTGACCCGTTTTATGAGTTATGTTCTATTTTAATGGGTCAAAAATGGGTAAGAATATGTGACCAATTTTCAATCCATTTTTGACTCAATAGAACATATGTGTCATTTTCGATCCATTTCGACCCATTTTTAATCCAACTATAAAACGTGTGTTTGCTCTTTGAGTCATTTTCAAGTTTGATGAGTGATGTTGACCTATTAGTGACCGCGACACTCCGCTGCTCGCCTCCATCCCATCTCAATTTATAGGTTTTTTACAAAGATATATTTAATTAGTGAATTTTCAAAATTTAAATTTGATTTGAAGTTTTATTCATTTAGTATAGAGCTTAGACTGAGTTTAGATTTTTCTACAATAATAATGGTTTTTAGCAGTACAGATCGGGTCGAGTATGGGTTGGGTTGGGTATGAGTTACTAGATTTACATTACATAAATATAGGTCAAAATTGATCAATTTGGATCGGACCATTTTCGATTCAATCCAAACCCGACCCGACCTGACCCGACAAGATTGGAGCAAAGCCAAGCATATGTAAAACCTTTGTCTGCATATGTTCTCGACTTTGGCTTTCCCTCCACATGGTTAGTGCATTCGTACAGAAGCTCAATGCCTATCTAATTTGTTGGCTAAAAAGCCCTAACAAAACACCATCTCTTTCTAGTTGCAGAGCCGTCACACCGACGCTAACCCAACCTTTGCCACCGCCCATACTCCGATAGCCGTCGCCCCTCCACTAGCGGACCCGTCAACCACCGCCCCTCTCTCTCTCTCTCTCTCGACCACCTCGATCACCTGGCCGCAACCACCTCCGCTGCGTAGTCTTCACTGCCTTCAAGCTCTTTTGGTAGCAAAGTCAAGCTACTTGTTGTCAATGGAACGCAGGCTAATGCCTAGCTATTGATCAAGCTCCTCCATCTATCTGATGGATGGACTCGTTTTAGATGAGTCTTGTCACGACATGAATTTTTCATAGAATTCAAATTTCGAATTAATAAATAATTTAGCCTCAAATGATGTACACAATTCTTTTTTTTCGTTACTACACATAATTGAAGTTCTCGACATATATGTTCACTCCTATTTTTGATGCGCAATCCGATCCAATCCTTAAAGAGATTTTCGAAAGTGCTAATTTTAGTATCCCTAGACTCTGAATTCGGCTAATCTGTAAAATATTTTAGGGTGAGCTTAAGCCAGCAAATGAAAACTCTAGATCTAAAGTAGAAGATCTACACACCATTCGACTTGAGAGAAGAATAGTGCAATACCAATTAGCGAGTAAAATCACGCATTGGTGTCAATAGGAAAGTCCACATATTAATCAAGTTTGTTGAAAATAATGTAATCCATGAGTTATATACAAATGACTACAAACATGTGTGCAACGAATAAGAATAGATGGCATGAGCTAACATCCAATTCAACACTTAGATACACACATAAGAGTGTACAATCTCATGTGCACAAATACCACATAGAAGCTCACCACTATCAATAGGTGAGTATCTGTTCTCTATCACTAGTCAAGACTCATATCGACTAACAAGGCATCGTCATTACCAACTCACAGGGGATGAAATCACAAATAGATCTTTGCTAGGCTACAACCCATTCATCACAGGTTTCCTCCGTACTAGTGAAGGTAAATTCACCCCAGTACAATAACATGACAATATCTGTCCATACCCATTCTTGGTATATTTCCTTTCTTTTCTTAAACTTGGACCTCATGTCCACAACATCCCATTACGAGTTTCAAGCCACATTAAGTTGCACAAGTCATATCATTTAATGTATGATCATAAGACATCATATCCTCAACTTTACAAAGACTTGTCTTAAACGGTAGAACATCAATCTTTTCTGGGAATTTTATAAACATACTTATACAAGAGAGTTCACTCTATGGCGAATAAGCCATAGCAAACATATCCATCACATAACATCCTTGACATGCATATCATCATAACATAATAACTTTTATGTACAGTTTTATTAATGGCATCATTGACAAGAAAATTGTTAGTACATAACAATTGCCAGATACAATTTTATCATCACAGTCGCTTGGCATTTCCAGTATTAACAATAGAAACTAAAAATCTATTTATCATCATTTGCAAATCTACGAACTCTTATTCATAAAACAATCATCATCTAGTACATAGCATCATCACACACAAATCATTACTACATAACAATTGTCATGTAAATATAGTGCAAATAATATCACACCAATTTCATGGCATTTCCTACATAAATAATGGGGGAACGAAATAATTACATGTTTTTTAACTAATAGACTTTCGTCCTCTAAACATCATGCCATCATCATTTAGCAGAGAAATTATGCAAATTCATAAATCAATTAGATGAATTTAACCTTAGACAATTAATTCTTTGACTCATATAGTTTTCATTTCTAAGATCATGCCTTGATTAAATTCACCTTAATCATCAAAATTGAAATTGATTTCCTATAATTTCAGAATTACATATTCGTTTCAATAAGTTTCTCATTTTACAATTTTTACCTCTAACTTCGGATCTTCATTAGTGAAGTCATATAAATTAAAATAAATATCTAAGGCCTTTAATTTATTCTTTGACATGTGAATATTTTATTTACACTATAAACATAACACACATTTCATTAAATTACCAAAACAACCCACTTTTAATTGTTCACGCTATTGCATCCAAATTTTGACTAGTAAGATAAATTGTCTATTTAGCCAAGCAATTGTGTAATTAACTAAGAATCAACCATAATGAGTACCCCTTAACATGTAAACAACCCCAAAATTTTCAGTTTAAGAAGACGAGACCTTTAACTTTTTGAAATTACACAATCGTCCCCACTCTATGATTCTTAGAATTTTTACCCGATTTCGTTTCCTTTGATTGATCTAACTTAATAATTAACTAATAATCATTTTAATTAATAAAGATCACAGTTCCTAGAAGATTTATATGCTGTGAATTTCGTTTTTGCCCTTGTATTATACAAAATTATCATTTTACCCCTTTGCATGCATAATTTCATCTCTCTAAACTTTTGCTCATCAAAGTCATTAAAAGTCCTCTTGAAATCATAACCATGCTTTATTCAAAAAATTTTGCCATGATTTATAGAGTGACTCATTGCACCTTCCAATGGCATCATGAACATAATGAACTTTTCATGTAACATTTACAAGAATATCATCTTAAATCAAATGGCATCACACAATGATACAAAATCATCTAAAATCACTTGTACATAAAGTTTTGCCTCTTGTTAGCTCAACATTTAATCATTAATTATTTTTAACGATAAGGATCATACTTTAAGCTAAAATCAAATAAGGATCAAGAGTACCAAATGTTTAACCCAGTTTAGCCTCTAGAGATTCACTTACCTTGGATGGAAAGCTTTGAATCAACATAGAGCTTGATCCACCTTTAGGAAACTAGTTTTGATTAAATGGAGATGTTATAATATTTATTAATTAATATATGATCCCATATTCAGTATTTCCTAATTGATTTCGATTTATTGCCTGATTTATTGCCCGCGTTAATTGCGTGATAACTATCTATGTTGATTGTTACCATCGAACAAAAGGAAAGTGCCCAAGCTGGGTTAAATACATTCCGACCAAAAAAAGAAGAAACTAGGTTATATACATAGAATTCGAATTAACTCATAAAATGTGCTTTTAGCATAGCAACTTAATCTAGCAGTGAAAATGCAACACTAACTGTGCTCGTGTGAGAGAATGCGATGAACCTAAGCAAATGATACCTCGTATCAGTTAGGAAGAGGGAAGGCAGACTAAACGTATGGAGAGAGAAAGATAATCAATAGTGTTTAGGGTTTCTTGAGTATGTATGTTTTCTGATAGTGAACAGTGCCTTTGTTAACTTCGCAAATTGATGCATGGCCGAACATGCAAGCTCAATCATTGATTAGGGCATGCCCCACAAAACGCGAAAAAGGAGAATTATCTTAGATGCTTCTGATGAGCTCATTTGACGTGAGACATCGATGATGCATGTGAAGTCGTCACTTCGTGGCATCCAAGATTCAATGAAACACGACGTCAATCGAACCTTAAGTACGACTCGTTTTTTTAATTTTCGATGGCTAATCAAAGCAGCCACAATCGATCATTCCCTTTCGGAAAAAGTTGTTTCACATTGTCTTAAAGGAAGAATTCCGAAACTTCACTTGACTTTATAACTAATAAAATATGGAAAAGGTATTTTCCCGTACTGATTTGTAATATGGAAGGGACAGCACTTTGTAAATAATTATTTCTTAATCGTAGAATGGACCAACCAAAATGTTGCACTTCCCTTTGCGTGATGTATGTATTCAATACCAAATCTCGTTTAATATTTGCACGTTTGATTCAGCGTGTCCAAGGGAGAAGCATGTGATACCATTTTTAATCACATCAAATCATGCCGTGATAAACGCCATTGTTTGAATAATGATCAATGAATCACATGAAATGACAATGATCATAAGCTGTTGCTACAATTCAAAAGCCTTATATGTTACACGGTGCAAGCACAACTATTGACTAGTCAAAAGTATATTCATTTCTTCTCACTATTAAAGTATCCTACATTATTTTCAATGAAATTTATATGCTTTTTACACACATACAATCTCTCTCCACTTACTAGCTTAATTTTCTAGATCAGACTTTCTGACACTGCCATTTAATAAGGTTTTATCTCTTAGCTCCACTTTCAAGCGTTCTTATAATAGATGTAATAGCTAAGAACATATCTTGCTAAGACAAAATTTTGATAACTGATGTAGTCAATCTCGAACACCAAACAGCACGTTTAAAACGTCTCGAGGGAAGTCATAATAATGTGAACTTATGCATCCGAATGAAGCTCGTTATTTTCATTTGTAAACTGGCTATAGCGACCTTTGGTACGAGATAGAGTTTCTCGGTTTCTTCGTTATTTTCATTTGTAAACTGGCTATAGCGACCTTTGGTACGAGATAGAGTTTCTCGGTTTCTTCAGGAAGTCAAAGTGGAGATTTCATAAAGGTACGGAGTCCACTTAAATCACTTAGTATAACAGATGGATGTGTAAACACATTTAAGCAAGATTAAGGCCATCCTAAACAATTTGACTAGCTAGTTAATTAATTAATAATAGAACAAAATGATAGAGTTGATGCGTTGACATGAGTCATGCAAGAGCCAAATTATCGAATATTTATGCGTTCATACGATAGATTTCGCATGAGACAAAATCCATTAAATGCGTGCAATTAGTAATTGAAAGGAAGACTTTTTTTCCAAACATGCTACTATTAGGATCATCTCTAACTGCTCTAAGACATGTTCTAATATTTAAACATTGCCTATAATTTGGGAAGCAAAATAGAGTTCTTGAAAAGATTTGAATTCAGGGTATTCTATTTTTGTAAATTGTGAAACTACTGTTTATTGTTCTAAAAATTTCAATTGTTAGATGATGGCTTGATTTAATATTTAAAAATCCATATAATTATCACGTGACTTCATGGTTTGTGGTCCAAAATATTATTTGATTTTAGTGTAGATTTGATAAATGAAGAGGTGTATGAGCAAAGCGGAAGAGAGAGAGAGAGAGTTGAGTTTAATGTCTGAAAAAAGCATTTTTATTCCAGGAATGACTTTGAATATATGTTTGACAAACATAGACCCTTGACGATTGGCAAAAGAAAGAAAGAAAGAAAGAAAAGCGAAGGGCTCTTATTTCAATAGTCTTACAGTAGAGAGAGATATCTTTAATGAAAATGTCAAAATGAAAATTCATCAAAATAAAAGAATTTCTTTGTCTTGTTGCTTATTGTATGCACAGAAATTGAGTCGTTCCAAGCGTAAGATATGTGAAATCCCTCTTCAAGCAAAATTCAAGCACTAATACGCATACATTTTGCAATTTTTTTTCATAAATGAATTCATTTTATTACTCAATAGAAATTTTCATCTCATGACTGCTTGTGAAAAAAATGTTTTGCACTAGAGATATACCTTATCTAAGTCCATATGAATTTTCGTTTTCCGACTTTTTCCAAGAAAACAGTATAGAATCTTCTTTTCCTTTTGAATTCATAGAGTGTTGAAGTTGGGAGGATAGTAGGGGGAAACCTATGGGGTTTGAGCTACAATTTGTTAAATAGCAAATTCCTAAAATTCGACATGTACTTGCATGTGGAGACTGTACGCAATTAAACGTCCTATTTAAAAAATGGGGAGATGATTTCCTTAATTGCAACGAAAAATAACTAAACTTTTTTTCGTTTATATGGAACTTGTTGCATGAATGTGGACTAACCAATCGAAATTCAGATTTTATAATGAATATGTTTTTGTGGAGTTTAATGAAAGACTTACGTTGCAATTGATTCCACAAGCGACGATTGGATCTTCGTTTTACCTTTGAAATTGATTCTAGAAGAATTTCTTCTTAACATGCATCATGTGCGCATAACGCAATCTCCAAGTTAGAAAAGCGGTGCGCCTCAATGAAGCCCTCCAAGAAGGGGTTTTATGGAATATATTGAAATCTTTCCTCCGAATAAGCAAGCCGGGGTTAAACTAAGACATAACCTAATCAAATTGGAAAATAGTTTGGCTTCAAATTAATTTTTTTTGTTAAGATTAGCATTGTAATTATTGCTAATTCTATTTTGTTAGTCTCTAGATTAGCATGTAACTATTTTGTGAGAGTTATATAATGAATTGTTTAATATCATCTATATTAAGCACCTATTGTTGTGACATGGTTTTGGCATTTATACTTAGAAAATGAGAAAATAATGGAACAATTAAATTACTAAACTTTGATAATATAATCATGGCATATTTATATGCCTTAGACCTAATCAGAGCAAATTTGAATGACCTAAAGAACATGTGATATATTGGTAATATCTTCATAATATCTGAAAAATATCCTTAACACTCCCCTTCAAACTCAAATTGACAGTGTAGATTAAATTTTGGGTAGATAGTGTCACAACCCGTTTGAAGCTAGTGCCTCGATAGTAACTTTTCTAATAGATGGTATGAGTATACAACAATACCATTTAAAAAGCAATCACTATCTAAATGAGCTTTTCGATAGACGGTGCGAATATGTAATGATTTATATCATTGGAATGCTGATGCTGCTGAATTTTGCTTTCGAGTAGACAATGTCAAAAGATGCCTACATCATTTGAAAATGACCGCGGTTTGGATTAGCTTTCGGTGAGGAGGTTCAAAATTGTGAAACACTGATGAAAAGCATGGCACGAAGGGAATCTTATGATGACAACAGCATGACCAGGGCCCATGTTTGATTGTGTTAGGGCCAATGCAACAAGGACGATTCATCACGCTATTTGGCCAGTACGAAGTATTGCGAAAAAGATTAAGAATAAGAAGAAAAAAATTCGAAAGAAAAAACGAAAAGGAAAACGAAAAGGAGGTTTCCATCTTGCCACCATGAAGTGCTGCGAAATTGCCGCAATATCAAACTAGCGTTAGAGAACTCGATTATCCCCTAATGAAATGAGGAGAAAATGGCACAAGCTAGAGGTAAAAGTTAGGATAGAACCTTTATTACATTAACTGGTGAGAAGAAGAAGATCACAAACAAAGACAAAATGTGAATGGGTCCCATGAATTAGAACACGAATGTGTCATAATTCATGTTCTTTTACACCATAGTTGCTAATTTATTTGTGATTTTCTATAAACAAATCAATCAAATGGAAAGATGACGCAATTCAAAACCCCAATCGAAGACAGATCAAGACGGTCCCCCCCACTCTTCCCCCCAATCAACAATTGGATAATATTATTTTCTCCTCAATCTCTTGTACAAGTTAGGCTCACGCAGGCTTGGAGGTTGCTCCACTAATTCTCGTTTGGCCAGTCTTGATTCGCCTCCATCAAGCTCTTGATGATAGCTTCAGAAGCATCCCTCAGGAGCTCTGACCAATCCCTGCAAAGGAACAGACATGTTAGAATCTGATCTACATAAACATAAATTCAAATCACATTAATTTGGTACAGATTGAATCTTTTTTGGAGTGAGTGTTTGGGGTTAATCAAAGCTAATGTAGTAGCTCATAAGGAAGGATTCTAGAGCCTCATTTTCATGATATTTTGCTAGAAATTATCAGAGTCAAAATGTTTTGCTTCTTTTGGTTTTGACTTGGAGTCAATTTGACCTTTTTATCTATTGATTTATTGTGTCACTTGACCCCTTCTACTTTTTGTTATTCTCTCTTAGCATATAATTCCTTTTTTCCAAATAAACATTTTCCAGTGAAAATTGAACTAATGAGAGGTAATCTAGTTTTTAGCTATGGACTCATACTTGTTCATGCATTGCATTGCTAATTTAGAGAGATTGGTTTCTAGAGACAAAAAAGTCAGCATGATACTTCTTCTTAGAGGGTAATCGATTGGCTTCAAATTGAGCTAATTAAATAGAAGGTAGATGAGAGTGCGTATACCCTATTGAAGAGTCAAACGTGATTCCCACAATGTTCTTTGCTTCTTCAATAGCCGAATTGAACCTCTCAGTCTCCTCTCCCGAACAAGTTCCGTTATTTAGAGCTCGAAGCTGAGAAGGCTTCACATCACAAAAGATGGGTATGACCTTCTTCTTGGTCTCCATCATTAGGGCGAGCTCGTGCAGGCAGAAGTAGGAGTCGCAGTAACTTGGGGAGAACAGGGCGACCCCGATCCTGCAGTCTAGGATTGCCGAGTCGATCTTGTCGAACAGATTGTCCCCGGGGTGCATGCTCCTACTGTCCAGGAAGGGGTGGATGTCGAGCCTAGTCAGGTAGTCGTGCAATAACCCGGCGACAGTCCGCCGGGTGTCAACCCGACGGTGGTTGATGAACACATCGTAGGACGGCCGGTGGATGGCCTGGACTGGGGTCTTATACCGGACGATGCTCGGGAGCAAGCTCTTGGAGATGGCTAGTGAACGTTGCACGGCGCTCATCCTTGATCAAGAAGTAATCAGACAAGGATCGATGGCAATGATGAGAGGGCGGATCAGAGATTCTTTCGATTACGTTCTCTGTCGGTGTATGCAGGTGTCGTTTTAGAGGTTGTTAAGCGAGTTTATATAAGCTTGATTGGGGG